>NW_026847882.1:8653454-8867622 GCF_025583915.1 Anolis sagrei ordinatus
CAAGGGCCCCCTAAAAACAAAACGAGTTTAGAACCAAATTTTTCCGTGGTTACCCAGGCCTAGTGGCTTCCTGTTAAAGTTTGCAGTTACAGGACACGTCATCTGTCAATCACCATTAGTTTATCTAGTCCCGCCCCCTTTTTGGGATTTGGAATGGAAGAGAGCCATTTTGTTAGTTAGTCTCAGCCAGGTAAGCTTTGGTATAGGATGTGTGTAACTTCCCCTGTACCATGGCTTCAAGCTTTAAGAATTTCCAGGGTTACAGAAATTCCAACAGAAACAGAAGGGAATGAAATCCAGAGGAGAACAGCTTTAAGAGTCTCCTAAGAACTCCAGGGAAGCATTCCCACAGCTTTGGGAATTTCCAGGAAACAGCCCTAAAGACTAAAGAACTCCAGCTGGAGAATATCCACTGCCTTGCTGGTAGGTCCACTCGGTGTCCGAGAAGCAGTTTGGCCTGGTAGCGGAGCACACATCAGTGAGGGATTTCAGGTAGCCTGGGAGAAGTTAAAAAGGGGAATTTTCCTTTAAAGAAAACGTTATTAAAGATAGTGCCTGTTTCCTGTGGACAAGATTGAGAGAATCAATACTTTATCAAGAAAGCCTTGAAGTTCCTGTTTGATTTCATTAATAAAAGACTTTGTTGTACTTCTTAAGCCATCTGAAGATTCATTTGTAATGGAAACCTCTGAGAACTTCTCCTTAGGCCCCTGGCTTCCCGCTGGGCAAACTTTACCCATCCTATTTTTAAAGCCAACTAATTACAGGCCCAGCGGAGACAGAACAGTTGAACAGAAGCTCTCTGAAATTTTAGGTGCTCTTACTGCCTATTACAGGGAAACCCAGTGAATTTCTAATCTATCTAAAACACAGACGTGTGCTTTTTACCTTAAGAACAGACAAGCATCCCGAGCTCTGAGGATTATCTGGGAAGGAATCCCACTGGAGCATTGCAGCGCACCCAAATACCTGGGAGTCACTCTGGACCATGCTCTGACCTACAAGAAGCACTGCCTGAACATCAAGCAAAAAATGGGCGCTAGAAACAATATCATACGAAAGCAGACTGGCACAACCTGGGGATCACAACCAGATGCAATGAAGACGTCTGCCCTTGTGCTTTGTTACTCTGCTGCTGAGTACGCACACCCAGTGTGGAACACATCTCACCATGCTAAAACAGTGGATGTGGCACGTAATGAGGCATGCCACATTATCACAGGATTTCTACACACTACACCACTGGAGAAATTATACTGTTTAGCTGAAATTGCACCATCTGACATCTGCTAGGAAGGAGCAGCCAATAATGAAAGGACCAAGGCAGTGACATCTCTAGCCCACCCCGTTTGGATATCAGCCAGCATGCCAATACCTTAAATCAAGAAATAGTTTTCTAAGATCTACAGAAATAATAATTATTATAATGATGATAATGCCAGAATTGAAAAGTCAATGACAGATCCCAAGTGTAGACTCGACAAGGAAGAAGATGAAACAATAGATCCCATCCTCAGCTGCTGCAAGAAGATCGCGCAGACAGACTCTAAGCAGAGGCATAACACCGTTGCTAAGATGATTCATTGGAACTTGTGCCACAAATACCATCTGCCTGCAACAAAGAACTGGTGGGATCACAAGCCGGGAAAAGTTACAGAAAACGAACACGTCAAACTACTCTGAGACTTTCGAATTCAGACAGACAGAGTTTTGGAGCACAATACTCAGTGTGGAACACATCTCATCTGACCTCACAATCATGTTAAAAAACAAAGTATGGATTGTTGATGTTGCAATCCCAGGTGACAGCAGGATTGCAGAGAAACAACTGGAAAAGCTAACATGATATGAGGATTTAAAGATCAAACTGCAAAGACTCTGGCACGAGCCAGTCAAGGTGGTCCCAGTGGTGATCGGCACACTGGGTGCAGTGCATAAAGACCTTGGCCTGCACTTAAACACAATCGGCGCTGACAAAATGACCATCTGCCAGCTGCAGAAGGCCACGTTACTCGGATCTGAATGCATTATTCACCGATACATCACACAGTCCTAGACACTTGGGAAGTGTCCGGCGTGTGATCCAATTCAACAGCCAGCAGAGTGTCTGTTGTGTTTCACATAATAATAATGTTGTGTCGCGTGCTGTGCTTGAAACGAATTGCTTTTAAAACAGGACGTGCAATTTTAGCCCAGTGGGAAGCCAGGGGGCCCGAAGAGAAATTCGTAAGGATTTTCACCATAAACAGTCTCTAGAGGGCTTGTGAAATATAACAAAGTCTTTTATTGGTGAACAATCAACAGAAACTTCTTTTGTCTTCAAAAGGTTAAACAAATGCTTCCAGGCTTTGTGCAACTGGTGGCTTCTAACTGTTACTTTACTCTAAAGGAAAATCCCTTTCCAAACTTCTCCCAGGCTAACTGTGATCCTAAACCTAACTGATGTGGATCCACTACCGGGCTGAACTGCATCTCAAAACCGAGTGGACCTACCAGTAGGCCTGTAGTCACTTAGCTGGAGTTCTTGATGTTTAAAGCTGTTATTCCCTCTGAAATTCCTCAGGGCTGTAAGGCTGTTTCCCTGGGAACCTTTGGGAATCTTTAGATGCTCTTAAGACTGTTCTCCCCCGGGAGGTCTTAAGGGTTGAAGCCTTTGTACAGGAGAAAGTCTGTACACGTCCTGTACATTGACTTTCTTTGCTGAGACTGACTGAAAATGGCTCCCTTCCCTTCTCAATTGTCCTGAACAGGGGGCGGAACCAAACTTAACGATGATGGACAGGGGGCCTGCCCTATAACTGCAAACTTTAACAGGAAGCCACCCTTCTGCAGAATCCCAAGCCTTGGACTGCAAACAAACACTTAATACAAAGCAAATAAAGTTGGAGCTTCTGGTACAGCTGTACCAGCACAAATAATAATAATTGTCCTGTGTCTGAACAATGTAAAATACCCATTACTGCATTTCCATTGCCCTGACAACTCATTCAAAGTGGAGTAGGTGATGAACCCTGGCTTGCCGGACTAATGAGTAAGATACATTAATGCCTCTTGAAGAGTATTTGCAGAATTGTTTGTTCTCACCAAAAACTTGCCAACTTCCTTACCAAAACAAAAATGTAAGTATAAGTTTTCATTGTTTTGTAAGTCTGGTAATTTGTGCAAAAACATGTAAGTACTGCATGGTGATCTTTTTCCTTTGTGAATCAAAATATACACAGGCACGCACGCACACAGAGAGAGAAAAAGGGAATTGTCTGATTGATCAAAACAACCCAAACAACCCAATGAATGCTTCTGACATTAAAAAGTTCATGCAACCTGACAGCACTTACTTATAATTGAACTATGCAATTTGCACATTTCATGCAATTTGTGCACAAATACAAAATCTCTCTTGAGACTCACAGAAAATCTTTCTCCCATTTCAGAAGCAACAATATGTTTTTACAGTTTCCCATTCTCACACACAGTAAACATAGATTAGATCCCCTATTTTAATAACAGTTAATTAACAACAAAACAAAAGAACTCCTTTTGGGTTTGATGAGACGTGTTAAGGGCTTTCTGTGTTCACTGAATCTGCAAAATGGGAACAAAGTACAGCTCTTGTGGACCAATGTGTTATTGTGATCTTGTGTAGTAGAGAAAAATGAGGCATTGCATTGTATACTATGCTCAGGAGAGTTCCCTCTTCATCACAACCTTGAATCAGAATGGCTCTCTGTGAAAGAGAGCGGGATCTAAACCTCAGAATGGTTTGGTAATCAGAACAGATAAAAAGGCCAAAATCCTACACCAAAGTGATGGAACAGAGACATGAAGGTATGCAATGTTGCTCGACACCTGTGCCGTCACGCCTGGGGGCTATAACTCTTAGTGAAAGAGGCATGGACGTGGCATCTTTCCCCAGGGGATTGCTTCTTGCCCTCCTATAGGAAACTGGAACTCCCAAAGACCAAAACACATCAGATAACTTGAAATGGTATTTATTGTTCACAATGAGTTATCTTTCTCAGGCATAAGCTTGATGTTTCAACAGGGATAAAGGAAATATACTTTACAATCTCTGAAGTCCAAGGAGTTTGTAGCTGAGAAGCTTTTCCTGTTTCCTCTTTCCTCAATGGCTGTGAATATCGGAATAAACACAATCCCAGTCCAATGGCCTATGTTGTTGAAGGGACAAGACCTTCCTCTGGTGCCAAAAGAACCGGTTTGAAGGTGCTTGGGTCTCCTCAATGTTGTCCAGGACGATCTGGACATAAAGCATGAGTCCCAAGGGTAAAAAACCTTAGAATTGGTGCTGAGAGGTAATTTAATCAGGGGCTTTTAGAGCCAAGTCTCTTACTCATGTCCATCTGGTAGAAACTCTGATGGCAGAATAAAAAGGGAAGCACTTCCCTCCTCCAGGAAGAGGTAGGGCCAAACAATTGAGCTGAGAAAGCAATTCAACTGGTGCAAACAACATTGATTGACAGCTATAAATAACCAATCAATCCAACTATACATAGGCAGGGTAAAAAGGCAGGATTAAGCATGATACAACAGTTTAAATCTTGCAACTAACAGTTCTACACATAGGTGGCGCCACTCGCGCCATCACAACACCTCCTCATTTATGACCTATGAGACCATAGAACTAAATGTGCAACCAGCATCCACAACCACATCTATATGTAAAATAAAGATCTAAATAACAATAATAATAATCATCATCATAATAATCATAATAATCATCTTGTTGTGTTTCTAATAATAATAATAATAATCATCATCATCATCATCATCATCATCATCATCATCATCATCATCATCATCATAATAGGCCCATTGGTAGTGCAGCGGGTTAAACCACTGAGCTGTTGAACTTGCTGACATAAAGGTTGGCTGTTCAACTCTGGGGAGCGCTCCAGCTTCTGCCAACCTAGCAGTTCAAAAACATGCAAATGTTAGTAGATCAATAGATCCCGCTTCTGCAGGAAGGTAATGGTGCTCTATGCAGTCATGCTAGTCACATGTTCTTGGAAGTGTATGTGGACAACACTGGCTCTTTGGTTTAGAAATGGAGATGAGCACCACCCTCCAGACTCAGACACGACTAGGGTTAATGTTAGAGGAACCTTTACTAGTACTGCTACTGCTACTACTAATAATAATAAACAACTTTATTTCTATCCCACCCTATCTCCCAAAAAGAGACTCAGGGCGGTTTACAGCAAAATTTGGCAAACATTCAATGCCAGCAAGACAAAACAAAACACATATGCAATGCATAGTCCATATACACAGTAATATTGTATGCACAAGTCTACTACTGCAACTTCAGATTACATATTGTGCTGTCACACGCTGGACCTGAAATAATGTGCCTTCTATATGCCCAACGGGACGCTGGGGTGCCTCAGCTGAAGGGCCCCTTAGATTTCCCAACACAAAGTTCTATTGAGGCTCAAAATAAGTTCAACAAAGTTCTTTATTTGGGCTTAAGTCTTCAAACAAATGAATTAAACACTTTATAACCATGTTCAAAGTGTAGTTTCCCATGAGAATGTCCCTTAGGAGTATGGGGATGATGGTGTGCTTTCTGAATTGTTACCAGAGAGTTCCCATGATAGAGAACATGAAAACAGTTCAGCACCTGGCCCAGCTGCAGAAATTAATGAGCAAATGGATAATGAACAAATAGATAACGTGGGGAGATTAGTCAAAACAGGAGAGCCAAACAGTGGCTTCGGCGGTCTGCCAGGCTTCAAGAGAGAAAGATAAGAAGTTCTCAGTTAAAACTAAACCAATTTCTGAATGCTAGAGACTTAGCTAACGAGGAGATAAAAGTCCCAAGTATAGGATATGTAGTCAGATGAAGCATTGTTTGGAATCAAGTCAAGATCTCATTCTTGTTCATGGAAGTTTTGTTTGGGAAATTCGTGTTTTAAGTGCCTTTGTTTCATGGTTTTGATTCTTGGATTCTATGCTTTTATATTCACACCTTGGCTTCATGTTTCCTGTTTCTTTGCATTTTATTTGAAACGTTTTACCTTGGTTTTTACGGACTTTGCTGGACTATTACCCTGGACTACTTTGTTCCTGCTTATCTTCCTACCTAATTGGGTTTACCTATTTCTTTAAAGTGTTTTTTACCTTACTGCTTTTTAATTATCTTCAATAAAAGGATCGTTTTCCAGCCAATGGTGTGGTGTTTAAAGTCAGAGGGTTTTTCCTGTCCTGGAGTACTTTTTGGACACTATCAATTTTGGGCAATCGAATCAATATAGGTAAGACAAGAAAGAAATATAAAGGCACAGGAGGAGTGCAATAACAACATGAATTAATTGATCCATCCAAATGTAGTATCTCCCCCTTACTTTTAACACATATCCCCTTTCAGGGATAGAAGGGAATTGTATTGTCGAAGGCTTTCATGGCTGGAATCACTAGGTTCTTGTGGGTTTTTTCGGGCTATAGGGCCATGTTCTAGAGGCATTTCTCCTGACGTTTCGCCTGCATCTATGGCAAGCATCCTCAGAGGTAGTGAGGTCTGTTGGAATTAGGAAAAAGGGTTTATATATCTGTGGAATGACCAGGGTGGGGCAAAGAGCTCTTCTCTGCTGGAGCTAGGTGTGAATGTTTCCACTGACCACCTTCATTAGCATTTAAAGGCCTGGCTGAGCCTGGGAAAATCTTTTTTTAGTGGTGTTAAGATGTGCCTCGTTGTTTCCTCTCTGCTGTTTTGCTGTTATAATTTTTGAGTTTTTTAATACTGGTAGCCAGATTTTGTTCATTTTCATGGTCTCTTCCTTTCTGTTGAAATTGTCCACATGCTTGAGGATGCTTGCCATAGATGCAGGTGAAACATCAGGAGAAATGCCTCTAGAACATGGCCCTATATCCCGAAAAAACCCACAAGAACGTAGAAGGGAATTGGTTTCCATTTTTTTGCTGAAGTCTTTTTTCTCGAAGGTACAGTAGAATGGATTTGCTTCCCTGCATTCGTTTCCATCCCCTTGGTAACCAGTGACAGTCATTTTCATTCTAGCTACCCATTAGATAAGCAACATGAACCGAGCGAGTGTGAAACAGAATTTAAATGCTTTGTATCCCAAAATAACCCCCAAATATCATATTTGCACTAACTACTGCTATGAAGCAAACATACATACCAGACCTTCTCCATGGAATAACACAACTGTTTACAGAAAGAAACAGGGAAAGTGCTTGACACATTACATCACATTAAAATCAGTAAGAGCAGAAGTATCTGTCAAATAGCTGAGGCCATTCATTAATGTTTGCACTTCTATATATCATCCTCAAGTGAAGTTATCCTACAGTATGAAGTTAGAAACCAGTCAGTTCTTTCTGGGCCCAAGCCACAGAAAGAACTGACTACATCACTACTGATTTTTTAGGTTCATTGGAAGAATAATCCCATAAAACAGCACTCCTCAAACTGGGGGTCGGGACCCCTGGGAGGTTACAAGGGGACTTCAGAAGGGTCACCAAAGACCATCAGAAAACATATTGTTCTGTCGCGCACTGGGTCTGAACAAATTGTCTTTATTCTATAGGACGTATACTTTAAACCCAGTGGGAAGCCGGGGTGCCTCAAAGAGAGATTCTTAGGGATTTCCTGAAGTGATGGTCTTTGGAGTCTTTAATGGTACAACAAAGTCTTTATTAAGGAACAGATAACAAATCTTCAAACAACACTTCAAGACTTTCTTATTCTAGTCTTTAAGAGACTGGCACTGACTTGGATTAACTGTACTCTCTCAGCATGAGGAAGAACCCTTTATAATCTCTCCCAGGCTGTCTATTATCTGGGCCTTGCTGGTCTGGGTCTTACTACCGATCCCAAATGCGTCTGGACATCAAGTAAACCTACCAGCCAAGGCTTGAAGATCTTTCAGCTGGAATTCCATGGTTATGTGTAATGCTGTCCTGTGGGGACTTCAGGGCTGTTTTCCCCTCTGGTGCCTTGAGGCTGAGAGGCTGTGACCTCTCAGCCAGAGCCTTTTCCTTCTGTTTCTACTTTCCTGAATGATCCCGAGATGACACATATTGGGATAATACATTAAAAACCAAAAGAAAGATAATAACCAAACTATACAAGAAGCTATTAGAATGGAATGCAGAAATAGAAGGAGAAAAAAATACATGAAAAAATGGAATGAAAACCTGGGAAAAATGATAAGAAAGGAAGATTGGGAAAAACATTGGAGAATAAAGATCAAATATACATAAGCAATAGACTTAAAAGAAAACTGGTTGAAAGTGGCACATAGGTGGTACATGACCCCTCAAAAATTAAGCAATTTCTACAAAAATATAAATATAAAATGTTGGAAGTGTGGAAAGATGGAAGGCTCCTATTTCCACATGTGGTGGTCATGCCCAAAAGCGAAACTATATTTGAAAAAAATCTACGAAGAGATACAGGAAATATTACATATAAGAATCCCATTTAAACCAGAGATATTTTTATTAGGCATAACAGACACAAAGATAGACAAAAACACAGATAAACTTCTTTTCTTACTGAATACAGCAGCAAGAATCTGCTACGCAAAACTTTGGAAGAAAGAAGATTAAGGACTGGACAGAAAAAATATTAGATATTAGAAATATGGACAGGTTAACATACCTGATATCAAAAAATAAAGGAATCCCAATAAAAGAAACTGACTGGACAAATGTGACAAATTATTTAAACCAAGGAAACAGAAATATGGCAACGTAAATAGAAGAGATAATAGAAAGAATACACAGATGGAAGAAAGAAAAGGAAAACCCACTTGGAAGATATGAAGGAAGTCAATGAGGGAGACGCACACCACCTGTCTCCATTGTTTTTAAATATTTACTATCCTTATCTTTCTATCTTTCTTTCTTTCTTTCTTTCTTTCTTTCTTGTTTTTATTTTTTTCCCATTTCTTTTCCTTACCCCCCTTCTCTCCAATCCCCGTTCTACTGCCTATCCCTCCCTTTTCTACCCCTTTACTCTTACCCTTCTCTTTACTTCACACTTTTCAATTCATGCACACTGTATGTAACAAAAGGAAACTTTCAATAAAGATGATTTTTAAAAAATGATCCCCAGATGATCACCGGATGGTCCCCGGATGATCTTGAGGAATGAAGCTTTTCCTACAGGATGAGCTGTCTGCATTATATAGACTAGCTTCCTTGTGTGTGACTGACTGAAAATGGCTCCCTTCCCTCCAAAACCCAAAAAGGGGGCAGAACTAAGGAACCTAATGATGATGGACAGGTGGCCTGCCCTATAACTGCAAATTTTAACAGGAAGCCAACCTTCTGCAAAATCCCAAGCCTTGGGCTGCAAGCAAACACTTAATACAAGGCAAATAAAGTGGGAGCTTCTGGTACAGCTGTACCAGCACATATACCTCGCCTTTCTGGTCTTGGGAAACACTTTGACAGAGAAGGCTGAAGATCTTTCTGCTGTTCTTCTCTTTCTTTTTGGAAACAGATGGTGAATCCTCCCACCAAAAGCCCTCCTCCACAGTGATTGCCAGCATTTCAGCCAAAGGAGAAGGGTTTTTCTGAGACTCCAAGCGGGGAGGGGAGAGCAGGCATGCACGGCACATGGCAGCATGGTGTGCATGTGCAGGAGAGGGAGAGTGTGCAAGACTAAAGAGAGGCTCATGCCACCAAGTTCCTTCAAGGCATGGGGGTTCTGTGTGGGAAGTTGGGCCCATTCCTATCATTGGTAGGATTCAGAATGCTCTTTGACTGAATTTGTAGGTGAACTATAAATCCCAGCAACTACAACTCCAAAATGTTAAGGTCTATTTCTCCAAACGCCAACAGTGTTCACATTTGGGCATGCTGAATATTTGTGCCAAGTTTAGTCCAGATCCATCATTGTTTGAGTCCACGGTGCTCTCTAGATGTAGGTGAACTACAACTCCAAAATTTCAAGTGCAATGCCTATCAAACCCTCCCAGTATTTTCGGTTTATTTATTTATTTATTTATTTATTTATTTATTTGCTGCATTTGTTGACCGCCGCTCTCAGCCCTAGGGCGACTCGCGGCGGTGTACAACATATAAAAACAGTTTACAATAAGGCACAACAAGAAATCAACATATCAATAATACACACTAATCTAAATTACACTAACGGTTGGACATGGGAGTTCTGTGTGCCAAGTTTGGCTCAGTTCTATCGCTGGTAGACTTCAGAATGCTCTTTGATTGTAGGTGAACTATAAATCCCGGCAACTACAACTCCCAAATGACAAAATCAAAACCCTCAACTCCACCAGTATTCAAATTTGGGCATATTGAGTATTTCTGCCAAATTTGATCCAGTGAATGAAAATACATCCTGCATATCAGATATTAACATTATGTTTCATAACAGTAGCAAAATTACAATTATGAAGTAGCAACAAAAGTAATGTTATGGTTGGGGGTCACCACAACATGAGGAACTGTATTAAGGGGTCATGGCATTCGGAAGGTTGAGAACCACTGCCACGAAAGGAACCAGTCATAATAAACTAAACGATTCCTCAAACAACTGGCAGCGGCAGGACAAAGTTGTGCAAATCAATGCAAAATAGTTCCCAACACATAGCAAAATACAAGCAAATTTGATTTAATTTAATTAAAATTCCACCTTCCTCTAAGCACAGGATTCAAGATTGAGTACAAGTGTTTAAAAACAAGGTACGACTAAAAATAAACCCATTTGCGCAAACATGTTAAAACGCAATTAAAACAGGGTTCTATTTTTAAAGAACAAGTTTAAAAGCAGTTTTTAAAAATATAATACTATAGAATCACAGCATAATTAAACAAATTGAAATGATGAGGTTGCAGTGCTATTCTTAGTTTCCTTGGATTTAGGTTGGTTGAATTCGGTGCATGCTATTTCTGCATCAAGATGCAGAAACACATTGCAAAGTAATACCGTTGGTCCTTTGCATCTGTGGATTCATCCATCCACAGCTTTTGTTTAAAACCCTCAAAAGCAAATCTTGATTTGCCATTTTATATAAGGGGAAACCCTTTGGTTATGTCATTGTATATAATGAGATTTCGGTATCCAGGATTTTGGTCTCCATGGCAAGATCTGGAATCACATCTGCCATCTTGCACAGGAGGTGAGTGTGCTCAAAAGGATGGAAATTAGGCTTGTGCATTTTGAGTGAATCGCTATTCATTTCTGCTTGCCCGGAAGCCCCCCATATCCATTTTCTTAAGCCTCTCGAAAACGGGTGTGATGCCAAATGGACATTTTCGTTCTGCATCCGAAAAAAAGCGGTTCTTTTCAGCCCATTGAGGTAAAGGGGAACTTAAAAGGCTCCCCTTTCCCTTAGGAGCCTTTCCTTTCTTCCCTTCAAGTGAGCCTGGGTGTCAGCAACGGGGTTGAGAAAGCACCCTATCAGCACATTATTGCGCGGGGGGGTGGGACGGTGGGACGGGACTTCCCACAGGCTCCCCTTCCATATCCTTCATTAAGTCCTGGATTTCAAAAAAGCACACCACTATTTCTTGATCCTTTCCCTTCTGTTTGTAGAGGAGACCGGTTTTAATGCTTCTTAAAGCTGTTTCTACTCTAGAAGAGAGGAAGGCATGCACACTTTTTCTCCCAGCACCAGCAGCACGCTATGCAGCTTTCCAAGGCATTTTAAAGTGGCCCAGGGAAGGAAGAGTGATAACCTGGGGCTCAGTGGAGAGTATCCTCCCTGGACTACCTTTAAAATCCCCTCTGCTTCTACTGCCTGCCTGTGTCTGCAATCCCCTTGGGGTTTTGATTCCTCAAAGCTGTCTGTTTTAGGTTTCTACTCTAGAGGAGAGGCAGGTGCACACAGTTTCTCTCCGAACACCAACAGCACGTCACACACAGCTTTCCAAGGCATTTTAAGGAGACCCAGGGAAGGAGGAGCGATGACCTGGAGCTCAGAGGAGCTATCCTCCCTGGACTACCTTAAAAATCCCCTCTTTTCTCTACTGCCTACAATCTCCTTTCTGCTTATAGTTTTGCTTCCTCAAAGCTCTCTTTTTAAACTTTCTACTCTAGAGGAGAGGCAGGTGTGCGCAGTTTCTCTCCCAATACCAGCAGCACGTGACACAACTTTCCAAGGCATTTTAAGGAGACCCAGGGAAGGAAAAGTGATGACCTGGAGCTCAGAGGAGCTATCCTCCCTGGACTACCTTAAAAATCCCCTCTTTTCTCTACTGCCTGCAATCTCCTTTCTGCTTAGGGTTTTGCTTCCTCAAAGCTCTCTTTTTAAACTTTTTACTCTAGAGGAGAGGCAGGTGTGCACAGTTTCTCTCCCAACACCAGCAGCACATCACATAACTTTCCAGGGCATTTTAAGGAGACCCAGGGAAGGAAGAGCAGTGACCTGGAGCTCAGTGGAGCTATCCTCCCTGGCAGAGGCGGCCCTAGGTAATTTTCAACGGCAAGCAAACAGTATTTTGGTGCCCGCCCCCCAACCAATCACACACACACACACACACACATATATATATTCTGTTTGTCGTGGGAGTTCTGTGTGCCATATTTGGTTCAATTCCATCGTTGATGGAGGTCAGAATGCTCTTTGATTGTAGGTGAACTATACATCCCAGTAACTACAACTCGCATATGTCAAGGTCTATTTTCCCCCAAGAGTGCCTCAAGAGTGCCCCTGGGCAAAATCAACTATACTGCAAATGTTTACTTTGCGTAATGGGTTGAGCCACCCCTGCTCCCTGGACTACCTTAAACATCTCCTCTTTTCTCTACTGCCTGCAATCTCCTTTCTGCTTAAAGCAGTTTCTACTTTCTATTCTAGAGAAGAGGTAGACTTTTATTTTTATTTGTTGGGATTACTAATAATAATAATAATAATAATAATAATAATAATAATAATAATAATCTTTTAGAAGTATTTTCTAAAGGAGAGGAAAGGAAAGAGAAAAAGAAGCTAAAAGAGTGATTCCCCAAGCCCCCAATACACCTCACCAATTGTCCTTCAGGTCCCACTAAATAAAAAAAAAATCTGGAAAATAAAGGAAAATAAAAAAAGATTCAACTGAGATGCCCAATAGGGGAGGAGGAGCCATGATTGGCTGTCACATAGCCCCATTTTGGATGGGAATCCATGATGGCTGGGCCTTTACTGTTATGGATGCCGGATCAAACCAAAGAAGCTGGATTGGCCAAAGGGAATGGCTGAAAATAAATCCGGGCTCAATTCTACTGGAAATCCTTGGAATCTTGCCTTGATTTGTCAAAATAGTCATTTCACACTTAGAGTGACAAAGGTTTCTGGTGGAAAGTTTTCTTTCAATTCTTATCCTCCATTATCCTCTCCCCTGAATTTGCACTGAAACCATGGGAATAATTTGATCAATAAATGTGGGTGATCCTCATTATGGTTGCATTAGTGTTTTATATATGTATATGTCGAGCAGGAATAGAACTGCTAGAGAGATATCATGCAGCATTACTTTTTACAGGTTGTTTTATGTAGAGAAGGGAAAAAATGGAATTGTGAACTAATTCTAACACTCAGTATTTGATGGCGCCTTGTTAATGCATCGGATTTTCCGAAGGTAGCAAGTACTCATAAAATATGTCTGTGCAGGGACAATTAAAAGGAACACAAATGACAGAAATTTGGAGGCATGGAAAAGATGACTAATGAGGACATAATTAAGCAAGAACTGTATATAGCTGTTGGTTTGAGCAGAGTAGGTAACTGCTTTTGCAGAAAGAGCAGCATGCCAATGCCAATTTTATATAGATTGATTGATGGAAATACAGAATTACTATTCCACCCCCGCACCAAAGGATGCTTTCTTCAATGCAAGTTAACATTATGCCTGAATGTTTTGAACTATGCCCAGTGCTCAATGGAGCTACCATTTATTTATTTATTTATTTATTTATTTGCTATACTTGTATACCGCCGTTTCTCAGCCTAGCCGGCAACTCAACGCGGTTTACAACTTATAACAAACAACAGTATACAGTTTAAAAACATAAAAAACACAATCCACAATACATATATCAATAAACAATCCAATTCATCTCTTGACTAAAATCGCGATCCAGTTTCGTCGTCCAAATTGCCAGTCCTTCAATCATTACACTTATTGCACTGAGTTAACCGAACGCCTGCTCGAACATCCACGTTTTTAGTCTTTTCCTGAATACCATCAATGAGGGAGCTGATCTTACCTCCATGGGAAGGGCGTTCCATAGCCGCGGGGCCACCACAGAAAAGGCCCTGTCTCTCGTCCCCGCCAGCCGCACCTGTGAAGCAGGCGGGATAGAGAGCAGGGCCCCCCCAGAAGATCTTAGGGTCCTGGTGGGCTGATAGGCCAAGATACGTTCGGATAGGTAAGTTGGGCCAGAACCGTTTAGGGCTTTAAAGGCCAACGCCAGCACTTTGAATTGAGCCCGGTAGCAGATCGGCAGCCAGTGGAGCTGGTGCAGCAGAGGAGTTGTATGCTCCCTGCGCTCCGCTCCAGTTAGTATCATGGCTGCCGCACGTTGGACTAATTGGAGCTTCCGGGCCGTCTTCAAAGGCAACCCCACGTAGAGAGCGTTGCAGTAGTCTAAACGGGATGTAACCAGAGCGTGGACTACCGTGGCCAAGTCAGACTTCCCAAGGTACGGGCGCAGTTGGCGCACGAGTTTTAACTGTGCGAATGCTCCCCTGGTCACCGCCGAAACCTGGGGTTCCAGGCTCAACGATGAGTAGTTCTCTAAGTAGTAGGGATGGATAATTATTTTTTCAGCCTCCTTTTGTTTCCTTGGGACATCCCTAAGTTCACTCTCTATTTTCACAAATTTGAGTGGAAGAACTTGATATCTGACATATCTAAATTGATCGTAAGCTAATTTAAATACGAATTAATAACGAATTACGAAATTAACGAACTGGATCGCCCAAGCCTAGAAGAAAGGATTCATTCAAAGTGACAGGCAGCACAGAGCTGGAGCTAATGAAGCTATAGGTCAGGCATGAGCTCCTTTAATGCTGTTTCTGGCTGCTGGTCAGAAAAGTCAGCAAGTAGCAACGAAGAAGAAATTGGTTTGCTTTGCAATTTCATGTGAATCAACATAATTCACACTTCTCCGTTAACATGCGAACCATAATGCAAGAATCCTGCAGATTTTACACTTCTTGTGAAGTTTTCCAATCAAAGACTATATACTAACGGGAGTGTTTGGAGGGAAATTACTGAGAACTGGCAATTTTAAAATAATATAATTCTCTGTCTCTAGTTACTTCAGGATGGGGAGGAATATGGGTGCAAAATAGAGTGGATCTACACCAGGCATGGGCAAACTTTGGCTCTCCAGAGGTTTTGAACTTCAACTCCCACAATTCCTAACAGCCCACGGGCCTTTCTGTTTTGACTAATTTCCGCCCGCCTATCTATATGCTCATTAGTCTCTGCAGGTGCCGAGTTGTTTTCAAGCCCCAAATCCTGGGAACTCCCTGGGAGCAATTCAGGGAGTAAACCATCATCCTTATACCCTGTAGGAACATTCTCATGGGAAACTACACTTGGAACAGGTGCCTCTCTGTCATTTTCTGCATCAACATCACTGACCAAACCATTGCCATCTTGAACCTCATTTACATCATTCCCCACATCCAAAGCACCCTGATCCTGAAACACATTCACAGGCTCAACTTCAACAGTCATAGAATCATAGAATCAAAGAGTTGGAAGAGACCTCATGGGCCATCCAGTCCAACCCCCTGCCAAGAAGCAGGAATATTGCATTCAAATCACCCCTGACAGATGGCCATCCAGCCTCTGCTTAAAAGCTTCCAAAGAAGGAGCCTCCACCACACTCCGGGGCAGAGAGTTCCACTGCCGAATGGCTCTCACAGTCAGGAAGTTATTCCTAATGTTCAGATGGAATCTCCTCTCTTGTAGTTTGAAGCCATTGTTCCTGTCCTAGTCTCCAAGGAAGCAGAAAACAAGCTTGCTCCCTCCTCCCTGTGGCTTCCTCTCACATATTATACATGGCTATCATATCTCCTCTCAGCCCTCTCTTCTTCAGGCTAAACATACCCAGCTCCTTAAGCCGCTCCTCATAGGGCTTATTCTCCAGACCCTTGATCATTTTAGTCGCCCTCCTCTGGACACATTCCAGCTTGTCAATATCTCTCTTGAATTGTGGTGCCCAGAATTGGACACAATATTCCAGGTGTGGTCTAACCAAGGCGGAATAGAGCATGGGGAGCATGACTTCCCTAAATCTAGACACTATGCTCCTGTTGATGCAGGCCAAAATCCCATTGGCTTCAGCCTTGGCTCCCATCACATTGCCCCCCCCCATCTTAGCAGTTATCCTAGGAAACAAACAACAAACAAAAATATGTCAATAAAATGGCCCTATTGCCCAATAATCTTATGTCTGACCTTTTTATTTCATGGTTGGCATTTGGTATACATGAAGCATAACATACTTATTAATACTTCAAAGATAATTGGGTTGTTATGAGACAGTTGGAGTGAGAACGTATACTTTGCTTTTGTTCACTACAGCTTAAATCTAACAAAGTTAGCTTAGTTTCAGCGTAGTTGGGATTTTCTTCTGACCTACAGTCTCATAAGGCTGCATGGATCTTCCACCACAAGAGTAAAAACATCTTGTTTGAACTACTTCTAATGATCTCCCTTTCCCGTAGCAGGTTCTTATCTCCTTCTTCTAATTAAAACAGAGATCCTCAGCAGACTCTATCAAGGAGAACTCATCAAACATGATGGAACTGTCTTGTGCATAAAGGTAGATACTAAAACTGGGCTGTAAACACCCAGATGCTAAACACCTTTAAGCGGCTATTTCGCGAAGCAAAAAGAGCATGTCGTTAAATTGTTATATTATTCAATTTGCGTTACAAACATTGAGTTCTCAGCAGTACAAGATATGAAAAGTTGTGAAAATGTACACAAACAGACAACCCATACTGTTCAGAATATATTGTTGAAGGCTTTCATGGCCAAAATCACTGGGTTGTTGTAGGTTTTTTGGGCTGTATGGCCATGTTCTAGAACAGCGGTTCTCAACCTGGGGATCGCGACCCCCAGGGGGGTCGTTGGCAGGGACGGCTTAACCCATTACGCAAAGTAAGCATTTGCAGTATAGTTGATTTTGCCCAGGGGCGCTCTTGAGGCGCTCTTGGGGGAAAATAGACCTTGACATATGTGAGTTGTAGTTACTGGGATGTATAATTCACCTACAATCAAAGAGCATTCTGAACTCCACCAATGATGGAATTGGCCCAAACTTAGCACACAGGGCTCCCATGACCAACGGAAAAAACTGGAAAGGTTTGGTGGACATTGACCTTGAGTTTGGGAATTATAGTTCACCCACATCCAGAGAGCACTGTGGACTCAAAAAATGCTGAATCTGGACCAAACTTGGCACGAGTATTCCATATGCCCAAATATGAACACAGATGGAGTTTAAGGGAAATAGACCTTGGCATTTGGGAGTTGTAGTTGCTGGAATTTATAGTTCACTTACAACCAAAGAGCATTCTGAACTACACCAATGATGGAATTCAACCAAACATGGCATACAGGACTTCCATGACCAACAGAACACACTGGAAGGGTTGGTGGGCATTGACCTTGAGTTTGGGAGTTGTAGTTTACCTACATTCAGAGAGCACTGTGGACTCAAACAATGATGGATCTGGACCAAACTTGACACAAATATTCCATATGCCCAAATATGAACACAGATGGAGTTTGGAGGAAATAGACCTTGACATTTGGGATTTGTACTTACTGGGATTTATAGTTCACCTACAATCAAAGAGCATTCTGAAACCCACAAACGAAAGAAATGGGGCAAACTTCCCACACAGAACCCCCATGACCAACAGAAAATACTTAAGGCCATCCAGTCCAACTCTCTTCACCAGGGCAAGAAAATGTAATCAGAGCCCTCCTGACAAAGAGCCATCCAGTCATAAATATAGATAGATATGATTCTCTCTCACACACACACACAGATATAGTATCATAGATTTGAAAGAGACCCTTAAAGAAGGACAATGATATGTTGCATGTTCCAGAGTAGGCAAACCAGACACTCTCCACATCAACACTGACAAAGAAACAACAAGAAATACTGTTTACCCACAAGCAGAAAGAAATTACATATATTAGAAACCAACACTTTCTCATTACTTTATTTTCCAGATCAACAGACTGGGCCACAGCAACGCGTGGCAGGGGACGGCTAATATAATAATAATAATAATAATAATAATAATAATAATAATAATAATAATAATTTATTTATACCCCACCACCATCTCCCCAAGGGGACTCGGGGCTGCTTACATGAGGCCACACCCATCAATACAATATACAGTGCAGTGCCTTTCATGTTCCAGTTAATCACCTATCAACAAAGGATTCTCCCAGGCAGTAACAAGCTACACCTAAAAACTGTCAGACCATCAAATGCTAATCAAGACGGCCAATTGATTCACGCCTAGCTCCAACAGACAAGAGTTCTTTCTCCCACCCTGGACAATCCACAGATATCTAAACCCCACTTGCCAAGTTTCCAACAGACCTCACAACCTCTGAGGATGTCTGTCACATATGTGGGTGAAACACCAGTAGAGAATGTTTCTGGAACATGGCCAGACAGCCCGAAAAACCTACAACAACCCAGTATCTAGAAATATCTTGCCCTGTTGTTTCCAACTCCCATCAATAACATCCTTTGGTTTAGTAAACCAACAGATTTCCAGATTTAAACAACAAATAACACTCATATTTTTTTCTATACTACTTAAATAAAATTACAGTTTAAGAAGAAACATGTAACCCTGGTTGAACCATTACTTTCACATCCATTCTTCAGTATGAATGCATTTACATAGACTTCCAATAATTACCATAGCTAGTATTGGCTGTTAGACATTGTATACATTTTTAGACACACTATATTTATTAACATTTATATATTGACTAATGCATTTGGGTACATTTTAACGAGAGAAAAAATCACTCAGTTTCAGATATGCTTCCCTGTGAAAAACATCTCAAGCTTTGCAGATGTACCTGTTTCCATGGTAAGATGCATTCCTTTCTGTTCACATATCTCAAGAGGTGCAAAATAAATCCTCATTTCCATGGAAGTGTTCATCAAAACATTATTTCTAATTCCTACCTGGAACAGAGAGGCAATGTTGCCCCTGAAGTAGGGATTAGCAAGAGCAAAATGTCTGCTACAGATTTTATTTGTTGTTGTTGTTCATTCGTTCAGTCGTCTCCGACTCTTCGTGACCTCATGGACCAGCCCACGCCAGAGCTCCCTGTCGGCCGTTACCACCCCCAGCTCCCTCAAGGTCAGTCTAGTCACTTCAAGGATGCCATCCATCCATCTTGCCCTTGGTCGGCCCCTCTTCCTTTTCCTTCCACTTTCCCCAGCATCATTTTCTTCTCTAGGCTTTCCTGTCTCCTCATGATGTGGCCAAAGTACTTCAACTTTGTCTCTAGTATCTTTCCCTCCAGTGAGCAGTCGGGCTTTATTTCCTGGAGGATGGACTGGTTGGATCTTCTCGCAGTCCAAAGCACTCTCAGCACTTTCCTCCAACACCACAGCTCAAAAGCATCGATCTTCCTTCGCTCAGCCTTCCCTAAGGTCCAGCTCTCACATCCGTAGGTGACTACAGGGAATACCATGGCTTTGACTAGGCAATGGAACTTTGTTGCCAGTCTGATGTCTCTACTCTTTACTATTTTATCGAGACTGGACATTGCTCTCCTCCCAAGAAGTAAGCGTCTTCTGATTTCCTGGCCACAGTCTGCATCTGCAGTAATCTTTGCACCTAGAAATACAAAGTCTGTCACGGCCTCCATGTCTCCCTCTATTTTCCAGTTGTCAATCATTCTTGTTGCCATAATCTTGGGTTTTTTATGTTTAGCTGCAACCCGGCTTTTGCGCTTTCTTCTTTCACCTTGATTAGAAGGCTCCTCAGCTCCTCCTCGCTTTCGGCCATCAGAGTGGTGTCATCTGCATATCTGAGGTTGTTAATGTTTCTTCCAGCAATTTTCACCCCAGCTTTGCATTCATCAAGCCCCGCACATCCTCGCATGATGTGTTCTACATACAAGTTAAAAAGGTTGGGTGAGAGTATGCAGCCTTGCCGTACGCCTTTCCCAATCTTGAACCAGTCTGTTGTTCCGTGGTCAGATTTTATTTATTTTATTTATTTCGGGCATTTCTACCCCACCCTTCTCAACCCCCAAAGGGGGACTCAGGGTGGCTTCCAACGGCACATATTTGATGCCTACAATTAAACATAGTAAAATATACAACAACAGTAATTATAAATAATTAAAACATTAAGTTAATATGTTCTGTCGCGCACTGGGTCTGAACAAATTGTCTTTAATCTATAGGACATATACTTTAAACCCAGTGGGAAGCCAGGGTGCCTCAAAGAGAGATTCTTAGGGATTTCCTGAAGTGATGGTCTTTAGAGTCTTTAATGGTACAACAAAGTCTTTATTAAGGAACAAATAACAAATCTTCAAACAACATTTCAAGGCTTTCTTATTCTAGTCTTTAAGAGACTGGCACTGACTTGGATTAACTGTACTTTCTCAGCATGAGGAAGAACCCTTTATAATCTCTCCCAGGCTGTCTATCATCTGGGCCTCGCTGGTCTGGGTCTTACTACCGATCCCAAATGCGTCTGGACATCGAGTAAACCTACCAGCCAAGGCTTGAAGATAATCCAGCTGGAATTCCATGGTTCTGTAATGCTGTCCTGTGGGAACTTCAGGGCTGTTTCCCCCTCTGGTGCTGTGAGGCTGAGAGGCTGTGAGCTCTCAGCCAGAGCCTTTGGGATCTTTTCCTTCTGTTTCTATTTCCCTGGATGATCCCCAGATGATCACCGGATGATCTTGAGGAATGAAGCTTTTCCTGCGGGACGAGCTGTCTGCGTCCTACAGACTAGCTTCCTTGTGTGTGACTGACTGAAAATGGCTCCCTTCCCTTCTCAAAACCCAAAAGGGGGCGGAACTAAGGAACCTAATGATGATGGACAGGTGGCCTGCCCTATAACTGCACACTTTAACAGGAAGCCACCCTTCTGCAGAATCCCAATCCTTGGACTGCAAGCAAACATTTAATACAAGGCAAATAAAGTGGGAGCTTCTGGTACAGCTGTACGAGCACATAATACAATAAAAACTTATAGAAAAAAGCCAGTCTGGTGGTCATCGTTTTGCCCAGTTCTGTAATTAGTGAGTCCATACAGCTTATCATAATCTGTTTCCATAGCTCTTGTCGTCATTGTCCTTGTCAGTCTGCCAGATTACCCAAAGGCCTGGTCCCATATCCATGTTTTTAATTTCCTTTTAAAAGAGAGGAGAGATGACAATGATCTAATTTATTTATTTATTTATTTATTTACATATTTTATATTCCGCCCTTCTCACCCCGCAGGGGACTCAGGGCGGATTACAGTGTACACACATATAGCAAACATTCAATGCCAATTTTGACGTACAACATATACAAGACATACATAGAGGCTATTTAACTTTTTCTGGCCGCCAGGGGAGCTGTCGCTTTCATCGTCCATCTGCGACACTGATGAAGTACCTTCCGCATTCCTCGCATGCTTCCCCGCTGGAGTTCTTCTTTATGGCCTCATAAATTAGTTAATTTTAGCCTCCCCACACTTTTAAGGTGGTACCTTATTTTCCTACTTGACAGATGAAACTGTCTTTCAGGTTGCAAAGGTTGACAACGGGCTACACAATGGTTGGAAACCCACTCCAGCCCGGGCTGGCTTCGAACTCATGACCTTTTGATCAGAGTGATCTTAATGCAGCTGACACTCAGCCAGGTGCGCCACAATCCCCTGGGGAGTGAATTCAACAGGTGGGAGGCACCACTGAGAAGGCCCTGTCCCTCGTCCCCGCCAGTCTCATTTGCGACAAGGGTGGAGCCGAGAGCAGGTCCTCTCCAAAAGATCTTAAATTCCTAGGCGGGACGTAGGAGGAGATACGAGGGTTATTTTTTAAGTTGTAGACACTAGTAGTTCACGTGGATACTGCAACAAACGCGTGCGTCCTGTACCAGCATGCCTCGGGGACAACTGTGCTCAGTTTCCGCTCTGTAGCTCACCTGTACGGTTCTGTTCTGTGCTTTAAAAATGTTTAAGACTATCAACTCATCCTCCGCATGTGAGGTTCGCTCAGTGATACGGTTTTTGTCAGCAAGGAACCTGCCTGCTGCAGAAATTCATCGACAGATTTGTGAAGTGTACGGTGAAACTGTGATGAGTGAAAGCAAAGTGCGTAAGTGGGTACGACAATTCAAAGATGGCCGTGACAACGTCCATGATGAGGACCGCTCCGGTCGCCCTTCTTTGATTACAGTCGAGGAGTTTGATTACAGGAGTTTCGGGACCCAACGGGAACAGTTTCCTAAACTTTAGGTGTTCAGAAACAATGTTGTAAAGCACTGATCTCGACATGTCAGGAAATTCGTTTGAGAGACCTGTTATTGTGAAGCGCCTGTTCTCACAATTCCTCGCTTCAACTGAAGCCACCAAATCGTCTGTCCCCTGGTCCCCTCTCTCTTGACTCTGGCAGTATATGGCAGTATAACTTATACTTTTAAGTTCAGAGTGGTTCAATCTGCATTATTTGAGTCTACATTGACCATTCTAATGGAGTTCAATATGGGGCCGAAGAGTACATGGTTTCTTTAGCCTTTTGCCCTACATTAATTGTTGGAGAAGTAAAATAATAAGATGTATCTGTTAATGGTAAAGGAATGTTCACTTGCCTTAACATATAGCTTAATATTTGCCATAGGTAAAAAAAAGTGCCACATGCACAATGGAGGACCTTCCTATAGCAACACCAGATGAGGGACAACAGATTGAAACTAAATCCAGACAAGACAGAGGTACTCCTGGTCAGTCGTAAGACCGAACAGGGTACGGGGTTACAGCCTGTGCTAGACGGGGTCACACTCCCCCTAAAAGCTCAGGTACGCAGTCTGGGAGTTCTCCTGGATTCATCGCTGAGCCTGGAACCCCAGGTCTCAGCGGTGGTCAGGGGAGCTTTCGCACAATTAAAACTTGTGCGCCAGCTGCGTACGTACCTTGGGAGGGCTGACTTGGCCACAGTAGTACATGCTTTGGTTACATCCCGCTTAGATTACTGCAACGCTCTCTTTTCGTGGGGTTGCCTTTGAAGACTGCCCGGAAGCTGCAGCAAGTCCAACGCTCGGCAGCCAGATTACTAACGGGGGCTGGGTACAGGGAGCACACCACTCCGCTGTTACACCAGCTCCACTGGCTGCCAATTAGCTTCCGAGCACAATTCAAAGTGCTGGTGTTGACCTATAAAGCCCTAAACGACTCCGGCCCTGTTTACCTCTCCGAACGTATTCTCCCCTACGAACCATCAAGATTATTAAGATCATCTGGAGAGGCCCTGCTCTCGGTCCCACCGGCCTCGCAAGCGCGCCTGGTGGGGACGAGGGACAGGGCCTTCTCGGTGGTGGCCCCGCGACTCTGGAACTCTCTCCCTCTGGAGGCCAGAACCGCCCCATCCATCTTAACATTTAGGAAACGGGTGAAGACGTGGCTGTGGAGTCAGGCCTTCGATGACTGAGACAACACCATAGGACCCTGGATGGAAGTTGATGTAGATCCATCTTAATAGGACGACTGACCACTGTAGTTTTACATAAGGTAAAGGTAGTCCCCTGACATTAAGTCCAGTCATGTCTGACTCTGGGGTGTGGTGCTCATCTCCATTTCTAAGCCGAAGAGCCAGCGTTGTCCGTAGAAATCTCCAAGGTCATGTGGCCGGCATGACTGCATGGAGCGCCGTTACCTTCCCGCCGGAGCGATACCTATTGATCTACTCACATTTGCATGTTTTCGAACTGCTAGGTTGGCAGAAGCTAGGGCTGACAGCGGAAGCTCACGCCGCTCCCCGGAATCGAACCTGCGACCTTTCGATCAACAAGCTCAGCAGCTCAGTGCTTTAACCCACTGCGCCACCAGTTTTATACATAGTGTTATTTTAAAGTTGTTTTTGTAATTGTGATATATGATATTTTAATGAATGTATATGTTTTTATGGCTGGAAACCGGGCTGAGTCCCTCAATGAGGTTGAGAAGCTCGGTATAGAAAACTGTGAAATAAATAAATAAGAGGCACTCCAAGTGGCCAGATACTGGTCAAAGGACATTTAGTATAATGCCAAGTTTGCAAACTTTGTGTTTTGTTTGTTTGTTTGTTTAAAAAATGCAATACAACTGTTTGGCTTGCTCCTGACATGATAAATAAATAAAATAATTTGCCATAGGTAAACAAAGGAGATTTTTTTGGTGTTGCTGTTTCTCATCAGTAGCAGGAGATCCTTGGCAATCTGCTATTTTTATTCATACAGAGCTATATCTGCATAGATCCGAATCTTTTAACTTCTTCCCACCCTGTTCGAAGTTATAGAGTTGCCTTGGAGACAGAGTTGAGTGAGCATTTCTCCACCTCGGTAAGGCTTTCAATGGACTCCATTGTGCCGTGCAATCTTTTTATTCCTCGAGCTTTGATGGCATCACTCTTCTTTTGCAGCTTCTCTCAAGCTTATTTTTAAATTTTGCCAGCCTCATACAAAACAAGAAGGGCTCTTATTAAGCTGAGCTATGGTTGGATTGTATTTTTCATTTCTCTTTAGCAATGCATACTCTGCTAATAAGTAGCAAGAAGTGAGAAAAGCTGCAGAAAATGTACTGAGCCGAAATCTTTGACAGATCAGTTGGCTGCACCCCACGGGAAGCACCAGTTCAACATTGCACGTTACTAGGGAGACTCAAACAATACTTACAAAGGGCAACAAAAGAAAACTCTATCTTCTCATCGTAAACGAAAACACATTTTCATAGACCACCTTTTCATGCTAAAATTGAATATGTATTCAGTTTTGTGGTAAAACGTCTGGTTTATGAAATGTATATCTCACAGATGTGCAGGGAACAGAGTCATATCATCTAGATTGGGTTGTTGTAGGTTTTTCCAGGCTATATGGCCATGTTCTGGAGGCAATTTTTCTCCTGACGTTTCGCCTGCATCTATGGCAAGCATCCTCAGAGGTAGTGAGGTCTGTTGGAAGTAGGAAAAATGGGTTTATATATCTGTGGAATGACCAGGGTGAGACAAAGGACTTTTGTCTGCTGGGGCTAGCTGTGATTGTTTCAGCTGATCACCTTGATTAGCATTCAATGGCTTGGAAGTGCCTGGGGGGAATCTTTTGTTGAGAGTGATTTATGTGCCTGTTTTTTCCCCTCTGTTGTTTTGCTGTTGTAATTTTTGAGTTTTTTAATACTGGAGCCAGATTTTGTTCATCTTCATGGTTTCCTCCTTTCTGTTGAAATTGTCCACATGCTTCTCAGTGGCTTCTCTGTGTAGTCTGACATGGTGGTTGTGAGAGTGGTCCAGCATTTCTGTGTTCTCAAATAATATGCTGTGTCCAGGCTGGTTCATCAGGTGCTCTGCTGTGGCTGACTTCTCTGGTTGAAGTAGTCTGCAGTGCCTTTCATGTTCCTTGATTCGTGTTTGGGCAATGCTGCGTTTGGTGGTCCCTATGTAGACTTGTCCACAGCTGCATGGTACATGGTAGACTCCTGCAGAGGTGAGAGGATCCCTCTTGTCCTTTGCTGAACGTAGCATTTGTTGGATTTTCTTGGTGGGTCTGTAGATTGTTTGTATGTTGTGTTTCCTCATCAGCTCCCTATGAGGTCAGTGGTTCCCTTGATGTATGGCAGGAACACTTTTCCTCTGCGTGGATCTTCATCTTTACTCTTGTGGCTTGTTCTCGGTTTTGCAGCTCTTCTGATGTCTGAGGTGGAGTCTCCATTAGGCCTGGGTAACAACGGAAAAATTTGTTTCTAAAATCGATTCGTTTTTTGGGTTTTTGCGTTTCGATATTTAAAAGAATTCCGAAATTTTCCTTAAAAAAAGTTCGATATTTACGAAATTTCGTAAATGGTAAAAAAATTTCAAAACAATAACGAAACAATAACGAATCGATTCGTTAATGGCGGCCGCGATCGCGCAATACGCTAAAAAAAACTTCTGAAGCTTCCCTCTCCCTCTGTTGTTGACTGTTGGTGTGATATTATATTTTTTTTCACTAATTAAACAAAAAACAACTATAAAACTTGCCCCAGACATGCGGAAATAATAACGAAACGACCTCAAACCAATAACGAAACGAATACATAACGAAATGCGAAGCATTTACGAAACGAATTGAAAAATTCGTTTCGTTTTTAAGTTGCTCCAGAATGGTTCGTTATCGCTTCGTTAACAAAAAAAAAAACGAATTTTTAACGAATTACGAATTAACGAAACGAAACCGCCCAGCCCTAGTATCTCTCGCCACTCTCGCTCCATGTCTTGCTGGAGTCTTCCTTGCAGGATCTTGAGCATTACCTTACTGGCATGAGATATAAGGGCCACTGTACGGAAGTTTGAGCAGTCTTTCGCATTTCCCTTTTTTGGTATGGGGATATAAGTTGATTTTTTCCAGTCTGATGGCCATTCTTGTGTTTTCCATATTTGCTGGCATCACCTTGACAGCATCATCTTTTAAGATTTTAAACAGTTCAGCTGGGATCCCATCGTCTCCTGCTGCCTTATAATATAATATAATATATCATATAATTAACTTTGTTCTATTTTGCAGTGTCATGCAAGGCTATATTTTGGCTGCCCTTCTTAACATACCTATAAAGACTATGGCTGAAGTACTATGAGTGTTACTATTTAAATGAGAGGGAGACTCACTGAACTAGTTACTTCAAAGTAAGTATAGTAAGAAATGTGTGTGTGTGTGTATACACATACATTAATGGTTTTTCACTAGGAATGTGACTTGTTCAGAACATTCTGATTTTAGAGTTTGATCATACTAAAGTAACATGAAATATTCATTAAAGTTTGATCAACTGATGACAAGCAGAAACTGGCATTTCTCAAAATCATTATTATTAGTAGGCAAACTCTTGCCTTCCACATTAAAATTTGCTATACAAATACCAACCAGTCCCTCATTTCTCTGCCTTTCTTACTTTTTGACAGATTTCTTAGAATTCTGTAAAATCTAGACATTGGTTTAAAATCAAGTAATTATTGAGAGCTTTTCTGCAGAAGAATGTTTGAAATAAGGAGTCTTTTATACTCAAAGCGCACCAAGTGAGGTTGCCAAAACACAAGCCTCCATTTTATGCCTTGGACACTATGGTTTCTCTGCCTCTTTGGATTCCCGGGGCAGAATAGCAAGTGTTTCCAAAAGGAAAATACTGAATATTATCCTCACCCACACAGTAATCCAAGAACCTTGGCCACAGCGTTATTGCTTGCTACATGCCACATTCATTTAGTTTCAGCGATGCCAACAAAGACTTGGCACTCCATGGCCCTGTGTACCCATTCTTTCTTGCTCTGGGTGATTAGGAAGCCAGAAAACCATTCAAAGCAGTGGAAGAAAATCTTGATGACAGTTTGCTAGACCTAAAAACTAAAGGCTCATACTTAAAAACTCTGTTTTTGTATTTGTTTGGGATACCTACACTGCTTCTTTGAGTCAAAATTATAATATAGATTCTTCCTATATTTTACAAATTTGTTTAGATATATTCAAGAGTAGAATACATTACCCAAGAAGAAGGTACTGGTCTGTCTTCATTGCAAGTTGGGTATGCTCTAGCTGTGGATTCCTACATGGAAGGAGTTGAACCAGCCATCCCACTGATTTCCTTCAAATGCTATGATTCTATGATCCAATCACGGTAAAATGTAAGATATGTTAATTAGATGCAAAAAGGATTTTTTTTAATTTTGAACATTGCTTTGATGCAATGAGAGATTGAAAGATGGGCTCAAAGCCAACTGGGAAGCCCTGGCCCTTGAGCGCTTCAGCTGGAGGTCAGCTGTGACCAGGAGTGCTGCAGAATTTGAAGAGGCAAGAATGGAGGGCGAAAGAGAGAAACATGCCAAGAGGACGGTGCATCAAGCCAACCCTGACCGGGACCGCCTTCCACCTAGAAACCGATGCCTTCACTGTGGGAAAAGATGCAGGTCAAGAATAGGGCTCCTAAGTCACCAACGAACCCACCACCAGAACACTGATCCTGGAAGACTATCCTACTCGGCCAATGAGGGATCGCCTAAGTAAGTATAGGTATCTATTTTTATTTTGAAATTTACCAGTAGAATCATAGAATCATAAAATCAAAGAGACCTCATGGGCCATCCAGTCCAAGCCCCTGCCAAGAAGCAGGAATATTGCATTCAAATCACCCCTGAGAGATAGCCATTCAGCCTCTGTTTCAAAGCTTCCAAAGAAGGAGCCTCCACCACACTCTGGGGCAGAGAGTTCCACTGCTGAACGGCTCTCACAGTCAGGAAGTTCTTCCTCATGTTCAGATGGAATCTCCTCTCTTGTAGTTTGAAGACATTGTTCCGTGTCCTAGTCTCCAGGGAAGCAGAAAACAAGCTTGCTCCCTCCTCCCTGTGGCTTCCTCTCACATATTTATACATGGCTATCATATCTCCTCTCAGCCTTCTCTTCTTCAGGCTAAACATGCCCAGCTCCTTAAGCCGCTCCTCATAGGGCTTGTTCTCCAGACCCTTGATCATTTTAGTCGCCCTCCTCTGGACACATTCCAGCTTGTCAATATTTCTCTTGAATTGTGGTGCCCAGAATTGGACACAATATTCCAGGTGTGGTCTAACCAAAGCAGAATAGAGCATGGGGAGCATGACTTCCCTGGACCTAGACACTAGGCTCCTATTGATGCAGGCCAAAATCCCATTGGCTTTTTTTGCCGCCACATCACATTGTTGGCTCATGTTTAACTTGTTGTCCACGAGGACTCCAAGATCTTTTTCACATGTACTGCTCTCGAGCCAGGCATTGTCCCCCATTCTGTATCTTTGCATTTCGTTTTTCCTGCCAAAGTGGAGTATCTTGCATTTGTCCCTGTTGAACTTCATTTTGTTAGTTTTGGCCCATCTCTCTAATCTGTCAAGATCGTTTTGAATCCTGCTCCTGTCCTCTGGAGTATTGGCTATCCCTCCCAATTTGTTGTTGTCTGCAAACTTGATGATCCTGCCTTCTAACCCTTCATCTAAGTCATTAATAAAGATGTTGAACAGGACCGGGCCCAGGACAGAACGCTGTCCTGGTCCCGGTAACTGCTGCATTTCTCATCCTCGGCTTATACTCAAGTCAATCCATTTTGCCATTTTTTTGTGTGGTAAAATTAGGCGCCTCGGCTTATATTCAGCTTATACTTGTGTATATACAGTAGGTCAATTCAGAATAATGTTATGTAGCAATTACTGGATTTACGAATTTAGGACCAAAACAGAGAAAGTTTCTTTCTTTCTCCTACCCTGGACATTATTCCAGGCGGGAAGGAAACTGGATAATACAGAATGTTGGATGAGCAAAGGTTGGATAAGCGAGACTCTACTGTATATCATTACGTGTATGCAAATATTCTAATCTTTTTTTAAAAAAACTGAAATACAGAACATTTCTGTTACCAAGCACTTCAGATAAGGGATTCTTAATCATTCTGTACACAATATATTTGTGGATATTGGTAGGAGAAGCAGAAACAGGTTTTGAAAATCTGGTCCAAGAGGTTTGTTTTCTCAGTTACAACATCTTCCAGGTATTCTCTCTGTATTCTATCTCTATTTGTTGCCCCTAGATACATCTCTAATTCTAAACACTCTGGCTTAAATCTTGATAAAAGAAGCTCCGAAATGTACTTCAGCTTCAAAAATGTTACATGCCTCAGGTTACGTGGAGTGAAAAGTCAACTCAAAATGAAGCATAGCTTCTCGACATAGTGCTTCTCACTCCACATTTGAAGATAAGTGTGTGCATACACAGCAGCAAGGTCACTATTTCTACTGGCTAAAGTTTACAGAAAAATATAGAGGGCTGTGAATAATAGGTTGAGATCCCTGAATCTGTTCTTGCAAGAAGAAGAGAGTTTATCTCAAACACAACAATATGGAGACATGTATTGTCGAAGGCTTTCATGGCCCGAATCACTGGGTTGTTGTAGGTTTTTTCAGGCTATATGACCATGGTCTAGAGGCATTCTCTCCTGACGTTTCGCTTGCATCTATGGCAAGCATCCTCAGAGGTAGACCATGGCCATGTATCCCGAAAAAACCTACAACAACCCAATGTGGAGACAATCCACAAGTCTAATATTCCAGATGAGATCTATCACAAATATATACATTAGGCCTGGGTAACAACGGAAAAATTTGTTTCTAAAATCAATTCGTTTTTTGGGGGTTTTTGCGTTTCGTTATTTAAAATAATTACAAAATTTTCCTTTAAAAAGTTCGATATTTACGAAATTTCGTAAATGTGAAAAAAATTACAAAACATTAACGAATCGATTTCCGAAACAATAACGAATCGATTCGTTAATGGCGGACGCGACCGCGAAATACGCTAAAAAACCTCCAAAAACTTCTGAAGCTTCCCTCTCCCTCTGTTGTTGACTGTTGGTGTGATATTATAATTTTTTTTCACTAATTAAACAAAAAACAACCATAAAACCCAGACATGCGGAAATAATAACAAAATGACCTCAAAACAATAACGAAACAAATACAATAACGAAAAACGAAGCATTTACAAAACTATTTAAAAAATCGTTTTCTTAAAAAATTGCTCCAGAATGGTTCGTTATCGTTTTGTAATTAAAAAAATTAACGAATTATTAACGAATTACGAATTAACGAAACGAAACCGCCCAGCCCTAATATACATGTCAGTGACAGCAACCTATTCCAAATACACATCCAGTTCTTGCCATTAGGGAAATGCAAAGCTTTGGAGATCCAATTCGTGAGTCAAACAATTCGGAAATACAAACCTTTGAAAGTACCCCTACAAAGCATTTACAAGCTTATGGAACTTTTGGAGAGCTTCACAAAGATTTGTTGTTTTCGAGCTAAGCCAGCACTGTTGGCAGCGGCGCTCATTTCTTGAGGTGAGTGAAGGTCTCACCTCCTCCTCCATCTATGGTTTCTCCTCTGAGGTGAAAATGGGTGCGACCAAAGCATCAAGTGTGAATCCATGGGGCTGTTAGGGGAAACAGTTGGTGGGAAATATAGTTTGGGAAGGTTAAGATCTCAGTAGCAGAGTAATCAAAAGACCTCACCCTAAACTACCTTTCCCAGAATTCCGCTTGTGCCAGAAAAACAGGCTGCCCATGTTAAAGTCCCAGTGTAGGCTATTCACATGTGCTTAAATTGAAAAACATATTTAAAATCAGTGGATAGACTGTTCTGAAACTTGGCAGGCTTGCTGCCCTGCTTATGTTGTTTTACTGTGCCACAATCTAAGTAAAGACATCTGGAAGTAGTTTAATTTTTTAAATTGAAAATTGATTATATTATTATTATTATTATTATTATTATTATTATTATTATTATTATTATTATCCAATACATCACACAGTCCTAGACACTTGGGAAGTGTCCGGCGTGTGATCCAAAAACAGCCAGCAGAGTGATCTTGTCTGCTGTGTACTAATCTTGTGTTTCAAATTAATAATAATAATAATAATAATAATAATAATAATAATAATAAAACAAATGCCATCAGAGCCAGAATTGAAAAGGCAACAAGAGATCCCAAATGTAGACTCTGCAAGGAAGCAGATGAAACAATAGATCCCATCCTCAGCTGCTGCAAGAAGATCTCACAGACAAACTACAAGCAGAGGCACAACACCGTTGCTCAGATGATTCATTGGAACTTATGCCACAAATACCATCTGCCTGCAACAAAGAACTGGTGGGATCACAAGCTTGAAAATTTACAGAAAATGAACACATGAAACTACTCTGGAACTTCCAAATTCAGACTGACAGAGTTTTGGAGCATAGTACTCCTGAACTCATGATCATGTTAAAAAACAGTGTGGATCGTTGATGTTGCAATCCCAAGCGACAGCAGGATTGAAGAGAAACATCTGGAAAAGGCTACATAATATGAGGATTTAAAGATCGAACTGCAAAGACTCTGGCACAAGCCAGTCAAGGTTGTCCCAGTGGTGATTGGCACACTGGGTGCAGTGCCTCAAGACCTTGGTCTGCACTTAAACACAATCGGCGCTGACAAAATTATCATCTGCCAGCTGCAGAAGGCCACCTTACTGGGATCTGCACACATTATTTGCCAATACATCACACAGTCCTAGACACTTGGGAATCCAAGTTCAACAGTCAGCAGAGTGATCTTGTCTGCTGTGGACTCATCTTGTTGGGTTTCAAATAATAATAAAAACTTTATTTGTATTCCGCCCTTTCTCCCCAAAGGGACTCAGGGAGGATTCCAGCCTAACAATGGCAAACATTCAATGCCTATATAAAACACAGGATGCTAACATAAAATCCCAGAAAACCCCCACATATGAAAGTAACATTAAAGCCTAACATGAAATTAAGACCTAGCATCAGTAAATTAAACCTGACATCAATAAATTAAACTACACATAATCAGACAAAATTCTATAATAACATAAATCTAAACAAAACATCCACATTAGTGAAACAACTTTAAATAATTCCTAGAAACCAGTGGATGAATAAATCTTTCTGAAACTTTGCAGGATTTATGCCCTGCTTATGTTGTTTTGTTGTGCAGAAATTCAAGGGAATACCTTTTGAATTTTGTTTTAAAAAAACGTATTTTAAAACTTTAAAAATGTCTTAAAATTAGTGGACAGCCAAAATGTTTTGAAACTTGGCAGGCTTAAAATCGTAAAGGTTGCCAACATGTGTGCCAAGTTTAATTCCAATAGTCATAAAAATGATAGAGAAATGAGCCTAGCAGGTTTTTCCCATTGCTATTAGCAGAATGAATCTTAACGAAGCAGTAACGAATAGGCCTGGGTAACAATGCAAAAATTTGTTTCTAAACTCGTTTCGTTTTTAGGGGGTCCATTGCGTTTCGTTTTTTAAAAGAATTCCGGATTTTTCTTTAAAAAAATTTCTTTATTTACGAAATTTCGTAAATTTCAAATTGATTCGTTAATGGCGGACGCGATTGCGCAATATGCTAAAAAAACCTCCAAATGGGACAGGGGGAACTCCTAAAGCTTCCCTCTCCCTCTGTTGTTGACTGTTGGTGTGATAATTTATTTTTTTATCACTGATAAAACAAACAACAACTACAAAACTTGCACCAGACATACGGAAATAATAACTAAACAATTTCAAAACGATTTCGAAACGATTTCGAACCAATTACGAAATAAATTGAAAAATTTGTTTCGATTTTTAGTTGCTCCTGCATGGCTCAATATCGGATCGTAAGCTAATTTAAATACGTATCAATAACGAATTACGAAATTAACGAACGAAACCGCCCAGCCCTAGTAACGAAGCTTCGGAGATTTGGATTAAGAATTGGAATGAGACCTCTCCAAATCTTTAATTGAAGCAGGGGTCATCCAAATCTATAAAACGAATTACTAATTGGATTTCAGCTTTTTTGCAACTTCAGAAAGGCAGATTGGACTAAATTCTCAGACATGTTAGATGACATGATCACATCGGTTGCGCCAATCCCTGAGAAATACGAGCGCTTTATTGAAATAGTGAAAACCTGCTCATGGGCCTCCATACCGAGAGGCTGCAGAACCAACTACCTTCATGGCATTACTTCTGAAACAGCTGCCTTGTTGGAAAACTATTACAGGCTCCACAACAAAGACCCATTTAGTGAGCAAACCCTTCAGGCAGCGCAGAGCATTGTGTCCTCCATCTCTGAAGCCAAGAAAGAACAGTAGATCAAGCTGATCACAGAGGTCGACATGGGCAGGAGCAGCTAGAAGGCGTGGAGGCTGCTAAGATGGTTGATATAATAATATGTATATGTATGTATAATATCACAAAGGACTACCGTCTCACCCGCCTCATAGGAAACCTGCTACAAAACAGAAGCTTCTTTGTTGAGTTCCAGGGCCAGAGAAGCAGATGGCGGAAACAGAAGAATGGCCTGCCTCAGGGAAGCGTGCTTGCCCATCCATGTTCAACATCTACACAAATGACCAGCCACTGCCAGAAGGGACAGGGAGCTTCATCTATGCTGATGATCGTGCCATTACTGCTCAAGCAGGGAGCTTTGAGATGGTTGAACAGAAGCTCTCCGAAGCTCTAGGTGCTCTTACTGCCTATTACAGGGAAAACCAGCTGATCCCTAATCCATCTAAAACACAGACATGTGCTTTTCACCTCAAGAACAGACAAGCATCCCGAGCTCTGAGGATTCCCTGGGAAGGAATCCCACTGGAGCATTGCAGCACACCCAAATACCTGGGAGTCACTCTGGACCGTGCTCTGACCTACAAGAAGCACTGCCTGAACATCAAGCAAAAAGTGGGTGCTAGAAACAATATCATTCGAAAGCTGACTGGCACAACCTGGGGATCACAACCAGACACAGTGAAGACATCTGCCCTTGCGCTATGCTACTCTGCTGCTGAGTATGCATGCCCAGTGTGGAACACATCTCACCACGCTAAAACAGTGGATGTGGCTCTTAATGAGACATGCCGCATTATCACGGGGTGTCTGCGCCCTACACCACTGGAGAAATTACACTGTCTAGCCGGTATTGCACCACCTGACATCCGCCGGGAAGTAGCAGCCAATAGTGAAAGGACCAAGGCAGTGACATCTCCAGCTCATCCCTTGTTTGGTATCAGCCAGCACGTCAACGACTTAAATCACGAAATAGTTTTCTAAGATCTACAGAGACACTCGCTGGAACACCTCAGCAAGCGAGAGTCCAAAAGTGGCAGGCTCAAACCCAGAACCTCAACCAATGGCTGATACCAAATGAGAGACTCCCCCCTGGGCACACAGAGGACTGGGTGATTTGGAAGGCGCTGAACAGACTGCGCTCTGGCACCACGAGATGCAGAGCCAACCAGAAATGGGGCTACAAAGTGGAATCCAGGACATGCGAGTGTGGAGAAGAGCAAACCACTGACCACCTGCTGCAATGCAACCTGAGCCCTGCCACATGCACAATGGAGGACCTTCTTGCAGCAACACCAGAGGCACTCCAAGTGGCCAGATACTGGTCAAAGGACATTTTATTTATTTGTATTTATTTACAGTATTTATATTCCACCCTTCTCTGGCCAGATACTGGTCAAAGGACATTTAATTAACTACCAAGCTTGCAAATTCTGTGTTTTGTCTGTCTGTTTGTTTGATTTTGTTAAAAATGTAATACAAATGTCTGGTTGCTGATGACATGGTAAATATAAGCTGTTTTGCACACCTAGTTGCCATATTGCTATCACATAAAGGTGGCCATAATAGACATCTGCTTCACATAATATGCTTCTAATTCTAATGCCAAATGAGACTGTTCTTTTAGGATACAAAATCAATAAACTCACTGATGGACTGAAGCAAGTAGCAGATTTATTAGATAGCAAACCAAACGTATAGATGCTAAATAAAATCTCTACCCAAAGCTATTCCCCACAGAGCTACTCACAGTTGTTAGGAACTCAGAGAAACAAGAGGAAATACCTCAAGGCCAAAAGCACATTCTCAACCCTTCGATTTTTCTTCTTTCTCTCTCTCTCAGGCCAATCTTGCAGAGAGTTTTATGGACAGACATCCTAGCACTCTCTTTGATAACACCTGTTGTCTGTTGGATTCCTGATTGTGATCAACAAAACCTGTTTCTTTAAACCAGGGGTTCTCAAACTCCTGTTGTTGTAACTGTGGTTAGTAGAAATGGAGCATCCTTCATTTAAAGTGCATAAGAGCAGTGGTGGTTTGGATTCTGGATTATTTTCTGCATAACTATATTGGCATAATATATTGTCGAAGGCTTTCATGGCCAGAATCACTGGTTTGTTGTAGGTTTTTTCGGGCTATATGGCCATGGTCTAGAGGCATTCTCTCCTGAACTTTCGCCTGCATCTATGGCAAGCATCCTCAGAGGTAATGAGGTCTGTTTGGAACTAGGAAAAAGGGTTTATATATCTGTGGAATGACCAGGGTGGGACAAAGGACTCTTGTCTGCTGGAGCTAGGTGTGAATGTTTCAACTGACCACCTTGATAGCATGTGGTGGTCTGGCAGTGCCTGGGGCAATCTTTTGTTGAGAGGTGATTATATGGTCCTCCTGTTTGTTTCCTCTCTGTTGTTGTGCTGTTGTTAATTTTAGAGTTTTTAATACTGGTAGCCAGATTTTGTTCATTTTCATGGTTTCTTCCTTTCTGTTGAAATTGTCCACATGCTTGTGGATTTCAATGGCTTCTCTGTGTAGTCTGACATGGGGGTTGTGAGAGTGGTCCAGCATTTCTGTGTTCTCAAATAATATGCTGTGTCCAGGTTGGTTCATCAGGTGCTCTGCTATGGCTGACTTCTCTGGTTGAAGTAGTCTGCAGTGCCTTTCATGTTCCTTGATTCGTGTTTGGGCAAAGCTGTTGCGTTTGGTGGTCCCTATGTAGACTTGTCCACAGCTGCATGGTATACGGTAAACTCCTGCAGAGGTGAGAGGATCCCTCTTGTCCTTTGCTGAACGTAGCATTTGTTGGATTTTCTTGGTGGGTTTGCAGATTGTTTGTATGTTGTGTTTCCTCATCAGCTTCCCTATGCGGTCAGTGGTTCCCTTGATGTATGGCAGGAACACTTTTCCTCTGGGTGGATCTTCATCTTGACTCTCGTGGCTTGGTTCTTGGTCTTGCAGCTCTTCTGATGTCTGAGGTGGAGTCTCCATTGGCCTGGAGAGCCCAGTTGAGGTGGTTCAGTTCATCTTGGAGGAGGTGGGCTTCGCAGATTCTTTTTGCACGGTCTGCCAAGGCTTTAATGGTGCTTCTTTTCTGACTTGGGTGATGGTTGGAGTTTTATGAGTATATGCCAACTATATTGGCATATACACAGAAAATGCAATATCTTGGAGTTGGGCCCCAAACCTGTTCAAACAATTATTGTCCGGTCAGCCTCACATTGATACCAGGCAAGATTCTGAAAAAGATAGTTAAGGAAGTGGTCTGCAAACACTTAGAAAGGAATACGGTCATCGCTCATAGTCAATATGGATTCATCAAAAACAGGTCATTCCAGACTCATCTGATCTCTTTTTCTCAATAGAGGTACAAACTGGGTAGATACAGGGAATGCTGTGGATGGAGCATATTCCAAACTCAAGAATGGAAAACAGAATGTGGGTGGACAGGGAAAGAGATTGAAAGATGGACTCAAAGGCAACCTTAAAAACTCTGGCATAGACAGTAAGAACGGGGAAGCCCTGGCTCTTGAGCACTCCAGCTGGAGGTCAGCTGTGACCAGCAGTGCTGTAGAATTTGAAGAGGCATGAATGGAGGGTGAAAGAGAGAAACGTGCCAAGAGGAAGGCGCATCAAGACATAATGCTGAGAGTTTTCCTTATTCTGGGAAGGCACACTGGAACAACCACGTTTTCACGCTCCTCCTAAAGACTGCCAGAGTTGGGGCATGTTTGATGTCTCTGGGAAGTGAATTCCAGAGTCAGGGGGTCACCACTGAGAAGGCCCTTTCCCTCGTCCCCACCAATCACACCTGCGAAAGAGGCGGGAGCATGAGCAGGGCCTCTCCAGATGATCGAAGAGGTCGTGTGGGTTTGTATACAGAAATGCAGTCACACAGGTAGGCGGGTCCCAAACCGTTCAGGGCTTTGTAGGTAAGAACCTGCACCTTGAATTGGAATTGGAAAATGAACGGCAGCCATTGGAGCTCCTTAAACAGGAGGGTTGACCGCTTCCTGTAAGGAGCGCCAGTTAGTAACCTGGCTGCCACCCGTTGTACCAATTGAAATTTCCAGGCCATTTTCAAGGGCAGCCCCGCATAGAGTGCATTACAGTAGTCCAATCTGGAGGTGACTAAGGCATGGACCACCCTGGCCAGATCCACCTTCACGAGGTACGGTCGCAGCTGGCGCATGAGTCTTAATTGTGCAAAGGCCCTCCCGGCCACCGCCGACGCCTGAGACTCAAGTGTAAGGGATGAGTCCAGGAGGACACCCAGACTGCGGACCTGTGACTTCAGGGGGAGTGCAACCCCATCCAGCACAGGTTGCCACCCTATACCCCAATCTGGTTTACGGTCGACCAGGAGGACCTCTGTCTTGTCGGGACTGATCCTCAGCTTGTTCCTCCTCATCCAGATAGACACAGCGACCAGGCACTCGTCTAGCACCTGAGGGGCTTCCTTGGAATTAGGTGGAAAAGAGTAGTAGAGTTGTGTGTTATCTGCATAGAGATAGCACCGAACTCCAAAACTCTGGATGACCTCTCCCAGCGTTTCCATGGAGATGTTAAAAAGCATGGGAGACAGAATGGAACCTTGCGGGACCCCATAGGTCAAAGGCCAAGGGTCAGAGCAGGTGTCTCCCAGCTTCACCATCTGGGAATGACCTTCCAGGAAGGACCCGGAGCCATGACAAAACCATACCTCCAAGGCCCATCCCGGAGAGTCGTCCCAGAAGGATACTATGATTGATGGTATCGAAAGCCGCTGAGATGTCCAAGAGAACCAGCAGGGTCACACTCCCCCTGTCCAGCTCTCTGTGGAGGTCATCCACCAAGGCAACCAAAGCCATCACAGTGCCATGACCAGGCCTGAAGCCAGACTGTGACTGATCCAGATAGTTGATGTCGTCCAGGAAACCCTGGAGCTGAGAGGCAACCACCTGCTCCAACACCTTACCCAAGAAAGGGAGGTTGGAGATTGGTCTATAATTGTTCAAGACCATGGAGTCAAGGGAGGTCTTTTTCAGGAGTAGTCTGACCATGGCCTGTTTTAGTCCAGATGGAAAAATCCCTTGCTCCAACGATACATTAATGATCAATACAAACCAATTAATCAAACCACCCTTGACTGATTTAATTAGCCAAGACAGGCAGGGGTCCAGAGCCGAGGTGGTCGCCCTCACAGCCCCCAAGGCCTCCTCCATTTCCACTTCTTAACTGTGAGAGCTGTTCAGCAGTGGAACTCTCTGCCCTAGAGTATGGTGGGGGCTCCTCCTTTGGAAGCTTTTAAGCAGAGGCTGGATGGCCATCTGTCTGGGTACTTTGAATGTGATTTTCCTGCTTCTTGTCAGGGGGTTGGACTGGATGGCCCAGAAGGTCTCTTCCAACTGTACGATTCAACAACTACATATGTTTATATAGGAGGGGTATTTTTTAAGTAAGATCCGTTTGAACATAAGTACACAACGAAAGTTTATTTCCAAAAAGTACATATATTTTCAGAAAGTACATACTTCACTGTTTTTCAACATAGTTGCCAAGTTTGTTCAAACACTTATCATATCTCTGAACCAATTTTAAAATACCTCTTCATAAAAACTGCTCCGATAACCAAATTGTCTGTAATCAAAGAAGGCCGACCCCTGTCAAACTCAGGGGCCGTGGGACATAATAATGAAAAAAAAACAAAAAAAATTGATTAAAATTCTCTCTCAACAACTACTTGCCTGGGATACTGAAGAGGAACAGGTTAAGGACTGTCAGGTAAAATGGGCAAGAGATATTGGCCATAACATATTGATAAAAGAATGGGAAGAAATTTGGAATACCAAACTAAAATACACGGAGGCTAGTAACCTCCGTGAAAATTGGTATAAGATGTTTTACCGATGGCATTACACGCCTGAAAAATTAGCGAAATTTAATAAAAACATCTCAAACAGCTGCTGGAAGTGTGGGAAGGAAAGGGGAACTTTTTTTCATCAGTGGTGGTCCTGCAGACAAATTAAAAAGTTTTGGAAGGAAATACACCAGGCATCTCAAAAAATTTTGAAGACCAAATTTCCTCAAATGCCAGAGACTTATCTACTTGGAATTACGAGGACGAAGCTGGATAAGAACCAAGAAAAAGTGCTCTTTTTACTCAGCACAGCAGCAAGAATACTCATTGCCAGAATTTGGAAACAGAAAGAAATGTCAAACCTGGAAGATTGGATTTTAAAAATCTTCGATATTATCCAAATGGACTGCCTCTCGCAAAAACCAAAAGGAACGCATAAGAGGACAAATTGGACTGGGTTCAAAGACTTTATCAAAACCAGGAAGGTCCCACTACAGATAGACCTGTCTAGCATATAAGTCAAAAACAGGGTATGGTCGGTAGAAATAATAAGAAATTAAGAAACGAAGACTCTCGGAAGACTATTGGGAAGTTAAGCAAAAGAAGACTCGGGTGTTTCTGGGGTTTGTCTGATTATTTCTGGGGTTTATTTTTCTCTTTTCTCTATTCTTCTTTTCTATCTGGTTTCCTCTTGAAACTCACTCCTTGCTGTATATACACATATGAAAACCTAATAAAAATATTTTTTTAAAAAAAGAAGAAGGGCGACCGGAGCGGTCCTCATCACGGCTATCTTTGAATTGTCGTACCCACTTACGCACTTTGCTTTCACTCATAACAGTATCACCGTACACTTCACACATCTGTCGATGAATTTCTGCAGCAGGCAGGTTCCTTGCTGACAAAAACCGTATCACTGAGCGAACCTCACATGCGGCGCGTGAGTTGATAGACTTAAACATTTTTAAAGTACAGAACAGAACCGTACAGGTGAGCTACAGAGCGGAAACTGAGCACAGTTGTTCCTGAGGCATGCCGGTACACGACGCACATGCTCGTTGCGGTATGCGCGCGAACTACTAGTGTCTACAACAAAACGGACCTTACTTAAGAAATACTCCTCGTACATCTTGTACATATAACAAAAGCATAATTTTAAGTACTAACTTAAATATTTCTATGCATGGAACAAAGTGTGCGTACACTTTACCGTCAAAAAGCAAAGCTGTCAGCTATCAGATTTTGAAATATTTCAGGGTTTTGCAATTTTGGATAAGAGATGCTAAACCTGTAGTGAATCAGAGAGTGCTGTGAAACGACTTCCCTGGGGAAGACTTTTTGAAACCTACTCAGCTCTCTCTCAGGAAGATCAATTCTCCTGAGTCTTTTAAGTGTATTTTACTGTTTTGTACCCTCAGGTATTTTGAGGATGTGCTGCAAAACCATACTGGTATTCTGTCTTAATTATCATTTGTTATGGTTTTTAATAATTGCTCTATAGTTTTTGAACCATGTTTATTTTATTTTCACATTAAGGCTGCAGTCTTATACTCACATCCTGACAGACACAGTTGTCGGAGCTAAGAGTGAGAAACACCAAAATTTACCATTCGGTAACATCTAAATAGCTACATGGTTTCCACCTACAGATGTAATTTTTGCTCATTTTCATCTCAAAGATAACAACAAACAATTTTAGCAATTGTCTTCCCACAGAAAAAAAGTATACGAAAACGCATGTTTTGTTCAGAACTTGCAGTATTTGTGGTCACAAAATATTATTTTCTGGTTTGTTGTAGGTTTTTTCGGGCTATATGCCTATGGTCTAGAGGCATTCTCTCCTGATGTTTGGCCTGCATCTATGGCAAGCATCCCCAAAGGTAGTGAGGATGCTTGCCATAGATGCAGGCGAAACATCAGGAGAGAATGCCTCTAGACCATGGCCATATAACCCGAAAAAACCTACAACAACCCAGTGATTCCGGTCATGAAAGCCTTCGACAATATTATTTTCTGCCTAGAAAGTACTATTATGTTCTGCACATTATTTTTTTTGCATAGAAAATGCTGTTTCCTGTGTTAATAATTCTGTTTACTGCACAGCCATACATGTATCCATGTGCTCTGAAGGATTTTGTGTAACAGTGGTTCCCAATCTTGCTAATATGGTGACCGCCAGCCATTAAATTATTTTTGTTGCTACTTCATAACTGTAATTTTGCTACCGTTATGAATCATAATGTAAACATCTGATATTCAGGATGTATTTTCATTCACTAGTTGAAATTTGGCACAAATACATGATACACCCAAATTTGAATACTGGTGGGGTTGTGAGGATTGATTTTGTCATTTGAGAGTTGCAGTTACTGGGATTTATAGTTCACCTACAAACAAAGAGTATTCTGAACTCCACCAACAGTGAAATTGAACCAAACTTGGCACACAGAACTCCCATGACCAACAGAAAATACTGGAAGGGTTTGGTGGGCATTGACCTTGAATTTTGGAGTTATAGTTCACCTATATCCAGAGAAAACTGTGGACTCAAACAATGATGGATCTGGACCAAACTCTACATGAATACTCAATATGCCCAAATGTGAACACTGGTGGAGTTTGGGGAAAATAGAATCTTGACATTTGGGAGTTGTAGTTACTGGGATTTGTAGTTCACCTACAATCACAGAGCATTATGAACCCCACCAACTATAGAATTGGGCCAAACTTCCCACACAGAACCCACATGACCAACAGAAAATATTGTATTTTCTGATGGTCTTTGGCGATCCCTCTGACACCCAGTTTATAACACCCCTAGGGGCCCTGACCCCCAGGTTGAGAAACACTGGTGTAGCCCCAAAGCACTGTACAGGCATTCATACATTCTGCCTCATAGTTTAAGATCCACCAAGGAGGTTCTGCTCTTGGTCCCACCGGCCTCGCAAATGCGTCTGGTGTGGATGAGGGACAGGGCCTTCTTGGTGGTGACCCCCTGCGTGTGGAATTCGCTCCCCAGTGAGATTAGATCGGCCTCCTCCCTCCTTTCCTTTAGGAAAAAAACTGAAATTGTGGTTTTGGAACCAGGCTTTTGGCTAGCAGGCACAACAGCACTTTGGACATTGAACTGGACCATATGAGTGTTATGATAATGAAAACGGCTATATGACTCTATGAGTAATGTTATTGTTTTTAATCTACTGTGTATTTATGGTTTTATATTGTTGTTTTACCGTGATACTGCGGTATCAAATTGTTGCCAGTGTTAGCTGCTCTGAGTCCCCCCTCAGGGGTTTGAGAAGAGTGGGGTAGAAATGTTGCAAATAAATAAATAAATAATGAAATAAAACACACTAGACAATTTTCAAATATTATTTCCATGCCTATTCCCCCAATGACTCACTTCCTATTAAGGAAATGAGCCACTGTGTGCTGTCACACCCAGATCCTATAAAATTAAAACTAAGATGTGCTTCTCTCTTTGTTTGGGCGGACCACGGGGGTCTTTCTTTAGAAGCTCAAAAATGCTCAGCAACTGAGGCCACTTCAGGTTTGGAACATCAAAACAGAATATTTATTTGCGTGTGCACGGGCGACACCTCCCCCCGCCAACCCAAGAAAAACCACTCACACAAGGTATTGGGATAAACAATGGCCACAACTCATTTATTGATAACAGGAACAAGGGTTGGCAGCCATGCATGGGTCCTGGATCAAGATCGGGCAGCCCACTGCTGTCCGATACCGCAAGCCACACCGGGGTGCCGCCGGCACAATACCGGGCCCAATGCACTCGGCACCCCTGAGACACCAGGCGTTCCCCCTTCACCGCTGAGGGGGGGATACCAAACCGGATCCAGGGCCCATGCCCACGCCAACCAGAGTTGTGACGAAACGCATGAACAACAGCAAGAACAGGTAACTGTGACAACTGACAAAACAAACTAACAACGAACAGTTCCCGGAAACACATGCAGGGTGGGTGGGTGGATCAGCTGTTGCAGGCCCAGAGACTGAAGGTGGGCACAAGGGCAGCCTTAAGTAGGCTGCCCATGAGGGAGGAGAGGCCAGCTGTGGGCTCTCCTGCCAGGAGGCGTGGCCGGCCGCTGATAGGGCCACCTTATCTAAACCGCGGGAACTTTCCCGCTGGGTGAGGGGGCTTCTGGGAAGAAGAAGCCCCCCTCAGGCCAAATGGCAGGGGGGAACACCTCTTTCATCGCTGACACGTATGTATATGACTCACTTCCTAAGTGCATACAAATATTTGGCGGCGGGGATACATTATCCCACCGCCAACCCCCCCCTCCCCCACCCCCAACTGGGGGGCGCAGGGGGGGGTCTCTTTAGAAGCTTGAGATTCCCAGCAACTGAGGCTACTACAGGTTTTGAACACCAAAACAGAATATTTATTTCTCAAAGTCCTTGCAGACTTGGCACAGCTTGTCAAAGTTACAAACAAAACAGTCAATTGGTGAAACCATAGAGATGATCTTTCTTTCTTTTTTCTTCAGTTACTGAGGTAACTCTTCCCCAAATGGTAGAAAATATCCTGGGATCCTTTCACCCTAACCCTGAGCTGCTATGGTTAGAAAAAACAGGTTTTTCCCTATCTATAGCTCAAGGTTAGCTTTGGAGATGAAGTAATGCTCAATAATATTCAATAACTCGATATCTACTCAATTGCTCACTTGCTATCTATCTATCTCAATTAGACCCAATATTACTCAATCATATCTCAACTGCTATTCTATCTATCTATCTATCTATCTATCTATCTATCTATCTATCTATATCTATCTATCTATCTATCTCAATTAGCTTCTTTATCTATATAACTCAATCGTACTTACAATGATTTTTTCAGAGCTACCTGCCTGACCAACAGCACATCTGAAGCTTTCTTTCTCTACTGAAGGAGGCAGGGGAGATTCCAAAATGGAGACCTCAAACCCTAGGAAAAAGGGCAGTCTCTAAACCCAAAGAGATACTTTCCTAAACCAATAGCTGTAAAGGAGATCCTGAAGGCTGGCTTTTTATTTATTTATTTATTTATTTATTTCGTGTACTTCTACCCCGCCCTTCTCAACCCCCGAGGGGGACTCAGGGCGGCTTACAAAAGGCACAATTCGATGCCAACACAACAATAAAATAACATATATAGACAACAGTTATAAACAATTAAAACAATCAATTATACATCACTATCAATAAAACCAGTCTAGTGCTCAACGTTCGCCAGCTCAGAATCCGTAAATTCATTCCACATTGTCAGATCCTATCAATTCTAGTCGTCATTGTCCTTTGTCTGTCTGCCAGATTACCCAAAAGCCTGGTCCCACATCCATGTTTTTAGTTTCCTTCTAAAGGAGAGGAGGGATGTCGATGACCTAATTTCCCCAGGAAGTGAATTCCACAGGTGAGGGGCCACCACCGAGAAGGCCCTGCTCCTCGTCCCCACCAACCCCACTTGTGATAGAGGTGGGGCCGAGAGCAGGGCCTCCCCAGAAGATCTTAAACTCCGAGGCGGGACGTAGAGGGAGATGCATTCGGACAGATACGCTGGGCCGGAGCCGTATAGGGTTTTGTAGGTCAAAACCAGCACTTTGAATTGTGCTCGGAACTGGATCAGCAGCCAGTGGAGCTGACATAACAGAGGGGTGGTATGCTCCCTGTATGACGCTCCAGTGAGTAATCTGGCTGCCGCTCGCTGGACCAGTTGAAGTTTCCGAACAGTCTTCAAGGGCAACCCCACGTAGAGTGCGTTGCAGTAATCTATTCGGATGTAACAAGAGCGTGGACCACTGTGGCCAGATCAGACTTCCCAAGGTACGGGCGCAACGGCGCACAAGTTTTAATTGTGCAAAAACTCTCCTGGCCACCGCTGAGACCTGGGGTTCCAGGCTCAGCGATGAGTCCAGGATCACTCCCAAGCTGCGAACCTGCATCTTCAGGGGGAGTGTAACGCTGTCCAACACAGGCTGTAACCCTATACCCTGTTCGGCCTTACGAATGACCAGGAGTACCTCTGTTTTGTTTGGGTTCAATTTCAGTTTGTTAGCTCTCATCCAGTCCGACACAGCGGCCAAGCACCGGTTCAAGGTTTGGACAGCCTCCTTGGTGACAGATGAGAAGGAGTGACAAATTTGGCTTTGCAGACTCTGATACTGTTTAACTTCCAGGGTGCTCCTGGGTCTGTAGCAGCCCTGGGGAAATGCAAAAGAACACTATCCCATGCAAGTTGCAACTAAAAGGTAATGCAAACTATGCTCCTGGAAGACGGAATGCATTGAAGCACTCATTGATTATAATTCATCACTAACACTTGTTGTTTGTTTGTTTGTTTGTTTGTTTGTTGTTGTTGTTCCATTTCAGCACTGAGACTGATCATGGAGAAGACAGGTGTGCTCTAAGGTTTTTCTTTTGAACCTGTAGAATTAATGTAGTTTGACAGGTCTTTAGCTGTCATAACTCAGTGTTATATTACCCTGGGAGTTGTATTTTGGTGAGGCACCAGCGGTCTTTGGCATATAAGACTAAAGAACCCACAGGATCCCCTAGAATAGAGCCATGGCATTTGATGTTGTGCCAAACTACATTAACTCTACAGTGTAGCCACTCTCCTAGTCTCTGGGTACAGAGATGCAGCCAAGACGTCCACACAAAGGTTGGGCTACATAATTTATGCTCAACACATCATTTGAGTTTTCTTAGCAAATAATTCAGGTGGTTTGGGGAGGAAGAGTCCCAGCGCATGAATGCTCCTGCTCTCAGTTAATGAACAACACTCACAAAACTGCAAGCATACGAACAAGTCTGGGGGGAAAAAAATCAAAACGCGGTGAGCTGAAGTGACAGATTTCAACTCAGCTGAATCTCATATTTTATTTATTTCTGAATGGGGTGAATTTGTGCATTGAAGTGTAAATGATCAAATTAGGTGATTTCAAATATACCTCTGAACTCAAGCCACATAGGTTAGTTTCTATTTCCATGGAAGAAATGGCTGGGGTTTTTGTTATCATAACCTACAGATATTTTCAATCCCTTGCTTTCTGTTCTTTGTGTGCCGTACGAAACCTGTCAGCTTTGCACATATGATAAAAGATCATTTTCAACCTTCCCTAAAGTGAACTAATACATTTATCTCCATTTAGTGAAGATATGAATAAGAATAAATTGCATCACTGGAGTAGGAAAAAAAAAACCCTGAAGTTCTGCTGTCAGATAGTTTGCATTCAGGGACACAGGGGAAAAAAAGTGCACCCCACATCTCAACTTTCAACATCTCAAAACATCTCAAAAATAAGAAAGTTCAGACTGCACAAACTTGACCACCATCATGTCTATGAATTATAACATCATTTCAGATAGCGTATATTAAAGCAAAGGACCATTAATACAATGAAGCAGAAACCTATAAAAACTATTTAGTTGTTTTTTTTTTTTTTGTCGTGTCAGGAACGACTTGAGAAACTGCAAGTCACTTCTGGTGTGAGAGAATTGGCCGTCTGCAAAGACATTGCCCAGGGGACGCCTGGATGATTTTTGATGTTTTATCATCCTTGTGGGAGGCTTCTCTCATGTCCCCGCATGAGGAGCTGGAGCTAATAGAGGGAGCTCATCCGCCTCTCCCCGGATTCGAACCTGCGACCTCTCAATCTTCAGTCCTGCTGGCACAGGGGTTTAACCCACTGCGCCACCGGGGGCTCCTACCTATTCAGGTATTGGTATCCCATATAAGTAATGACTTTATTGCACGAAGCAGCTATCCCATGGTATTCACACAATCAAGAATGGAGGCAACTTACTGAGATGATCCAGTCGTCTATCAAGACCTCTCCACAGTCACATAACTACAACGATTTGCCATTTGATTCTATCATAGCCATACATCCTGCTAGGAATAAAACTCCACCTTCCTGTAGTTCCATTGCTCTATTATTATTATTATTATTATTATTATTATTATTATTATTATTATTATTTGAAACACAAAAAGATGAGTTCACAGCAGACAAGATCACTCTGCTGGCTGTTGTATTGGATCCACACGTTGGACACTTCCAAAGTGTCTAGGACTGTGTGATGTATCAGCGAAAAATGCGTGCAGATCCCAGTAAGGTGGCCTTTTGCAGCTGGCAGATGGTAATCTTGTCAGCGCCGATTGTGTTTAAGTGCAGGCCAAGGTCTTTAGGCACTGTACTCAGTGTGCTAATCACCACTGGGACCACCTTTACTGGCTTGTGCCAGAGTCTTTGCCGTTCTATCTTTAAATCCTCATATCGTGTCAGCTTTTCCAGTTGTTTCTCTTCAATCCTGCTGTCGCCTGGGATTGCAACATCAATGAGCCATGCTTTGTTTTTTTAACACAATCATTAGGTCAGGAATCTTGCGCTCTAAAACTCTTGTCAGTCTGAATTCGGAAGTCCCAGAGGAGTTTGGCGTATTCATTCTCTGTAACTCTTTCCGGCACACGTATTTGTGGCACAAGTTCCAATGAATCATCTGAGCAACAGTGTATGCCTCTGCTTGTAGTCTGTCTGCGCGATCTTCTTGCAGCAGCTGAGGATATGATCTATTGTTTCATCTGCTTCCTTGCAGTCTACATTTGGGATCTGTCATTGACTTTTCAATTCTGGCTTTGATGGCATTGGTTGTAATGGCTTGTTCTTGAGCTGCCAGAATCAGGCCCTCCTTTGTCTCCTTTTTCAGAGTTCCATTTGTGAGCCACATCCATGTTTTTTCTTTGTGAATTTGGCTCTCAATTTTTCCCAGGAACTGTCCACGGAGAGCCTTCTTCTTCTTCTTCTTCTTCTTCTTCTTCTTCTTCTTATTATTATTATTATTATTATTATTATTATTATTTAAAAATAGATTCACAATGCTGATGAAGGTTCTTGAAAAAAAGAACTTGAAATATTGCAAGGTGGAGGGTAGATAGTATGACACAGACGTGGATTTGGTCCAGTGATGGGATCAGGGGCATGATCAGGGGCTATTGGCACATTTTTCCATCAATAACCATAATGTGTTTGTTGCAGGGAGGTGGCAGATTGGCAATGGGTTGGACACAATATTTTGTGAGAGGAACTGAGAGTCCTGCGCTATGCCAATGTGTCACCTTTGTGCAATAAAGTCCTAAGACTAGTGTATAGATCGAGGAAGAATGGGGCAGCACAAACTAATCCTACTACAGTAGAGTCTCACTTATCCAACATAAATGGGCCAGCAGAATGTTGTATAAGCAAAAATGTTGAATAATAAGGCATTAAGAAAAAGCCTATTAAACATCAAATTATATTATGATTTTACAAATTAAGCACCTGTCTATCATTGTTAAGTTTAGATCCGCCCCTTCTCCCAGGGACTTGGGAGGAGAGGGAGCCATTTTTAGTTAGTCTTACAGAAGGAAACCAAGCTATAGATGTGGAGTAGCTTCACCCGCAGAAAAGTTTCACTTCTTAATAATTCCGGGGAGAACAGTCTCAAAGCTCAAAGCTCTGGCAGGGAGCTTACAGCCTCTCAGCCTTACAGCATCTGAGGGAAACAGCCCTAAAAGTTTCTTAAGAAATTCCGGGGGAAAGCAGCTTTACAGACCCAGAGAACTCCAGCTGGAGAATCTGCAAGCCTTTACTGGTAGGTCTACTCAGTGCTCAAGACGCAGTTTGAATCTGGTAGTAGAACCCACATCAGTAAAGTTTAGATCAGGGGTCCCCAAACTTTTTAAACAAGGGGCCAGATTACTGTCCCTCAGACAGTTGGAGGGCTGGACTATAGTTTTGTTTTTGTTTTTTAAATGATGACCAAATTCCTATGCACACTGCACATATCTTATTTTGCTACTGTTATGAATCGTAATGTAAATATCTGATATGCAGGATGTATTTTTATTGTTACAATCTGAACATAAAGCATAGTGATTAATCACAAAAAGTATGTAATTATACATTGTGAAATATTCATTTTAATTACAAATAAATGAAATTTTGAAAGCATGTCACAGTCGTAATATAACAACAGGGAATCCATGAATGTGTTTACTGATCAGCCTATCGGCCAAACTCCCATCACCAACAGAAAATACTGGAGAGGCTTGAGGAAAATAGACTTTGGCATTTGGGAGTTGCTGGGATGAATAGTTCCCCTGCCAACCAAGAGCATTCTGAACTCCAACAGTGAAATTGAACCAAATTCAACTTGCAATGAGAACAAACCTACATAACTTATTTGTAACTTGGGGACTGTTTGTACAAGTTGGGTCACAGGGGTCATAGATACTACTGTACAGAAGAATAATACCTGGCAAAGTCAATGAAAGATTAAATGTATCTGATCTTAAATGCTAAGAAGGGCTAGTTCTGGTTAGTATTTGGATGAGAAGCCACAAATGAATAGCAGGTGCTATATTTGAGAGAAAGAAACTGACAAAACTTTTTTTTAGTATTTCCTCTCAAAGAAAACTCTATTAAATTCATGGGGCCACCATAAATAAAAGGAGACCTGTGCACACACCCAACCATGGTCTGCTGAAAGCAATATAGGAATACATAGAAAAAGATAGCTTTAGCATTTCTGAAGATAAAATAGTTCCAATGAAAATGAGGGGAAAAATCTATTTACTGTCATTTTGAAAGTGGTTTTTGGAATATGTAAGCATGAGTCCCCTTTCGGGGGGAGAAGGGCGGGGTATAAATATAGGAAATAAATAAATAAATTTTCATTTCAAAGTTTAAAAGGGGCAGCGCGAGGCAGGTAAGGGGAGAGGAGGGAAGGGAAGGGATGGAAAAACAGGGATGGGAGGAACAGGGAGAGGAGAAGGCAAACTGGACTCTCCCACCGGTTTCTCGGTACATCACATTTTGCTGGACTTTTGCAGGACGGCTTCCTTTTAACCTTTTCTTCTCTGACTTTCTCTCCCTCTCTCTCCCCGCGCATTCTGCTTTGGCGCCTTTTCCTTCCCGCCACGTCGAGCCCTTCTTTGAGCAGCTCCCTATTCTGATGGCGAGGAGGGTGTCCGCGATTGGCGGAGGCGCCACCGGGTGGGCATGGCCAGGCAACGCTGGCTTCCCTGGCCTGGAGGCCCCGCCCCTTTTTACAATGGAAGGGAGAAGCCTGGCCTGGCGCAACCCCACCTGAAGCCGCTCTGGAGGGAGAGAGAGAGAAACGCCACTGACGCAAGCAAGGAGGGGCTTTGTGCAAGGCCAGGCCAGGCTGTGCGGGCCAGAGAAATGCCCTTGGTGGGCCGCATGTGGCCCGCGGGCCTTAGTTTGAGGACCCCTGGTTTAGATAGTAGACAGCCTGGGAGAGGTTAAAAAAGGGTTTTCCTCTTAAAGTGAAAGAACAGTTAACAAAGACAGTTGCCTGTCCCTTAAGGACAAGAGTAAGGAAGCCACCAGTTGACTCAAAGCCTTGAAATATTTGTTTGACTCATTGAAGATTTGAGAAGTATCTGTTTAATTTGTTCAATAATAAAGGGCTTTGTTAAATCATTAAAGACTCTAAGACCATTTCTACAGGAAAACCCCTGAGGGTCTCTCTTCGAGGCGCCCTGGCTTCTCGCTGGGCTAGGGCTGTCCAACCACGGAAAAATTTGTTTCTAAACTCGATTCGTTTTTAGGGGGTTTTGCGTTTCGTTATTTAAAAGAATTCTGAAATTTTTCTTTTAAAAAGTTCGATATTTACGAAATTTCGGAAATTACGAAACAATTTCGAAACAATAACGAATTGATTCGTTAATGGCGGACGCGATTGCGCAATACGCTAAAAAACCCTCCAAATGGGACAGGGGGAACTTCTGAAGCTTCCCTCTCCCTCTGTTGTTGACTGTTGGTGTGATAATTTATTTTTTATCACTGATAAAACAAACAACGACTATAAAACTTGCACCAGACATATGGAAATAATAACGAAATAATAACGAAACAATTTCGAAACAATTATGAAACAATTTCGGAACAATTACGAAACAAATTGGAAAAATTCGTTTCGTTTTTTAGTTGCTCCTGAATGGTTCAATATCGCTTCGTTATCAAAAAAAATATAACAAATTAATAATGAATTACAAAATTAACGAACGAAACTGCCCTACGCTGGGCACAAAGTGAACGTCCTATTCAAAGTCAATTGTTACAGGCCCAGCGCGTGACAGAATTATTTTTATTTATTTATTTATTTATTTCAAAGTTTTCTATACCGAGCTTCTCACCTCTTAGAGGGACTCAGCCCGGTTTACAACCATAAAAACATACTATCAGTAAAAGATCATAGTTCATAATTACAATAACACATTTAAAATGTGACTTGGCCACGGTAGTCCACGCTCTTGTCACATCCCGCCTAGACTACTGCAACGCTCTCTACGTGGGGCTGCCCCTGAAGACGGCCCGGAAGCTGCAATTAGTCCAACGCGCGGCAGCCATGATTCTAACAGGAGCGGAGCGCAGGGAGCACACAACCCCCCTGTTGCACCAGCTCCACTGGCTGCCGATTTGCTACCGGGCCCAATTCAAGGTGTTGGTACTGGCCTATAAAGCCCTAAACGGTTCCGGCCCAAGATACCTATCTGACCGCATCTCGGCCTATGAACCCACCCGGACTTTGAGATCTTCCGGGGAGGCCCTGCTCTCGATCCCGCCAGCCTCTCAAGCACGGTTGGCGGGGACGAGAGATAGGGCCTTCTCGGTGGTGGCTCCTCGGCTGTGGAACGCCCTTCCTGTAGACGTTAGGCTGGCACCATCTCTCATGACATTCCGTAGAAAGTTGAAGACCTGGATGTTTGTGCAGGCGTTTGAGTAATTCAGTGCAATTGGTAATTTGAACATAGGAACGGAACAATGGACGACGAATTTGGATCACGCTTGGATGATGAGGCGATCAGGGATGGGATTTGTGATAACTGTGTATTGATGATTGCTTATTAGTTATTAATGGAAATGTGTAATTTAACTGTCATTGTATATTGATTATTGCTGTTTTTATTGTCTTTGCTGTTTGGAAACCGCTGTGAGTCGCCCTCGGGCTTGAGATACAGCGGTATACAAGAATAGTAAATAAATAAATAAATAAATAAATAAAATAACAACTATATTTAAAACTACGGTGGTCAGTCGTCATATTAAAAACAAGTATACCTCATCTTCCATCCACAATCCTAGGGTGCTGTCTCATTCATCGAAAGCCTATCTCCACAACAACGTCTTCACCCGTTTCCTGAATGTCAGGATAGACGGGGCGGTTTTGTGGTGCTCGAATGTTATTTCAGCCAATTGGTCAATGCCAGCAATACAACAGATGTCTTATGTTTCTGGCATTGGACACCATCCTGAAATCGTTATCATTATTAAAATGATTAACTCATATCTTGTTTTGGATTCAAAGAACATATGGTGTGTACAAGTTGTGTTTGAAAATATTTCTACACATGAGATGCTTCATGGGCACAATAAGCTTAGCCCAGTGAGGTTGGAAAGCATTTGCAAAAAAATAATCAGCGGTTCAGGGAAGGTTGCACAGTTTCCAGCTCACAATCAGTAAAACCTGTAAGTGGGAACAAGTACAATTTTTAATACTAAATTAGTGTCTGTGCAACTATAAGTGCTCTAGACACGCCTCCAAATTGTTTTCCTCAGAAGGTTGGCTGCTATGGGCCATATAAATGTCATGCAAACAATGAACGTGTTTCCTTATCTAGATAAATAAAAATGTAATGTTTGTTTGTGGGATCAACAGAACTCAAAAACCACTGGGGGAATTGACACCAAATTTGGACACAAGACACCTAACAACCCAATATATGTCCTTCACTCAAAGAAATTGCTTTTGTCATTTGGGAGTTGTAGTTGCTGAGATTTCTAGTTCACCTACAATCAAAGAGCATTCTGAATCCCACCAATGATGGAATTGAACCAAACTTGGCACACAGTTCTCCCATGACCAACAGAAAATACTGGAAGGGTTCGGTGGGCAGTGTCCTTTGGTTTTGGAGTTGTAGTTCACCTACATCCAGAGACCACTGTGGACTCAAACAATGATGGATCTGGACCAAACTTGGCACGAATGTTCCATAAGCCTAAATATGAACACAGATGGAGTTTGGGGGACATTGAGATTTGGGAGTTGTAGTTACTGGGATTTATAGTGCACCTACAATCAAAGATCATTCTGAACCCCACCAACGACAGAATTGGGGCAAACTTCCCACAAAGAACACCTATGACCAACAGAAAATACTTAAGTCCATCCAGTCCAACTTCCTCCACCAGGACGAGAAAATGTAATCAAAGCCCTCCTGATAAAGAGCCATCCAGCCATAGATATAGATAGATAGATAGATATGATTCACACACAGAGAGATATAGTATAGATTTGAAAGGGACCCCTAAAGAAGGACAATTTCCATGTTGCATATTCCAGGGTGGGCAAACCAGACAATCTCCACATCAACACTGACAAAGAAACAGCAAGAAATACTGTTGACCCACAAGCAGAAAGACATTACATATATTAGAAACCAACACTTTCTCATTACTTGATTTTCCAGGTCACCAGACTGGGTCACAGCAACGCGTGGCAGGGAACAGCTAGTCTATATAAATAAAAATGTAATGTTCGTTTGTGGTATTCACAGAACTCAAAAACCAGTGGGCGAATTGACGTCAAATTTGGACAGCATACACCTAACAACCCAATGTATGTCCTTCACTCAATTTTTTTTTTGATTTTGTCATTTGGGAGTTGTAGTTCTTGGGATTTATACACCTACGAACAAAGAGCATTCAGAACTCCACCAATGATGGAACTGAACTAAAGGTGACACACAGGACTCCCATGACCATCCGAAAACACTAGAAGGGTTTGGTGGGCATTGACCTTATGTTTGGGAGTTGTAGTTCACCTACATCCAGAGACCACTGTGGACTCAAACAATGATGGATCTGGATCAAACTTGGCACAAATATTCCATATGCCCAAATATGAACACAGATGGAGTTTGGGGGAAATAGACCTTGACATTTGGGAGTTGTAGTTACTGGGATTTATAGTTCACCTACAATCAAAGAGCATTCTGAACTCCACAAACGACAGAATTGGGGCAAATTTCCCACACAGAACCCCCATGACCAACAGAAAATATTTAAGGCCATCCAGCCCAACTAGATATAGATATATGTGATTCATATACACAGAGATATAATATCATAGATTTGAAAGGGACCCCTAAAGAAGGACAGTGATGTGTTGCATATTCCAGAGTATTATTATTATTATTATTAACTTTATTTATACCCCGCAAAATCTCCCGAAGGACTCAATGCGGCTTACAACGGCCAAGGCCGCAACAAACAACAACATACAAATATAACAGTAAAACGCATAAGTAAATAATAAAACATCAAGAAAAGACAATAAAACACTGAAAACAATGACATGTGATGCATTTAAAATCTAAAAGGCCGGGCCAAATGTAATGGACAAAATTTAAAAGTGCTGAACTTGACAGGAGGTATGTAGAGTTTTTTTGGACATAGGTGCAATGTGCCGACAATCCTGGTCTCTAACAAAGTGCCTTTGGGACATGATGCCAGGAGTTTCCTAATCTGGAAAGGCATGCTGGAACACCCAGGTCTTCCTAAAGGTTGCCAATGTTGGGGCTTGTCTGATGTCCCTGGGGAGAGAGTTCCAGAGTCGGGGGGCCACCACAGAGAAGGCCCTGTCCCTCGTCCCCACCAAACGCACTTGCGACGCAGGTGGGATCGTTAGCACGGCCTGTCCAGATGATCGAAGGGAATGTGTGGGTTCATATATGGAGATGCAGTCACGCAGGTAGGCGGGTCCCAAACCGTTTAGGGCTTTGTAGGTGAGCACCTGCACCTTGAGTAGGCAAACCAGACACTCTCCACATCAACACTGACAAAGAAACAGCAAAAAATACTGTTTACCCAAAAGCAGAAAGAAATTACATAGATTAAAAACCATTACTTTATTTTCCAGATCACCAGACTGGACCACAGCAAAAGAATAAAGGAAAGAGTGAGGAAAATCCAAACAGCCAAGCCGTGAAAAATCAGACCTCGGGCAAAGCACAACTTTGCATGGACCTCACTCAGACCTTGCCAATACTTTACAAATATTTTAGCAAAACTCCCCTATCAGTTAAACCTACAATGAAAGTCAACAGAGACAAGATTCTGAGAATGCTGCCAAAGTATTGTTATCATTGTCATTCCAAATCTCATATTGAATTAAAGAGGATGTGGTTGGGTAGTGGAGCATTTTGCTTGCTGTACACAAAGATGAGTCCCAAGTATTTTCAGACAATCTTGGCAATGCCTTTTAATTGAAATGACATCTAGATTAAATGGGGAGACTGGGATCTCTGCAGTCCAATTACATATTTAATTTATCAGTTGCCAAGGCTGATTATGTTTCCATCCCATTGCAATCTGCAGTAGTTAAAGAGAAGGCAGAAGATATAGGAAGGATGGCTGAGAAGCAATTCACATCTCTTTTCATAGAGGACCAACTTAACTGAACAGTTAGAAGAGTTGGAAAAGACCACAAGGGCCATCCAGTCCAACTCTCTGCCATGTAGGAATCAAGAAAATTTTGTCAGATGACCATCTAGACTCTGTTTAAAAATAATAGAATTATAGAGTTCGAAGAGATCTCATGGGCCATCCAGTCCAAGAAGCAGGAAAATTGCATTCAAAGCACCCCCAACAGATGGCCATCCAGCCTCTGTTTAAAAGCTTCCAAAGAAGGAGCCTCCACCACACTCCGGGGCAGAGAGTTCCACTGCTGAACGGCTCTCACAGTCAGGACGTTCTTCCCAATGTTCAGATGGAATCTCCTTTCTTTTCTGAGGTCTGAAGCCATTGTTCTGCATCCTAGTTTCCAGGGCAGCAGAAAACAGGCTTGGTCCTTCTTCCCTATGACTTCCTCACACATATTTAAACATGGCTATCATGTCTTGTGGCAAGTTCTTGGTGATATGGACATACCAAATCACCTTATCTCTCTCCTGAGGAATCTGTATAAGGACCAAGGAGCATCTTGACCATGGAACAACAGACTGGTTCAAGATTGGGAAAGGCATACGGCAGGGTTGTATCCTGTCCCCCAACCAATTCAACTTGTATGCAGAACACATCATGCGATGTGCGGGGCTTGACGAATGCAAGGCTGGGGTGAAAATTGCTGGAAGAAACATTAACAAGCTTAGATATGCAGATGACACCACTTTGATGGCCAAAAGCGAGGAGGAGTTGAGTCACTTCAAGGATGCCATCCATCCATCTGGCCCTTGGTCGGCCCCTCTTCCTTTTTCCTTCCATTTTCCCCAGCATCATTGTCTTCTCCAAGTTTTCCTGTCTTCTCATGATGTGGCCAAAGTACTTAATCTTGGCCTCTACTATCCTTCCCTCCAGCCTTCCAGTGAGCAGTCGGGCTTTATTTCCTGGAGGATGGACTGGTTGGATCTTCTCGCAGTCCAAGGCACTCTCAGAACTTTCCTCCAAAACCACAGCTCAAAAGCATCGATCTTCCTTCGCTCAGCCTTCCCTAAGGTCCAGCTCTCACATCCGTAGGTGACTACAGGGAATACCATTGCTTTTACTATGCGGATCTTCATTATCTCAGCAGAAAAAGTTGTTTCTGTGCAGAATAGTCTAATTTCTGCACAGATCAACCATAGGGGATTTTTTTTCTCATAATAAGTTTTGAATTGTGATCCCCCCCCCCCCTTTGAATTGTCTTCAAAGGGAAAAAATGCTAAATTACTCATTGCAATCTTTGAGTAAAAAGTTAGTGAAGAACAGTAATAGTAAATAAAGAACAACATTCAAAAACTAGGGGATTCCAGACTAGAAACAACCAGGGCCAGCTAATCACTTCCCGACAAAGGATACCCCTAGGCAGTAAGTAGCCAGACCTTGAAACAGCTGGGCCTTTCAGTGCTAATCAAGGTGGCCAATTGAAACATTCACACCTACCTCGAACAGACAAGAGTTCTTTCTCACACCCTGGACAATCCACAGATATAGTTTCCTAGTTTCCAACACACCTCATAACATCTGAGGTTGCCTGCTATAGATGCAGGTAAAACGTCAGAAGAGAATGCTTCTGGAACATGACCATACAGTCCGGAAAACTCACAACAATCCTTAGTGAAGAACGACATTCCTAGCTGATCTAAGAAGGAGACAATGGGGTTCTGCAGTCTTACAATCTATATAAATAAAAATATAATGTTCGTTTGTGGGATTAACAGAAATCAAAAACCACCGGACGAATTGACACCAATTTAGACACAAGACACCTCTCAGGCCAATGTATGTACTTCACTCAAAAAAATTGATTTTGTCATTTGGGAGTTGTAGTTGCTGGGATTTATAGTTCACCTACAATCATTACTTTCCAGATCACCAGATTGGGTCACAGCAATGCGTGGCAAGAGATGGCTAGTCTATATAAATAAAAATGTAATGTTTGTTTGTGGGATTAACAGAACTCAAAAACCACTGGACGAATTGACACCAAATTTGGACACAAGACACCTAACAACCCAATGTATGCCCTTCACTCAAATATTTTTGATTTTGTCATTTGGGAGTTGTAGTTGCTGGGGTTTATAGTCCACCTACAATCAAAGAACATTCTGAACCCCACCAACGATGGAATTGAACCAAACATGGCACACAGAATTCCCATGACCAACAGAAAATACTGGGAGGGTTTGGTGGGCAGTGTCCTTTGGTTTTAGAGTTGTAGTTCACCTACATCCAGAGATCACTGTGGACTCAAACAATGATGGATCTGGACCAAACTCTGCACTAATATTCAATATGCCCAAATGTGAACACTGGGGGAGTTTGGGGAAAATAGAATCTTGACATTTGGGAGTTGCAGTTCCTGGGATTTGTAGTTCACATACAATCACAGAGCATTCTGAACCACACAACAACGATAGAATTGGGCCAAAACTCCCACACAGAACAGCCATGTGGGCCACAGCAACGCTTGGCAGGGGACGGCTAGTCTATATATACAATGTAATGTTCGTTTGTGGGATTAAAATAACTCAAAAACCACTGGACAAATTGACACCAAATTTGGACACAATACACCTATCAGGCCAATGAGTGACTGCCACTCAAAAAAAAATACTGAAAAACAGCAGAAGAGACTTAAAAAGCCAAAAAAAACAAACAAATACTTTACAACGCATCACAAAACCACACACACAGGGAATGGCTAGTATAATGTAAAAAAGTTGTGAAGTCACCATGATTGTGTGAACTGCAATACGTGTGATTGGATGTTTCATTTTTAATGATCACTGGTGGACAGATGGCTACAAGGCTAAACTACCTCAGCTATCATCCTAATTTATTCCCATTTAATATTTGTATTTACACGGGAGTTCCCTCTTCCTTTGTTGCATCTAACTGACTTGATTCATTCAGACGAAATGTCTATATCATTTCCTCCATAGCCACATGGAAACTTGCCATAGTTCCTCACAGTCCAACATCCCAGGCTCCCAACTGTCTTGTTTATTTGGGAAGAATAATAATTTTATTCACTTGCTCACTAAATCTTGTAGCTTTCAAATCATGACAGCTAAATTAATGATAAACAGTCAGCACCTAGTAAATATTCCCGTTCTAAAGGGACTCACAAATTAGCAAGTCTGATGTCATTAAACATTTAGGCCTTTATTAACTGGTGTATTCTGTGGTCATACTCAGATAATTTGGAAGCTAGCAAAATATATCTTCTTGAGTCCAAGGAATGCTGTTGTATAATGCATGTAGCTAGGTAATAAATATACTTTGCTGGTTTAATACAGTTTTGCATTGTGCCACAGTCACAAGAGAAGCAAGCTAGATATTTTCCAAGGTCATCATTTAGAGATGTGCCATTGACTCCTTTCCCACATGGTTGTATGCCATATAGAATACATCTATATATATATATATATTAGGGCTGGGTAACCACGGAAAAATTGGTTTCTAAACTCGATTCGTTTTTAGGGGGGTTTTGCGTTTCATTTTTTAAAAGAATTCCGAAATTTTCCTTTAAAAAAGTTTGAAATATACGAAAGTTCGTAAAATTACGAAACAATTACGAAATGATTTCAAAACAATTACGAATCGATTTGTTAATGGCGGACGCAATTGCGCAATACGCTAAAAAAACCCTCCAAATGGGACAGGGGGAACTTCTGAAGCTTCCCTCTCCCTCTGTTGTTGACTGTTGGTGTGATAATTTTTTTTTATCACTGATAAAACAAACAACAACCCTAAAACTTGCACCAGACATACGGAAATAATTACGAAACAATTACGAAACGATTTCGAAACAATTACGAATTACGAAACAATTACGAAACAATTACGAAATAAATTGAAAAATTTGTTTCGATTTTTAATTGCTCCTGCATGGCTCAATATCGGATCGTAAGCTAATTTAAATACGAATTAATAACGAATTACGAAATTAACGAACGAAACCGCCCAGCCCTAATATATATATATAAAAGCTCTGTGCATGATGAGTACCTTAAAAACACAAGAACCAATGAACAAAATAACACCAAATTTGGCGACGAAACATCTCATGACACAAGGACTGACCATCACTCAAAAGATTATGATTTTGTCTTTTGGGAGTTGTAGTTGCTGGGATTTATAGTTCACCTGTAATCAAAAAGCATTCTGAACTCTACCAACGATGGAATTGAACCAAACTTGACACACAGGACTCCCATGACCAACAGAAAACACTAGAAGGGTTTGGTGTGCATTGACCTTGAATTTTGGAATTGTAGTTCACCTCCATCCAAAGAACACTGTGGACTCAAGCAATGATGGGTCTGGACCAAACTTGACAGGAATACCAAACTTGGGGGAAATAGACCTTGACATTTGGGAGTTATAGTTACTAGGATGTATAGTTCACCTGCAATCAAGAGCATTCTGAACCCCACCAATGATGGAATTGGGCCAAACATCCCACACAGAACCCCCATGACAAACAGAAAATACTGTGGTTGTTGTAGGTTTTTCCGGGCTATATGGAAGGCACTGTAAACTACTCCATCCAGAGAAATCAGTCATAGCAGAGCACCTGATGAACAAACCTGGACACAGCATATTATTTGAGAACACAGAAATGCTGGACCACTCCAACAACCACCATGTCAGACTACACAGAGAAGCCATTGAAATCCACAAGCATGTGGACAATTTCAACAGAAAGGAAGAAACCATGACAATGAACAAAATCTGGCTACCAGTATTAAAAAACTCAAAAATTACAACAGCAAAACAACAGAGGGGAAACAAAAAGGCACATAAAATCACTCTCAACAAAAGATTCCCCCCAGGCACTTCCAAGCCATTGAATGCTAATCAAGGTGATCAGCTGAAACATTCACAGCTAGCCCCAGCAGACAAAAGTCCTTTGTCACCCTGGTCATTCCACAGATATATAAACCCATTTTTCCTACTTCCAACAGACCTCACTACCTCTGAGGATGCTTGCCATAGATGCAGGCGAAACGTCAGGAGAAAAATTGCCTCCAGAACATGGCCATATAGCCCGGAAAAACCTACAACAACCCAGTGATTCCGGCCATGAAAGCCTTCGACAATACAGAAAATACTGTGTTTTCTGATGGTCTTTGGTGACCCCTCTCTGACACCCCCCTGGTGACCCCCGGCGTCTTGACTTCCCAGGTTGAGAAATGCTGCCTTAAGGCCATCCAGTCCAACTCCCTTCACCAGGGCAAGAAAACATAATCAAAGCCCTCCTGACAAAGGGCCATCCAGCCATTCACACACACACACACATGTATATGACAGATGCAGTATCAAAGATTTGAAAGGGACCCCTAAAGAAGAACAATGATATGTTGCATGTTGCAGAGTAGGCAAAGCATACAATCTCCACATCAGCACTGGCAAAGAAACAGCAGTGTTTACCCACAAGCATAAAGACATTACATATAATAGAAACCATTAGATCACCAGACTGGGCCACAGCAACGCGTGGCAGGGGACCACTAGTCTATTCTATATTAACACTTGTATTTCCTATCCAACTGTAGGTCTAAAACATGGACATCTAAACTGTAACACCAGCTCCAATTTTAAATAACAAAAATACAGAAACAATATTATCACATAGTACCTGTGTTTAGTACCGCAGTTACCACCTCATCAGATAATAATAATTGTGCCGTCACACCCAGACCCTATAAAAATAAAACTAAGATGTGCTTCTCTCTTTGTCTGGGCGGACCACGGGGGTTTTTCTTTAGAAGCTTGAGATTCCCAGCAACTGAGGCTACTACAGGCTTTGAACACCAAAACAGAATATTTATTTCTCAAAGTCCTTGCAGACTTGGCACAGCTTATCAAAGTTACAAACAAAACAGTCAATTAGTGAAACCACAAAAATGATCTTTCTTTCCTTTTCCTTCAGTTACTGAGGTGCCTTCCTCCAAATGGTAGAAAAAATCCTGAGATCTTTTTACCCCAACCCTGAGCCACTTCCCTATTCCAGCCCAAGGTTAGTTTGGAGATGAAGCAAATAGTGCTCAATAACTATTTCTCAATAACTCAATATCTATCTATAACTCAATTGCTCAATCACTATCTATAGTATCTCAATCACTAAATTTATCTTTCTATCTATTTCTCAATCAGCTTCTTTATCTATATAACTCAATAGTTTATCTATCTAAATAACTCAATCCTCAATTGTTCTTACAATGGTTTTCTCAGAGTACCTGCCTGACCAACAGCATATCTGAAGCTTTCTTCTTTACTGAAGGAGGCAGGGAAGATTCTAAAATGGAGATCTCAACCCAGGAAAAAAGGCGGTCCCTAGACCCAAAGAGATACTTTTCCAAACCAATAACTGCAGAGGGCCTGCAGTCTGGCTTTCCAGACTCTGATACTGTTTAACTTCCAGGGTGCTGCTGAAATTGTAGCAACCCTGGGGAAATGCAAAAGAATGCTAACCCATGCAGCTAAAAGGTAATGCAAACTATGCTCCTGGAAGACGGAATAATAATAATAATAATAATAATAATAATAATAATAATAATACTTTATTTATACCCTGCCACCATCCCCCATACGGACTCGGAGCAGCTTACAAAATAGCACACAAAGATGTTATAAAGGATAGAAACTTTTTGGGGAACAAAATCCCAGCACTTGCCACCAATATAATAAGTTGAGGCTTTGAGGTGTATAAATCCAAATTGCTGAACACCAGTTATAATGGACTGTGGCTTTAGGTAATTAAAGACCCAAAATAAAAAAGCTGCTCAAGCAGGGAGGTTTGAGATGGTTGAACAGAAGCTCTCCGAAGCTCTAGGTGCTCTTACTGCCTACTACAGGGAAAACCAGCTGATCCCTAACCCATCTAAAACACAGACATGTGCCTTTCATCTCAAGAACAGAGAAGCATCCCGAGCTCTGAAGATCACCTGGGAAGGAATCCCACTGGAGCATTGCAGCGCACCCAAATACCTGGGAGTCACTCTGGACCGTGCTCTTACCTACAAGAAGCACTGCCTGAACATCAAGCAAAAAGTGGGTGCTAGAAACAATATCATACGAAAGCTGACTGGCACAACCTGGGGATCACAACCAGACACAGTGAAGACATCTGCCCTTGCGCTATGCTACTCTGCTGCTGAGTACGCATGTCCAGTGTGGAACACATCTCACCATGCTAAAACAGTGGATGTGGCTCTTAATGAGATATGCTGCATTATCACGGGGTGTCTGCACCCTACACCACTGGAGAAATGACACTGTTTAGCCGGTATTGCACCCCCTGACATCCGCCGGGAAGTAGCAGCCAATAGTGAAAGGACCAAGGCAGTGACATCTCCAGCTCATCTCCTGTTTGGGTATCAGCCAACATGTCATCGACTTAAATCAAGAAATAGTTTTCTAAGATCTACAGAGACACTCGCTGGAACACGCTGAGTCCCCTTCGGGGTGAGAAGGACAGAATATAAACAAAGTGTTGGGTTGTTGTAGGTTTTTTCAGGCTATATGGCCATGTTCTAGAGGCATTCTCTCCTGACGTTTCGCCTGCATCTATGGCAAGCATCCTCAGAGGTAGTGAGGTCTGTTGGAACTAGGAAAAAGGGTTTATATATCTGTGGAATGACCAGGGTGGGACAAAGGACTCTTGTCTGCTGGAGCTAGGTGTGAATGTTTCAACTGATCACCTTGATTAGCATTTGATTGCTTGGCAGTGCCTGGAGCAATCTTTTGTTGAGAGGTGATTAGATGTCGTTGTTTGTTTCCTCTCTGTTGTTGTGCTGTTCTAATTGTTGTTGTTGTTGTTGTTGTTGTTGTTATTATTATTATTATTATTATTATTATTATTATTATTATGATTATGATTAAGCCCTTTGCCGGCAGGATTGAAGACCAACAGGTCACAAGTTCGAATCTGGAGAGAGTGCTGATGAGCTCCCTCTATCAGCTCCAGCTCCCCATGCGGTGACATGAGAGAAGCCTCTCACAAGGATGGTAAAACATCAAACATCTGGGCATCCCCTGGGCAACGTCCTTGCAGACGGCCAATTCTCTCACACCAGAAATCGCTCCTGACATGAAAAAAACTGGTTCACCCCCTTTTTCAGCACACGACATAAAGGGATTTCCAGCTGGACTCTGTGCCAAAAGAGGAGGCAAACCAGCGCCCGCCTCCACCACAGCAATACAGGAACCTTCCAGTGTTGCCTTGCCTTCAACAAGGGAAAGCCGGGTGGCAACACTTCCTCCCATGGGATGAAGAAGGAGGTAAGGCCTGGTCTCGGCGGTGGTCAGGGGAGCTTTCGCACAATTAAAACTTGTGCCCCAGCTGCGCCCGTACCTTGGGAAGTCTGACTTGGCCACAGTGGGCAACGCTCTGGTTACATCCCGTATGACTACTGCAACGCTCTCTACAGGGGTTGACTCTGAAGACTGCCCGGAATGATTGGTTGGGGGGGGGGCGCCAAAATACTGTTTGCTTACTGTTGAAAATTACCTAGGGCCGCCTCTGACTCCGCTGTTACACCAGCTCCACTGGCGGCGAATTAGCTTCCGAGCACAATTCAAAGTGCTGGTGCTGACCTATAAATCCCTAAACGACTCCGGCTCAGTTTACCTGTCCGAACGGATTCTCCCCTATGAGCCATCAAGGTTGTTAAGATCTTCTGGAGGGGCCCTGCTCTCGGTCCCACCGGCCTCACAATTGCGTCTGGTGGGGACAAGGGAAAGGGCCTTCTCGGTGGTGGCCCCTCAACTCTGGAACTCTCTCCCACTGGAGATTAGAACTGCCCCTTCTCTCCTGACTTTTAGAAAGCTGGTGAAAACTTGGCTCTGGAATTTAGCATTTGATGAGTGAGTCAATAACTTTTGACCACACGGACGGATGATGATGAATTGTGATTTCATTTGACGACTTGGCCTTATGTATTTATATGATTGCTTTTTAATGTATTTTATGTATTAGTGTATTATGGGGTGTGATGTTTCAACTATTGTTTATGAATCTTTGTTGTAAACCGGCCTGAGTCCCTCTCCGGAGGTCGAGAAGACCGGTATATAAAAGTTCTAAATAAATAAATAATAAATAAGGTGGGCGTTGGGTGATGTGGGGTGTGGAGTGGTGGCTTCCCCATGCTGCCCACTGGGAGTGTGGTGAAGTCATGGGCCTTTGTGCTAAGGTCATCAAATATGGATGATTTTTCACAATTAGACTTCCATGATATGCTTCCCTAACACATATTTCCAAACCTAATTTTCATGAATATATGTCTTATTTCTGCTAAGATATGAGCTCTTGTACTCACTCATTTTTGACCCCAGAACTCCACTGAAAAATCTGGAGAAATGACTTTGGCTCCAAGGTGCAGAATTAGATATGTTTGCATTTAAATGCTGACTTCCATGCCTGCACTGGATGGCCTTGTTTATTCATAAACCACACAAGAAGGAGGTTGAAGACAAAAGACCTTGACCGCTTAGTAAACCAGACAGACAAGGATGAATCATTTCCCCTTAACAGAACCAGCATGCTTAGTGACCAGGGCACAGTATGAAATTTAAAGCTATAGCAGGTATGTTTAAAGAAAAGACATCCTTGAAGCATGTTACATGGCAGTTAGCAAAAATGAGGGAAATTATTGGCTTTCCCCCCCTGCAGCACTCTATTTATGGAGTAAACCAGTTGGTACTAATATCAGTCAAACTAAAAGGTGGATTTGGGACTTCAGCGCACATAAACAACCAAACTTGTGTGCAAAATTGTTCTGAGTCTATACTAACCTAGGAATAGCTACAATGTTAGAACATATGGGCATCTATGTATTGTCACAGGCTTTCACGGCCGGAATTACTGGGTTGTTGTAGGTTTTTTTCGGGCTATATGGCCATGGTCTAGAGGCATTCTCTCCTGACGTTTTGCCTGCTTCTATGGCAAGCATCCTCAGAGGTAGTGAGGTCTGTTGGAACTAGGAAAAGGGGTTTATATTAGGCTTGGGTAACCACGGAAAAATTTGGTTCTAAACTCGTTTCGTTTTTAGGGGGCCCTTGCGTTTCGTTTTTTTTAAAGAATTCCGAAATTTTCCTTTAAAAAAGTTCCAAATATACGAAATTTCATAAAATTACGAATCGATTCGTTAATGGCGGACGCGATTGCGCAATATGCTAAAAAACCCTCCAAATGGGACAGGGGGAACTTCTGAAGCTTCCCTCTCCCTCTGTTGTTGACTGTTGGTGTGATAATTTATTTTTTATCACTGATAAAACAAACAACAACTATAAAACTTGCACCAGACATACGGAAATAATTACGAAACAATTTCGAAACAATTTCGAAACAATTTCGAAACAATTACGAATCAATACGAAATAAATTGGAAAAATTGTTTCGATTTTTAATTACTCCTCACAGTAGTCCTGCATGGCTCAATATTGGATTGTAAGCTAATTTAAAAACGAATTAATAACGAATTATGAAATTAACGAACAAAACCGCCCAAGCCTAGTTTATATATCTGTGGAATGACCAGGGTGAGACAAAGGGCTCTTGTCTGTTGGAGCTAGGTGTGAATGTTTCAACTGATCACCTTGATTAGCATATAATGGCCTGACAGTGCCTAGAGCAATCTTTTGCTGAGAGGTGATTAGATGTCCTTGTTTGTTTCCTCTCTGCTGTTGTAATTTTAGACTTTTTTAATACCGGTAGCCAGATTTTGTTCATTTTCATGGTTTCCTCCTTTCTGTTAAAATCCTCCACATGCTTGTGGATTTCAATGACTTCTCTGTGTAGTCTGACATGGTGGTTGTGAGAGTGGTCCAGCATTTCTGTGTTCTCCAATAAAATGCTGTGTCCAGGTTGGTTCATCAGGTGCTCTGCTATGGCTGACTTGTCTGGTTGAAGTACTCTGCAGTGCCTTTCATGTTCCTTGATGCGTGTTTGGGCAATGCTGCTGCGTTTGGTGGTCCCTCTGTAGACTTGTCCACAGCTGCATGGTACACGGTACACTCCTGCAGAGGTGAGGGGATCCCTCTTGTCCTTTGCTGAATGAAGCATTTGTTGGATTTTCTTGGTGGGTCTGTAGAGTTGGAGGTTGGGGAGGGCCTCCCAACCGATGACATAGTCAGGAGACAAGGTGGAAATGTCTTTCTGGCCCCCTCTCTCTTCAATCTGGCCCAGAGCAGCAATTGGTGGTGTTAGTGGTGGTGGTGGGGCTTCCAACTCATGATGTTTTGATGCTTAATTTGTAAAATCATAATGTAATTTGACATTTAATAGGCTTTTCTTTAAACCCTTCTAATTATCCAACATTTTAGCTTATCCAATATTCTGCCGGCCCATTTATGTTGGATAAGCAAGACTCTACTGTATATCTAACCCTGTGCTCCCATTCCTAATAAATTGATTGAAGTTTGCTTTAATTTCTTAAACAACCAAAAGATGAACCAAGGAAGACATGGGTTTATTTATTTGTTGTGTCAGGACAACCAGTCAAATTATATTACATTTCTAACAGAACAAAGCAAACAGACAAAATACAAAATTTGTGAGTTTGGTAGTTGATTAAATGTCCTTTGACCAGTATCTGGCCACTTGGAGTGATTCTGGTGTTGCTGCAAGAAGGTCCTCCATTGTGCATGTGGCAGGGCTCAGGTTGCATTGCAGCAGGTGGTCAGTGGTTTGCTCTTCTCCACACTCACATGTTGTGGATTCCACTTTGTAGCCCCATTTCTTAAGGTTGGCTCTGCATCTCGTGGTGCCAGAGCGCAGTCTGTTCAGTGCCTTCCAAGTCGCCCAGTTCTCTGTGTGCCCAGGGGGGAGTCTCTCATTTGGTATCAGCCATTGGTTGAGGTTCTGGGTTTGAGCCTGCCACTTTTGGACTCTCGCTTGCTGAGGTGTTCCAGCGAGTGTCTCTGTAGATCTTAGAAAACTATTTCTAGATTTAAGTTGTTGACGTGCTGGCTGATACCCAAACAAGGGATGAGCTGGAGATGTCTCTGCCTTGGTCCTTTCACTATTGGCTGCTACTTCCCGGCGGATGTCAGGTGGTGCAATACCGGCTAAGCAGTGTAATTTCTCCAGTGGTGTAGGGCGCAGACACCCCATGATAATGCGGCATGTCTCATTAAGAGCCACATCCACTGTTTTAGTGTGTTGAGATGTGTTCCACACTGGGCATGCATACTCAGCAGCAGAGTAGCATAGCGCAAGGGCAGATGTCTTCACTGTATCTGGTTGTGATCCCCAGGTTGTGCCAGTCAGCTTTCGTGTTTCTAGCACCCACTTTTTGCTTGATGTTCAGGCAGTGCTTCTTGTAGGTCAGAGCACGGTCCAGAGTGACTCCCAGGTATTTGGGTGCGCTGCAATGCTCCAGTGGGATTCCTTTCCAGGTGATCTTCAGAGCTCGGGATGCTTCTCTGTTCTTGAGATGAAAGGCACATGTCTGTGTTTTGGATGGGTTGGGGATCAGCTGGTTTTCCCTGTAATAGGCAGTAAGAGCACCTAGAGCTTTGGAGAGCTTCTGTTCTACCATCTCAAAGCTCCCTGCTTGAGCGGTGATGGCACGATCATCAGCATAGATGAAACTCTCTGTCCCTTCTGGCAGTGGCTGGTCATTGTCTTCCATACAGAAGTGACCAGCATGGAAGACATGCGTGATTGTGTATGTAGTTCCTTATCCAAGGCCCATCTACACTGGCATATAATGAAGTTTGAAACTGCATTACTTGACTGTGTAAATGAGGCCTCAGCCTCAGAGGAAGGGAAAGGCATCCCCCGCTCTCTGAACAAATTTTGCCAAGTAAACCCCATGACCTTAGGATTGACATGAGTTGGGAACATTATGAGGACACACAACAACAACAGGCTTTATAGCATGATCTATATTCATTATTCATTCTCTTGGGAGCTAAGAAGGAATGAGGTGAAACATGACACGAATCATGTTGATGCCCTTCCTCCCAGAAACTGTTCTAAAATGCTTTAGCAAAACACTATAACACTTAAGAAAATGTCAAAGATCCAGGAAAATTCAAGAACCTCTTCCCAGATGCATCCGACAACATTATAGAAATTATGTTCATAATGGCAATGCCATTTTACAGTGCTTAGCATCACAGGGGAAGCAGCATGCTAAATATTAATATTAAACCTGAAGGCATTCCATGCCCTGAATGCACTTCGCGTTTCTTTGTTTTTCTAGAGTGATTGCAGGCAACAGTTTGCAGCAATTAAATAAGCAAATGTGACTTGGAATCCATGCCTTTTCCCCTTATTATTTACAACCAACAATTTTGAAAAAGAGGTTGCCTGAGTCCATTCTCAAATGGTGACATTTGACATTATCAGGAGTGTGACAAAGACCAAAACTATTGCTTATATTTTTATGGACTATACAAGTGTATTGAAATGAAATGAATACTATTTGTGACAAAGTAACGTCCTGGTACAGAAAAGGAATTTTTAATGATGGACCGGAATTGACTGCTAATAAACAATAAAGGCTGTGAAACAGACAGGGCAATATTGACCTATTGCCAGGCATAGAAAGGAGGTGAAAAATAGTTCCAAATAGTTATGATTATTGCACTGTTTAAAGATATGAAGGAGAAAACTGGGGAAAAAATGGAATAAATCCTCAAGGAGGGGAGTCTACTATAGATATATATTAGGCTTGGGCGGTTTCATTCGTTAATTTCGTAATTTGTTATTAATTCGTATTTGAATTAGCTTACGATCCAATATTGAGCCATGCAGGAATAGTGTGAGGAGTAATTAAGAATCGAAACAATTTTTCCAATTTTCGTAATTATTTCGTAATTATTTTCGTAATATAATATAATAATATATAATATATAATACAATATATTATAATAATATAATATACAATAATATAATAATATTATAATAATATAATATATATAATATAATATAATATAATATAATATATATAATAATATTATAATAATGTAATATAATATATAATAATATAATAATATAATATAATATAATATAATATAATATAATATAATATAATATAGTTGTTGTTTGTTTTATCACACCAACAGTCAACAACAGAGGGAGAGGGAAGCTTCAGAAGTTCCCCCTGTCCCATTTGGAGGTTTTTTTTTTTTAGCATATTGCGCAATTGCGTCCGCCATTAACCAATCAATTCAAAATTTACGAAATTTTGAAAAGGACAATTTCGAAAGTCCAAAAACAAAATGAAACGCCATCGCCCCCTACAAACGAAACGAGTTTAGAACCAATTTTTTCTGTTGTTACCCAAGCCTAATATATATGTGCCTGTTCACAACAGGCAAGGTAAACAGCAGCTGTCCCCAGAATCCCTGACTGAGAATATCGAACAGCTAAATTGAAGGAAAAAGGGAAAGCATATAAGCCTGAATTAGCAGCTGTCCTTAAATTCAGAGTCCCCAGGTTCCAAACATCTGACTTATAAAGGACTCGTAGTTATGAACAGGGGGTGAGACAACAGGAAGTGAGAGGAATCTACCTCCGGGAAGAAAATTAACTCCAGGAAGAGTTATTATCATGTTTGAAATGTGTCTTCACTGAAGCTTTCTCACCAAGTCTTGTTTCCACAACAAGCAAAATTTTTCAAAATCCAATTTTCACAGGGACAGAAAGTGATGTGGAATCTTCTAAACAGAGGCACAGGCTGCAGAGGGAACACCACAGGCCTCGTCTAAGGGATGCTGGGAGTTGTCGTTTTCGTGCATGTGCTGTATCGTCATTTAGCTTTTGGGGTTTTTTAAGTCCTTTCCACTGTTTTTAGGAGGGGTTTATGAGTAATGGTCACTCATTGGTCTGTTAGGAGTGTAGTGTCCAAATTTTGTATCAATTTGTCCAGTGGTTTTTGAGTTATGTTAATCCCACAAACACGCATTACATTTTTATTTATATGGATGGAGTTATACTTAAAAATGTACCTGTTCCGGCTTACATAGAAATTCAACTTAAGAACAAACATATAGTACCCGTTTGTTTGTTGTTGTTCATTCGTTCAGTCGTCTCCGACTCTTCGTAACCTCATGGACCAGCCCACGCCAGAGCTCCCTGTCGGCCGTCACCACCCCCAGCTCCTTCAAGGTCAAGCCAGTCACTTCAAGGACACTATTCATCCATATTTGCCCTTGGTCAGCCCCTCTTCCTTTTTCTTTCCATTTTCCCCAGAATCATTATCTTCTCCAAGCTCTCCTGTCTTCTCATGATGAGGCCAAAGTACTTCAACTTTGTCTCTAGTATCCTTCCCTCCAATGAGCAGTTGGGCTTTATTTCCTGGAGGATGGACTGGTTGGATCTTCTCGCAGTCCAAGGCACTCTCAGAACTTTCCTCCAACACCACAGCGCAAAAGCATCTCTCTTCCTTCGCTCAGCCTTCCCTAAGGTCCAGCTCTCACATCCGTAGGTTACTACAGGGAATACCATGGCTTTGACTAGGCGGATCTTGGTTGTTTGCAACTTGGGGAAAATCCAAACTGAAATCAAAATTCAGACAATAGACTTCATGACCGAACTCCAAAAAATCTGGAGGACAGAAGTTTGGGATCTATGTTCTAGATTAGATGTAATCCATTCCCTCCAGATGCTTTACTGCAAGTCTCAAATCTTTGGCAATAGATACTGCTTGATACTTATCCGAATTGTAATCTAAAACTACTGGAAGAAACTTGGCTGCCTACCCTAGAGCTCTTCATTTCAACATGCGCATGTTGGCCAACTGTCCATTTGAGTGTTTTATCATCCGACCATATTTTATTTGTCCAGTTGGCAAAAACAGCAAATACTACAAATCAGGAGAGGACTTTATTCCAATAAGATATGACAGAAATCCAATTTCTTTTGCTCCACATCCTGAATACAAAATTGTCCAAGGCTCTGATTACTAAACTGCAATATCTACTTTCTGTTACTGCAAAAAGAGATGTACACAAGTGACTCAGTGCAAATCATTGTTATTGATCAGAATTATGATTCTGGCTTTTATGTTATGTCCACTGGAGGGATCTCTTCTTTATCGCATATATTAGTGTCCAATCTCCTAGCATCATGTAAAAACTAGTGAGGTGAATACGAAAATGCCAGTTGTTTGATAACTCAACTGTTGACAATAACATCTAATTTCCACTCCTACCACATCCATTCCAAGTCTTGATTTGTGCAATTTAATCCTATGTGTGGAACAAAATGAATTTAATAGTCTTTTTTATAGAACAACAGAGATGGAAATGATCGAGATATTTATTTATTTATTTAAAAGTTTTGTATACCGGCCTTCTCACCTCTCTTGAGGGACTCAGACCAGTTTCCAACCATAACATCACATACAGTCAATAAAACATCAAAATTCATATTACAATAAAACATTAAAACAACAATTACATTCAATAACTACAATGGTCAGTCGTCACACTAAAATCGTTATTCATCCTCCTCCATCCATATCTCAGGGTGTTGGCTCACTCGTCGAATGCCTGTCTCCATAACCATGTCTTCACCTGTTTCCTGAATGTCAGGATAGAAGGGGCAGTTCTGATCTCCAGTGGGAGAGAGTTCCAGAGTTGAGGGGCCACCACCGAGAAGGCCCTTTCCCTCGTCCCCACCAGACGCAATTGTGAGGCCGGTGGGACCGAGAGCAGGGCCCCTCCAGAAGATCTTAACAACCTTGATGGCTCATAGGGGAGAATCCGTTCGGACAGGTAAACTGAGCCAGAGTCGTTTAGGGATTTATAGGTCAGCACCAGCACTTTGAATTGTGCTCGGAAGCTAATTCGCCGCCAGTGGAGCTGGTGTAACAGCGGAGTCAGAGGCGGCCCTAGGTAATTTTCAACAGTAAGCAAACAGTATTTTGGCCCCCCCCCCACCCAACCAATCATTGATATATATTTTCTGTTACTTTCTCCTCAGCCATTGGGTCTGAGAGAGAGAGAGAGAGAGAGAGGTGGAGATGCCCACCTTTCCTGAAGGTAGGCGAAAAAACAAAGGAGGGAGCGGAGGTGGGAGATACCTCCAGCCAGAGGGGCTCTCTCTCTCTCTCTCTCTTGGTCCCAATGGCTGAAGAGAAAGTCAGGAGAAGAGGCTACTTTTGGTGCACACGCTGGGGTCTTCAGACACGCCTCCAGACCCGAAGCAGGCCAGGCATGGTGGCTCCACCCCTTGGCCCACCCGTGGATTGGGGAGAGGAGAGGAGGTGGGTGGAGCGCCGGGGAATCAAGAAAGAGAGCTGGTCATGGGGAAGGGATCGAACGCAGAGAACGATTGAGCACCGGCTCTGCTCACACACCAGGTGGCCGGGTGGAGCATGAACGAGAGGGGCTAGGCGAGGCTCAAGGGCCCGGCCCCTTTGGGAAGAGGATCGCCCGGCAGCGAGGCAAGAAAGCCGAGCCCCCCCCCCCCGGACTGCTAGGGCTGTTGTGAGCTGTGGGGGCACTCCTCAAGTGGCAGTCGAGGGGCATTTACAGAGGCGACCGCTTACTTCGCGTAATGGACAAGCCGCCCCTGAGCGGAGTGGTGTGCTCCCTGTACCCAGCACCCGTTAGTAGTCTGGCTGCCGAGCGTTGGACTAGCTGCAGCTTCCGGGCAGTCTTCAGAGGCAACCCCACGTAGAGAGATATAAGGGGTTCAGTGCATGATCTCCAGCTAAGGCCTCCACAGGAGGTAGCTAGCTACCCAACCTCTTTTTGAAGACATTCAAAGAAGGTAAAGGTAAAGGTTTTCCCCTGACATGAAGTCCAGTTGTGTCCGACTCTGGGGATTGGTGCTCATCTCCATTTCTAAGCCAAAGAGCTGGCGTTGTCCATAGACACCTCCAAGGTCATGTGGCCAACATGACTGCATGGAACACCATTTACTACGCACATTTGCATGTTTTCAAACTGCTAGATTGGGAGAAGCTGGGGCTAACAGTGGGAGCTCATGCCGTTCCCCAGATTCGAACCTGAGATCTTTCGGTTAGGAAGTTCAGCAGCTCTGCGGGGCAGCTTACATAGGGCCAAGCCCAGGGCACAATACAATTAAAAACATGTTGTCCGGATGCCCAACCACCGTCTCCCAAAGCAGTTGCTCTACTCCAAACTCAAGAACAGAAAATGGAATGTAGGTGGACAGGAAAAGAGATTTAAAGATGGGCTCAAAGTCAACCTTAAAAACTCTGGCATAGACACTGAGAAATGGGAAGCCCTGGCCCTTGAGTGCTCCAGCTGGAGGTCAGCTGTGACCAGCAGTGCTGCAGAATTTGAAGAGGCATGAATGGAGGGCGAAAGAGAGAAACGTGCCAAGAGGAAGGCACATCAAGCCAACCCCAACCGAGACCGCTTTCCACCTTGAAATCAATGCCCTCACTGTGGGAGAAGATGCAGATCAAGACTAGAGCTGGACACTGATCCTGAAAGACTATCCTGCTCGGACAATGAGGGATCGCCTAAGTAAGTAAGTAAGTTCAGTTCAGTTCAGTTAGGCGATTCCTCATTGGACGAGTATGATGGTCTTCCATGATGGGTTTCCTTGTGGATTCATAGGTGGCTGTGGAGCCCTATTCTTGACCCGCATCTTCTCCCACAGTGAAGGCATTGGTTTCCAGGTGGAAGGTGGTCCCGGTTGGGGTTGGCTTGATGCACCTTCCTCTTGGCACATTTCTCTCTTTCACCCTCCACTCGTGCCTCCTCAAATTCTGCAGCACTGCTGGTCACAGCTGACCTCCAGCTGGAGCGCTCAAGGGCCAGGCTTCCCAGTTCTCAGTGTCTATGCCAGAGTTTTTAAGGTTGGCTTTGAGCCCGTCTTTAAATCTCTTTTCCTGTCCACCAACGTTCCGTTTTCCGTTCTTAAGTTCAGAGCAGAGCAACTGCTTTGGGTGACGGTGGTGAGGCATCCGGACAACGTGGCCGGCCCAGCGGAGTTGAGTTAGTTAGTAAGTAAGTAAGTAAGTAAGTAAGTAATATAATGCCAATCCTGCTCCTTTTGTGCAACATTTTTCCCCATTTCGAATAGGTTAGACCAGGGATCCTCAAACTAAGGCCCGGGGGCCGGATATAGCCCTCCAAGGTCATTTACCCGGACCTCATTCAGGTCAACCTAAGTCTGAAATGACTTTAAAACACACAACAACAACAACAACAACAACAACAAACCACTCATTGAATCTGTACCTCAGCAATGTTTCTATCAGCTGTATTGTTTTTATACTGCTTTCAATTGTGTTGTTATTTGTTTTATCTGATGTTTTAATTGGTCAAAGTGTTTTACATGTGTATTTTAATTGTAATCTTGGGCGTGTCCCTTGTAAGCCGCCCCGAGTCCCCATCGGGAGATGGTTGGCGGGGTATAATAATAATAATAATAATAATAATAATAATAATAATTATTATTATTATTATTATTATTATTATTATTATTATTATTATTAGCTTATCAACCAAAAGCAGGCACGCTTCCCATTGAAATACTAATAATTTTATATTTGTTAAAATTGGATTGTTGTAGGATTTTTCAGGCTATATGGCCATGGTCTACAGGCATTCTCTCCTGACGTTTCGCCTGCATTTATGGCAAGCATCCTCAGAGATAGTGAGGTCACTACCTCATTACCTCTGACGATGCTTGCCTACAACAACCCAGTGATTCTGGCCATGAAAGCCTTTGACAAAACATTGAACATCTCTACGGGGAGAAACTGTTCCAAGACACACGAAGATTGGAAAAACTAAGGATCAGGAAAGGACATCTACTGTGTTTCCTGACTTTCCTTCTATGCTGCAGAGACACAGATACCATCCCACAATTTCTCGCAGCCAAAAGGACTTTCAAAACATCTCACTACCTCTGTGGATGCTTACCATAGATGCAGGCGAAATGTCAGGAGAGAATACCTCTAGACCATGGCCATATAGCCCGAAAAAACCTACAACAACCCAACAACCCAACAACCCAACCCAATGATTCCGGCCATGAAAGCCTTCGACAATACATTTGTTAAAATTGTTCTTCATCTACATAGGGACCACCAAACGCAGCATTGCCCAAACACGAATCAAGGAACATGAAAGGTACTGCAGACTACTTCAATCAGAGAAGTCAGCCATAGCAGAGCACCTGATGAACCAGCCTGGACACAGCAGATTATTATTTGAGAACACAGAAATGCTGGACCACACCAACAACCACCATGTCAGACTACACAGAGAAGCCATTGAAATCCACAAGCATGTGGACAATTTCAACAGAAAGGAAGAAACCATGAAAATGAACAAAATCTGGCTATCAGTATTAAAAAAAAACTCTGAAATTACAACAGCAAAACAGCAGAGAGGAAACAACCAGGCACATCTTAACACCTCTCAACAAAAGATTTTCCCAGGCTCAGCCAGGCCTTCAAATGCTAATGAAGGTGGTCAGTTGAAACATTCACACCTGGCTCCAGCAGAGAAGAGTCCTTTGTCTCACCCTGGTCATTCTACAGATATATAAACCCATTGTCCTAATTCCAACAGACCTCACTACCTCTGAGGATGCTTGCCATAGATGCAGGCGAAACATCAGGAGAAATGCCTCTAGAACATGGCCCTATAGCCCGAAAAAACCCACAAGAACCTAGTGATTCTAGCCATGAAAGCCTTCGACAATACAATTATTATTATTATTATTATTATTATTATTATTATTATTATTATCTTAACCAAATGCAGGCACACTTCCCATTGAAATACTAATAAGTTTATATATGTTAAAATTGTTTTTCATTTTAATTATTGTATGTGCATACGTGTTTTTTGCACTACAAATAAGATATGTGCAGTGTGCATAGGAATTCATTCGTGTTTTTTTTCAAATTATAATCTCGCCCTCCAACAGTTTTGAGGGACTGGGGGGGGGCTTGAGGGGCTTCCCCCCCCCCCCCCGAAATTCTGATGGTGGTTCGCGAAAAGGCCTTACTGGTGCATTATTTAAACTGTTATGTTTATTCATATCATGATCTGATCACCATACTCAATATATCCCATATGAATGGGGGTATTGGGGTAATGATACAAAAGGTTTGCTAGGCTAGACCCTCTTTCACTCAGACTCAGCCCCCCCCCAAAAAAAACTCAGCCCCCCCAAAACCCCCCTGAAAAAAATTATGCGTATAAAGTCATTATCTTCTTACATTAGGATTGCAAGCTCATCTTGTTTGTTTCCCAAGTTCTGTGTCTTGGCATGCAGGCATTTGACATTTTACTTGCTCTTAGCTATTACGTTATTGGCAGTTTTACTGTTGGTCTCATACTCTCCCTTAGCTTCTCTTTTGGATTTCACATCCTTGCTTGACATTTGAGCTATCAACTCCATTCACCCTAGGATGTAGTTTAAAGCCCTATTGATCATACTTGGCATGCGACTATCAAAGACATTCTTCCCAATCTTTGTGAAATGCAGCCTGTCTGGAACCAGAGGTCTTCTGTCTAAGAAGGGAAGACTGGTCCCAGAACCCAAACTTTTCATCTATGCCATCTTCATAGAGAGTAATTCACCTTTGGTGACTTCCTGTCCCTATGTAGTCCTTTATCTTTCCTTTGCAGACTTGATGAGAGTGCTGCTTGTGCCTCCAACCCAGAACTTCAGTCATACATTCGGAAGGGACTAAGATAAAAGAGTCCAATTCCCAGCGCTGCAAGAAAAATGCCACTACTGTACCCTTTTTTATTTTTTATTTTGTCATGTCAGGGCAACGAGTCAATTGTATTAGATTTCTAACAGAACAAAATAAACAGACAAAGCACAAAATTTGCAAGTTTGGTAGTTGATTAAATGTCCTTTGACCAGTATCTGGCCACTTGGAGTGCTTCTGGTGTTGCTGCAAGAAGGTCCTCCATTGTGCATGTGGCAGGGCTCAGTTTGCATTGCAGCAGGTGGTCAGTGGTTTGCTCTTCTCCACACTCGCATGTCGTGGATTCCACTTTGTGGCCCCATTTCTTAAGGTTGGCTCTGCATCTCGTGGTGCCAGAGGACAGTCTGTTCAGCACCTTCCAGGTTGCCCATTCTTCTGTGTGCCGAGGAGGGAGTTTCTCATCTGGTATCAGCCATTGTTTGAGGTTCCGGGTTTTAACCTGTCACTTTTGGACTCTCGCTTGCTGAGGTGTTCCAGCGAGTGTCTCTGTAGATCTTAGAAAACTACTTCTAGATTTAAGTCGTTGACGTGCTGGCTGATACCCAAACAGGGAATGAGCTGGAGATGTCTCTGCCTTGGTCCTTCCCAGCGGATGTCAGGTGGTGCAATACCGGCTAAGCCAGTGGTTCTCAACCTCCCTAATGCTGCGACCCCTTAATACAGTTCCTCATGTTGTGGTGACCCCCAACCATAACATTATTTTTGTTGCTACTTTACAACTGTAATTTTGCTGCTGTCATGAATCGTCACGTAAGTATCAGATATGTAGGATGTATTTTCATTCTTGGGAGGAGAGCAATGTCCAATCTCGATAAAATAGCAAAGAGAAGAGACATCACACTGGCAACAAAGATCTGCCTAGTCAAAGCCATGGTCTTCCCTGTAGTCACCTACGGATGTGAGAGCTGGACCTTAGGGAAGGCTGAGCGAAGGAAGAGAGATGCTTTTGAGCTGTGGTGTTGGAGGAAAGTTCTGAGAGTGCCTTGGACTGCGAGAAGATCCAACCAGTCCATCCTCCAGGAAATAAAGCCCAACTGCTCACTGGATGGAAGGATACTAGAGACAAAGTGGAAGTCCTTTGGCCACATCATGAGGAGAGAGCAAAGCCTAGAGAAGGGAATGATGCTGGGGAAAGTGGAAGGCAAAAGGAAGAGGGGCCGACCAAGGGCAAGACGGATGGATGGCATCCTTGAAGTGACTGGACTGACCTTGAAGGAGCTGGGGGTGGTGACGGCCAACAGGGAGCTCTGGCGTGAGCTGGTCCATGAGGTCACGAATTGTCGGAGACGACTGAACGAATGAACAACAACATTTTCATTCACTGGACCAAATTCGACACAAATTTATTTATTTTATTTATTTATTTACAGTTTTTATATTCCGCCCTTCTCACCCCGCAGGGGACTCAGAGCGGATTACAGTATACACATATATGGCAAACATTCAATGCCAGTTTGACAGACAATAGACAATACACAGAGGCTATTTAACTTTTTTCTGGCCGCCAGAGGAGCTGCTGCTTTCATCGTCCATCAGCGACACCGATGAAGTTCTTCCGCATTCCACATCCCGGAGTTTTCTTTATGGCCTCATAAATTAGTTAATTTAGCCTCCCACACAAGGTGGTACCTTATTTTCCTACTTGACAGATGCAACTGTCTTTCGGGTTGCAAAGGTCGACAACAGGCTACACAATGGCTGGACACCCACTCCAGCCCGGGCTGGCTTCAAACTCATGACCTTTTGGTCAGAGTGATCTTAATGCAGCTGACACTCAGCCAGCTGCGCCACAATCCCGGTGTCTGATACGCCCAAATTTGAATTCTAGTGGGACTGAAGGGGAGATTGATGCTGTCATTTGGGAGTTGTAGTTGCTGAGATTCATAGTTCACATACAATCAAAGGGCATTCCGACCTCCACCAATGACTGAATTGAACCAGTCTTGGCTCACAGAACTCCTATGACCAAACCCCTGGAAGGGTTTGATAGACATTGACCTTGAGTTTTGGAGTTGTAGTTCACCTACATCAAGAGAGCACTGTGGACTCAAACAATGATGGATCTGGACCAAACTTGGCACAAATACTCCATATGCCCAAATGTGAACACTGGTGGAGTTTGGGGAAAATAGACCTTGACCTTTAGGATTTGTAATTACTGGAATTTATAGTTCACGTACAATTAAAGAGTTTTCTGAACTCCACCAACGATAGAATTGGGCCAAACTTGACACACGGAAACCCTTTGACTAACAGAAAACACTGTGTTTTCTGATGGTCTTTGGCGACCCCTCTGATATCCCCTCGCGACCCCCCCAGGGGTCCTGATCCCCAGGTTGAGAAACGCTGGGCTAAGCAGTGTAATTTATCCAGTGGTGTAGGGTGCAGACACCCCGTGATAATGCCGCATGTCTCATTAAGAGCCACATCTACTGTTTTAGTGTGCTGAGATGGCTACTGTACCCTAGTAAGTGGCCATTCAACTTCTTATTAAACATCTCAAGTGAAGTAAGCTCCATCATCTCCTATGAAAGTCATACCTAGTGCCAAATACTCACCTTTGGTAAATTCTCCCTGAAATTATTTGGAATGCTAAAACTGATGATCTATCACTCAAACAGGCTCTCTCCAACCCATATGTATTCCATTAGATTAGCAATTGCTGTCCACCCTGCCATCTGTGGTGTGACTTCCTGGGATTTTTTCCCTCACTCATGGAGTTATACATGAATTGTTATGGCAGGCTTGTGCACATAAATATGGAATGCACACCAACAAACAGCTGTTCATACCCAGGTGTGTATGCCAAATTATGTTTCCCTTCTGTTTCTGTATCATTCATCTCTTTCATTCCATCTTCTCCCTTCCCCTAACGGTGTCTACTTTTTTGGGGGGGATATCCACAGGGATAATTTGATAAGCTAATAAAGTTGGATTCACGGAAAGAGAAAGATATGTGCATGCACATGAACACAGGAATCTGAAAGGCAAGAACTCTTTAATAAATAGTATGTCTGTAGCTCGTTATCCCCCCGTTTGGAGTTCGAAAGCTCCTATTTTTTACTCTCTTTGCTCTCCTTGCTTCACTTTCCTGCCCCTTTCTCTGTCCTTATCTACCCTTGTCTGGTCTTGGTCTTGTATCTCTTCTTTATCTTATTCTCTGTTATGAGTATTATGGATATTTCTTCTCATTACCTTGCCTTAAGTCGTTGTCTCAATCTCAGTCTCTGTCTTTCCGTCTTTCTGTAAAGGTGGTAACTTTCTGTCCTTTTTTTTCCCCCTTTACCTTTTGTCAGCTGAGCCGCTTGTCCGACCGTTGCTTTGTTGTCATCTAATTTCATGAAATGTCTTTTCTTTGTCTTGTGCTGGCCACCATGGAGCGTCGGGAGCCTTTGCTCCGGCTTAGGCTTGTGCTCACCCTTTGCACCTCATTGCCGGGTGTCTTTGGATGCCTCCTTGAGGGGGGTATCACTTAGATGCCATCGGCCGAGAGTGCCTTAGGGTCTTGCCTCCAGGACTTCAGTCCATCCGATGGAGGTTGGGTTGCAATTGTAGCTCCCAAAGCCCCCAAACCAAGCCGCTTCTGTGATCTGCTCGAGGAGCTTACAGAGGCATGTCCTCCATTGTGTGGTGACCGACCCAGTTCCCCAGTTCCCCAAACCAGCTGGGTAGAGCCAGGGCAGGCTCCCTCCCTCCAGGGACAGCATAACCTAAGCCGGAAAGGGTCCGACGGCTGAACCCCTCAAGGTTCGACCGGTAGGACACCCAGGGCATAAAGGTATAGCGGGCTGGAAGAGGGAACAGGAGACATAATCTCAGGCTCCTATCTTCACTAACTAACAATTGAAAGCATTGAAAATATTTATAGTCCTTAGCAGACTAAACCAAATTAAGGATCCAAGACGTAAAAGAAATAAAGGACATACGCAGTCCTACCTAATTTCTCTCCCCTCCCAGAACTCCATTAAATTCTCATTCCGCTACAAGTTAACCCTGAGGAGGACTGGAAAGCTTATCAAACCCCCTCACGAGCTGACCTTGAGACGAGTACTCCGGGCCTCCAGAAACCAGCTCCCAGCTCCAGGCATTGGCACAGAGCCAGGAGGAGTCCTTGAGAAGGAGAGGAGAAGATAAGAACAGGAGACGGGGGGCAGCCCGAGCTGCAGCCGCGTGGCCACGCGACTCAGAAGATTCTTATGTGATTTAAATATGGCAAAACTTACAGACAAACAGAGAGATATCCTGAATGGAACAGTCTCAATGGCCGAGATTGATACATTAGAAAATTAAAAAATAATAAGGCGCCAGGGCCAGACAGCTTCACAGCCATCTTCTATAAAACCTTTCAAAACGAAATAAGTCCCCTATTCCAGGAGATCGCAAATAATATATTAGGAAAAGGAACCATCCCAAAATCCTGGGAAAAAGCAAATATAGTCCTAATCCACAAAGAAAACACTGAAACAACCGAAATTAAAAATTACCGCCCGATTTCACTTCTAAATAATGACTATAAAATCTTTTCAATAATTATGGCGGAGAGACTAAAAGAATTTTTAAAAGAATGGACGTCCAAAGAACAGTCAGGATTTCTACCCAACCGGCAAATAAAAGATAACACCAGAGTATTAATCAATATAATCGAATACTATGAAAAACATATTGAAAAAGAATTGGCTTTACTCTTTGTTGATGCGGAGAAGGCATTCGACAAGGTAAATTGGAGTTACTTGAAATTACTAGCTAAAGAGCTAGATATGGGCTTCCACTTCAGAAACGTCATTAATGCAATTTATGAAAATCAAGAAGCTACACTAATAATCAATGGACAGGAAACAAAAAAGTCGATCCAAATCTCCCAGGGAACAAGGCAAGGATGCCCATTATCACCTTTGTTATTTATACTAGTAATGGAAACTCTGGTTAGAAACATAAATGGTGATACGAATCTYAAAGGGCTGAAGATCCTAAAGCAACAGTACAAACTAAAAACCTACGCAGATGATGTGGTGTGTTTTATTGAAGATCCCATAAATAATATTAAAGATTGGCTAAAGYAAATTGAGGAATTCGGGACTRTAGCAGGATTTAAATTAAACAAACAAAAAACCAAATTGTTAGTCAAAAACATGGATGGAAAGGCAAAAGACTCGCTACAAAAAATAACAGGGATCCAAATAGTAACCAAAATAAGATATCTGGGAATTTATGTCACCAAAAGCAATGCAGCATTGATAAAAAAATAACTATGAAACTTTATGGGAAAAAATTCAAAAAGATTTGGCGAAATGGGGTAATCAAAATCACTCTTTCTTAGGACGAATCGCGTTAGTTAAAATGATAGTGTTACCACAATTATTATTCCTCTTCCAAACCATCCCGGTGATTAGAAATAATTTCCTTTTCAAAAAGTGGAACTCCGACATAACAAGATTCATATGGGCAAATAAAAAATCGAGAATTAGCTTGAAAATATTGATGGACAACAAAAAAAGAGGTGGCCTAGGTCTGCCAGATTTAAAAATATATTATGAGGCCTGCAACCTAGTAGCAATTAAAGATTGGGCAAAATTAAAAAATAATCACATACTAACTCTAGAAGGTCACGATTTGAGAGCTGGGTGGCACAGTTATTTATGGTATGGCCGAAGAAAAATAGAAATTTTTTTTACAAATCATATGATAAGGGCCACCCTAATCAAAACGTGGGAGAAATACAAAAACAGACTTTTTAGGTGCATCCCGCTCTGGATCTCGTTATTCGAAGCAAAACACTAAAAAGAGTTAGGGATAGAAAATTGGCCAACTTATTATCAGCTACTTAAGAAAAACGAAAAAGGAAACATGGTAATAAAATCATATGAGGAGTTCCAAAAAATAAACCCGAAACTCACATGGCTAAACTATTATCAAATACGGGAAGGTTATAAGGAAGATGAAAAATTAGGCTTTGAACAAAAAAAGGGACTATGGGATGCCGTTATGGAAAAAGATAAAAAACTAATAAAGCTATTATATAAACAACTACAAATATGGAATACAGAAGAAGAGCAAGTAAAAGAATGCCAAATAAATTGGGCTAGGGATCTGGGACACAATATTATGTCGAGTCAATGGGAAGAAATTTGGTCTACTAAAATTAGGTACACTGTAGCCAGCGATATTAAGGAAAATTGGTTCAAAATGTTTTACCGCTGGCACTATACACCAGAAAAAATAGCAAAATTTAAAAAAAACCAATTCATTTCAGACAAATGTTGGAAGTGTGAAAGGAAGACAGGTACTTTCTTCCACCAATGGTGGGCTTGCATAAAAATCAAAAAAATTTGGAGCAAAGTTCATAGGGCCACCGAAAAAATACTTAAAATAACTTTCCCACGAGCTCCAGAAACATATTTATTAGGTATACATAAAGAGACTAAAATGAATAAAAACCAAGATAAAATATTATTCCTACTGAGTACAGCGGCCAGAATAGTGATTGCAAAAAAATGGAAGCTAAAAGAAATACCAACCCAGGAAGACTGGATTACAAAAGCCTTTGATATTATACAAATGGACAATTTATCCCAAAGAATAAATGGAGTGAGAAAGAAAACAGACTGGACAGGCTTTAAGGAATACCTAAAATCAAAAGAAATTTCCATAATAATTGACCTGACGAACTTTTAAAAGGAAGGTGTGGAAGAGACTTTGTCAGCAACTAGACATACGAAGTAAAGGACTTCAATACCGGAGATCAGAACTCTTGGAAGACCTTGGGAAGTCAGCGCTCAGACGAAGATGGTGACGGGCCCCTTCTTCCCCTGCCTCCCTCCCCACCCTGTACCCTCCCCTCCCCTCCCCCTCCCCCCCTACCTCTTTTCCCTCACACCTCTTTCCGCACAACGGCGGTGTATTTGCAAATCCAATAAAGATTACAATTTAAAAAAAATAAAATAAATAAAAAAAAATAAATAATATGTCTGTATTTCACCACACTAGAAAAGAAGAGATGGTAAACAATTAGAAGGTGGCAGAGTGTTAGAAAAGCACAAAATTCATAACACTGGTAGCAAAAACATAATCAAACAAATAGGTACAAAATAAAGAAAATACAGAAAATTCAAAAGTCATGTGAGAATTTGCAAATGTATTTATGTATGTATTTATTTAATTATTTACAGTATTTATATTCCACCCTTCTCACCCCGCAGGGGACTCAGGGCGGATTACAATGTACATAAACATGGAAAACACTCAATGCCATAGACACACAACATATATAGACAGACACACAGAGGCCATTTAACATTCCAGCTTTTTCATGAGGGTATTCTGGCCACCAGGGCAGCTGTCGCTTCACCATCCATCTGTGACACTGATGAAGTACTTCCTCATTCTTTGCATGCTTGCTGGAGATTTTTATGGCATCGTAAATTAGCCTCCTCGTATAAGTGGTACCTAAATTTCCTACTTGACAGATGCAACTGTCTTTCAGGCTGCAAAGGTTGACAGCAAGCTACACAAATTGGTCGGAAGCTCACTCCAACCCGGGCTGGCTTTGAACTCCAGACCTTCTGGTCAGTATTTATTTATTTATTTATTTCTCGCATTTCTACCCCGCCCTTCTCAACCCCCGAGAGGGGGGACTCAGAGCGGCTTACAAAAGGCACAATTCGATGCCAGCATAAATATAACAATGGATAAAACATGTGAACAGCAATTATAACAATTAAGACAGTCAATTAGTACATCAAAATCAATAAAAACAATCTAAAGCTCAGCCATCTCAGAGTCCGTAAATTCATTTCACATTGTCAAGTACTATCGACTCCCAGCCAGCTGTGCCACAGTCCCATGTACTTACATGATTTTCCACATATGAGAGGAATAAAAATATTTGCTGACATGCTATACATCAGTGGTTCCCAACCTTTTTTTGACCAGGGACCACTTTGAGCATGGACCACTTGACCAGGGACAACTTTCCAATCTTAGTACCAAAAGGGTTACAGATCAGTTTTGGTCAAAGTTAAATTCGGTTTGTTTATTTGGGGTGCTGATTTGGAACATTGCATTGGATAGACCACATCTGCTCTAGTGTCTGATACAGCACATATGCCATCCAGTAGTTGCTCATGCATAGAAAACCATATTTAATAATTTAGAGCTGATGTGGTAGTAGTAATATTTTGTGGGTAGTCAGCCTCTCCTCTCCCGACATCCCTATTGCCTCCGCACTATAAGAGGGTTTTGCACGACCAGTCGCTCTCGTTGCTGCATGGTTTCAAGGCAATGGTGTAGTAATGGGGAGACTGTGAACCATATTTTTGTTCTTGCCGACCACTGGTGGTCCACGGATCACAGGTTGGGAACCACTGCTATAGACTATGCCTATCACTGAAGCCCCTATCCACTACCGTATAATGCAGTTTCAAGCTGCATTATATGGCAGTGTAGATAGATGCAACTGTTATCGAGTGTCTGAATGCATCTCCCCTTATGAACCATCGAGGACTTTAAGATCATCTGGGGAGGCCCTGCTCTTGGTCCCGCCTTCATCAAAAGTACATCTGGTTGGGACGAGAGACAGTGTGCTGCCACACGCTGGGCCTATAATAATTGATTTTTCAAACAGGACATGCTCTTTGTGCCCAGCAGGAAGCCGGGGTGCCTCGAGTGAGAGGCCTTCAAGGATTTTCCCATACACAGTCTTTAGAAGGCTTGAAATGTTTAACAAAGTGCTTTATTATTGCTTAGGTCTTCAATAAAACAACAAACACTTCTTGGATCTTCAACAGATTAAACAAATGCTTCTTAACTTGCCCCAAAATGGACAGGCACCTTGCTTGGAGAACTATTTCTTTCTTTAACAAGGAAAACCCTTTTTTAACCCCTCCCAGGTAATCTACGGTCTAAGCTTTGCTGATGTGGGTTCTACTACCGGTTCCAATCTGCATCTTGGGTCCCAAGTAGACCTACCAGTCAAGGCTATGTATATTCTCCAGCTGGAGTTCTTTGGGTCTGTAAAACTGTTTTCTTCTGAAACTTTATGACTGTTTCCCTCAGATGCTGTAAAGCTGAGAGGCTGTAAGCTCCCAGCTAGAGCTTTGGGACTGTTTTTCCCCAGAATTTCTGCCCCGGATGCTGTAGGAAATGAAGCTGTTCTACGGATTGAACTAATCCATGACCTGTAGCTTAGCTTTCCAGTATAAGACTGAGCTAAAAATGGCTCCCTCTCTTCCCATGGCTTTGGGGAAAGGGGCAGAACCAAAACTTAACAATGATAGACAGGTGGCTAGCCCTGTGATTGCAAACCAAGGGAAGCCACCTTGTTAAAAATGCATGGAACCTTGGAATATATGCAAACACTCAATAGAAAGAAAATGTAGCTGAAGCTCCTGGTACAGCCGTACCAGCACAGACAGGGTCTTCTCGGTGGTGGGCCCCTCGGCTGTAGAACACCCTCCATAGGGAGATCAGATCAGCTTCTTCCCTCCTAACATTTCAAAAATAACTCAAGACGTGGCTTTTCGAGCAAGCATTTACAAACGCAGAGTAGCAGACATAGGACAATGGAACAACTATATAATGGGACTGGACATTGTTTTAATTAGGATTTATTATGACTTATGTTTTATTGCAGTTATGATTTTATGTATGTTAATGTTTTTAAATTATATTTATGCTTTGCAGCATTGAGTTTTGCCTTGTAAACCACCTCGAGTCGCCTGAGAGCTAATTTTAGAGGTATATGTGTGAGTGTGAATGGCTGGATGGCCCTTTATCAGGAGGGCTTTGATTATGTTTTCTTGTTGTGGTGATGGGAGTTGGACTGGAAGGCCTTAAGGCAGCATTTCTCAACCTGGGAAGTCAAGACCCGGGGGATCAGGTCACCAGGGGGGTGTCAGAAGGGTCACCAAAGACCACCAGAAAACACAGTATTTTCTGTTGGTCTTGAGGGTTCTGTGTGGGAAGTTTGCCCCAATTCCATTGTTGGTAGGGTTCAGAATGCTCCTTGATTGTAGGAGAACCATAAATCCCAGTAACTACAATTCCCAACTGTCAAGGTCTATTTCCCCCAAACTCTATCTGTGTTCATATTTGGGCATATGGAGTATTTGTGCCAAGTTTGGTCCAGATCCATCATTGTTTGCGTCCACAGAGCTCTCTAGATATAGGTGAACTACAACTCCCAAATGACAAAATCAATTTTTTTTGAGTGAAGGACATGCATTGGGTTGTCAGGTGTCTTGTGTCCAAATTTGGTGTCAATTCATTCAGTGGTTTTTGAGTTCTGTTAGTCCCACAAAACTCCAAAACTCAAGTTCAATGCCCACCAAACCCTTCTAATGTTTTCTATTGGACAGGGGAGTTCTGTGTGCCAAGTTTGGTTCAATTCCATCATTGGTGGAGTTCAGAATGCTCTTTGATTAAAGGTGAACTATAAATCCCAGCAAATACAACTCCCAAATGACAAAATCATAATTTTTTTGAGTGATGGTCACTCCTTGTGTAGTGAGACGTTTTGTTGCCAAGTTTGGTGAGATTTCGCTCATTGGTTCTTTTGTTTTTAAGGTACTCATTATGCATAGAGCATTTACATATATAGATGTATTGATATAGGTATAGGTATAGGTAAAGGTAAAGGTAAAGGTAAAGGTTTTCCCCTGACATGAAGTCCAGTCGTGTCCGACTCTGGGTGTGGTGCTCATCTCCATTTCTAAGGCGAAGAGCTAGCGTTGTCAGTAGACACCTCCAAGTTCATGTGGCTGACATGACTGCATGGAGCGCTGTTACCTTTCCACCAGAGCGGTACCTATTGATCTACTCACATTTGCATGTTTTTGAACTGCTAGGTTGGCAGAAGTTGGGGCTAACATACATAGATTTACAATTACAGTAAATAAAATAAAATAAATTAAGTGGGGAAAATATTGCCAGATTTATTTTGACTCCATAGGCCCCCTGTACACTGCCATATAATGCAATCAATATAGACACTGCCTCCCATCCCATATTGGTTGGTTTTGTGCAATGTATTCATTTTGCACAAAATGTATCTTGCACAAAATAAAACAGAATATTGTGTAAACGCATTAGATTTGGGACAAAATCCATTTCTTGCACAGAAAAAGACACACTCTTCACTCTGCTGGCTCGTCCAAATTATGACTCAGGACGTAGCTTGTTTACAGTCTGTTTACCTCTGCCTATTGACATAATGTCTCCATTAAATTAAATAAGCAGCATTAAAACAGGCACATGCCGCAAACTGGCTGCTGGGGGTGAATATCAACACACACCAATGACCCTTCAGACAACACGATGTGATGCTGTTTTGAGTGCTAAATGCAATAAATACAATTTATGGACAAATTCGAGTGCAATTGCCTCGATCGGAGTCCCGCTTCTTCTAAGCAAAGTGTGTACCAATGTTCTCACTAAAGGAACAAAAGATAATAAGCTATTCATATCATTATGCTTTTTCAGCAGCTGAGAAATAAAATGTGCCTCAAAGAAGGGGGGGGAGCATATCTTGGAGTGCATTTACACTGTCAAGTGGATACATTTTGACGCCACAAACTGCCGGCACCGGGATTGTGGCGCAGCTGGCTGAGTGTCAGCTGCATTAAGATCACTGTGACCAAAAGGTCATGAGTTCGAAGCCAGCCTGGGTTGGAGTGGGTTTCCAACCAATTGTGTGTAGCCTGTTGTCAACCTTTGCAACCCAAAAGACAGTTGCATCTGTCAAGTAGGAAAATTAGGTACCACCTTAAAGTGTGGGGAGGCTAAAATAACTGATTTATGAGGCCATAAAGAAGACTCCAGCAGAGCATTCCAGTGGGGGAAGCATGCGGGGAATGCGGAAGTGCTTCATCAGCGTCGCAGATGGACAATGAAAGCGACAGCTCCCCGACGGCCAGAAAAAGTTAAAGAGCCTCTGTGTATGTCAAAAATTGGCATTGAATGTTTGCCATATATGTGTACACTGTAATCCACCCTGAGTCTCCTGTGGGGTGAGAAGGGCGGAATATAAAAGCTATAAATAAATAAATAAACAAATAATGTTATGAAATCCCAAGAGCTGTAATTTTACAAGGTCTTTAGCCTTCTCTGCCAAAGGGTGCTGATGCTTCAGCCATGTAGAGGGTTGAATGAAAAGTAATGGGTTGTTGTAGGTTTTTTCGGGCTATATGGCCATGGTCTAGAGGCATTCTCTCCTGACGTTTCACCTGCATCTATGGCAAGCATCTTCAGAGGTAGTGAGGTCTGTTGGAACTAGGAAAAAGGGTTTATATATCTGTGGAATGACCAAGGTGGGACAAAGAACTCTTGTCTGCTGGAGCGAGGTGTGAATGTTTCAACTGACCACCTTGATTAGCATATAATGGCCTGACAGTGCCTGGGCAATCTTTTGTTGAGAGGTGATTAGATGTCCTTGTTTGTTTCCTCTCTGTTGTTGTGCTGTTGCAATTTTAGAGTTTTTAAAATACTGTTAGCCAGATTTTGTTCATTTTCATGGTTTCCTCCTTTCTGTTGAAATTGTCCACATGCTTGTGGATTTCAATGGCTTCTCTGTGTAGATTGACATGGTGGTTGTGAGAGTGGTCACAAATGAATGGAGAAAGGCATCACCTTCATTCTCATAACGTGAGAGGAGTTCCTGGCAAATTTCAGGTCTGTGAGCTTTCATTTCAGGCGTCAGTATCCTGGGTACCCATCGTGCACAGATCTCCCGATAGCCAAGCAAAGTATTAATGTGACCTACGCGTTCTTGTGAAATGCCAATTATGCTTGAAATTTCTCTCTGAGTGATACGATGATTGTCCTCAATCAATCTGTCAAACTTTTGCTTGTTAAACTTGGACATCCAACACTTTGTTCGTCATGCAAGTCAGATGTTCCCACCTCGACATCTTTAAACTTACTTGCCCAACGACGCACAGTACTCACATCAACACTTTCACCGTAAATAGATTGCATTCCCTGATGAATCGCCTTTGGGGTGGCACCTTCTGCTGTCAAGAATTCAGTGACTGCACGTTGCTTAAGTTGCATTGACCAACCATCTGTGTGGGGTTCCATACTTCATACTTTAACAACACAACCGTTCAATGTTAAGGCTTCCAGCCAAAATGGAATTGTAGAGGAGAGTCTACTGAACAAGCCAGTACCTGCTGCATACCAGTACTACTGTGCTGGTACGGCTGCACCAGGAGCTTCAGCTTCATTTTCTTTCTATTGAGTGTTTGCATATATTCCAAGGTTCCATGCATTTGCAACAAGGTGGCTTCCCTTGGTTTGCAATCATAGGGCTAGCCACCTGTCTATCATTGTTAAGTTTCCGTTCCGCCCCTTTCCCCAGGGCCATGGGAAGAGAGGGAGCCACTTTTAGTTCAGTCTTATAGTGGAAAGCTAAGCTACAGGACGTGGATTAGCTCCATCTGTAGAAAAGCTTCATTTCCTACAGCATCCGGGGCAGAAATTCTGGGGAAAAACAGTCACAAAGCTCTGGCTGGGAGCTTACAGCCCTTCAGCATTACAGCATCTGAGGGAAACAGTACTAAAGTATCGGAAGAAAACAGTTCTACAGACCCAAAGAACTTCAGCTGGAGAATCTACATAGCCTTGACTGGTAGGTCTACTCAGGACCCAAGACACAGATTGGAACTGGTAGTAGAACCCACATCAGCAAAGCTTAGACAGTAGATTGCCTGGGAGGGGTTAAAAAAGGGTTTTCTTTGTTGAAGAAAGAAATAGTTCTCCAAGCAAGGTGTCTGTCCATTTTGGGGCAAGTTAAGAAGCATTTTTTTAATTTGTTGAAGATCCAAGAAGAGTGTTGTGTCTCAGAATAAGATTCACCTTGCTCTCTATAACAAACCAGCCACAGTTGTGAGGTATATAGTTTATTGTGAGGTTTCCAAATAAAAGGCAGTTCATAAGCAGTGAAAAGATCAATAGTACAGGTTATAATCCAATATAATCCATATTGCAAAAGCAGGAGACTTGAAGCACAGGTTCAGTGTAAAGTCCATGAAATAGCATGAAGCAGCCTTCCCCAAGGCCCGGAGCCGGAGCTAGCCATAAAGCAACATTGGAACTGACAACTAGAAATCTCCAGAGCAGAGCATATATTCACTAAACATCAAAACAAGCAGCTTTCCCACCCAACTGATGATCTCAACACTTGGCCGCAATCCGTGGGCTCTGTCTCAACACCTGGGCACCTCGACCCTGGTTCCCAGCGTCTGTCTTATCATCTGCATTCCTTTCCTGTGAGAACTCCGGCCTCTCTACAGATACAGGCTCTACAGATACAGGCTGTGACTGAGAAAACTGAAAGCCAACATCAGCTGCACTCTCACTCTCATCCCCATCATGCTGTTGTTGTTGAACCACAACAAAGAGTTTGTTGTTTTATTGAAGACCTAAGCAATAATAAAGAACTTTGTTAAACATTTCAAGCCTTCTAAAGACTGTGTATGGGAAAATCCTTGAAGGCCTCTCACTCGAGGCACCCCGACTCCCCACTGGGCACAAAGAGGAAGTCCTGTTTAAAAAATCAATTATTACAGGCTCAGCCCGTGACAGCACAACTACTATCTGTTGAGGAGTTATGAAGGTGGAGGCATTACTTTTCACTCAACCCTCGTACAACTCCCAGGATTCAATGCCATCAAGTTAGGGCAGTTAGCGCAATATCAAACCTTTTGTTCCTTCTCTTTTTTCTTGCCAAAGAATGTCAAGAACAGAGCAGGAACAGAGTGCCAAACAAGCAAAAACTCTCCTTCTCTCTCTCTTCCCTCCTGCCGTTATATTCCACTATATTTCATATCTGGCAGTTTTAGTTACTCCTACTTCCATATTTTGCAAATTTGACAAATTCAGTATAAAGAAATGAACCAAAATGAAATGTTTACACATCTCTGCTTCAGATGTTTGCTTTCTGCTCACAGTATATCAATATTAATGTTCAGGTTGATCAGGCAAAAATTATAGCCATAACAAAAATGGCCCCAAACTTCACACAAAGCTCTCTCTCTCTATATATATATATTGAGTTATTGCCTAGAGTAGTTATTCATAACACTGGCACTGAAAAGGGCAGATTCATGGACACTGCATATATTATTTCAATATGTAAAAGGATTCTGTAACAAAATGGAAATAGTGTTATGCACGGAAACTGTATTTAATTTTTTTCCACCTGAAATTATGGTTTCTCCCATTCTAGTTTTGGAACTGTCCAGAGCATCATTTTCAATGGATCTTAAGCAATGGATCTGAAAAAAGGAAAGCCATGAATATCATGAAAATAGGTACATTTACATCCAGGTCTGCAGCACAGACACTGTTTGCTACATTGATGTAATTAGAGTCTATGGTATTTCTATTTATTTATTGTTCACTAGCCGTCCCCTGCCATGCGTTGCTGTGACCCACATGGGAGGTTTGGCCCAATTCTTTTGGTGGGGTTCAGAATGCTCTGTGATTGTAGGTGAACTATAAATCCCAGCAATTACAACTCCCAAATGTCAAGATTCTATTTTCCCCAAACCCCACCAGTGTTCTTATTTGGGCATATTGAGTATTCGTGTAGAGTTTGGTCCAGATCCATCATTGTTTGAGTCCACAGTGATCTCTGGATGTAGGTGAACTACAACTCCAAAACCAAAGGACACTGCCCACCAAACCCTTTCAGTATTTTCTGTTGGTCATGGGAAAACTGTGTGCCAAGTTTGGTTCAATTCCATCATTGGTGGGGTTCAGAATGCTCTTTGATTGTAGGTGAACTGTAAATCCCAGAAACTACAACTCCCAAATAACAAAATCAATTTTTTTGAGTGAAGGACATGCATTGGGTTGTTAGGTGTCTTGTGTCCAAATTTGGTGTCAATTTGTCCAGTGGTTTTTGAGTTCTATTAGTCCCACAAACAAACGTTACATTTTTATTTATATAGATTATTGACAGCATTTATATTCCACACTTCTCACCCCGCAGAGGACTCATAGCGGATCACAATGCACATATACATGGCAAACATTCAATGACATAGACACACAACATATATTGATAGAGACTCAGAGGCTATTTAATTTTCCAGCCGCATGCTTTTTGAACTCTGGCCACCGGGGGAGCTGTTGTTTCACCATCCCCTTGTGACACTGATGGAGTACTTCCTCATTTTTTTGCATGCTGCTGGAGAGTTTTATGGTGTCATAAATTAGTTAAATTAGCCTCCCCGCATAAGCGGTACCTAAATTTCCTAGTTATTTATTTATTTATTTATGGCATTTATATGCTGCCCTTCTCACCCCGAAGGGAACTCAGAGCAGCTTACAACATATATTTTCATACAATATATTATATTATTAGCATAGTACAATATCAGTATTATATATTACTATATTGCACTATACCATTATTACATGTAATGTAAATATATAATTATAATTATAATATTGAATTATTATTACTAGTATTATATTGTATTACATCATCAAAGATCCGCATAGTCAAAGCCATGGTATTCTCTATAGTAACCTACGGATGTGAGAGCTGGACCTTGGGGAAGGCTGAGCGAAGGAAGATCGATGCTTTTGAGCTGTGGTGTTGGAGGAAAGTTCTGAGAGTGCCTTGGACTGCGAGAAGATCCAACCAGTCCATCCTCCAGGAAAGAAAGCCCGGCTGCTCATTGGAGGGAAGGAGACTAGAGACAAAGCTGAAGTACTTCGGCCACATCATGAGGAGACAGCAAAGCCTAGAGAAGGGAATGATGCTGGGGAAAGTGGAAGGCAAAAGGAAGAGGGGCCGACCAAGGGCAAGATGGATGGATGGCATCCTTGAAGTGACTGGACTGACCTTGAAGAAGCTGGGGGTGGTGACGGCTGACAGGGAGCTCTGGCGTGGGCTGGTCCATGAGGTCACGAAGAGTCGGAGACGACTGAACGAATGAACAACAACAACATATATATAAAATCCAAAAGGGCATTCTTAGGGGCCGCAAAATGCAAAAAACCCCGGATGAAAACTCACCAAATTTGCCATACACATACCTCAAACCACAAGGTATGTACAACACTCATCACAATTCAAAACAACATTACAACAAACTCACAATCACAGAAACAAACAGAGCATGCACAGAGGCGTCCTGGCGCGAGCCGCCCGGCGCGTGCACATGGCCGGACCACGCCCCCGGTGAAGGGAAGCCACGCTCTTCCCTTCACCGCCCCGCCCCTACCCACCCATACACCATCCTTCCCACCTCCCCCTCCTCCTCTGCCGCCGCCCACGCCCCTCCGAGAAAGCCATGTCCCCACCCTTCGCCGCCCCGCCCCTACCCAAAATGATGCAATCCTTCCCTCCTGCCCCTCCTCCTCCGCCGGTCACGCCCCTTCCCAGGAAACTACGCCCCCTCCAATCCCCGCCCCGTCCCTTCCCGCCCTGACCCAATCCATCCCTCCTCCCCATCCCCCTCCAAAGAAGGAAGGAAGGAATGAGGTAGAAAAGGAGAAAGAAGAGAAAGAGGGAGGGAAAGAAAAGAAAGGAAGGAGAAGAGAAGAAAAGGAAGAAAGAGAGAAAGAGGGAGAGAAAGAAAGAAGGAAAGGGAGAGAGGAAGAGGAAAAAGAAGAAAGGAGAAAGAGGAGGAAAGAAAGAGGAAGGAAGGAGAGAGAAAAGGAAGAAGGAGAGAAAGAGGGAGGGAAAGAAGAAGGAAAGGGAGAAGGAAGAGAGGAAAGAAGGAAGGAAGAGTTGGAAGGAAGAAGAGAGAAAGAGGGAGGGAAAGAAAAAGGGGAAGGAAAGTAGAGAAGGAAGGAAGGAGAGAAGGAAAAAGGAAAGGAAGAAGAAGAGCGAAGGAAGGGGGAAGACGTAGAGAAAGAGGGAGGGAAGGAAAGAGAAAGAGAAAGGAAGAAAAGAGAGAAGAAAGAAAAAAGGAAGAAGAAGGAAAGAGGGAGGGAAGGAAGGGGGAAGATGTAGAGAAAGAGGGAGGGAAGGAAAGAAGGAAAGAGAGAAGGAAGAAAAGAGAGACAGCAGAAGAGAAAGAAAAGGGGGAAGGAAGGAAAGAGATAGAGAAGGAAGGAAGAAGAGAAGGAAAGACGGAAGGAAGGAAACAGGGAGTGAAGGAAGGAGGGAAAGAAGGGGAGATAGGGGGAAGGTTGGCCACAGCAACGCGTGGCAGGTACAGCTAGTAATATTATAAATATTATATGTATATACAATATATTATATTGTATTATTAGTAAAGACAAGATGGAAATGTCTTCTGCTCCCCTCTGACAGATGCAACTGTCATTCGGGCTGCAAAGGTCAACAGCAAGCTAGACAAATGGTCAGAAGCTCACTCCAACCCGGGCTGGCTTCTAACTCATGACCTCTTGGTCAGTAGTGATTTTAATGCAGCTGACTCCTTAACCAGCTGCTCCACAACCCAATAGATATATGCCAGTCTCTCAACTCCAATAAGGCACCTCCGGTGGTGCAATGGGTTAAACCCTTGTGCCAGTAAGACTGAAGACTGACAGGTCAGAGGTTCGAATCCGGTGAGAGTGCGGATGAGCTCCCTCTGTCAGCTCCAGCTCCCCATACAGGGACATGAGTGAAGCCTCACACAAGGATGGTAAAAGATCAATCATCTGGGCATCCCCTGGGCAATGTCCTTGCAGACAGCCAATTATCTCACAGCAGGAGTGACTTGCAGTTTCTCAAGTAACTTCTGACATGAACAGGGGCGGCTCAACCCATTACGCAAAGTAAGCATTTGCAGTATAGTTAATTTTGCCCAGGGGCGCTCTTGAGGCGCTCTTGGGGGAAAATAGACCTTGACATATGCCAGTTGTAGTTACTGGGATGTATAGTTCACCTACAATCAAAGAGCATTCTGAACTCCACCAATGATGGAATTGAACCAAATATGGCACACAGAACTCCCACAACGAACAGAAATATAGAAATATCAACATATATATATATATATATATATATATATATATATATATATCAGTGATTGGTTGGGGGGGGCGCCAAAATACTGTTTGCTTGTTGTTGTTGTTGTTGTTCATTCGTTCAGTCGTCTCCGACTCTTCGTGACCTCATGGACCAGCCTACGCCAGAGCTCCCTGTCGGCCGTTACCACCCCCAGCTCCCTCAAGGTCAGTCCAGTCACTTCAAGGATGCCATCCATACATCTTGCCCTTGGTCGGCCCCTCTTCCTTTTGCCTTCCACTTTCCCCAGCATAATTGTCTTCTGTTTGCTTACCACTGAAAATTACCTAGGGCCGCCTCTGGACATGAAACACACACACATATAAGTATATATAGGTTTGCTATCAATCGCTGGCTTATTATTAGTATAGCTATATCTGTGAGTATACCCTGAAGGTGCATGATCCAATAATAATGTTGAATGGCAACATTAACCTGGCCTTGATCTGGTCATAACCTATATGAGAAACCTCCTGGGATCCTTACAGTCTCCCAGTTCTCATTAATCTCCACAAAGGAAGCACAGAAACAAAAAATATGAATGCTATATCCCGGTCCCAAAGGTACACTTCCCATTCTAACTCTATTCCATCTCCACCTTTCTCTAGAGAAGGAGCTAGATACTGTCTGGAATCCTACTCAGGAATATATTCTCTTATTCAGGTGGTGAGATATTTTTTGCCCAGTACAAAGTGTTCAAAGTTGCAGAACCAAAATTTTGCATGCGATTCCATTGTGCGCATAACAAACTGCATAATGCACCTGTGTATTCAGTTGCGTACACTAGAATCTCAGTTAACCAGGCCCCAATAGGATTGGTAGGTCATAGTAAATAAATATAGTTTCCGGTTGCTTGAGAGTTACAACAAAAATAGATCCAAATAATACTCCATAAGGGTAAAGGTAAAGGTAAAGGTAAAGGTAAAGGCAAAGGCAAAGGCAAAGGCAAAGGCAAAGGCAAAGGCAAAGGCAAAGGTAAAGGTTTCCCCTTGACATTAAGTCTAGTCAAGTCCAACTCTGGGGAGTGGTGCTCATCTCCATTTCTAAGCCAAAGAGCCAGCATTGTCCGTAGACACCTCCAAGGTCATGTGGCCGGCATGACTGCATGGAGCGGCATTACCTTCCCACAGAAGCGGTACCTATTGATCTACTCACGTTTGCATGTTTTTGAACTGCTAAGTTGGCAGAAGCTGGGGCTAACACCGGGAGCTCACCCCACTCCCCAGATTCAAACCGAAGACCTATCAGTCAGCAAGTTCAGTAGCTCAGCGGTTTAACCCATGACCTAGGAGGTAGACACCTCTTAGGTCATGTGGCCAGCATGACTTCATGGAGCGCTATTACCTTCCTGCAAAAGCAGTACCTATTGCATGTTTTGAACTGTTAGGTTGGCAGAGCTGGGGCTAACAGCAGGAGCTCTCCCCACTCCCCAGATTCAAACCGCCGACCTATCAGTCAGCAAGTTCAGCAGCTCAGCGGTTTAACCCATGACCTAGGAGGCAGACACCTCTTAGGTCATGTGGCCAGCATGACTGCATGGAGCGCTGTTACCTTCCTGCCAAAGCAGTACCTAGTGTATGTTTTGAACTGCTAGGTTGGCAGAGCTGGGGCTAACAAAGGGAGCTCACCCCATATGGCAGATTTAAACCACCAACCTTTCAGTCACCAAGTTCAGCAGCTCAACGGCTTAACCCATGACCTAGGGGGCAGATACCTCTTAGGTCATGTGGCCAGCATGACTGCATGGAGCGCTGCTATCTTCCTGCCAAAGCAGTACCTATTGCATGTTTTGAACTGCTAGGTTGGCAGAGCTGGGGCTAACAATGGGAGCTCACCCCAGCTGGCAGATTCAAACTGTAAACCTTTCAGTCAGCAAGTTCTGCAGCTTTGCAGTTCAATCCACTGTGCCATTGCAGACCCATATATATATATATATATATATATACACACACACACACACACACACACACACACACACACACACACACATACACACACACACAATACCATATACAATACCATAAACTTTACATTGACTTGCTAATGTTAAAATACAATATTTAAAATAAATAAAGACAAACTTAATGTAACACATTTTCACTGTTATACTGCATTATAATGTTGTTGTTGTTCATTCGTTCAGTCGTCTCCGACTCTTCGTGACCTCATGGACCATCCCACACCAGAGCTCCCTGTCGGCCGTCACCACCCCCAGCTTCTTCAAGGTCAGTCCAGTCACTTCAAGGATGCCATCCATCCATCTTGCCCTTGGTCGGCCCCTCTTCCTTTTGCCTTCCACTTTCCCCAGCATCATTGTCTTCTCTAGGCTTTGCTGTCTCCTCATGATGTGGCCAAAGGACTTCAACTTTCCCTCTAGTCTCCTTCCCTCCAGTGAGCAGTTGGGCTTTATTTCCTGGCGAATGGACTGGTTGGATCTTCTCGCAGTCCAAGGCACTCTCAGAACTTTCCTCCAGCACCACAGCTCAAAAGCATCTAATACATGCATTATAATACATGGCTTTTAAAAAATTTAAAGTATTATTTCTTCATTTTTGCTGGTTGCTGGAGAGTTCTGGTCATTTGAATTCCAGTTACTCAAGAGTCCGCTATATTGGTGCCTTGGTTCACTTACACAAAATGTCATTCAAGGTAAGAGTGATGCTGCATGCAAAGAACAACATTAACCAAAAAGATTATGAGTGATATGTCATGAATAGCACCATTTTAAGCTCATCTTGCCAGACATGTTTTGTTTGAGATGTTGACTTATAATCATCCATAATTCCAAACTCGTTCTATTATTATTATTATTATTATTATTATTATTATTATTATTATTATTATTATTATTATATTATAACTTTATTTGTACCCTGCTAGCATCTCCCAAGGGATTCAATGCGGCTTACAATAGGCCGGAGCCCAACACAATACAACAACACAATACATAGCAAATAAAACAGTTAAAGCAGAAAACAATAGCAATACAACAGGACATTATTAAAAACTGAGCCGGCCAGGTGTAGGGTACAGGGTTAAAAGTGCTGAAGTGTCGGAGGGATATGGGATTAAAATATAAGTGCAGTGTGCAGTGAGGGTGATCTTGACTCTACTAAAGTGCTTCTGGGCTTTGGTAGTGGGGTTCCTAATCTGAGAAGGCACGTTGGAACAGCCAGGTTTTCAGGTTCTTTCTGAAAACCGCCAAAGTAGGGGCCTGTCTGAGATCTTTCGGGAGGGCATTCCAGAGGCGGGGGGCCACCACAGAGAAGGCCCTGCCCGCGTCCCCACCAAACGCGCCTGCGACGCGGGCGGGATCACGAGCAGGGCCTCTCCTGATGACCGGAGTGAGCGTGTGGGTTCGTAGACTGTGATGCGGTCACGCAGGTAGGGTGGTCCCAAACCGTTCAGGGCTTTGTAGGTAAGCACCTGCACCTTAAATTGGGCTCGGAAAATAAACGGCAGCCAGTGGAGCTCCTTAAACAGAAGGGTTGACCTCTCTCTGTAATGGGCCCCCGTTAACATCCTGGCTGCTGCCCGTTGGACCATTGGAATTTCCGAGCCGTTTTCAAGGGCAGCCCCACGTAGAGCGCATTGCAGTAATCCAGTCTAGAGGTGACTAAGGCATGGACCACCCCAGTCAGATCAGCCTTAGCGAGGTACGGGCGCAGCTGGCGCACAAGTCTCAGTTGTGCTCAAGCCCTCCCGGCCATTGCCGACGCCTGAGCCTCAAGCGTGAGCGATGAGTCCAGGAGGACTCCCAAGCTGCGGACCTGTGGCTTCAGGGGGAGTGTAACCCCGTCCAACACAGGTTGCCACCCTATACCCCGGTCTTGTTTGCGATCGACCAGGAGGTCCTCTGTCTTGTCGGGATTGATCTTCAGCTTGTTCGTCCTCATCCAGATGGACACAGCGGCCAGGCACTCGTCTAGCACCCGAGAGGCCTCCTTGGAATTAGGTGGAAAAGAGTAGTAGAGTTGTGTGTCATCTGCGTAGAGATGGCACCCAATTCCAAAACTCCGGATGACCTCGCCCAGCGGTTTCATGTAGATGTTAAAGAGCATGGGAGATAAAATAGAGCCTTGCGGGACCCCACCCGGAGTCTTGCTTTGGAAAGAGGTTGGGATCACAAAATCTATATGATTACTTTAGTTAAAGAGAAGTAGACTACATTAGGATTGGGATTCATTCACATTTCTTAACAGGGAAAAAAGCCAATTCTACTTGCTAATTTAGTCATAAGAAATAATTCCACCAGCTCTAATAATGCACATAATTACACACCTCGGTGGAGTGTTTGGGGTACTAATTAGTTAATGTTTGTACAGCACATGGAAGATGTTATATTCTTAAGTATTACTTTTAACTAAACAGAGTATTCATACTCAATTAATATGCACCATAACTTCCCCTACTGCTGTACTCACATAGATGTAATCGACCAAGAAAAATGCAGATACAGGCAGCAGTAAGTAACCAAATAAAATCCAGAAGGACATTAGGAACTTATACCAAGGTGTTTTTGTAGACAAAACATATTCATGTTCACAATACTGAACATTGTATTGTCGAAGGCTTTCATGGCCGGAATCACTGGGTTGTTGTGAGTTTTCCGGGCTTCCAGAAGCATTTTCTCCTGACATTTCACCCACATCAATGGCAGGCATCCTCATAGGTTGTGAGGTCTGTTAGAACCTAGGAAAGTGGGGTTTGTATATGTCGAGGGTGGGAGAAAGAACTCTTTATCTACTTGAGGCAAGTGTGAATGTTGCAACTGGCCATCTTGATTAGCATTGAATGGCCTTGCTGCTTCAAAGTCTGGCTGCTTCCTGCTCAGGATTATTCTTTGTTGGGGGGTGATTACCTGGCACTGATTGTTTCTTGTCTGGAGTTCTCATGTCTTTAAGTGTTCATCTTTATTTACTGTTATTATTTTAGAAGGTTTTTTTAAATACTGGTAGCTGATTTTGAAACTACTAGGCCATTAAATGCTAATCAAGGTGGCCAATTACAACATTCACACCTAACTCAAACAAGAGTTATTTTTCCCACCCTGGACATTCCACAGATATATAAACCCCATTTTTCTAGTTTCCAACAAACTTCACAACCTCTGAGGATGGTTGCCATAGATGCAGGTGAAACGTCAGGAGGAAATGCTTCTGGGACATGGCCCAAAAAACCCACAACAACCAAATACTGAATATGTTCTTCACTACAAGTTCTGAAGGAATAAGTAGAACATAGAAAGGTAATTAAAACTGCATTATATGGTCATGTAGATGGGACCCAAGTTTCCTCTCATAAATAGTAATTTCAATGATTTTCTTCCCATAACTTGGATGTTACGATCTTCTGGGGACGCCCTGCTCTCGCTCCCACCTTCTTCCCAGATTTATTTTATTTATTTATTTAAAAGTTTTCTATACCGATCTTCTCACCTACAAGAGGGACTCAGATCCGGTTCACAACATGTGTTCATATACAAAAATACAAACCACACAATGCATCATCATTACACAATTAAAAACATATTACAATACAACATCGTCATCATCACAATGACATAGCCACGTCGTCAAAGCATTCCTGGTCATAATTCACAGTTATTCATTCTCCTTCCACGTGGACCAAAGTTGACTCAGTTGTCAAAGGCCGCATTCCATAGCCAAGTCTTTGTTAGCTTCCTGAATGTCAGGAGGGAGGGAGCAGTTCTAATCTCCTGTGGGAGGGAGTTCCAAAGCCGGGGAGCCACCATTGAGAAGGCCCTGTCTCTCGTCCCCACCAACCGCGATTGTGACAGTGGCGGGATCGAGAGCACACCCCCCCCCCCCAGAAGATCTTAAAGACCTTGATGGTTCATAGGGGAGAATCCGTTTGGACACGTAAACAGGGCCAGAGTCGTTTAGGGCTTTGTAGGTCAAAACCAGCACTTTGAATTGTGCTCGGAAGCTAATCGGCAGCCAGTGGAGCTGGCGTAACAGAGGGGTTGTATGCTCCCTGTACCTAGCCCCCGTTAGAAATCTGGCTGCCAAGCGTTGGACTAGCTCCAGCTTCCGGGCAGTCTTCAGAGGCAGCCCCACGTAGAGAGCATTGCAGTAATCTAGACGGGATGTAACCAAAGCGTGTCTGGCAGGGAAGAGAGACAGGGCCTTCTCAGTGGTGGCTCCTCAACTGTGGGACGCCTTGCCTAGAGATATAAGATTGGTTCCCTCCCTCCTGACTTTTCGGAAAAATGTTAAAACTAGGCTTTTTGAGCAGGCCTCCCCAAATATGGCAGAATTGTGGAACTACTCAATATGGAGATGCTCATGATAATGTTTTAAGGCTTTGTATGGTTTTGACTTCCAATCTTCTTCACTTCGGGTATATTTATTTTCCTTTGTTCATAGAGTCTCTTACAAAGAATTGGTCAGCTCCTTCTTGTGATCTTTCTTAAGAGCATTAGATATTTATTTTCATCTTATATCTATTATCCATTTTAGATTTTCTTGAATTATAAAATTCTTTACTGGTGACCAATCTCTTGGTTTGGAAATGGGAAATGATGCGAGAAATGATGGTGCTGAGCCTGAGGTATAAGATGGAGACGGTTTGGTCAATGATTTTCATACATACAGTGACAGAGAGGCGCCAGTGCAAAGGGCAGTTTCTCATGAGAATATCCCTGCTGGGTCTAGCAATGATGGTTCACTCTCTCTCTCTGTGAGCTCTCAAGATTTGGGTTTGGAAAACAATCTGACACCTGGGAATTTTAATGAGCAGCCAGATAGGGAGCTGAAGAATAGGCGACTGGAGATCAGCCAGGATCGACAGCAAACTCAGTGTTTACGTTGCTCTGAAAGGATTCGTCTGATAAGGGGAAAATGTGGGGGGAAGCGAAACCAATTCCTGAGCTTCGGGATATAAAGTTTGCCTCAAGGGAAGACCTGTTAGATCAGGCATCATTTGGAAATCAAGTTCATGTGCCATGGAAATCCTGTTCAAGGGGTCTTGTTCCTGTGGAGTTTTTATTAGCCTTTTGGATTGTCTTTGCATCCTGTTGATTCCTGTCTGGATAAACACTGTCTTGGATTGCTTTTATATCTTGTGAGGACATTGCTTTGTGTCACTGCCTTTTATGGACTTATTACTTTTTGGAATTACCTTATTTTCTAACAAGCATTTTTTTCTCCTGGTTATTTACTAAGCTTCTAGGCCTGGGTAACAACGGAAAAATTTGTTTCTAAAATCGATTTGTATTCGGGGGGTTTTTTTGTTTCGATATTTAAAATAATTACAAAATTTTCCTTTTAAAAAGTTCGATATTTACGAAATTTCGTAAATGGTAAAAAAAATAACGAATCAATTTCCGAAACAATAACGAATCGATTCGTTAATGGCGGACGCGACCGCGAAATACGCTAAAAAACCTCCAAAACCTTCTGAAGCTTCCCTCTCCCTCTGTTGTTGACTGTTGGTGTGATATTATATTTTTTTTTCACTAATTAAACCATAAAACTGGCCCAGACATGCGGAAATAATAACAAAACGACCTCAAAACAATAACGAAACGAATACAATATCGAAATACGAAGCATTTACAAAACGTTTTTGAAAATTCGTTTTTTTTAAATAATTTCTCCAGAATGGTTCGTTATCGTTTTGTGATTGAAAAAATTAACAAATTATTAACGAATTACAAATTAACGAAACAAAACTGCCCAGCCCTATAAGCTTCAATAAAAGAAGATTTGTTTCTTCACTCTTCGTGTGGTGTGTTTTAAAGTCAGTGGGCTTCTTCCTGACCGGGAGTACAACACTGTTTTTGATACCTTCAAATTCAGCAGAATTTGATGATTGTTTTACTTGTTATAATTATTGAGGCATCGAATTGTTGCCAATCTATGAATTGCACTGAGTCACCTCTGGGCTGAGAGGGCAGTATATAAATATGCTTAAATAAATAAATAAATAAATAGAAAATTTTTGAAAACCACACAAAATATGCAAACCGAAAGCAAAATTTCTAGAAGAAAACAGTCTACTAGATAATGTATTGTCGAAGGCTTTCATGGCCGGAATCACTGGGTTGTTGTAGGTTTTTTCGGGCTATATGGCCATGGTCTAGAGGCATTCTCTCCTGACGTTTCGCCTGCATCTATGGCAAGCATCCTCAGAGGTAGTGAGGTCTGTTGGAACTAGGAAAAAGAGTTTATATATCTGTGGAATGACCAGGGTGGGATAAAGGACTCTTGTCTGCTGGAGCCAGTTGTGATTGTTTCAACTGACCACCTTGATTAGCATTTGATTGCCTGACAGTACCTGGAGCAATCTTTTGTTGAGAGGTGATTAGATGTCCTTGTTTGTTTCCTCTCTGTTGTTGTGCTGTTCTAATTTTAGAGGTTTTCATACTGGTAGCCAGATTTTGTTCATGGTTTCCTCCTTTCTGTTGAAATTGTTGTTTCCTGCAGAAAAAAGGTTTTCTCCATAAAACAACCACGTGCAAATTTTGCACAGAATAAGTCCTGCAAAGATTCCTATGAGTCCTGAATTCTTTCAAGTATATTTTTTTCCTATCCCTTTGTGAAACTAAGGTAGATATTGCACATCAGACTAAAACATCCAATTGTTTCTTTAGAGCAGTGGTTCTCAACCTTGCTAATGCTGTGACCCCTTAATGCCATTCCATATGTTGTGGTGACCCCCAACCATAATATTGTTTTCATTACTACTTTGATACCTATCCTTTTACTACTGTTATAAATCGTAATGTAAATTTCCGATATGCAGGGTGGATTTCATTCACTGGACCAAATTTGGCACAAATACCCAATATGCCCAAATTTGAATACCGGTGAGGTTGGGGGGATTTATTTTGTCATTTGGGAGTTGTAGTTGCTAGGATTTATAGTTCATTTAAATTCAAAGAGCATTCTGAACTCCACCAACGATGCAATTGAACCAGACTTGGCACACAGAACTCTCATGACCAACAGAAAATGCTGGAAGGGTTTGGTGGGCATTGACCTTGAGTTTCGGAGCTGTAGTTCACCTACATCCAGAGAGCACTGTGAACTCAAACAATGATGTATCTGGACCAAACTTGGCACAAATACTCAATATGCCCAAATGTGAACACTGGTGGAGTTTGGGAAAAATAGGCCTTGACATTTGGGAGTTATAGTTGCTGGAATTTATAGTTCACCTGCAATCCGAGAGCCCACCAATGATACAATTTGGCCAGACTTCCCACACAAAACCCCCATGATCAACAGAAAATACTGTTTTTGATGGTCTTTGGTGACCCCTTTGACACCCCTCATGACCCCCCAGGGGTCCCGACCCCCAGGTGGGGTCGGGACCCCTGCTTTAGAGGAATTTGCACTTACATAGGACTATCAGAGGATTTAGTGCGCAAATTATTTGCTCTCAAAAGATTAAGGGAACCCTCCTCCAGACCAAATTACTGCAGAGTAAATGGTTTGCATATGACAACGAAGAGTGAGTCACCACAGTGTTTCTAAGACTGATTAAAAGTAAGTGTCTGAAATGAAAGATGGCCAGAACGCACTGGATTACCCCCTTAGAACATTAGTTACGAAGTTCAGACAGCAACAAACATCCTCAACATAGATCTCCCCCACCCCTGCCCCAACCATTAACGGTTGCTTTAATCCTGCTGGCATGAAGTTGTTAATTTAAAGCTCTCCAGACAATGAGTAATGGCTAGAGAGCTCTCATTTGAGGAAACAGATGAGCTGGAACACTTTCAAGGCCAAATTAAGAATTTAGAAAATTGTACTTGCATTTGTTTGCAGCTAATGCATTCATTTTCTCCCCTCTTTCTCATTAATACGTTATGGCCATTGGTGCAGCTCCTATTAATTTAATAGCATCATAGCCATTATATGCTTAACATGGCAATATTGCACCTTGGCTGAGCTAGATCTGTCAGAGAACACAATAGCATGCTTAAAGAACGTAAACTCTTGAGTATTTTTTTTACTCAATTGCTCTTTCAAGAGGGTATGTGTGCTGTCACGCGCTGGACCTATAGCAATTGGCTTTTGAACAGGACGTGCTCTTTGTGCCCAGCGGGAAGCCGGGGTGCCTCGAGTGAGAGGCCCTAAGGATTTTCCTATACATAGTCTTTAGAAGCTTGACAAATTTAACAAAGTCTTTTATTATTGCTTAGGTCTTCAACAAATTAAACAAATGCTTCTCAGATCTTCAACAGGTCAAACAAAGACTTCAAGGTTTTGAATCAACTGGTGGCTTTCTTCATCTTGTCCACAAGGGACAGGCAACTGGCTTTGTGAACTGTTTCTTTTCTTTAAGGGGAAAATCCTTTTGAACCTCTCCTTGGGCAATCTACTTTCTAAACTTTGCTGGTGTGGGCTCTACTTCCGGCTCCAAACTGCTACTTGGGTCCCGAGTAGACCTACCAGTCAAGGCTTTGTAGATTCTCCAGCTGGAGTCCTTTGGAACTGTTTTCCCCCGGAATTTCGTAAGAAACGAAGCTTCTCTACAGGTGGAGCTGATTCACGTCCTGTAACTGGGCTTCCAAAACTGAAAGACTGCCTGAAGTCTTTCTTTTCCCTCCCAGAGCCCTGGGGAAAGGGGTGGAACTAAAGAACATAATGATGATTGATGGGTCATTGGCCCTATAATTGCAGAGCAAGGGAAGCCACCTTATTGCAAAATGCATGGAACCTTCAAATACATGCAAACACTCAAAGAAAGAAAAAGAAGCTGGTGCTCCTTATAAATTCACTCATCGCATGTCAAACATCTTTCAACCCAACAGAAAAGAAAAGGAAAGTTGCCATTTTCTGGCTGGTCATAACAATAAATTAGAGATAAGTGTAAATTTCAATCCAGTTCACTCTAAATACAAACATACTCCAAAATAATCCAATGAGTGAGAAAAGAAAGTAGAGGTGTATTGATATGGAGTCCCCGGTGGCGCAGCGGTTTAACCTGAAATGTTGGTGGTTCAAATCCGGGGAGTGGGGTGAGCTCCTGCTGTTAGCTCCAGCTTCTGCAAACCTATTTATTTATTTATTTGCAGTATTTCTATACTGCTTTTCTCACCCCTGGGGGAACTCAAAGCAGAGGCAGCACTGATGGAATTTATACAAAGATAACGGCAAAATTCAATGCCTTACATACATAAACCATACAAAACTCAAATCAACAACATATAACTAGACATAAAATCAATAGGACACTTCACTATAAGATAAAATAAAAGTAAATTTAATCTAGCAAGTGAAAAACATGCAAATGTGAGTAGATTAACGTATCTGTCCAAACGTATCTCTTTCTACGTCCCACCTTGGAGTTTAAGATCTTCTGGGGAGGCCCTGCTCTCGGCCCCGCCTCTGTCACAAATGCACTTGGCGGGGACGAGGGACAGGGCCTTCTCAGTGGTGGCCCCCTGCCTGTGGAACCCGCTCCCTGGAGAAATTAGATTATTATCATCCCTCCTCTCCTTCAGAAAGAAGTTGAAAATGTGGATGTGGGACCAGGCCTTCGGGTAATTATGCTAACAGTGATAATGACAATGATGAAAATTTGCTATGGGATTGGCCTATGGACAAGCCTGATGGAGTCTTCAACCACAGAATTCGGCTAAATAAGGCTACAAAGTTGTTATATTTAAGCATATTTTAATTTAATTGATTCAATGCTTTAATTGTTTGTAATTATTGGTTGTATTATGTGTTTATTATGTGTACATGGAGCCATCAAATCACTGCCGGCTAGAAGCTGCCCTGAGTCCTGTCCCCCCGTCCCCCCCGGGTTTGAGAAGGGCGGGGTACAAATATCTGTAATAAATCAATAAATCAATAAGTATCGCTTCAGCGGGAAGGTAACGGTGCTCCATGCAGTCATGCCGGCCACGGGACCTTGGAGGTGTCTACGGACAACGCCGGCTTTTCGGCTTAGAAATGGAGATGAACGCCAACTCCCAGAGTCAGACACGACTAGTCTTATTGTCAAGGAGAATTACCTTTACCTTTACTATTGATGCTGTGGGATAAGCAGTTCCATACAAACCTGACCATCATGGCTCCATGCAATGAAATAATGGGATTTGAACATTTCTAATGTCTTGTCTTTGAGTCACTGAGTATTTACAGTACACTCTGGTGTACTGTAATAAACAAATAAATAGGTACGGCTTATTATTATTAAGGTTTGATAGATGATTTCCACCGGAGTGGAAATCATCTATCGAACAGATGGCAAGCTATTCAACCTCAACAGACTGAAAGCCAAAACTAAGGTTACAACAACATCTGTTATAGAACTCCAGTATGCTGATGACAACGTCGTCTGTACGCATTCAGAAGAAGATCTACAAGCCACTCTAAACACCTTTGCAGAAGCATACGAGAAGCTCGGCCTGTCATTAAACATCGAAAAAACCAAGGTGCTCTTCCAGCAATCACCAGCCAATCCCTCTCCAATTCCAGTGATACAGCTTAATGGTGTAACATTAGAAAATGTTGATCATTTCCACTACTTGGCAGCCACCTCTCCACCAAAGTCAACATCGACACTGAAATACAACACTGGTTGAGCTCTGCGAGCGCAGCATTTTTCCGAATGAAGCAGAGAGTGTTTGAGGACCAGGACATCCATAGGAATACCAAGGTGCTTGTTTACAGAGCTATTGTCCTCCCAACCCTGCTATATGCCTGTGAGACGTGGACTATCTACAGACATCACATGCAACTCCTGGAATGATTCCATCAGTGCTGCGTCTGGAAAATCCTGCAAATCTCTTGGGAAGACAGGCGGACAAACGTCAGCATGCTGGAAGAATAAGCAAAGACCACCAACATTGAAGCGATGGTCCTCCACCATCAACTCCGCTGGACCGGCCACGTTGTCTGGATGCCTGATCACCGTCTCCCAAAGCAGTTGCTCTACTCCGAACTCAAGAATGGAAAACGGAACGTTGGTGGACAGGAAAAGAGATTGAAAGATGTTCTCAAAGCCAACCTTAAAAACTCTGACATAGACACTGAGAACTGGGAAGCCCTGGTCCTTGAGTGCTCCAGCTGGAGGTCAGCTGTGACCAGCAGTGCTGCAGAATTTGAAGAGGCACGAATAGAGGGCAAATGGGAGAAGCGTGCCAAGAGGAAGGCACGTCAAGCCAACCCCGACCGAGACTGCCTTCCACCTGGAAACCAATGCCCTCACTGCGGGAGAAGATGCAGAGCAAGAATAGGGCTCCACAGCCACATACAGACCCACAAGAACATTGGAGGACAATCCTCCTTGGAAAACGAGAGATCATCTAAGAAGAAGAAGAAGAAGATTTGCAGTACAGTTAAATTGCATTCTACAATGCAGATGCACCTTAAGACTCTTCAAAGCAGAGCTGGAGAAAGAGGAAGGTGAAGAATGATGTGACCATAACTAACCTAGTCCTATCTGATCAGAATAAAGGTCCTCCAGAAGACCTGAACATAATGGGGCCAATTGTAAGGGAGGAGGCAATTTGGTCCTAACTCATACAATGTAGGAACTTAAAGATAATAACCAAAACTTAATAATCAAAAGAAATAAAATGCGTCACCAAAACAATAACAAAAGCTAAGGAACCTGTCTCTAGGTATGTTTATTTTAGTAGATGGTCAGAAATAAACAGGGAATGGGAATGAGATGGCCTTCAAGGACACATCGTGCAATCTGTCTAGGAAAACTTCTGAGTGGATTTACAAAAGTGGAAGGAGATCAAGCTTTTCACTTACTCCTCCAGGAGCCGAAGATCTTGGTTTCTTTTCGGTCCAGTAAATGGAATGAGATTTTCAGCTCCAGAAATTTCTGCTGTTACATTGCACATTGCTATGCATAGGCTTTAAGCAATGTACAAAGAAAAATTAAAATGCATTGCAATATCTCATTTGGATATTCTTATATAATTATGTGTTGCCTTTTTAAACTTTTAAATATGCATTTCCATTTATGTAACACCATAGAAGAAGGCCATAGAAATATACACAAAGGCCAACATGTGTTGGGCTTCTTCCAAAATAAAATAGTTCCACTGTTCAGCAGTGGAACTCTCTGCCTCAGAGTGTGGTGGAGGCTCCTTCTTTGGAGGCTTTTAAACAGAGGCTGGATGGCCATCCATCAGGAGTGCTTTGAATATGATCTTCCTTATGCTATCGCGCCTGGGGGCTATAACTCTTAGTGAAAGAGACATAGATGTGACATCTTTCCCCCAGGGGATTGCTTCTTGCCTTCCTTTAAAGAACTGGAACTACCAAGGACCAAAAACACTGTAAATAACGCAAAATAGGTTTTATTGTTCACAAAGAGTTATCCCTTTAAGGCAATAAGCTGGGAGTTTCAAAGGGGTAAAGGAAATATACATTACAGTCTCTGGTTGTCTTGGGTCCAAGGAGATTTCACAGTTGAGAAGCTTTTCAAGGTTCCCTCTTTCTCAATGGCTGCAAATGCCTGAACATTCACAGCCCCAATCCAAATGGCCTATATTTGAAAACATGAAGCCTTCCTCTGATGCCACAGGATTGGTTTGAAGGCACTTGGGTCTCCTCAACATTGTCCAGGGCGATCTGGGCATGAAGTATGAGTCCCAAGGGTAAAAACCTTAGAATTGGTGATGAGAGGTAACTTAATTAAGGTCTTTAGAGCCAAGTCTCTTTCTCACGTCCATCTGATAGAAAGTTTGATGGTAGAATGGAAAAGGAAAAGCTCTTCCCTCCTCCAGGAAGAGGTGGAGCCAAGCAATAGTGCTGAGGAAGCAATATAAGTGGTGCACACAACATTGATTGACAGCTATAAATAACCAATCAATTCAACTATACATTTACAAACTAGGCAAGTTTGGGCATGTTATACAGTTTAAACCTTTGCACTTTAAAGTTCTACACACAGGTGGCACCACTCGCGCCATCACATTCCTGCTTCTTGGTAGAATGGGGTTGAACTGGATGGCCCATGAGGTCTCTTCCAACTCTAGGATTCTATAATTACAAAGGAAGAAATCACCACCCTGGGACTCTGTTAGGTTCTCTACAACTATCTGCCTCTTCTTAAATCTTCTTAAATTGGCTTTTCTAGTATGCATGGTACAGTGTGCATGTTTGACTTTGCACACATATGCTTTTCTGTATCAGCAAGTGCAGTTGGTGGGAGATGTGATATGGAAGGTGAGAAACTGCATCATATGGTCAGTATAGACTCATATGGCAGTGAGATGGAGCATCATATCCTACACTTCAGCTTTAGATAGAGAGCAAACAAACTACAGGACTAGGCAGACGTTTGGTTTGATCTTGCAGAGTTTTTATGTTGTCATATGCATTCTGCTGTTGATGCAACAAAAAGATAGAAATAAACAGAAAGAAAAGAAAGCTTATTATTCACCAAGTGTAGGCATCAAATAGAGAAAGAGAAGCTTTTGTGATCCTTTATCATAATATTAGAGCTTATATTCACCAGATTGTAGCCAATTAGTAGGAGACATAGGACCTTAATATTTGGGAGTTGTAGTTGCTGGGATTTATAGTTCACCTAAAGCATTCTGAACCCCACCAATGACCAATTGGGCCAAACTTCCCACACAGAACACCCATGACCAAAATAAAATACTGTGTTTTCTGATGGTCTTTGGTGACCCCTCTGACACCCTTTGTGACACCCCCCTAGTGGTCCTGACCCCGCAGGTTGAGAAATGCTCTTCTCGATTATTATTATTATTATTATTATTATTATTATTATTATTATTTAGTATTTTGTGTTTTAGCTTGTAAATATACCTCTGTATTTCATCCTCTAGTCATTATAATAGTTTCAATGTATTATGCTTTTATCAGACTGTACCCCACTTTCCTTATACTGGTTTTTGATGGTAATAAAGAAAGATTTGACTGCCAGGAACTATTAATCATATCTCTCTCTGTGTGTGTCACGAGTGACTTGAGATACTGCAAGTCGCTTCTGGTGTGAAAGAATTGGCCATCTGCAAGGATGTTGCCCAGGGGATTCCTGGATGTCTTGATGTTTTACCATCCTTGTGGGAGGTTTCTCTCATGTCCCCACAAGGGGAGCTGGAGCTGACAGAGGGAGCTCATCTGCGCTCTCATCAGATTTGAACCTCTGACCTCTCAGTCTTCAATCCTGCCAGCACAAGGGTTTAATTAAACATAATTGCTATGTTATATATATTATACTAGCTGTCCCCTGCCACGCGTTGCATGGCCCAGTCTGTTGATCTGTAAAATAAAGTAATGAGAAAGTGTTGGTTTCTAATATATGTAATGTATAATATATGTTATGCTTGTGGGTAAACAGTAGGGCTGGGCGGTTTCGTTTCGTAATTTCGTAATTCGTTAAAATTCGTTATTTTTTTTTTGTTACGAAGCGATAACAAACCATTCAGGAGCATCTAAAAAACGAAATGAATTTTTCAATTCATTTCATAATTGCTTCATATTCTTTTTGTATTCGTTTCGAAATCGTTTCTAAATCGTTTTGTTATTATTTCCGCATGTCTGGGGCAAGTTTTATAGCTGTTGTTTGTTTAATCCGTGAAAAAAATATATAAATATCACACCAACAGTCAACAACAGAGGGAGAGGGAAGCTTCAGAAATTCCCCCTGTCCCATATGGAGGTTTTTTAGCGTATTGCGCGGTCACGTCCGCCATTAACAAATTGATTCGTATTCGTTTCGTATTCGTTTCGTATTCGTTTTGTAATTTTACGAAATTTCGTAAATATCGAATCTTTTTAAAGAAAAAATTCGGAATTCTTTTAAATATCGAAATGCAAAAAAACCCAAAAAACGAATCGAGTTTAGAAACAAATTTTTCCGTGGTTGCCCAGCCCTAGTAAACAGTATTTCTTGCTGTTTCTTTGTCAGTGTTGATGTGGAGAGTGTCTGGTTTGCCCACCCTGGAACATGCAAGATATCATTTTCCTTCTTTAAGGGTCCCTTTCAAATCTATGATGCTATATCTGTGTATGAGAATCATATCTGTCTGTCTGTCTGTCTGTCTGTCTATCTATGGCTGGATGGCTCTTTGTCAGGAGGACTTTGATTACGTTTTCTTGCCCTGATGAAGGGAGTTGGATTGGATGGCCTTAAGTATTTTCTGTTGGTCATGGGGGTTCTGTGTGGGAAGTTTGCCCCGATTCTGTTGTTCATAGGGTTCAGAATGCTCTTTGATTGTAGGTGAACTGTGAATCCCAGTGACTACAACGCTCAAATGTCATGGTCTATTTTCCCCAAACTCCATCTGTGTTTATATTTGGGCATATTGAGTACTTGTGCAAAGTTTGGTTCAGATCCATCATTGTTTGAGTCCAAAGTGCTCTCTGGATGCAGGTGAATTACAACTCCCAAACTCAAGGTCAATGCCCACCAAACCCTTCTAGTGTTTTCTGTTAGTCATGGAAGTTCTGTGTGCCAAGTTTGGTTTAATTCCATCATTGAAGGAGTTCAGAGTGCTCTTTGATTGTAGGTGAACTATAAATCCCAGCAACTACAACTCCCAAATGACAAAATCATAATTTTTTGAGTGATGGTTGTGAGACGTTTTGTTGCCAAATTGGGTGTGATTTTGTTCATTGGTTCTTTTGTTTTTAAGGTACTCATTATGCCAGAGCATTTTATTTATTTATTTGTCGTGTCAGAACAACCAGTCAAATTATATTACATTTCTAACAGAACAAAGCAAACAAGCAGATTACAAAATTTGTGAGTATGAGAGTTGATTAAATGTCCTTTGACCAGTATCTGGCCACTTGGAGTGCTTCTGGTGTTGCTGCAAGAAGGTCCTCCCTTGTGCATGTGGCAGGGCTCAGGGTGCATTGCAGCAGGTGGTCAGTGGTTTGCTCCTCTCCACACTCGCATGTCGAGGATTCCACTTTGTAGCCCCATTTCTGAAGGTTGGCTCTGCATCTCGTGGTGCCAGAGCGCAGTCTGTTCAGTGCCTTCCAAGTCGCCCAGTCCTCTGTGTGCCCAGGGGGGAGTCTCTCATTTGGTATCAGCCATGGTTGAGGTTCTGGGTTTGAGCCTGCCACTTTTGGACTCTCGCTTGCTGAGGTGTTCCAGCGAGTGTCTCTGTAGATCTTAGAAACCTATTTCTAGATTTAAGTCGTTGACGTGCTGGCTGATACCCAAACAGGGGATGAGCTGGAGATGTCTCTGCCTTGGTCCTTTCACTATTGGCTGCTACTTCCCGGCGGATGTCAGGTGGTGCAATACCGGCTAGACACTGTATTTGAGCTTGGTGTGTCAATACTCGCCAAAAAAACCGAGCATAACTCGAGTGGGGTGTCACTTTGAGAAACAAAAAAACATAATTTCATGATATTTATAGTTTAATAACAAAAATATATTATTGTAATATATAACTGTATTTAATAAACCAAAAACTAATTATTTAACTTACCTGCTTTTTCTATAATGCCATATATCTTGGCATTATAGAAAAATGCTGGTGTAGGAGCCGAGGATGAAATGTCCTTCTTGGGATGCGGCCCCATCTTCTCTGTATGCGGCCGCATGCGGCTGTGTGTCATCGAAAATGGCTACGCGTGTCAGTGCTGACACACATGTCATAGGTTCGCCATCATGGCATTATGCACAGAGCATTTATATATATATAGATATCAGAGATTACAATTGCTGCGGAAGAAAGAGAAGGTGAAGAGACTTATGAGAGAGAGAGAGAGAGGAGGGAAAGGGGAGTGGGTAGAGCGTCCCTACTTCGTGGATTTTCACTTATTGCGGATGGTCCTGGAATGTTTGTTCATTCGTTCAGTCGTCTCCGACTCTTTGTGACCTCATGGACCAGCCCACGCCAGAGCTCCTGTCGGCCGTCACCACCCCCAGCTCCTTCAAGGTCAGTCCAGTCACTTCAAGGATGCCATCCATCCATCTTGCCCTTGGTCGGCCCCTCTTCCTTTTGCCTTCCACTTTCCCCAGCATAATTGTCTTCTCGGCTTTGCTGTCTCCTCATGATGTGGCCAAAGTACTTCAACTTTGTCTCTAGTATCCTTCCCTCCAGTGAGCAGTCAGGCTTTATTTCCTGGAGGATGGACTGGTTGGATCTTCTCGCAGTCCAAGGCACTCTCAGAACTTTCCTCCAACATCACAGCTCAAAAGCATCGATCTTCCTTCGCTCAGCCTTCCCTAAGGTCCAGCTCTCACATCCGTAGGTTACTACAGGGAATACCATGGCTTTGACTAGGCGGATCTTTGTTGCCAGTCTGATGTCTCTACTCTTTACTATTTTATCGAGACTGGACATTGCTCTCCTCCCAAGAAGGAAGCGTCTTCTGATTTCCTGGCCACAGTCTGCATCTGCAGTCATCTTTGCGCCTAGAAATACAAAGTCTGTCACAGCCTCCACATTTTCTCCCTCTATTTCCCAGTTGTCAATCATTCTTGTTGCCATAATCTTGGTTTTTTTGATGTTTAGCTGCAACCCAGCTTTTGCGCTTTCTTCTTCCACCTTGATTAGAAGGCTTCTCAGCTCCTCCTCGCTTTCGGCCATCAGAGTGGTGTCATCTGCATATCTGAGGTTGTTAATGTTTCTTCCAGCAATTTTCACCCCAGCTTTGCATTCATCAAGCCCCACACATGGCATGATGTGTTCTGCATACAAGTTAAAGAGGTTGGGTGAGAGGATGCAGCCTTGCCGGATGCCTTTCCCAATCTTGAACCAGTCTGTTGTTCCGTGGTCAGTTCTTACTGTTGCTACTTGGTCCTTGTACAGATTCCTCAGGAGAGAGACTAGGTGGCTTGGGATGCTCATCCCACCAAGAACTTGCCACAATTTATTATGATCCTGGAATGTAACACCCACGATAAGTGAGGGAACACTGTAGTCTTATGTGAAGACTGTTAAGCACATTGTCAATTTCTCTGTAAAGAACTTGGAAATGAACAGTGGAGTAACAAATACTATCTAATGGAAGCGATATATTCACAAACGAGACCAGGCAATCTAGACACTAATTTGGATGAGGAGATATTTGGAAACATCCCTGGGAACACATCAGAAGCAAATTATACATGTAACATGACTGAGCCACTTTGGGAGAGAGTAATTGCCTGAACAGCCAAGTAAAAATATGGTAAATAAAACAAATCGGGAGTTTGACAGCATAATCTTCAACATGTTTTCCAAGAAGGAAGCTGTATCTGTGCTCAAGAGGGCTTATTCCCATAATAAGTGTGCACAGGATTGTAGCCTGAGCCTCTCTATAGTTAAGGCACATAATGAAATCTCAAATCCTGCAAATTAGATTTAGCAAATGTCACATAAGGAGGGGAACACCCCAGAGTATTCCTTAAGACCTTTGATCTATGGTTCCTAAATTAAAAAAGAGGATTTTGGAGCTTATTTCTGTAAAGATTCTTTTTTCCCCCCTTCCTTCCTATTAGATGAAGGTTTTGAAATGATCTCTCACTGCCTTACTCAAGTATCTGACTCAGAAGGAAATAGCATTTGGATCAGATGCTATTAAAAGGAAACTCACCGGGGATTCTAAAGCAACAAGTGAATGGTGGAAATATTAGCCACAGGCTAGAGCATATGCGCACACTCACAGAGATAGCATAATATCCTGTTTGGAAAATTAGACAGAAATCTTAGCTAAAGGCTATTCCCAGATCAAGGAGAAATGACAGGATTCTTCCTTTTCGTTTACTTAAGGCGACAGGATAAGGCACATTTCATCTAGCCTACTTGCCTCCAGCCAGAAGGTGGATGCAGTGCAAAGTGGAAGGTGAGCTTTGGTATTCCAAAAGGAGAAAGCTAGCAAAAGAAAGGTATAAAACCTTTGCAAGCTGCAGAAGAAATCAATGAAGCTTTGCAAATTGCAGCAAGCCCACACTGGCAATTTGTCTCTTGTATGGAGATGCCCCACAAAACTGGATATTCAAAATCAGACCCTGAGATCTGGCAACCTTAGTATTATTTATTTATTTAGAACAGTGGTTCTCAACTCGGGGGTCGGGACCCCGAGGGGGATCGCGAGGGGGTGTCAGAGGGGTCGCCAAAGACCATCAGAAAGCACAGTATTTTCTGTTGGTCATGGGGGTTCTGTGTGGGAAGTCTGGCCCAATTCTATCTGTATCGTCGCGCCTGAGGGCTATTATTCTTGATAAAGGAAGGATAGACGTGGCATCTTTCCCCCAGGGGATTGCTTCTTGCCCTCCTATAGGAAACTGGACCTCTCAAAAACCCAAAACGCTGTAAATAACTCAAAATAAGTTTTATTGATCACAAAGAGTTATTTCTTTAAAGCAATGAGCTAGAAACTTCAGAGGGGTGAAGGAAAATATACGTTACAGTCTCAATTAGTCCTGGATTCAAGGTGTTTGAGGCTGAGAAGCCTCACCAAGTTTCCTCTTTCCTCAATGGCTGTGAATGCAAACCACAACCCCAGTTCAGATGGCCTATGTTTTGAAGACTTTTGGCACCAAAGGATCTTCCTTTGGTGCCAAAGAACCGGTTTGAAGGCGCTTGAGACTTCCAACATCGTTCAGGTTGGTCTGAACATGAAGCACAAGTCTCAAGAGTAAAAAACCTCAGAACTGGGGCTAAGAGGTAATTTAAATCAGGGTCTTTTAGAGTCAAGTCTCTTACTCACATCCATATGGTAGGAACTCTGATGGCAGAATGAAAAGAAAGGAAGCACTCCCCTCCTGCAGGAAGAGGTGGAGCCAAACAGTACTGATTGACAGCTATAAGTATCAATCCATCCAACTATATATAAGCAGGGTAAAAGCGGCAGGATTAAGCATGATACAACAGTTTAAATCTTGCAACTAACAGTTCTACACATAGGTGGCACCACTCGCGCAGTCACACTATCATTGGTGGGGTTCAAAATATTCTTTGATTGTAGGCGAACTATACATCCCAGCAACTATAACTCCAAAATGTCAAGGTCTATTTTGCCCAAACTCCACCAGTGTTCACATTTGGGCATATTGAGTATTTGTGCCAAGTTTGGTCCAGATACATCATTGTTTGAGTCCACAGTCCTCTCAGGATGTAGGTGAACTACAACTCCCAAACTCAAGGTCAATGCCCACCAAACCCTTCCAGTATTTCTCTTGTTCATGGGAGTTATGTGTGCCGTTACCTTCCCACCGGAGCAGTACCTATTTCTAAAATTACAACAGCAAAACAGCAGAGAGGAAACAACCAGGCACATCTTAACACCTCTTAACAAAACATTTTCCCAGGCTCAGCCAGGCCTTCAAATGCTAATGAAGGTGGTCAGCTGAAACATTCACACCTAGCTTCAGCAGAGAAGATCTTTGCCCCACCCCAGTCATTCCACAGATATATAAACCCATTTTCCTATTTCCAACAGACCTCACTACCTCTGAGGATGCTTGCCATAGATTCAGGCGAAACGTCAGGAGAAATGCCTCTAGAACATGGCCCTATAGCCCGAAAAAACCTACAAGAATCTAGTGATTCCAGCCATGAAAGCGAACAGGCACTATCTTCACAACTGTATTTTAACTAATGGGGAAATCCTTAACTTCTAATCGGGGCAGTCTGTCTTTGCCTCTGTTGGCGTGGAGCCCCTACACCTGGTACCAACTGCTTCTGGCTTCTGCGAGTGACCCTTACCAGGCAGAGCTTTGTAGACTTCCAGAGGAAAAAGGAGTTCAGGTTTCGGTGATGGCTGACTGAAGTCCCTCCGCAAAGGAGCTATAAGGCTGTATGATCCTCGGCCAAGCTACAGGACCTTTCTCCCTGGCCAAGCTGTAGAAAACGAAGCTTTCTACAGGAGCTCTTGGTATTATGTCCTGCATGGAAAGCTTCTCTGTGTGGACTGACCCAAAAAGGCTCCTATTCCCTCCAAAAACCCCAAAAGGGGTGGGACCAGGGAACCTGACTATAATTGACAGGTGGCTTGCCCTATGATTGCAGCCAAAAGAAGCCACCTATCTGCATAGTCCCTGAAACTTAGGACTGCAACAAACATTCAATGCAAAGCAAACAAAATTGGAGCTCCTGGTGCAGTTGTACCTGCACAATGGATCTGGACTAAACTTGGCATGAATACTCAATATGCCCAAATATGAACACTGGTGTGAAGTTTGGGGGACAATAGATTTTGACATTTGGGCATTGAAGTTGCTGTGATTTATAGTTCACCTACAATCAAAGAGCATTCTGAACCCCACCGATGACAGAATTTGGCCAAACTTCCGACAGAGAACCCCCCATGACCAACAGAAAATACTATATTTTCTGATGGTCTTTGGTAACCCCTTTGACACCCCCTCATGACCCCCCCCCCAGGGGTTCCGACCTCCAGGTTGAGAAACGCTGTTCTAGGCAGTTAGCAATAATGTAAGACAACATTGGGTCTTGGTGGGTTTTACGTTGAGGCCACATTCACTGCCTAAATATTTGCAAGCTATGCATTTATGTTCCATTACCTAGATTTTGAAAACACACACTAAAAGGAGCTTAAAGCATTCATGGTTATGATATTGCATCTGTACAGTAAAATCTTATTTTTGTGCTTGTTTTTCAATTCAAATGGAAGCACTTCACTCACTGAACTCTTTGGTTTATTAAGCTATCAGTCTGCAATCCAATATACTGTTAGTGTTCTAAAACAAACATACGCAATTGTCTCTAAATGCATTACACTTTATTGCCAAGACATTTTTCATTAAATGCCTCTGTATAAAGTACATGATATTTTTTTTGTATTAAAAAAGCTCTTTAGTTAAACTTGATGCCCTGTAGCCAAGATTCAAGAACAGCTTGTTGTTTTTGATGGTATCTATTAGTATTAAGAATATGTTTGTGGTTCTCTAGCTGCAGTTTGTTCACACTCAGCTAAATCAATAAGCAATTTCCTCCATATGTATGTTATATACAGTAGCTGTGACAAGGTCCAGATGGCTTATTCTATTCTGTAATTGAGTTTAAGCCTTTTACAGAAATATAATAATATTGAGAATGAGCCAATTGAATTTCACATATATATCCATGTCCTTACTGTTATGCCTCTCAGACCCCTTAATCAAAAGCAAAAGTCCATAAGGCAGAGATAAAAACTAAAATAAAAAAGTGAAACAAAACCCAATACGCAGCTACAAGTGTCATAGGAATAACTGTTCAGTGATGTACGTAAGCAGAGGCGACCCTAGGTAATTTTCAACGGTAAGCAAACAGTATTTTGGCGCCCCCCCCCCCCAACCAATCACTGATATATATTTTCTGTTGTCGTGGGAGTTCTGTGTGCCATATTTGGTTCAATTCCATCATTGGTGGAGTTCAGAATGCTCTTTGATTGTAGGTGAACTATACATCCCAGTACTACACTTGCCGCACTTGCTCCCTTGCCTGGCCCGCTTTGGGTCCGGAGGTGTGCCTGAAGAGCCCGGCGTGTGCACCAAAAGTCACCTCTTCTCCTGACTTTCTCCTCAGCCATTGGGACCGAGAGAGAGAGAGGGAGAGAGAGAGAGAGAGGTGGAGATGGCTTGGGCAATCCATGGTTCTAAATGGTTCTAAAGTACTTACAAAACTAAAGTTCTGGTGGTGAAAATTTCAGAACTCTAACAAAACTCTCAAAATTTCATAATAAATGGCAGTTCCTAATTGGTTCTGTCATTAAAATCACCAATAATGAAATAATAATTAAATTTTGAAAGTTTTGTTAGAGTTCTGAAATTTTCACCACCAGAACTTTAGTTTTGTAAGTACTTTAGAACCATTTAGAACCATGGATTGCCCAAGCCTAGTGGAGATGCCCACCTTTCCTGAAGGTAGGCACAAAAACAAAGGAGGGAGCGGAGGTGGGAGATACCTCCAGCCAGAGGGTCTCTCTCTCTCTCTCTCTCTCTCTCTCTCTCTCTTGGTCCCAATGGCTGAAGAGAAAGTCAGAAGAAGAGGCGACTTTTGGTGCACACATGCTGGAGTCTTCAGACACGCCTCCGGACCCGAAGCGGGCCATGCGCGGCGGTTCCGCCCCTTGGCCCACCCACGGATTGGGGAGAGGAGAGGAGGTGGGGATTGGGAAAGGGAGCCGGTCATGGGGAAGGGATCGAACGCGGAGAACGATTGAGTGCCGGCTCTGCTTGCGCACCCGGTGGCTGGGTGGAGAAGGAACAAGAGGGATCGAACACAGAGAACGATTGAGCGCCGGCTCTGCTCGCGCACCCAGTGGCCGGGTGGAGCAGGAACGAGAGGGGCTAGGCGAGGCTCAAGGGCCCGGCCCCTTTGGGAAGAGGATCGCCCGGCAGCGAGGCAAGAAAGCCGAGGCTCCCCCCGGACTGCTAGGGCTGTTGTGAGCTGAGGGGGCGCTCCTCAAGTGGCGGTCGAGGGGCATTTACAGAGGCGCCTCTGCACCCCTGGCAAAAAAAAGTGTTCTGCGACCACTTACTTTGCGTAATGGATGAGCCGCCCCTGTATGTAAGCATAAAAACAAAATCTCATCCTGCAAATGAGTAACTTTAGGAGAAAAATCAATAGTTAAGCTTATTTTGACTCCATACAGCATAAGGTGCCCCCAGTAGCACAGTGGGTTAAACCGCTGAGCTGCTGAACTTACTGACCAAAAGGTTTGAATCCGGGGAGTGGCATGAGCTCCCACTCTTAGCCCCAGCTTTGGCCAACCTAGCAGTTCAAAAACATGCAAATGTGATAGATCAATAGGTACTGACTTCCCCATACCTTGGGAAGTCTGACTTGGCCATGGTAGTCCACGCTCTGGTTACATCCCGTATAGACTACTGCAACACTCTCTATGTGGGGTTGCCTTTGAAGACTGTCCAGAAGTTTCAAATGGTCCAACGGACGGCAGCCAGGTTACTAATAGGAGCAGCACTCAAGGAGCATACAACCCCTCTTTTGCGCCAGCTCCCCTGGATGCCAGTTTGCTACCGGGCAAAATTCAAAGTGCCATAAAGCCCTAAACGGTTCTGGCCCAACTTACCTGTCCGAACGCATCTCCTCCTATGAACAAGCTAGGATGTTAAGATCGTCTGGGGAGGCCCTGCTCTCGGTCCTGCCTGAGTCACAAGTACATTTGGCGGGGACGAGAGACAGGGCCTTCTTGGTGGTGGCCCCTCAGGTGTGGAACCCATCAAACCCTTCCAGTATTTTCTGTTGGTCATGGGAGTTCTGTATTTGGTTTAATTCCATAGTTGGTAAAGTTCAGAATGCTCTCTGATTGTAGGTTAACTATAAATCCCAGCAACTACAACTCCCAAATGACAAAATCACGACAGTAGGAAAATGACAGCTATGAAGCAGCAATGAAAACAATTTTATAGTTGGGGGTCAGCACAACATGACGAACTGCATTAAGGGGTCACGGCATTAGGAAAGTTGAGAATCACTGCTTTAGAGTCTGTTGTGAAACTTTTCACATTCTCCTGCTCCGCAATTTTGCAATTTTGCACTTTATCTCCCAGAAATGCCTCGGCAGTGTGGGAATATTTGAGAAAAGGTGTAGATTTTCTCATAGCAAATCCGAAGGAAGGCACACTTTTATCAAGTTTGTCGAGTACGATCCAATATCTTTCCTCCCTATTGTGAAGGATTGAAGAAACACTTGTCTGAATCTACATTTCGGGGGTGCCCACTTCCCTCTCACCTGACTGCGAGAGCTGTCAATTCATCCCAGCTCTTTCTCTTGTTCTTCTTTTTTAGTGCACTCGTCTTTTAGTTTCAGCTCCTTTGGTGAGCAACTTTGTCAAATGTTTTGTGAAAGTCCAAGTATGCAATGTGACACACTTATCCATGTACACATTAAGGCTGTCAAAGAATTCTAAAGGAGTAGCAAGAATTGATTTATCTTTGTAGCAGTCATGATGACTTTCCTTCAACAGCAGAGAAAAGGATATACTTGATCCTTTCATCTCTAACAATGCAACCCATCAATTTACGTAGAACATTTTGTAATTCCCATTCACATGTTGTTGCTGGGTTGTTGTTTTTTTAGAAATGTTATTGATTACTTTACCCATGTTGTTGTTGTTCATTCCTTCAGTCATTTCCGACTCTTGGTAACCTCATAGACCAGCCCACGCCAGAGCTTCCAATCAGCCGTCACCACCCCCAGCTCCTTCAAGGTCAAGCCGGTCACTTCAAGGATGCCATCCATCTTGCCCTTGGTCGACCCCTCTTCCTTTTTCCTTCCATTTTCCCCTGCATCATTATCTTCTTCAAGCTTTCCTGTCTTCTCATGATGTGGCCAAAGGACTTCATCTTTGCCTCTACTATCCTTCCCTCCAATGAGCAGTCGGGCTTTATTTCCTGAAGTATGGACTGGTTGGATCTTCTCGCAGTCCAAGGCATTCTCAGAACTTTCTTCCAACACCACAGTTCAAAAGCATCTCTCTTCCTTCGCTCAGCCTTTCCTAAGGTCCAGCTCTCACATCCGAAGGTGACTATGGGAAATACCATTGCTTTAACTATACGGATCTTTGTTGCTAGTGTGATGTCTCTACTCTTCATTATTGTGCCGTCATGCCTGAGGGCTATTATTCTCAATAAAGGAGGGATGGACGTGGCATCTTTCCCCCAGAGGATCGCTTCTTGCCCTCCTATAGGAAACTGTAACTCCCAAAAACCCAAAACGCTGTAAATAGCTCAAAATAAGTTTTATTTATCACAAAGTCATTTCTTCAAAGCAATGAGCTAGAGGGGTGAAGGAAAACATACATTACAGTCTCAATCAATCCTGGGTCCAAGGGGTTTGAAGCTGAGAAGCCTCACCAAGTTTCCTCTTTCCTCAATGGCTGTGAATGCCGGAGCAAACCACAACCCCAGTTCAGATGACCTATGTCTTGAAGATTCAGGATCTTCCTTTGGTGCCAAAAGAACCGGCTTGAAGGCGCCTGGGTCTCCTCAATAATTGTCCAGGACAATCTGGACATAAAGCATGAGTCCCAGGGGTAAAAAACCTCAGAACTGGTGCTAAGAGGTAACTTAAATCAGGATCCTTTAGAGTCAAATCTCTTACTCACGTCCATCTGGTATGAACTCTGATGGCAGAATGAAGAAGAAAAAGGAAGTTCTCCCCTCTTGCAGGAAGAGGTGGAGCCAAACAGTACTGATTGACAGCTACAAGCAACCAACCCATACAACTATACATAAACAGTGTAAAAATGGGCAGGATTAAGCATGATACAACAGTTTAAGTCTTACAAATAACAGTTCTATACATAGGTGGCACCACTCGCGCCGTCACAATTATTTTATCGAGATTGGACATTGAAGCTCCCAAGAAGGAAGCTTCTTCTGATTTCCTGGCTGCAGTCTGTGTCTGCAGTCATCTTTGCACCTAGAAATACAAAGTCTGCCATGGCTTCCACATTTTCTCCCTCTATTTCCCAGTTGTCAATCATTCTTGTTGCCATAATCTTGGGTTTTTTTATGTTTAGCTGCAACCCGGCTTTTGCGCTTTCTTCTTTCACCTTGATTAGAAGGCTCCTCAGCTCCTCCTCGCTTTCAGCCATCAAAGTGGTGTCATCTGCATATCTAAGGTTGTTAATGTTTCTTCTAGCAATTTTCACCCCAGCCTTGCATTCACCAAGCCCTGCACATCACATGATGTGTCCTGCATACAAATTGAATAGGTTGGGTGAGAGTAGACAACCCTGCCGTACGCCTTTCCCAATCTTGAACCAGTCTGTTGTTCCGTGGTCAGTTCTGACTGTTGCTACTTGGTCCTTATACAGATTCCTCAGGAGACATGCCCATCCCATCAAGAACTTGCCACAATTTATTATGATCCACACAGTCAAAGGCTTTAGAATAGTCAATAAAAGAGAAATAGTTGTTTTTCTGACACTCCCAGCCTTCTCCAGCGGATATTGGCAATTTGGCCTCTCATTCCTCTGCCTTTTCTAAACCCAGATTGTACATCTGGCAACTCTCTCTCCATGTATTGTCGAAGGCTTTCATGGCTGGAATCACTGGGTTGTTGTAGGTTTTTTCGGGCTGTATGGCCATGTTCTAGAGGCATTTTCTCCTGATGTTTCGCCTGCATCCTCAGAGGTAGTGAAGTCTGTTGGAAGTAGGAAAAGGGGTTTATATATCTGTGGAATGACCAGGGTGGGACAAAGGACTTTTGTCTGTTGGAGCTAGGTGGGAATGTTTCAACTGACCACCTTGATTAGCATTTGGGCATAAATTAGACAATTTTGTTACAAAATAAACACTTTTCACATGGATGTCTTCTAAACCCAATGATAAACTTATAATGTATGGAGCAAAACTCAAATTACTTAACTTTTTACCTTGTTTTCCTGGGGTTTTTTTCTGAGCCATGTTTATTCTGTATCTCTTTACGTTGAATATAAAAGATAGGCCTTCCAACTTCTCCCATTTGAATATACTGTATATACTTGAGTATAACCCAAATATAAGCCGAGGCACCTAATTTTACCTCAAAAAACTAGGAAAACAGATTGACTCGAGGGTGGTAAATGCATCAGCTTCTGGTAAATGTCAAAATAAAAAATAGATACCAATGCAGTTATATTAATTGAGGTATCAGGAGGTTAAATGATTTTCAATCTCTATAAATAAAAATGTCATGTTTGTTTGTGGGATTAACATAACTCGAAAACCACTGGATGAATTGACGCCAAATTTGGACACAAGACACCTCTCAGGCCAACAAGTGGCCTGTAAAGGTAAAGGTAAAGGTTTTCCCCTGACATGAAGTCCAGTCGTGTCCGACTCTGGGGTGTGGTGCTCATCTCAATTTCTAAGCCGAAGAGCCGGCGTTGTCAGTAGACACCTCCAAGATCATGTGGCCGGCATGACTGCGTCAAGTGCCGTTACCTTCCCGCCGGAGCAGTACCTATTGATCTACTTACATTTGCAAGTTTTCAAACTGTTAGGTTGGCAGAAGCTAGGGCTGATAGCGGAAGCTTACGCCGCTCCCCAGATTCGAACCTGTGACCTTTCAGTCTACAAGCTCAGCGCTTTAACCCATCGCACCACCGGGGGCTCCGAGTAAAATAATGGAAATGTAATAATAACAGTAATCATAGAGTAAAATAATAACTGTAATAATAAGAAAAATATATAGAGTAAAATAATAATAATAATAATAATAATAAAGTGAAATAATCTATATAAATAAAAATGTAATGTTTGTTTGTGGGATTAACAGAACTCAAAAAGCACTGGACAAATTGACACCAAATTTGGACACAATGCACTTCTCAGGCCAATGTATGTCCTTCACTCAAAAAAAATGATTTTGTCATTTGGGAGTTGTAGTTGCTGGGATTTATAGTTCACCTACAATCAAAGAGCATTCTGAACCCCACCAATGATGGAATTGAACCAAACTTGGCACACAGTTCTCCTGTGACCAACAGAAAATACTGGAAGAGTTTGGTGGGCAGTGTCCTTTGGTTTTGGAGTTGTAGTTCACCTACATCCAGAGATCTCTGTGGATTCAAACAATGATGGATCTGGACCAAACTCTACACGAATAATCATATGTCCAAATGTGAACACTGGTGGAGTTTGGGGAAAATGGAAACTTGACATTTGGGAGTTGTAGTTGCTGGGATTTATAGTTCACCTACAATCAAAGAGGATTCTGAACCCCACCAATGATGGAATTGAACCCAACTTGGCACACAGTTCTCCTGTGACCAACAGAAAATACTGGAAGAGTTTGGTGGGCAGTGTCCTTTGGTTTTGGAGTTGTAGTTCACCTACATCCAGAGATCTCTGTGGATTCAAACAATGATGGATCTGGACCAAACTCTACACGAATAATCATATGTCCAAATGTGAACACTGGTGGAGTTTGGGGAAAATGGAAACTTGACATTTGGGAGTTGTAGTTGCTGGGATTTATAGTTCACCTACAGTCAAAGAGCATTCTGAACCCCACCAATGATGGAATTGAACCAAACTTGGCACACCGTTCTCCCACGACCAACAGAAAATACTGGAAGGGTTTGGTGGGCAGTGTCCTTTGGTTTTGGAGTTGTAGTTCACCTACATCCAGAGATCACTGTGGACTCAAACAATGATGGATCTGGACCAAACTCTACACGAATACTCAATATGCCCAAATGTGAACACTGGTGGAGTTTGGGGAAAATGGAAACTTGACATTTGGGAGTTGTAGTTGCTGGGATTTATAGTTCACCTACAATCACAGAGCATTTTGAACCTCACCAATGCTAGAATTGGGCCAAACCTCCCACACAGAACCCCCATGAGGGCCACAGCAATGTGTGGCAGGGGACGGCTAGTAAATGCAATAATAATAATGCAGCATGTCTCATTAAGAGCTGCATCCACTCTTAGCATGGTGAGATATCTATTAATGTACCTAGAGATTTCAAATCCATCTTCTGTCCTGAACAGCCTATTATCCAGAGGTAGATTAACAAATCCAATATGTTCAGACTGTTGAGTTTCCTTGGATGCCTCCTTCATTTCATTCCCTTGCAAAGTTTCCCACCAAATTAGCACAGTAGATTCTGAGATGCTCAAGGACATGCTCCTAAAGTTAATTGTTTGCTTAAGCTCAACATAAACATCAGTTTTATTTTTAGATAGCCTTTAAGTTGTTTTATTAAACATTAAGGGAAATGAGATCTAGCCAATTAAAGTACATTGGCCATTACTTACAAGTAGGGCAAAATCCTTCATAAAACATGCTTTAAAAGAGCTGGCTCAGGATCATAAATGCAGCAGAAAATAAAAAAAAATTAAAAAGTGAAATGACGGCAAGAAAATGAATATGATAATTCTCTGAGAAGGAAATCCACCCAGTAAAACTGAATTGATTTAAGGCACGCTTTTGAGCTATTTTCAAGAAGCTGTTTATCAGTTTGGTCAAAGTTGAGCCTAATAATATTGCCAATTTCTCTTGTGGTTTAATGGCGTGGGTTGTTTCTAGAAGGCAAATATGACAGTAGATATGGGGTCAAAGTCTGCTCCAGCCAATGTCCAACTCAACCCAAGAGTCTCCTTTGAGTTATGGCCCCGTTTGGGAATCACACAGAAAATGTACAGCAATGGCACTTCATACATTTATTTTGTTCTAACAGAACAAAACAAACAAACAGACAAAACACAAAATTTTCAAGTTTGGTAGTTGATTAAATGTCCTTTGACCAGAACCTGGCCACTTGGAGTGCCTCTCGTGTTGCCGCAAGGAGGTCCTCCATTGTGCATGTGGCAGGGCTCAGGTTGCATTGCAGCAGGTGGTCAGTGGTTTGCTCTTCTCCACGCTCGCATGTTGTGGATTCCACTTGGTAGCCCCATTTCTTGAGGTTGGCTCTGCATCTCGTGGTGCCAGAGCGCAGTCTGTTCAGCGCTTCCAAGTCGCCCAGTCTTCTGTGTGCCCAGGGGGGAGTCTCTCATTTGGTATCAGCCATGGATTGAGGTTCTGGGTTTGAGCCTGCCACTTTTGGACTCTCGCTTGCTGAGGTGTTCCAGCGAGTGTTTCTGTAGATCTTAGAAAACTATTTCTAGATTTAAGTCATTGGTGTGCTGGCTGATACCCAAACAGGGGATGAGCTGGAGATTGGCTGCTATTTCCCGGCGGATGTCAAGTGGTGCAATACTGGCTAGACAGTGTGATTTCTCCAGTGGTGTAGGGCACAGACACCCCGTGATAATGCGGCATGTCTCATTAAGAGCCACATCTACTGTTTTAGTGTGGTGAGATGTGTTTCACACTGGGCATTCGTACTCAGCATCAGAGTAGCATAGCGCAAGGGCAGATGTCTTCACTGTGTCTGGTTGTGATCCCCAGGTTGTGCCAGTCAGCTTTCGTATGTTATTGTTTCTAGCACCAACTTTTTGTTTGATGTTCAGGCAGTGCTTCTTGTAGGTCAGAGCATGGTCCAGAGTGACTCCCAGGTATCTGGGTGCACTGCAATGCTCCAGGTGGATTCCTTCCCAGGTCATCCTCAGAGCTCGGGATGCTTGTCTGTTCTTGAGATGAAAAGCATATGTCTGGGTTTTAGATGGGTTGGGGATCAGCTGGTTTTCCCTGTAATAGGCAGTAAGAGCACCTAGAGCTTCGTAGAGCTTCTGTTCAACCATCTCAAAGCTCCCTGCTTGAGCGGTGATGGCACGATCATCAGCATAGATGAAACTCTCTGTCCCTTCTGGCAGTGGCTGGTCATTTGTGTAAATGTTGAACATGGATGGAGCAAGCACGCTCCCCTGAGGCAGGCCGTTCTTCTGTTTCCACCATCTGCTTCTCTGGCCCTGGAACTCAACAAAAAAGCTCCTGTTTTGTAGCAGGTTTTCTATGAGGCGGGTGAGGTGATAGTCCTTTGTGATATTATACATATTTCTCCGGAGGAGGCGGTGGTTCACAGTATAATAGGCTGCTGACAGGTCTATGAAGACAGCTCCTGTGATCTGCTGCCTTTCAAAGCCATCTTCTATGTGCTGAGTCAGGTTCAGCACTTGCGATGTGCAGCTTTTGCCTTTCCTGGAGCCAGCTTGCTGTGGGATCAAACATGGGTCTATTTTTTCTGTAATTCTATGCAAAATAAGTCTCTCCAGAACTTTGTAGAGGTGGCACAACAGGGAGATTGATCTGTAGCTTTTTGGGTCATTATGGTCTTTGCCTGGCTTCAAGATGGCGATGACTCTTGCTTTCCTCCAGATTACTTCATACATGCCCACTCTTCAGGCATGGTGGGGAGGCTGAAACCACATACCTTAGCACGCTGAGTATCTCCAAGGACAAGAGACAAAGCCTAATTTAAGGTTTGTGGATTCTGCAATCTGCTCAGGAAGTCTGGCAGACTGGAACAGATTTCTACCAGGTATAACTCTAAAGAGGTTTATTCTTTGCTTCCAAAGCTCAGAGACAGTTCTGCCTCATGCCAGGTTGAAATACAGGACAGGCTGTTAGACCGCCAACTCTACATCTGTGCTTATTTACCAAGAGTGGTTTCTTTTATTTATGGTGGTGGAAATCTATGTGTTTGTGCAAACCTTGAGGAGATGTGACCATAATGTTTTGGATCATCACAGTGTACTCTATAAACAGACATATTTAGAAGGAACACAACCTGTTGTTGATGGTGACAATGATATTCTTAGCATGTTGGCTTCAGGTGCTTATAAGGTCTTCATCATTCAAAGTCCACTCCCCACCCCCCCCCCCCAACATGAATGCATAGTTGTAATGGTCATACATAGAAGTAAACACGTTTCAATAGAATAGTGCACTGCACTCAATAGTTTGTTTCATCTATATATTAGGGCTGGGCGGTTTCGTTCGTTAATTTCGTAATTCGTTATTAATTCGTTATTTTTTTTATAACGAAGCGATATTGAACCATTCAGGAGCAACTAAAAATCGAAACGAATTTTTCAATTCGTTTCGTAATTGTTTCGTAATTGTTTCGAAATCGTTTCGAAATCGTTTCGTTATTATTTCCGCATGTCTGGTGCAAGTTTTATTGTTGTTGTTTGTTTTATCAGTGAAAAAAATATATAATTATCACACCAACAGTCAACAACAGAGGGAGAGGGAAGCTTCAGAAGTTCCCCCTGTCCCATTTGGAGGTTTTTTTAGCGTATTGCGCGGTCGCGTCCGCCATTAACGAATCGATTTGTAATTGTTTCGTAATTGTTTCGTAATTTCCAAAATTTCGTAAATTTCGAACTTTTTTAAAGAAAAAATTCGGAATTCTTTTAAAAATTGAAATGCAAAAACCCCCTAAAAACGAATCGAGTTTTTCCGTGGTTGCCCAGCCCTACTATATATATATATAAATGCTCTGTGCATAATGAGTACCTTAAAAACAAAAGAACCAATGAACGAAATCACACCAAATTTGGCAACAAAACATCTCACTACACAAGGAGTGACCATCACTCAAAACATTATGATTTTGTCATTTGGGAGTTGGAGTTGCTGGGATTTATCGTTCACCTATAACACTGTTCTACAAATTTTCAGTTTTTCTCAGTTGCGGAAACGGAATGTGCCGTTTCTTAATAAATTTAACATGCTGAATTCAAATATAATAATTAAATGTGTTAATTGGCTCTGGTTTTTATGCAACAGCTATTTCAATTTTCTCCACAATAGGTAATTCGTTAATATTATGATAATGCGCCTAACCTTACTGCATGTATATAAACAGTGAATATTTACTAAATTTTAGTCAAATTATATTGCCAATAGTTTATACATGAGAAATATTTATTTAATTAGTCTATTGTTTATGTTTGTGCAGCAAGAAGCTATATTAGTAGGCCTAATGCAGTTGAAAAGTCTGAAAGTTTAAATGTCGCTTTAATCGTGACTTTAGTTTATACCTGAGCGAAGGAAGATAGATGCTTTTGAACTGTGGTGCTGGAGGAAAGTTCTGAGAGTACCTTGGACTGCCAGAAGATCCAACCAGTCCATACTTCAGGAAATAAAGCCCGACTGCTCACTGGAGGGAAAGATACTAGAGACAAAGTTGAAGTACTTTGGCCACATCATGAGGAGACAGGAAAGCCTAGAGAAGACAATTATGCTGGGGAAAGTGGAAGGCAAAAGGAAGAGGGGCCGCCCAAGGGCAAGATGGATGGATGGCATCCTTGAAGTGACTGGACTGACCTTGAGGGAGCTGGGGGTGGTAACGGCCGACAGGGAGCTCTGGCGTGGGCTGGTCCATGAGGTCACGAAGAGTCGGAGACGACTGAACGAATGAACAACAACAATGCAGTTGAAAAGTCTGAAAGTTTAAATGTCGCTTTAATCGTGACTTTAGTTTCTATCCTGTTTGCTTCTCTTGACTTTTCCTTTTGTATTCAAGGAAAGGATTCCCTCTTGCAATGCTCCAGCAGTAGTCTGACAGCATTGACGGAGTCCATTTGCCTTGATATCTTTTTTCCATTGTGCTTTATTTACACACGTGCGAGGTATAACGACAGTAAAAAGAACAATGTAAAACGATGTTTAACGAGACTGTCTCAGTCTTCAACTGACTGACCCTCACCGTTCAAAAGTCTGGCCTTATATAGGGCTTTCTGGCTTTTGCACATGGCACTAATACTGCACCATCAAACTTTCTAGAATCTTCCATAGTGTAAGTCGCAACATGCATTTTTTCAACCATACGTGATCACGTGATTGCTTATATCATAAAAACTAGAGCCAATATACATTTTTTAAATGTCATTTTCATTTTCAGCACCCCAAAATCATAAAAGAGCAACTATTTTCAGGCCCGCAACTTTTTCTCCGTTGAACAGTGTAATCAAAGAGCATTCTGAACTCTACCAACGATGGAATTGAGCCAAACCTGACACACAGGACTCCCCTGACCAACAGAAAACACTAGAAAGGTTGGGTGGGCATTGACCTTGAGTTTTGGAGTTGTAGTTCACCTACATCTAGAGAGCACTGTGGACTCAAACAATGATGGAACTTGGCACGAATACTCAATATGCCCAAATATAAACACAGATGGAGTTTTGGGGAAATAGACCTTGACATTTAGGAGTTGTAGTTACTGAGATTTATAGTTCACCTACAATCAAGGAGCTTTCTGAACCCCACCAACGATAGAATTGGGCCAAACCTCCCACACAGAACCCTCATGACCACCAGAGTGGGCCACAGCAAGGCATGGCAGGAGATGGCAAGTAAACTATATATGACTTTTCACACATTGACTTGTGGGCAATGGCCTGACATCATCAATTGTTATTTTAAGATTTGAGTCTATATCCAAGTCAATTGTGCAAAAGCCCCATTGTGCTAACAATTGTGCTTTTTCAGATTGAGTGCAAACAGCAATGACTGATCATGACCAAGGTTGGCACACAGAGCCCCCATGACCCACTCTACATCCTGGTGCCCTTTGGAGGAGGATGGACCATAGACAATGGACTTGCATATGGGAGTTGTAGTTCACTCGCACCTACTGAAAGCCCCCATAACCCACTTTATGTCCTGGTATGGTTTGCAGGACTATGGACCATGGATGATGGGATATGCAGTACCTTCACTCACTTCCTCAGACCACTGCAACCCACACCAATGAATGATAAAGACCCAACTTGACACACAGTTCCTCCATGACCAACTCTACATTTTGGTGGGGCTTGGGGAGGATGGTCCATGAACGATGGGACTTCCAGTACCTTCACTCACTTCCTCAGACCACTGCAACCCACACCAATGACTGATTAAAACCAAAGTTGGCACACTGAGTCCCCATGACCCACTCTACATCCTGGTGCCCTTTGGAGGATGATAGACCATAGACAATGGGACTTGCATATGGAAATAGTAGTTCACTTGCACCTACTGAGAGACCCCATAACCCACTTTATATCCTGGTGCGGTTTGGGGGACTATGGAACATGGATGATGGGATATGCAGTACCTTCACTCACTTCCTCAGACCACTGCAACCCACACCAATGAATGATAAAGACCAAACTTGACACCAAGTTCCCCCATGACCAACTCTACATCTTGGTGGGGTTTGGGGAGGGTGGTCCATGAACGATGGGACTTCCAGTACCTTTGCTCACTTCCTCAGACCACTGCAACCCACACCAATGAATGATAAAGACCAAACTTGACACCAAGTTCCCCCATGACCAACTCTACTTCTTGGTGGGGTTTGGGGAGGGTGGTCCATGAACGATGGGACTTCCAGTACCTTCACTCACTTCCTCAGACCACTGCAACCCACACCAATGAATGATAAAGACCAAACTTGACACCAAGTTCCCCCATGACCAACTCTACATTTTGGTGGGGCTTGGGGAGGATGGTCCATGAACGATGGGACTTCCAGTACCTTCACTCACTTCCTCAGACCACTGCAACCCACACCAATGACTGATTAAAACCAAAGTTGGCACACTGAGTCCCCATGACCCACTCTACATCCTGGTGCCCTTTGGAGGATGATAGACCATAGACAATGGGACTTGCATATGGAAGTAGTAGTTCACTTGCACCTACTGAGAGACCCCATAACCCACTTTATATCCTGGTGCGGTTTGGGGGACTATGGAACATGGATGATGGGATATGCAGTACCTTCACTCACTTCCTCAGACCACTGCAACCCACACCAATGAATGATAAAGACCAAACTTGACACCAAGTTCCCCCATGACCAACTCTACATCTTGGTGGGGTTTGGGGAGGGTGGTCCATGAACGATGGGACTTCCAGTACCTTTGCTCACTTCCTCAGACCACTGCAACCCACACCAATGAATGATAAAGACCAAACTTGACACCAAGTTCCCCCATGACCAACTCTACATCTTGGTGGGGTTTGGGGAGGGTGGTCCATGAACGATGGGACTTCCAGTACCTTCACTCACTTCCTCAGACCACTGCAACCCACACCAATGAATGATAAAGACCAAACTTGACACCAAGTTCCCCCATGACCAACTCTACATCTTGGTGGGGTTTGGGGAGGGTGGTCCATGAACGATGGGACTTCCAGTACCTTTGCTCACTTCCTCAGACCACTGCAACCCACACCAATGACTGATTAAAACCAAAGTTGGCACACTGAGTCCCCATGACCCACTCTACATCCTGGTGCCCTTTGGAGGATGATAGACCATAGACAATGGGACTTGCATATGGAAATAGTAGTTCACTTGCACCTACTGAGAGACCCCATAACCCACTTTATATCCTGGTGCGGTTTGGGGGACTATGGAACATGGATGATGGGATATGCAGTACCTTCACTCACTTCCTCAGACCACTGCAACCCACACCAATGAATGATAAAGACCAAACTTGACACCAAGTTCCCCCATGACCAACTCTACATCTTGGTGGGGTTTGGGGAGGGTGGTCCATGAACGATGGGACTTCCAGTACCTTCACTCACTTCCTCACACCACTGCAACCCACACCAATGAGTGATCAAGACCAAACTTGGCACACAGAACCCCCATGACCCACTCTACATCTTGGTGTGATTTGGAGGAGGATGGCTGACCGGACTTGCATATAGGAGTTGTAGTTCACTTGCACCCATTGAACCAACTGTCATTGGATCTAGACTCAATTTGAAACAAGGACAAGCAATGCCTGTCAAATTACCCTGACCATCACCGGGTCCCCAAGCTAGTGTGTGTGTGAGAAAGTGTGTGTTTATTATATATATATATATATATATATATAGAGAGAGAGAGAGAGAGAGAGAGAGAGAGAGCCTCATGCACAATTGTTGCACAGTGGTATAATCTAATGGTGTAAATCCACTGGTGTGATATTGGATTTAGACCTTGGATTCTAAATGTCCCAAACTGCCGCAGTTCCTACTGGACTGTGTGTAATTCACTCTTTACGTTTCTGTTCCAACTCTCTCCAAGAAGCTGAAGTGAATAACATTAGTCTGAGAAACACAGATTGAGTCCAATTCACTAAATTAACTTCCCAGCCAAATGGAGTTTAGACTAGCTTTCCCAATCCACCTCTAGTACTCTACTAGTGAACCACGTCAACTCTCATGGATTTATGATAAGCTGGAACCAATAATAATAATTTTTGAAAGATTAAAATGTAAACAAAGCTTATTTTCTGCATGTGACGTGGTGGAGATATGATGTGTCTGCATGGCATCTATGTGTTGATATTGTGGCAATCTTGTATGTTTCTTTGTCGTATGTTGTTCTTGTTGAACCGCCAGTTTTCAGTCTGGTCCTGTTCTCGCTGGCACAATTCACCCCTATGAGGATCAGAGAGAAGGGATAATCTCTTAATTGGCACATTTCAGTTCCCACCAGGGTGTGCTAATTAAAAGGATTCTATCCCAACCCCTGCTGTCTGCACACTTCAAGGAAGGTCTCTGCAGAGACATGGGTTGCTTCCAATAGGAGGCAGTGGCCAAGCAAGGATGGAGCAAAACAAATTAATTCAGGGAAGTCTTAAGCGAGTTACAGTTTTGTAATTCTGAAGTATAGATGGAAGAAGAGAGGAACAGGCTGCTTTAGGAGTCCATTGGGAAAAGAAGCCACAAGTATTTTGCCATTCAGGTCCTACTACTGGTCTAAAACTATATGGACATTATCATGCGAGGCTCCTAAAACTGGTCCTGGGAAAGAAGGAAGGAAGGTAGGTAGGTAGGAAGGAAGGACAAAACAGTGGAAGAGAAGGAAGGTGGGAGAAAGAGGGAGGTAAGGAAGGGTAGGAAAGAAAAAAAGGATGACAGGGTGGAAGGGAAGGAGAAAGTGGGAGGGAAGGAGGAAGGAAAGAGAGAAGAAAGGAAAGACAAAAGGGAAGGAAAGAAGGAGAAAGAGGGAGAGAGGGATGGATGGAAGGAAGGAATAAACGATGGAAGAGAAAGAAGGAGGGAGAAAGAGGGAAGTAAGAAAGGACAGGGAAGAAAAAAAAGGATGATAGGGTGGAAGGGAAGGAAAAAGAGGGAGGGAAGGAGGAAGGAAAGAGAGAAGGAAGTAAAGACAAAAAGGAAGGAAGGAAGGAAGGAAGGAAGGAAGGAAGGAAGGAAGGAGAAAGGGAGAGAGGAAGGAAGGACAAAACGGTGGAAGAGAAGGAGGGAGGGAGAAAGAGGGAGGTAAGGAAGGGAGGAAGAAGAAAAGGGAAGGAAGGGAGGGAAGAAGAGGGAGGGAAGGAGGAAGGAAAGAGAAAGGAAGGAAAGACAAAAGAAGGAAGAAGGAAAGGAAGAAGGGAAAGGGAAGAAGAAAGGAAGGAGGGAGAAGAAAGAGGAGGAAAGGGAGGAAGAGAAAGATGGAAGGAAGGGAAAGGTGGAAGAGAAGCATAGAAAGAGCAGAAGAGAGGAAAAGAGAGAGAAGGAAGGAAGGAAAGAAGGAGGAAGTAAGGAGGGATTTAAGAGAAAGAGGGTTTGAGGAGGGAAGGAAGGACAAAAGAGAAGGAAGGAGGCAGAAAGAGGGAGGGAAGGAAGGGAGGGAGGGATGGAAGAAAGAAAGAAAGAAAGAAAGAAAGAAAGAAAGAAAGAAAGAAAGAAAGAAAGAAAGATGATAGGGTGGAAAGGAAGGAAAAAGAGGGCGGGAAGGAAGAAGGAAAGAGAAAAGGAAGGAAAGACAAAAGGGAAGGAAGGAATAAGAGGGAGAGAGGGAAGGAAGGACAAAATGGTGGAAGAGAAAGAAGGAGGGAGAAAGAGGGAGGTAAGGAAAGGTAGGGAAGAAAGAAAGAAGGCTGATAGGGAAGGAAGGAAGGAGCAAGAGGGAGAGAAGGAGGAAGGAAAGAGAAAAGAAGGAAGGAAGGAAGGAAGGAAGGAAGGAAGGAAGGAAGGAGAAGAGGGAAGGAGAGAAGGAAAGACAAAACAGTGGAAGAGAAGGAAGGAGGGAGAAAGAGACAGGTAAGAAAGGATAGGAAAGAAATAAGGATGATAGGGTGGAAGGGAAGGAGAAAGACGGAGGGAAAGAGGAAGGAAAGAGAGAAGGAAGGAAGGAAGGATAGGATGGTGAGAGAAAAGAGGGTCTGAGAAAAGAGCCCAAGGGACCCCATATCCCACCCCCGGGTCTGGGTTTGCCCATACCTGCTATATGGGTACAATTGCCCATACCTGCTATATGGGCCCTCCACTTTGAACATTTAACATCAGGACATGCAGGATTCTTTGTAGGTTAATCTGACCACTGTTGATGAGAGGGGATCTTGCAGATCTCTCCATTATCAGGTCACCATGAATCAAAGTCAACTTAATGGTTAATAACAACCATTGCATTTCCTCCTGCCTTTCCCATTCTTGTAACAAACATGTCTAACCCCCGCACCAACACACACAATTTTGAGTGGTAACATTGAAACATGCACATGGGAACTCTGGCCCCTGAGCTGTTCTGAAATTCTTCTTAAGATTGCAAGACCTTTGTTTAGGCAATATAACAAGACTTTAACTAAAGGATACATTATGAGTAAACAAAAGAATTAAACCCAGCACTATTCTCAACAGGGCTGCTGTCCTAAAGAAAGCTTATCAGACATTAGCAGATGGGGAAAGCAAAAGGATTGAGTGTTTAATTGGATGTGAGTGAAAATAACCCAGCTTCTGGAGAACTCAAATGCACCTTAAATTAATTACTTCAGTGGAGTTAGGGTCATATCTCTCCCTGTTATCATCAAGCTTCCAAGTATCGCAGAAGACATTTGGCCCTTAACTGTGCACACTACACAAAGTATCATGCCTTATAAGTAAAACTCAAGAGCCTGATCTATACCCGGCCCTAACCTATACCAAATATGAAATTCTTCCCTAATTTTCTTCTCTAAAGAAGGAATGAGAAATTTCAACAATTGGTTTCCAGTAGGATTTAATGTAACATATCTTCCATAAATGTGTCTAATCTCCATTGAAAACCAGTCCAAAGTAGGGTCAACTTCATGCCTTGAGGACTATATATATCCTTGAAATTAATGGGATGTATGAAAAAGTGTTTCCCTTTGTTCTCCTGCACCTCCAAACATTCAATATCCCTAGATAGCCTTAGATTCAGATACTTTGGAAGAAGGCAATATCCTACTTCTCCTAACTTTGTACATCTATCACATGCTCCAATTAAATAGTGTCAAGTTTTGTCACTTTAGGTTCTTGCACATCAAATGTAAGAACAATGTCTAAACTGGGTGGGAAATTATGTGTTTACAAAGGATATGTTTGTGGCATAATAATAATCAAAGATAATTTACGTTTTACTAGTCCACACACTGTCTTGCCAGAGAGAGAAAAATATGCCATGCAGATGATCAGTAAAGAACAAGTAGTTTACTCTTTGTAGTGCAGAGAAATATATATACAATCATGTGAACAGTTGCATTGGCTCACACATGTGGAAGATCTCCTTCCAGCAGCTTATGAAGCAAGAACTCTCTCTCTCTCTCTCTCTCTCTCTCTCCTCCTTCCCTCTCTCCCTCCCTCTCCCTCTCTCTCTGCAAGCACCTGCACAGTTCAACCCTAAATATGTAACTGTTGCCAAAACTCCCAGGCTCAGCTAGCTCCCCAGGCATGGCCCAACCAATCAGCTTCGTGCCTTGCATTTTCAGTTGACACACTCACCAACTGATTCTTACAAGCTCCAATGATGTTTGTGAGCTGTGTCCAGTACAAAGCTCTCTTTTTGTTGTTTATTCATTCAATTGAATCCAACTCTTTGCGATCTCATGGACCAGCCCACGCCAGAGTTCCCTTTTAGCCGTCACCAACCCCAGCTCCTTCAGAGTCAAGCCACTCACTTCAAGGATGCCATCCATCCATCTTGTCCTTAGTCAGCCCCTCCTCCTTTTTCCTTCCATTTTCCCCAGCATCATTCTCTTCTCCAAGCTTTCCTGTCTTCTCGTGATGTGGCCAAAGGACTTCATCTTTGCTTCCCTTATCCTTCCCTCCAATGAGCAGCCGGGCTTTATTTCCTTGAGTATCAACTGGTTGGATCTTCTTGCGGTCCAAGACACTCAGAATTTTCCTCCAGCACCACAGTGTCTATCTTCCTTCGCTCAGCCTTCCTTATGGTCCAGCTCTTACATCCATAGTCATAGTATATTCAATTGGGAAAATGGCAGATAGCAAATAAAATAAATATGTCAGAAGTTTAATAAATGCCTTCTGTCGATATTGAATTGGGGTGTCTTTCCTAAAGACAAACCTGGTTTACATTACCTTTTTAGTTGCTTAGAGTGTCTTCCCCTTGCATTTCTCTCAGGGCTGCTGCAGCTTTGCAAAGCCCTAAAAGGTTAGCAGTTTCAGAGGCGGGAAAGCCAATCCACAGATCCTTTGCAGCTATTGGCCTAGAGAGCAGCTCTTTGAGTTTAGAGCCCGCCCCTTCTCCCAGGGAAGGGATCTCCATTTTAGAATCTCCCCTGCCTTTTCAGTCTAAAGGAAGGATTCAGATGTGCTGGTGGCCAGATCAGGGTAGCTCTGAAAAACTATTGCAAGTACTATAGAGCAATATTGAGTTATAGATAACTATTCAGATAGATATTGAGAAATAGATAGAAAGATAAAGATAGTTATTAATATTGAGCTATTAATGTTGAGATAGCTTATTGAGTTATAGATATTGAGCCATTAATACTGAGTTATAGATAATTATTGGGCTATTAATATTGAGTTATAGATAATTATTGAGCTATATTGAGACAGATAGGTAGAGAAGCTTATTGAGTTTATAGAGAAATTATAGATAGATAGATTAATAGAAAAGCTATTGAGAAAGTATTGAGTATTGAGTTTATTGAGAAAGAACTAGTATTGAGCATTTGCCTCCAAAGCTTACTTTGAGCAATAGATAGGGAAAAAACCTGCTTTTCTCTGACCATTGGAGCTCAGGGTGAGGGTAAGGGATTCCAGAATTCTTTTTACTTTTTGGAGGAAGGGAAAACTCATCTTTATGCTTTACCAATTGACTGTTTGTAACTTTGATAAGTTGTGCCAAGTATGCAGGGACTTTGGAAATAAATACTTTGTTTGGTGTTCCATACCTGAAGTGGACTCAGTTACTCAGAAAATTTGACCTTCTAAAGAAAGATCCCAGTGTTAGAGACCCTAAATTGGGTCTTCTCAGGTCCACGTCACGTGAGCACGAAAGGAAGGAGACAGTACCAATGAAAGATCAAAAAAACAAGGTTTATTTTTAGTTTCTTCATGAAAAAGACGGACAGCCAGGCAACATACACAGATGCTAAACTTGTGCGCCAGCTGCGCCTGTACCTTGGGAAGTCTGACTTGGCCACGGTGGTCCACGCTCTGGTTACATCCTGTTTAGACTACTGCAACGCTCTCTACGTGGGGTTGCCCTTGAAGACTGCTCGGAAGCTTCCAATGGTCCAGCGCTCAGCAGCCAGGTTACTAACAGGAGCGGCTCTCAGGGAGCATACCACTCCTCTGTTGCGCCAGCTCCACTGGCTGCCAATTTGCTACTGGGCACAATTCAAAGTGCTGGCGTTAGCATATAAAGCCCTAAACCAGTGGTTCTCAACCTGGGGTCCCCAGATGTCTTTGGCCTTCAACTCCCAGAAATCCTAACAGCTGGTAAACTGGCAGGGATTTCTGGGAGTTGTAGGCCTAAAACATCTGGGGACCCCAGGTTGAGAACCACTGCGCTAAACGGTTCCGGCCCTACTTACCTCTCCGAACTCATCTCCACCTATGAACCGACCAGGACATTAAGATCGTCTGGAGAGGCCCTGCTCTCAATCCTGCCTGCATCACAGGCGTGCCTGGCGGGGGCGAGAGACAGGGCCTTCTCGGTGGTGGCCCCTCGGCTGTGGAATGCCCTACCTGCAGACATCAGACAGGCCCCTTCGCTGTTGGCGTTTCGGAGGAAAATGAAGACCTGGCTTTTCGAACAAGTGTTTGGCTAATCAGTGCAATGGAATATAGGAAAACGGTGCAATCGAACATAGGAATATGGAACAAAGGATTACGAGAATGGATTCAGATTTGTTGTTGAGGCGCTATGATAATGATTGTTTATTGATATTGATTGTTATGTATAATGTATAATGTGTTTTAATTTGCCCATGATACTGTCTTGTGATAATTTGTATTATGTAAACCGCTTTGAGTCACCTAAGGGCTGAGAATAGCGGTAAATAAATAAATAAATAAATAAATGCTACCCTTCACATGACTGCCATACCCCCTTGGCTTTTGACCACCAAATATATAACCTCAAGTAAACAAGAACATTTTTTTGTCAGGGAAAGTACTCTCTTTCCAGCCCCCTCTCTTGACCTTTTGATGGAAAGTACCTTCTTGTACATGCGGACTCTGCGCTTCCAAAAACAACCTTTGAAGTTAACCACAACACATCCTGTGCAAGAAAAGTACCTCTATATGTCACATCTTAAAAACATTTTCTTCCGTGCTGCTCTTTTTCTACAGAGAAAGGGTATGTCTCTCTTTTGCTGTTAATTTCATTCAAAGCCCCTTACTTAGTATTTGCAAATTTCACTCAAAGACCCTTTCACCAGCGGTCCGCTCAGAGAAAGAGAGCAGCACATCGCAGTTTTATTTTTAAGGCGTCTGGGTGTGATGGCACAAGACCCTCTAGTATCTGTGCTGAGCTCTCCATATGATTTCAAACAAGTGCTGGTTCTCTCACCTTGGTTTGATCTAGCAACCACCTGATGTCCATGAACTTTTCACATATGGGTTTTTTTCAAGTGCTCTTTCTGAATGCTCAAGGGGGGGGGGACTTTCCCCAAAATCTCCTTGAGATTGAACAAAACTCTTGAAGAACCCTGAAAGGATGCCTGCAAGGGCAGGGAAGAATGTTTCTCACATCACCCATTTCAGGCACTTGACAGTTCCCCTAAGTTGAATGTCTGTTCTGATTTTGGAACTAATGAGCAAAGCTGCTCCAAAATTAGCTTCGATTTGGATGTTTTTTTTCTTCCAGGCATTCAATGTTAAGATGAAAACTGTAGGGAATGAAAGAGCATTGACAACCATAGGCAAGTTGGTAGGTGCTTTATTTGGGTCTCTTTTGGACTGAGATAACCATAGTAGACAAGGTTGACTGTTTTATATAAAAACATAGTAAATGCTGAGAGACTTTCAGAAATGTTCTGTTGCTAACAGCTGAACCGTCCATTTGGAAGAATTACGGATGGACGAGTCACTTGTGGCTCTCACGCTTCATTTCTAGGAGAACATGTGGGGACTTGCATCTGCTGTCATGGTAAGAAACCATAAACTCCTGATCATAAATATTTCATAAGTATCTGCATTCATCTTAAAACTACTGCTCCATTTCTTTTGGCTCCAGCACTGCTTTTTCATTACAAGGTATTGATATTTGCATTTTTCACACCAGTTTTTAAGGGAATATCTGCAGCTTGGCCATTGGGCTAGCAATGAAAAAGAAATCTATCAGTTTTGCTTTCTACCACCTTGATTTTCTTTAACAGAACTATATGGTCTGATTCACCAAAGAAGCACTGGGATTGTGGCACAGCTGGCTGAGTGTCAGCTGCATTAAGATCACTCTGACCAAAAGGTCTTGAGTTCAAAGCCAGCCCGGGTTGGAGTGGGTTTCCAACCAATTGTGTGTAGCCTGTTGTCGACCTTTGCAACCCAAAAGTCAGTTGCATCTGTCAAGTAGGAAAATTAGGTACCACCTTAAAGTGTGGGGAGGCTAAATTAACTAATTTATGAGGCCATAAAGAAGACTCCAGCAGAGCATTCCAGCGGGGAAGCATGCGGGGCATGTGGAAGTACTTCATCAGTGTCGCAGATGGACGATGGAAATAATGTTATGATTGGGGGTCAACACAACATGAGGAACTGTAGCGGCAGCCAGGTTGTTAACCAGGGCTCCTTACAGGGAGCGGTCATCCCTCCTGTTCAATTTATTTATTTATTTACTTTATTTGTATACCACTGTTCTCAGCCCGTAGGTGACTCACAGCGGTTAACAACAAGAACAAGAACAGCAAAACATCAATGCGGCAATAATACGGTATAAAAACAATTAACAACACATTATACAATTCATAACAACTAACTACAATAACCATCACTAGCGTCTCATCACTAAAAACATGATCCAGATTCATCATCCATTGTTCCATTCCTATGATCATTACACTTATTGCACTAACTATGCGAATGCCTGTTCAAACAGCCAGGTCTTCACTTTTTTGCGGAATACCATTAAAGATGATGCTAGTCTAATATCCGTGGGAAGGGCGTTCCACAGCCGAGGGGCCACCCCCGAGAAGGCCCTATCTCTCGTTCCCGCCAGCCGTACTTGTGAAGCAGGTGGGATCGAGAGCAGGGCCTCCCCGGAAGATCTCAAAGTCCTGGTGGGTTCATAGGCCGAGATACGGTCGGAAAGGTAGCTTGGGCCGGAACCGTTTAGGGCTTTATAGGCCAGTGCCAGCACTTTGAATTGAGCCCGGTAGCAGATGGGCTCAATGGAGCTGGCGCAACAGGAGCTCCACTGGCTGCCATTCATCTACTGGATCTAATTCAAGGTGCAGGTTCTTACCTACAAAGCCCTGAACGGTTTGGGACCTGCCTACCTGCATGACCGCATCTCTGTATATGGACCCACACGATCCCTTCGATCATCCGGAGAGGTCCTGCTCTCGATCCCACCAGCATCGCAGGCGCGATTGGTGGGGACAAGAGAGAGGGCCTTTTTGGTGGTGGCCTGTTGACTCTGGAACTCACTCCCTAAAGACATCAGACAGGCCCCAACTCTGGCAGTCTTCAGGAAGAATTTGAAGACATGGTTGTTCCAGTGTGCCTTCCTGGATTAATGATCCCATAGCACTTTGTCCTCCAAAACACTAGACATTTCTTTAGGTCTGCTCGTATGCCCTTCCACAAACACCACTATCACCTTTTCGTTCATGTCCCAGCACTATTTCCAATTTTAACCCTACATTTGGCCTTCCCACTGTTTTTAATTGTGTGTTGTCTTATTGATAATGTTGTATATTTTCTTGTCTATGTTTTATTTTAATTGCTTGTATTGTTGTTATTATTGCTTGTATTATTGTGTTTGGGCTCAGCCTCATGTAAGCCACACCGAGTCCCTTGGGGAGATGGTAGCGGGGTACAAATAAAGTGTTATTTATATATATATATATATATATATATATATATATATATATATATAATCGTGTCATCAGCAACCATACCATTGTATTACAATTCTAACAGAGCAAAACAAACACAGAGATTAAAAGGAAAAAGAAAAAAAACCACACAGATTTTGCAAATTTGGTAGTTGGTTAAATGTCCTTTGACCAGTATCTGGCCACTTGGAGTGCCTCTGGTGTTGCCACAAGAAGGTCCTCCATTGTGCAGGGCTCAGGTTGCATTGCAGCAGGTGGTCAGTGGTTTGTTCTTCTCCGCACTCGCATGCCGAGGATTTCACCCTGTAGCCCCATTTCTTAAGATTGGCTCTGCATCTCGTGGTGCCAGAGCGCAGTCTGTTCAGCGCCTTCCAAGTCGCCCAGTCTTCTGTGCGAACTTCCTGAGGCCTTATTGTTGGGAACAGTTGGCATATTATTGGTCGGTGCTGTGTGTTTGGAATTGGTGGTCCCACTAATTTAGTGCATTGCTGTACAATGCTGTCGCTCACAAATAGGAGGTCTGGGTTATAACCTCGGTGCCATCTTCCGCTGTTGTAGGATGATGGGAGCTTGCTATCATGGATGAGTGATAGTTTGTGCAGTTCAGACCAGGAGAGGACAGCCTCTCCATTTCTGTCCTCTTGGGCATAGCCCCATACATGGCTATAGCTGTTGAAGTCACCAATTACTACCGCCCTTTGGTGCCTGTCAAAGTTCTCGGGGGAGGAGAAGCAGAACTCTTCATTTGGGGGCTTGTACACAGAGGTGATGGTGATGTTATTAAGCTCTACTGTTAGAACATCGATATTGTTGTCTTCAGTATTGTGGGCACTGCTGACTTGGAGGCCTGGTTTGACAAAGACAGCGCTTTATTAGGGCATGGGTAACCACTGAAAAATTTGTTTCTAAACTCGATTCGTTTTTAGGGGGGTTTTGCGTTTCGTTTTTTAAAAGAATTCCAAAATTTTCCTTTAAAAAAGTTCAAAATATACGAAATTTCATAAAATTACGAAACAATTACGAATCGATTTCAAAACAATTACAAATCGATTCGTTAATGGCGGACGCGATTGCGCAATACGCTAAAAAACCCTCCAAATGGGACAGGGGGAACTTCTGAAGCTTCCCTCTCCCTCTGTTGTTGACTGTTGGTGTGATAATTTATTTTTTATCACTGATAAAACAAACAACAACCCTAAAACTTGCACCAGACATACGGAAATAATTACGAAACAATAATGAAACAATTTCGAAACAAATTATGAATCGATTACGAAACAAATTACGAAACAATTACGAAAAATTGAAAAAAATCGTTTCGATTTTTAATTACTCCTGCATGGCTCAATATCAGATCGTAAGCTAATTTAAATACGAATTAATAACGGATTACGAAATTAACGAACGAAACCGCCCAACCCTACACTTTATATATATAAACGGTCTGTGCGTAATGAGTACCTTAAAAACAAAAGAACCAATGAACGAAATCACACCAAATTTGGCAACAAAATGTCTCACAACACAAGGAGTGACCATCACTCAAAAATTATTATTTTGTCATTTGGGAGTTGTAGTTGCTGGGATTTATAGTTCACCTAAAATCAAAGATGGAATAGAATCAAACTTGGCACACAGAACTCCCATGACCAACAGAAAATACTGGAAGGGTTTGGTGAGTTGACTTTGAGTTTGGGAGTTGTAGTTCCAGACAGCACTGTGGACTCAACCAATGATTGATATGGATCAAAATTGGCACACATACTCAAGTGTAAACACTGGTGGAGTTTGAGGAAAGTAGACCTTCACATTTGAGAGTTGTGTTTGCTGGGATTTATAGTTCACCTACAATCAAAGAGCATTCTGAACCCCACCAATGAAAGAATTGGGCCAAACTTTCCATACAGAATGACCAACAGAAAATACTGTGATTTCTGGTGGTCTTCTGAGACCCTTCTGATACCCCCTCCCAACCCCCCCCAAGGGGTCCTGACCCCTAGGTTGAGAAATACTGCCTAAAGGCCATCTAGTCCAACTCTCTTCAAGAGAACATAATCAAAACCCTCCTGAGAGAGAGCCATCCAGTGTAGATATAGATAAATAGATATGATTCATACACACACACACATATGCCAGATATAGTATCATAGATTTCAAAGGGACCTCTAAAGAAGGACAATGCTATGTTGTATGTTCCAGAGTAAGCAAACCAGTCCATCTCTACATCAACACTGACAAGAAATACTGTTTACTAGACTTGGGTAACAACGGAAAAATTTGTTTCTAAACTCGTTTCGTTTTTAGGGGGTCCATTGCGTTTCGTTTTTTAAAAGAATTCCGATTTTTTTCTTTAAAATTTTTTGAAATTTACGAAATTTCGTAAATTTCGAATTGATTCGTTAATGGCGGACGCGATTGCGCAATATGCTAAAAAAACCTGCAAATGGGACAGGGGGAACTTCTGAAGCTTCCCTCTCCATCTGTTGTTGACTGTTGGTGTGATAAAACAAACAACAACTATATTATATTATATTATTATTATATATTATATTATATTATATTATATTATATTATTATAATATTAATATTATTATATTATATTATTGTATATTATATTATATTATATTATTATAATATTATTATATTATATTATTGTATATTATATTATTATAATATTATAATATTATAATATTATTACATTACATTATATTATTATATTATATTATATTATATTATATGTTATTATATTATATTATTATAATATATTGTATTATATATTATATATTAATTATATTACGAAAATAATTACGAAATAATTACAAAAATTGGAAAAATTGTTTCGATTCTTAATTACTCCTCACACTATTCCTGCATGGCTCAATATCGGATCGTAAGCTAATTTAATACGAATTAATAACGAATTACGAAATTAACGAACGAAACCACCCAAGCCTACTGTTTACCCACAAGCCAACACTATTTTCCAGACTGGGCCACAGCAACGCGTGGCAGAGGGCAGCTAGTTATTATTATAATAAGGGATCGCGGCATTAGGAAGGTTGAGAACCACTGCTCTAACTCCTATGCCATTTATTTTGTATCTTAGAGGCCAAACCACCTTCTCCTCTCTTGATATCAATATGGGTATTTATTACTCTAGTGCAGTTTTATAACCAATTTACTTCTCACAAAGCTCCTCCATTAATGTGGACAACAGAATTATTTATTTCCCAATAAAATGCTGCTTCTATCATTGCCTACAATTAGAAGGCAACTCAGTCTTGGAGTGCAGTGTGACCACACTTGCGTAGTTAAGAGGCCCTTGACAGAAAAGCCAAGACAACCAGAAATATATTGTCGAAGGCTTTCGTGGCTGGAATCACTAAGTTCTTGTGGGTTTTTTCGGGCTATATAGCCATGTTCTAGAGGCATTTCTCCTGACGTTTCGCCTGCATCTATGGCAAGCATCCTCAGAGGTGAGGTCACCTCTGAGGATGCTTGCCACAGATGCAGGCGAAACGTCAGGAGAAATGCCTCTAGAACATGGCCATATAGCCCGAAAAAACCCACAACAACCAGAAATAAGCTATTTCCATCCTCTTTTTTTAAAAAAATTCCAATCATAAAATGTTTTTATTGCTTAGGATAACAAATACTTAATGAAAATATCAATAAAATGTAAATGCTGAGCTAGCTCTTGCAGCTTTAAAAAAGAAAAAGGAAAAAAAATCTGTTTCATGGGAGCAAATGATAAAGAGTAAAAGGTTAATCATTTCTTTCGACTGCTGAGTTTTCTCTGGTTTTCTTGTGGAGTCTGCGGAGGCATCTGACAAATAAAGAGGGAAAGAAAGAAAAGAAAAGCAAGGGTACAATTTGTTTCCATAGGCAAATTACTGCTAATTTACAATTGCCGGGAACTCGGTTCTTGGCTTGATTTGTGCCGTTTGCGTTCCTACTGTGAGAACACAAGGGCTGTCTTCATTTCGACATTTTTATTTCATGTGTGACATTGACAAGGCTTTTGAAACGGAAGGCTCTGAACGTATGATTTAGAAGCTCTGGGAAAGGGGGGAAATGATAATGTTGGAAGCAGGAAGAAAAGATAAGAAATTTACATTAAAATCATGCAGTTTTGCTGCACTGCAGAAAACCATTGGGATGAAGCAATACCTGAGGAGCTGCAGGCATTTTCGGTGTTACATATGGATATAGTGTAGATATTTTTAAAAGACTACAGGCAGAAAAGAGGGAAAAGAGGACGCAAGAGAGAAGAGAGACCATGCTGATATTAAAGTGAGACAAAATAGAATAACCCTGGTGTGTTCATACAGATCTTTGGATGTGTAATGCCATTTGTATACACAGACACATATATATTTCCTGGCTGATCATCCTTAAGGTTAAAAAGAATGTATAACTGGGCCCTAAATGCCCTGAAGACATAGATCCTGTCCGATCTAGAAAGCTAAGCTGGTTACTTGGATGGAGTGTGTCCGTGTTGGTTCTGCTGGACCTCTCAGCGGCCTTAGATACCGTCAATCACGGTATCCTTCTGAGACGCCTTGCGGAAATGGGCGTTGGAGGCACTGTTCTGCAGTGGCTCCAGTCCTTCAAAGAGGGTCGATCTCAGAAGGTGTTATTGGGAGACACCTGTTCAACCCCACAACCATTGTCTTGTGCAGTTCCTCAGGGTTCAATGTTGTCTCCCATGTTGTTTAACATCTACATGAAGCTGCTGGGGGAGATCATCTGGAGTTTTGGGGTACAATGTCATCTGTACGCGGATGAGGTCCAACTCTGTCACTCCTTTCCACCTGCTACTAAGGAGGCTTTTGAGATCCTGAAACGGTGCTTGGCCGCTGTAACGGTCTGGATGAGGGCGAACAAATTGAAACCGAATCCAGACAAGACAGAGGTACTCCTGGTCAGTCGCAAGGCTGAACAGGGCATAGGGTTACAGCCTGTGTTGGATGGGGTCGCACTCCCCTTGAAGGCGCAGGTTCGCAGCTTGGGTGTGATCCTAGACTCATCACTGAGCCTGGAACCTCAGGTTTCAGCGGTGACCAGGGGAGCATTTGCACAATTAAAACTTGTGCGCCAGCTGCACCCGTACCTTGGAAAGTCTGACTTGGCCATGGTAGTCCACACTCTGGTCACATCTCGTATAGACTACTACAACGCTCTCTACGTGGGGTTGCCTCTGAAGACTGCTCGGAAGCTTCAAATGGTCCAACGATCGGCAGCCAGGATGCTAACAGGAGTGGCACTCAGGGAGCATACAACTCCTCTGTTGCGCCAGCTCCACTGGCTGTCAATTTGCTACTGGGCACAATTCAAAGTGCTGGCTTTAGCCTTTAAAGCCCTAAACGGTTCTGGCCCGACTTACCTGTCCAAACGCATCTCCTCCTATGAACCAGTTAGGACATTAAGATCGTCTGGAGAGGCCCTGCTCTCGATCCCGCCGGCTTCACAAGCACGCCTGGCGGGGACGAGAGACAGAGCCTTCTCAGTGGTGGCCCCTCAGCTGGAACGCTCTTCCTATGGATATTAGATCAGCCCCCTCCCTACTGGCATTCCGGAGGAGAGTGAAGACCTGGCTGTTCAAACAGGCATTAAACTAGGCAGTGCAATTGATTATTGGAACACGGAAAAATGGATATGGAGACTGGATTCTGATTCTATTGATGAGACGTTATGGATTTGTTAAATTGATGTACTGATGTATTGATGTTTGATGTTTGATCGTTATGCTTTTAAATGTCTAATGATTTTGTACTGTGTATATTGAAACTGTTGTTGTGAACCGCTCTGAGTCGCCTAAGGGCTGAGAAGAGCGGTATACAAGCGAAGTAAATAAATAAATAATAAATAAAACCAGCAGGAATATCAGGTCCTGAAGGCTATATTTTAGAGCAGAGGTCCTCAAACTAAGGTCCAGGGGCCGGATACGGCCTGCCTAGGTCATTTACCCGGCCCTGGCTCAGGGTCAACCTAAGTCTGAAACGACTTGAAAGCACACAACAACAACAATCCTATCTCATCAGCCAAAAGCAGACCCACACTTCCCATTGAAATACTAATAAGTTTATATTTGTTAACATTGTTCTTCATTTTAATTATTGTATTGTGTATAAGATATGTGCAGTGTGCATAGGAATTCATTCATGTTTTTGTTTTGTTTTTTCAAATTATAATCCGGCCCTCCAACAGTTTGACGGACTGTGACCTGGCCCTCTGTTTAAAAAGTTTGTGGACCCCTGGTTTAGAGCATTGTGGTGAGTTCCTTTTTGTTTGCTTTATCCAAATTTCTCTCTTCCTGTATCACTCTAATTCAGTGGTTCTCAAACTTCCTAATGCCGCGACCCCTTAATAACAGTTCCTCATGTTATGATGATCCCCAACCGTAACATTATTTTTTAAATGATTTTTATTAAAGTTTTATAGTTACATAGAAAGAGGGGGAATATTTGAGAGAAGATAGAAAAGTTGGGGGAAAAAAAGATTAACACCCACTCCCCACCAACAGTTCCAAAAATCTATATATCTACAAAAAGAAAAAAAAAAGAAAATTGACTTCTATCTCATCTTCAGGTTCTTAGTCTCATTAGTTATCCAATAGGGCTGGGCGGTTTCGTTTCGTTAATTCGTAATTCGTTAATAATTCGTTAATTTTTTTAAATTACAAAACGATAACGAACCATTCTGGAGCAATTTTTTCTTAAAAACGAATTTTTAAATAGTTTTGTAAATACTTCGCATTTCGTTATTGTATTCGTTTCGTTATTGTTTTGAGGTCGTTTCGTCATTATTTCCGCATGTCTGGGGCAAGTTTTATGGTTGTTTTTTGTTTAATTAGTGAAAAAAAATTATAATATCACACCAACAGTCAACAACAGAGGGAGAGGGAAGCTTCAGAAGTTTTTGGAGGTCGCGCCTGCCATTAACGAATCGATTCGTTATTGTTTCGGAAATCGATTCGTTAATGTTTTGTAATTTTTTTCACATTTACGAAATTTCGTAAATAACGAACTTTTTAAAAGGAAAATTTTGTAATTATTTTAAATAACAAAACGCAAAAACCCCCAAAAAACGAATCGATTTTAGAAACAAATTTTTCCGTTGTTACCCAGGCCAATTATCCAATATTAAAAAAAACAAACCAATTTCCTCTTATTCTCTTCTTTTTTTATCATAGCCCTAAAGAGGGCCCAATCCGTCCTCTTTATTGGGTTCCCGGTATTTTTTTTCAAGAAAAAAGTTAGTTCATCCATTTCTCTTATTTCTCTATTTTTTTTCCCCAACCATTCATCCATGGTTGGAATATTGTTCTGTTTCCAAAATTTTGCTAAGGATATTCTCGCCTCAGTCGCAAAATATGTAAATAATTTGTCCTCGTTTTAATTCAACTGTAATTCCAGATCTGTAAGACCTAACAAGTAATATTCTGGTTTCTTTTTAAATACTCTTTTCAAATTTTTTGTGTTTCCCCATGGACCAGTGACCAGTATTTCAATATTTCTTTACAAGTCCACCACATATGATAAAAAGTACCAACCTGATGACATCCTTTCCAACATTTATTGGAAGAATTTTTGTACGCAAGAGCCAATTTTTTGGGAGTGGTATACCATCTGTGGAACATTTTAATCCAATTTTCTTTCAGATCTGTTGCATAAGTATATTTTAATTTTTTTGTTCCACATCTGTTCCCACTCTTTAAATTGAATTGGCCTTCTTATATTCTCTGCCCACTTGATCATACATGATTTGACCTGTTCACATTCCGTTAGCCAAGTAAATAGTTTGTTATATATCGTTGTAATTATTTTCTTTTTCATCTTCAAGGTCTTACCCCAAATTGTTTCTTCCCAGTCAAACCCTATTTTATTGTCTTATGTAGTGCTCTTTCATCTGCAGATAATGTAACCATGTAATATTCACATTTATATCTTTTAATTGTTGATAAGACTTAATCTCAGAAGTATTTCTTACTAAAATGTCTCTATTTGTGGACCACACTCTCCAGCCTAATAGTCTTCTTTGATGGGCCTCCATTGAGGATACCCATAATGGTGTCTTATTATAAAAGTATTTCTTGTATTTCTACCAGACTCTTAGCAAAGTTGCTCTTACATAGTGATTACCAAAGTTGTTTTCCTTTGCTTCTCGATCATACCACGCATAGGCATCCTACATATATATCGTATCCCTCTAGATTCAAACATTCAAACATTATTTTTGTTGCTACTTCATACCTGTAATTTTGCTACTGTTATGAATCGTAATGTCAATATTTGATATACAGGATATTTTTTCATTCACTGGATCAAATTTGGCATAAATCCCCGATATGTCCAAATTTGAATACTGGTAGGGTTGGCGGAGGATTGATTTTGTCATTTGGGAGTTTTAGTTGCTGGAATTTGTAGTTCACCTACAATCTGAACTCCACCTCTTTCACTGTAAAATGGAAAATGTGAATAAAAATAATTTTTTTAAAAGGTAATTTTTCCAAATTTATTCCGAATTACGAAGATTTCGACTGGACCTAACCATGCCTACCATTTATGTTGGATAAGTGAGACTCTATTATAAACCTTATCCATTATTTATTATAAGCACCGGGATTTTGGCACAGCTGGCTGAGTGTCAGCTGTATTAAGATCACTCTGACCAAAAGGTCATGAGTTTGAAGCTAGTGAGTTTCCAACCAATTGTGTGTAGCCTGTTGTCAACTTTTGCAACCTGAAAGATAGTTGCATCTGTCAAGCAGGAAAATTAGGTACCACCTTAAAAGTGTGGGGAGGCTAAATTAACTGATTTATGAGGCCATAAAGAAGACTCCAGCAATGCATTCCAGCTGGGAAGCATGCGGGGAATGCGGAAGTGCTTCATCAGCGTCACAGATGGACGATGAAAGCGACAGCTTCCCTGGTGGCCAGAAAAAGTTAAATAGCCTCTGTGTATGTCTGTATATCTTGTATGTTAACATTGGCATAGAATGTTTGCCATATATGTGTACACACACTGTAATCCACCCTGAGTCCCCTGCGGGGTGAGAAGGGCGGAATATAAATACTGTAAATAAATAAATAATAATAAATATTTCTGCTTCTTTTAATATGTCCCATTTTCTTCTCGTACTTTTCCCACTTTGTTCTCAGCTTAGATTAATTGCTTGGAACTGGGTTCATACACGTGCTCGAATATATCTCCAAGAAGTTTTATTATTCTTCCATCTAACCTCTGAGGAGCAGGCAAAAAATAAACAAGCCAGGTGAAAACCCAAGCCTGCCTGGATTTCAGGATTAATCACTGAAATGTACAGAATGTAACCCAAAGCTCACTGGTTTGTCAGATATATTTATATGTGAGCTGGTACCATCATAACATTTCTGCAAGATTTCCTTTAAGAACAAATTTAAGTTAAGAGACAGGTGACCCCATAGTTCACCTGTATTTAATTTTAGCATGGGCAAGGAGCCTGAACTATTGGTTTTGTTGTGGAATCTCAAAGCATGCCCCAAATTTTGCCACTAATGTTATAGTCAAGAGATTGGATGCCAATTACAGGTGACTTGTTTCATCTTGAAATTCTACATGGCTGATGATCTCACTGCTCCCACAAAACCCAGAAAACCACAGGTGCATAGAAGCGGAAAACGCTGTTCCAGTTGGAAAAAGGCATTGGCAATTGAACTAGGGGCATTGGGGCTTACATCCATTCCTTTCGCCCAGCAGGCAAATAGGAAAAGGCAGTCACCCTGAAGTTGAACCAGCAAGGTGGGTATAGGAGCAGAAAAAAGGAGAGTTTTTGTAGATAGCCAATATATGAAATATCCCTATGAAACTACATCATGTTCTGAGCCATTGAACTGGCCAAAGTCAACCTCTGATGCAGATGGAAATAAGCATCTGAGATGTCCTTTGCTGCCTATGACTATTTGCATGCAATAGTCATAGATTGAGATTTATTTGTGCAGAATACAGCTCTCAGAATGTTGCTATTTATTTATTTATCGAGTCATCAGCAACCAGTCATTTATATTACATTTCTAACAGAACAAAGCAAACAAACAGACAAGATACAAAAATACAAAATGCAGAATACAAAATTTATGAGTTTGGTAATTGATTAAATGTCCTTTGACCAGTATCTGGTAGGCTTGGGCGATCAAGAAAAAAAATCGTTCTAAACTTGTTTCATTTCTAGGGTGCGCTAGCATTTCTAAATTCTAAGGACTTCCGAAATTTAAGATTTCGAAATTTCCAAAATTTCGTAAATTACGAATCGATTCGTTACTGGCGGACGCGATTGCGCAATATGCTAAAAAAACCTCCAAATGGGACAGGGGGAACTTCTGAAGCTCCCCTCTCCCTCTGTTGTTGACTGTTGGTGTGATAAAACAAACAACAACTATATTATATTATATTACATTATTATAATATTATTATATTATATTGTTGTATATTATATTATAATATTATTATATTATATTATATTATATATTATTATATTATATTATGTTATTGTATATTATATTATATTATATTATACAATTATAATATAATATAATAATATAGTATAATAATATAATATATTATAATTATATTTGTATTATTATATTATATTATTATATTATTATTATTATTATATTATATATAATATTATAATATATAATATTATATTATATTATAATATAATATAATATATAGTAATAAATATTAATAATAATATAATATATATATAATACTATAATATAATAGTATTATAATAATATATATATATATATATAATATATATATATTATATTATTATATTATATATTATATTATAGTATTGTATATTAGAGTGAGGCAAGAAGAAGCATGAGGAAAGAGGAGGGAAGCAGCAGAGTAAAGGGACCGGAAGTGGGGTAAATGCGAGATTGTAAAACTTGCACCAGACATACGAAATAATTACGAAATAATTACGAAAATTGGAAAAATTGTTTCGATTCTTAATTACTCCTCACACTATTCCTGCATGGTTCGATATTGGATCGTAAGCTAATTTAAATATGAATTAATAACGAATTACGAAATTAACAAACTGGATCGCCCAAGCCTAGTATCTGGCCACTTGGAGTGCCTCTGGTGTTGCCGCAAGAAGGTCCTCCCTTGTGCATGTGGCAAGGCTCAGGTTGCATTGCAGCAGGTGGTCTGTAGTTTGCTCTTCTCCACACTCGCATGTTGTGGATTCCACTTTGTAGCCCCATTTCTGAAGGTTGGCTCTGCATCTCGTGGTGCCAGAGCGCAGTCTGTTCAGCGTCTTCCAAGTCGCCCAGTCTTCTGTGTGCCCAGGGGGAAGTCTCTCATTTCGTATCAGCCATGGATTGAGGTTCTGGGTTTGAGCCTGCCACTTTTGGACTCTCGCTTGCTGAGGTGTTCCAGCGAGTGTCTCTGTAGATCTTAGAAAACTATTTCTAGATTTAAGTTGTTGACGTGCTGGCTGATATCCAAACAGGGGATGAGCTGGAGATGTCTCTGCCTTGGTCCTTTCACTATTGGCTGCTACTTCCCGGCGGATGTCAGGTGGTGCAATACCGGCTAAGCAGTGTAATTTCTCCAGTGGTGTAGGGCGCAGACACCCCGTGATAATGCGGCATGTCTCATTCAGAGCCACATCCACTGTTTTAGCGTGGTGAGATGTGTTCCACACTGGGCATGCATACTCAGCAGCAGAGTAGCACAGCGCAAGGGTTGAATGAAAAATAATGCCTCCACCTTTGTTACTTGGGTTTGGATGGGAATATTTTAATAAATCAAACGCAGAAATAATCCTTAGAATGTGCTCCTTAACTACCACTATTCACTCTTCTACATAATCACCAGGCAATTGGATACATTTCTGCCAACAATGAACAAGTTTTCTGAAGCCGTCATGGAAGAAGTCAATACACTGTTTCTACAACCCATCATGCACAAATCTTCGGATAGCCAAGCAAAGCAATCATGTGACCCACACGTTCTTGTAAAATGCCGATTATGCTTGAAATTTCTCTCTGAGTGATATGACGATCGTCCTGAATCAATCTGTCAACCTTTTGCTTGTGAAACTCGGTGGTTGCTGTCACAGGATGTCCAACTCTTTGTTTGTCACACAAGTCAGATGTTCCCACCTCAACATCTTTAAACTTACTTGCCCAATGATGCACAGTACTCACATCAACACAATCACCATAAACAGCTTGCATTCTCTGATGAATCTCCTTTGGGGTGACACCTTCTGCTGTCAAGAATTCAATGACTGCACGTTGCTTAAGTCACATTGACCGACTGTCTGTGCAGGGTCCCATACTTTGCACTTTAACAACAAAACCTTTCAATGCTAAGGCTTCCTGCCTAAATGGAACTGTAGAGGAGAGTCTACTGAACAAGCAAATACCTGTCGCATACCAGTACTGCCATCTGTTGAGGAGTTACAAAGGTGGAGGGATTACTTTTCATTCAACCCTCGTAATTTTTCAAAACTGCAAATATAATGAGGGTTGAATCTATGCTGTAGCATTAATGCAGTTTGACACCATTTAAACTACAATGGTTCAACATTATGGAATCATGGGAACTGTAGTTTGGTGAGGTGACATGCCACCAGTACTGAGCAGTAACGCCGAAAGTTCTGTGAAACTACACATTCCATGATTCCATAGTTATGATAACCGCTTTGAAGTTCTTTTGTGGAGAAAAAGTGCGGTATAAATAAACATCATCATCAACAACAACAACAACAACAAACCATTTTAAACTGCGAGCTTTTAAAATGTGGCCTTCAAGAAGGGAAACCGCGAGGCTTTGCCAAAGTCGCTTAATTGTTCTAAAAATCAAAATAACTGTGGGAGACATCCGAAAACAATTCCAAAAAATGGGTAAGTGGTTAAAATTCAGAATTACTCCTCCCACTATTCCTGCATGGCTCGAAATTGGTTCAAAAGGGATTTTTTTCCGAATTAATTACGATTTTAGAAGCTTCCGAACGAACTTGCCCAAGCCTAATAGATACAGATAGATAGATAGTGATAATGCTGGGAACATACAATGGAATGAGTTGCCCTATGGATGAGTTGCCCCTCTCTTATGGATGCAACTCACTAGGCGTGGGCGGTTTCGTTCGTTAATTTCGTAATTCATTATTAATTCGTATTTAAATTAGCTTACGATCCAATATTGAGCCATGCAGGAATAGTGTGAGGAGTAAATTAGATTCGAAACAATTTTTTCAATTTATTTCGTAATTATTTCGTAATTATTTCGAAATTATTTCGTAATTATTTCGTAATTATTTTCGCATGTCTGGTGCAAGTTTTATAGTTGTTGTTTGTTTTATCACACCAACAGTCAACAACAGAGGGAGAGGGAAGCTTCAGAAGTTCCCCTGTCCCATTTGGAGGTTTTTTTAGCATATTGCGCAATCGCGTCCGCCATTAACGAATCGATTCGTAATTATACGAAATTTCGTAAATTTCGAAATTTTTAAAAGGAAAATTTCGGAATTCTTCAAAAAAACGAAACGCGATGGACCCCTAAAAACGAAACGAGTTTAGAAACAAATTTTTCCATTGTTACCCAAGCCTACAACTCACTAATATTAGATTCTGGATGCAGCTCAGAATAATACTCAGTGGTGTAATGTCACATTATTTGGTGTACATGTTACTGCTTATATAGGTTAACAACTCAATCCAATTGCTTATATAGGTTATATAGGTTAACTGCTAAATCCAATTCCTTATATAGGTTAACAGCTAAATTGCTTATATAGGTTAGCAGTTAAATCCAATTGCTACTTCAACAAGGATAGACCCATTGTGGCACGCTCTCAGTGGAAACCTATCTAAATCTCATTGATTCAGTTGGGATTCACAGTTGGGGCTCGGCATGCATTCACACGCTGCTGGAAGGCTGGGAGGAAGGAGAGCGCAAACAGAGGAGAATCCAGCTTGCTGGTATAATGTCAAAGTGGACATGCTAGTATAGAAGCAAAACCACTCTATTGCACTTGGTCAGTGACAGAAATCTGGCATGATTTGCAGCTATAGATGCATTTCCCATAATAGGAGAGACTGATTCATCCTGGAGGCAGACTGACAATGGGATGCACAATGTTTTCCTCCTTCTATATAAATAGAAATCTAATGTTCGTTTGTGATACCATCAGAACTCAAAAACCACTGGGGGAATTGACACCAAATTTGGACACAAGACACCTAACAACCCAATGTATGTCCTCCACTCAAAAAAATTGATTTTGTCATTTGGGAATTGTTGCTGGGATTTATAGTTTACCTACAATCAAAGAGCATTCTGAACTCCACCAATGATGGAATTGGGCCAAACTTAGCACACAGGGCTCCCATGACCAACAGAAAAAACTGGAAAGGTTTGGTGGACATTGACCTTGAGTTTGGGAATTATAGTTCATCCACATCCAGAGAGCACTGTGGACTCAAACAATGATGGATCTGGACCAAACTTGGCACGAATATTCCATATGCCCAAATATGAACACAGATGGAGTTTGGGAAATAGACCTTGACATTTGGGAGTTGTAGTTGCTGGGATTTATAGTTCACCTACAATCAAAGAGCATTCTGAACTCCACCAATGATGGAATTGAACCAAACATGGCATACAGGACTTCCATGACCAACAGAACACACTGGAAAGGTTTGGTGGGCATTGACCTTGAGTTTGGGAGTTGTAGTTCACCTACATCCAGAGAGCACTGTGGACTCAAACAATGACGGATCTGGACCAAACTTGGCACGAATATTTCATATGACCAAATATGAACACAGATGGAGTTTAAGGGAAATAGACCTTGACATTTGGGATTTGTAGTTGCTGGGATTTATAGTTCACCTACAATCAAAGAGCATTCTGTATCATGAGTATCATGATGGAACTGAACCAAACATGGCATACAGGACTTTCATGACCAACAGAACACACTGGAAAGGTTTGGTGGGCATTGACCTTGAGTTTGGGAGTTGTAGTTCACCTACATCCAGAGAGCACTGTGGACTCAAACAATGACGGATCTGGACCAAACTTGGCACGAATATTTCATATGACCAAATATGAACACAGATGGAGTTTAAGGGAAATAGACCTTGACATTTGGGATTTGTAGTTACTGGGATTTATAGTTCACCTACAATCAAAGAGCATTCTGAACTCCACCAATGATGGAATTGAACCAAACATGGCATACAGGACTTCCATGGCCAACAGAACACACTGGAAGGGTTTGGTGGGCATTGACCTTGAGTTTGGGAGTTGTAGTTCACCTACATCCAGAGAGCACTGTGGACTCAAACAATGATGGATCTGGACCAAACTTGACACAAAAATTCCATATGCCTAAATATGAACACAGATGGAGTTTGGAGGAAATAGACTTGACATTTGGGATTTGTAGTTACTGGGATTTATAGTTCACTACAATTAAAGAGCATTCTGAAACCCACAAATGACAGAAATGGGGCAAACTTCCCACACAGAACCCCCATGACCAACAGAAAATACTTAAGGCCATCCAGTCCAACTCCCTTCACCAGGGCAAGAAAATGTAATCAAAGCCCTCCTGACAAAGAGCCATCCAGTCATAAATATAGATAGATAGATATGATTCACACACACACACACAGATATAGTATCATAGATTTGAAAGAGACACTTAAAGAAGGACTATGATATGTTGCATATTCCAGAGTAGACAAACCAGACACTCTCCACATCAACACTGACAAAGAAACAACAAGAAATACTGTTTACTCGCAAGCAGAAAGGAATTACATATATTAGAAACCAACACTTTCTCATTACTTTATTTCCCAGATCATCAGACTGGGCCACAGCAACGCCTGGCAGGGGACAGCTAGTAGTGGAATAAAATCATAAATCGACATTTCTCAACCTGGGAGTCAGGACCCTGAGGGGGTCATGAGAGGTGAGGCAAAGACCACCTGAAAACACAGTATTTTCTGTTGGTCATAGGGGTTCTGTGTGGGAAGTTCGGCCCTATTCTATCATTGGTGAGGTTCAGAATGAGCTTTGATTGTAGCTGAACTTTAAATCCCAGCAACTACAACTCCCAAATGTCAAGGTCTGTTTTCCCCAAACTCCACCAGTGTTCACATTTGGGCATATTGAGTATGAGTATACAAATTGAGTATTTGTACCAAACTTGGTCATGATCCATCATGGTGTGCAATTAAATCCTTCCTCATCCCCGGGTCCTCCTCCCCGATAATCTACATTGTCCTATCTCCCAGTGTTATTATTATTTCTGATCTGACCACAGTGGTCCACGCTCTTGTTACATCCAGAATAGACTACTGCAACGCACTCTACGTGGGGTTGCCCTTGAAGACTGTTCGGAAACTTCAACTGGTCCAGTGAGCGGCAGCCAGATTGCTCACCGGAGCAATATACAGGGAGCATACCACCCCCCTGCTGTGTCAGCTCCACTGGCTGCTGGTTCAGTTCCGAGTACAATTCAAGGTTCCGGTCCAGTGTATCTGTCCGAACGTATCTCCCTCTACGTCCCACCCTGGAATTTGAGATCATCTGGGGGGGGGGGGCCTGCTCTCGACCCCACCACTATCACAAGTGAGGTTGGTGGGGACAAGGAGCAGGGCCTTCTCAGTGGTGGCCCCTCACCTGTGGAACTCACTCCCGGGGGAAATTAGGGCATCAACATCCCTCCTCTCCTTCAGGAGGAAGGTAAAGACATGGTTGTGGGACCAGGCCTTTGGGCAATCTGACAACTAGACAAGGGCAACCAGACGAATAGGACTGACAGGACTGACAATTGTGGAATTGGAATTTGAACTATGAGATAGCGAACGCTGACCGTCAATGAGGAGAAATTGGTTTGTATTGGTTTTATTGGTTTTATGGTTGTAATGCAAGAATTGTTGTTAATTGTTAATTTATGCTATTTTGTTTTATTGCTGTTATGTGATACGTGCATCGAATTGTGCCTTGCTTTTGTAAGCCTCCCTGAGTCCCCTTCGGGGTGAGAAGGGCGGGGTAGAAGTAACCGAAATAAATAAAGAAATAAATAAATACCCCACCACCATCTCCCCAATGGGGACTTGGGGCGGCTAACTTGAGGCCAAGCCCCAAAATACAATACAACACAATAAATACAGAATACAGAAACAAAATTACGTCAGAAGATAATTACAATCAGGGCCGTAGCCAGAAAAAAATTTCGGGAGGGGTTGACATTTTCAGGGGGGGGGGGTTGAAACCTGCCTCCTAGCTCATGCTGAAGCAAAGAGCACAGCAGGGGGCAGAGCAGCCTTCAATAGCCTGCAGCTCCGCCCTTGTCAACCACCTCCACCAAGTCTGGCCTCCTTAATGAGAGCATTCAACATCCCCCCTCCCCCCAACTTGGTTGCTTCACTACTGTTCTGTCACGCACTGGGCCTGTAAATAATTATCTTTAGAACAGGATGTGCAACTTTTGCCCAGCAGGAAGCCAGGGGCCTAAAGAGAAGTTCTCAGAGGTTTCCACCACAAACAGTCTTTAGATGGCTTGAGAAGTACAACAAAGTCTTTTATTAATGAACAATCAAACAGAAACTTCTCTTGTCTTCGGTAAAGTTAAGCAAATGATTCCAAGCTTTTGGGCAACTGGTGAATTCTTCCTAATCTTGCCCACGAAGGACAGGCAACTGTCTTCAATAACTTCTTCTTTAAAGGAAAATCCCTGTTTTAACTTCTCCCAGGCTGACTGTAATCTAACCCTTACTGATGTGGGCTCCGCTACCGGGTCGAACTGCGTCTCGAACGCCGAGTGGACCTACCAGCAAGGCAGTAGATGTTCTCCAGCTGGAGTTCTTTGGTCTTTAGGGCTGTTTTCCTGGAAATTCTTTGGAGACTCTTAAGACTTTCTCCCCCGGAAAGTCTTAAGGGTTGAAGCTTTTGTACAGGGGAAGCTTGCACACATCCTATACATAAGCTTACCTTGCTGAGACTAACTAAAAATGGCTCCCTTCCCTTCCCAATTGCCCCTGAGCAAGGGGCGGGACCAAAACTTAACAATGATGGACAGGTGACTTGCCCTATGACTGCAACCAAAGAAGCCACCTATCTGCAGAGTCCCTGAAACCTAGGCCTGCAAGCAAACATTTAATACAAAGCAAATAAAGTTGGAGCTCCTGGTACAGCTGTACCAGAACAACTACATCGGCTATTGCTGCAAGTAATGACAGTGTGAATAAATTGCTAATATTTGCTTGAGATAGTGCTTGCAGTTCTGGAGGGACTCTTGATTTTTTGCATCTCATAGACTTAGCATGGGGATTTGGTTAACCAGTTAAAACTCATGAGTAAACCAGGTTTTTTAAAAAAATCTGAACAGCAACTTATTCAGCCTGGGGGGTGATTATATCCCCCTCAACAACCACCCACCAACTCGCGCTCACACCCCCCCCCCTCGCTACGGGCCTGCCTATGACCAACAGAAAATCCTGTGTTTTCTGATGGTCTTTGGCAACCTCTCTGACACCCCCTCATGACCCCCTCAAGGGTCCCGACCTGCAGTTTGAGAAACACTGACGTAAAGGAACAAACTGTAACAAACCATCCTTCTGCCGATCCATTTCAACTCTAATGATGACACCGAACACAGACTCTTTGGCACAAATTAAATAGTCCCGATATCTCCTGTGCTCTCTGAACAGCCAAATTTCCACAGCGAGAGACTTATTCACAAGATGGAACACAGAGAGACATAAAATCCTTAGATTTTAATGCCCTCAACCATTTAGAAAATGAACAACCATGCTGTGTCCAGAGCCTTCTGTAACACTGACCTTCCCTTGAAATGTCTCTCATTGCTTTTCCAGAGAGGAAAAAAAATGTGAAGAGGAACAACCTACTCATTTTAACTCCAGAGCTGTTTTTATTTTACACGGCCACCTGCTGAAAAAAAAGGTAATGACTAGTTTTAGCCTAAGTTGGAAGGTATAAGGTTGAAGGGACAAAAATAATGGTTGCAGGAGACATTGCCTGCCTTTGTCACCTCTGCCGGAAAAGTCAGAAATCTCACAGCAAGAGTCTTCATGATATCCAGGCAGTTTTCTTTGGCCACTGCCCACCAATCCTAGAGAAACACAGTAATTACAACAACAGCAGCAACAACAACAACAGCGTGCACACAGCCAACCATGCAATCCCAGTTAGAGAAGCTGAAAAAACTATAGGGAATGGAAACTAAGCACTGAAATAAATTTGTATTGAATTCCAGGTGGCAAAGGAGATTAGGCTGGAGGAGATTGGAGATGGAGAGGGAAGAATACTTTTATGGAACCATCCTGTTCGATTTTATTTTGTGTGAATTTGCTTTATTATTTTACTTTGCTATTGTAATTATTTTCCGTAGCGAGGGGGGGGGGGGTTAGGGGTTCAACCCCCCCCCCCGAAATGTTTCAGATTTTTTTTAAAAAAACCAGGTTTACTCATGAATTTTAACTGGTTAACCCAATCCCCATGCTGCTAAGTCTATGAGATGCAAAAAATCAAGAGTCCCTCCAGAACTGCAAGCACTATCTCAAGCAAATATTAGCAATTTATTCACACTGTCATTACTTGCAGCAATAGCCGATGTAGTTGTTCTGGTACAGCTGTACCAGGAGCTCCAACTTTATTTGCTTTGTATTAAATGTTTGCTTGCAGTCCTAGGTTTCAGGGACTCTGCAGATAGGTGGCTTCTTTGGTTGCAGTCATAGGGCAAGTCACCTGTCCATCATTGTTAAGTTTTGGTCCCGCCCCTTGCTCAGGGCAATTGTCCTTCGTGGGCAAGATTAGGAATTCACCAGTTGCCCAAAAGCTTGGAATCATTTGCTTAACTTTACTGAAGACAAGAGAAGTTTCTGTTTGATTGTTCATTAATAAAAGACTTTGTTGTACTTCTCAAGCCATCTAAAGACTGTTTGTGGTGGAAACCTCTGAGAACTTCTCTTTAGGCCCCCTGGCTTCCCGCTGGGCAAAGGTTGCACATCCTGTTCTAAAGACAATTATTTACAGGCCCAGCGCGCGACAGAACAGTAGTGAAGCAACCAAGTTGGGGGGGGGGGATGTTGAATGCTCTCATTAAGGAGGCCAGACTTGGTGGAGGTGGTTGACAAGGGCGGAGCTGCAGGCTAGCCCCCCTGCTGTGCTCTTTGCTTCAGTGTGAGCTAGGAGGCAGGTTTTAACCCCCCCCCCTGTGAAATTTTCACCCCCCCCCCCCGAAAATTTCAACCCCTCCCGAATTTTTTTTCTGGCTACGGCCCTGGTCATAGGGGTGCAGGAAGTTTGTCCCAATTCTATCGTGGGATTCAGAATGCTCTTTGATTGTAGGTGAACTATAAATCCCAGCAACCACCCCAAGGCATGGACCACCCCAATCTGGCTGAGGTGGTCCATGCCGTGGTCATCTCTAAATTGGACTACTGTAATGCGCTCTACATGGGGCTGCCCTTGAAAACGGTTCGGAAATTTCAACTGGTCCGACGGGCAGCAGCCAGGATGTTAACTGGTGCTCCTTACAGAGAGAGGTCAACCCTTCTGTTCAAGGAGCTCCACTGGCTGCCGTTTATTTTCCGAGCCCAATTTAAGGTGCAGGTGCTTACCTACAAAGCCCTAAACGGTTTGGGACCATCCTACCTGCGTGACCGCATCTCCATGTATGAACCCACATAGGCTTGGGTAACCACGGAAAAATTTGGTTCTAAACTCGTTTTGTTTTTAGGGGGCCCTTGCGTTTCATTTTTTTTAATAATTCTGAAATTTTCCTTTTAAAAATTTTGAAATATACGAAATTTCGTATAATTACGAATCAATTCGTAAATGGCGGACGAGATTGCGCAATATGCTAAAAAAACCTCCAAATGGGACAGGGGGAACTTCTGAAGCTTCCCTCTCCCTCTGTTGTTGACTGTTGGTGTGATAATTTATTTTTTATCACTGATAAAACAAACAACAACTATAAAACTTGCACCAGACATGCGAAAATAATTACGAAATAATTACAAAATAATTACGAAATAATTACAAAATAATTACAAAATAATTACGAAATAATTACAAAATAAATTGAAAAAATTGTTTCGAATCTAATTTACTCCTCACACTATTCCTGCATGGCTCAATATTGGATCGTAAGCTAATTTAAATATGAATTAATAACGAATTACGAAATTAACTAAAGAAACCGCCCAAGCCTAAACCCACGCGCTCACTTCCTTCATCCGGAGAGGCCCTCCTCATGATCCCGCTTGTGTTGCAGGCGTGTTTGGTGGGGACGCGAGACAGGGCCTTTTCTGTGGTGGCCCCCCGACTCTGGAACACCCTCCCCAAGGATCTTAGACAGGTCCCTACACTGGCAGTCTTTAGAAAGAAACTGAAGATTTGGCTGTTCCGATGTGCCTTTCCAGAATAGGAATCCTCCAACAACAAGTCCCAGAAGCACTTTATTAGAAATTAAGATTGCTGGCACACTGCACTTACCCCATAATCCTTACATACCACTTGTCACGTCGGCACTTTTAATCTGTACCCATTACTCTGGCCCGGCCCAGTTTTATTGTGTTTTGGTGTTTTGTTTTATTGCTTATTGTTTAATATTGCTTTAACTGTTTTTAATTTGCTTTAGGATTTGTATTGTTATTTTGTGTGTTGAGGCCTTGGCCTTTGTAAGCCACATCGAATCCTTCGGGAGATGCTAGCGGGGTACAAATAAAGTTAATAATAATAATAATAATAATAATAATAATAATAATAATAACTGCAACATCCAAATGTCAAGGTCTATTTTCCCCAAACTCCATCTGTGTTCATATTTGGGCATATTGAGTATTCGTGCCACGTTTGGTCTAGATCCATCATTGTTTGAGTTCACAGTGTTCTCTGGATGTAGGTGAACTACAACTCCAAAACTCAAGGTCAATGCCCACCAAACCCATCCTGTATTTTCTGTTGGTCATGGGGGTCCTGTGTGGGAAGTTTGGTTCAATTCCATCATTGGTGGAGTTCAGCTTGCTCTTTGATTGTAGGTGAACTATAAATCCCAGCAACTGCAACATTCAAATGTCAAGGTCTATTTTCCCCAAACTCCATCTGTGTTCATATTTGGGCATATTGACTATTCGTGCCATGTTTGGTCTAGATCCATCATTGTTTGAGTCCACAGTGCTCTCTGGATGTAGGTGAACTACAACTCCCAAAGTCAAGGTCAATGCCCACCAAACCCATCCTGTATTTTCTGTTGGTTATGGGGGTCCTGTGTGGGAAGTTTGGTTCAATTCCATCATTGGTGGAGTTCAGAGTGCTCTTTGATGGTAGGTGAACTATAAATCCCAGCAACTACCGCTCCCAAATGACAAAATCAACCCCTGCCCACAACCCCACCAGTATTCAAATGTGGGCTTATTGGGTATTTGTGCCAATTTGGTCCAGTGAATGAAAATGCATCCTGCATATCAAATATTTACATTATGATCCACAACAGTAGAAAAATTACAGTTATGAAGTAGAAACAAAATAATTTTATAGCTGGGGGTCACCACAACATGAGGAACTATATTAAGGGGTCACAGTATTAGGAAGGTTGGGAACCACTGCTTTACGTTGTCTTTTTTGTAATTATGAGGGTTGAATGAAAAGTAATGCCTCCACCTTCATAACTCATCAACAGATGGCAGTACTGGTATGCAGCAGGTACTGGCTAGTTCAGCAGTCTCTCCTCTACAGTTCCATTGTGGCAGGAAACCTTAGCATTGAACGGTTGTGTTGTTAAAGTATGAAGTATGGAACCCTGCGCAGATGGTCAGTCAATGTGACTTAAGCAACGTGCAGTCATTGAATTCTTGACAGCAAAAGGTGTCACCCCAAAGAAGATTCATCAGAGAATGCAAGCTGTTTATGGTGATTGTGTTGATGTGAGTACTGTACATCGTTGGGTGAATAAGTTTAAAGATGTTGAGGTGACCATCTGCGCAGGGTTCCATACTTCGCACTTTAACAACACAACCGTTTAATGCTAAGGTTTCCTGCCAAAATAGAACTGTAGAGGAGAGTCTACTGAACAAGCCAGTACATGCCACATACCAGATTGCTACTGCCATCTGTTGAATCATAGAATTATAGAATCATAGAGTTGGAAGAGACCTTCTGGGCCATCCAGTCCAACCCCATTCTGCCAAGAAGCAGGAATATTGCATTCAAATCACCCTTGACAGATGGCCATCCAGCCTCTGTTTAAAAGCTTCCAAAGAAGGAGCCTCCACCACACTCTGGGGCAGAGAGTTCCACTGCTGAACGGCTCTCACAGTCAGGAAGTTCTTCCTCATGTTCAGATGGAATCTTCTCTCTTGAAGTTTGAAGCCATTGTTCCTTGTCGTAATCTCCAAGGAAGCAGAAAACAAGCTTGCTCCCTCCTCCCTGTGGCTTCCTCTCACATATTTATACATGGCTATCATATCTCCTCTCAGCCTTCTCTTCTTCAGGCTAAACATGTCCAGCTCCTTAAGCTGCTCCTCATAGGGCTTGTTCTCCAGACCCTTGATCATTTGAGTCACCCTCCTCTGGACACATTCCAGCTTGTCAACATCTCTCTTGAATTGTGGTGCCCAGAATTGGACACAATATTCCAGGTGTGGTCTAACCAAAGCAGAATAGAGAGGTAGCATGACTTCCCTAAATCTAGACACTAGGCTCCTCTTGATGCAGGCCAAAATCCCATTGGCTTTTTTTGCCGCCACATTACATTGTTGGCTCATGTTTAACTTGTTGTCCACGAGGACTCCAAGATCTTTTTCACATGTACTGCTCTCGAGCCAGGCATCCCCCATTCTGTCTCTTTGCATTTCGTTTTTTTCTGCCCATGTGGAGTATCTTGCATTTGTCCCTGTTGAACTTCATTGTGTTAGTTTTGGCCCATCTCTCTAATCTGTCAAGATCGTTTTGAATCCTGCTCCTGTCCTCTGGAGTTTTGGCTCTCCCTCCCAATTTGGTGTTGTCTGCAAACTTGATGATCCTGATTTCTAGCCCTTCATCTAAGTCATTAATAAAGATGTTGATCAGGACCGGGCCCAGGACGGAACTCTCCTGATGGCACTCCACTCGTCACTTCTTTCCAGGATGAAAAGGAAGCCTTGGAAAGAATCACCCTCTGGTTTCGTCCATTTAACCAATTACAGATCCACCTCACCGTAGTTTTGCCTAGCCCACATTGGACTAGTTTCCTTGCCAGAAGGTCATGGGGGACCTTGTCGAAGTTGAGGAGTTACAAAGGTGGAGGCCTTACTTTTTATTCAATTCTCGTAGTTGCACAATGCATGCAACCGAGTTAAATAAATATATTGATCAATTTAAGACTGATTTTTTTTTTAAAAAAAATGCTAATACTTCTTTGTGAGACCTTATCCTAATCATTCCACTTGGTAAAATCTCAGCTAAGGTAAAATGAATGAGACAGGCCTTCAGAGGGATAGACCTGAATTACAATTCCCTATTAGAAAATACGATGGCTTACCAAGGTACATTTATCTGTCTATTTTAATTATTTAAAGGGACATATTCTCCACGCAAGCCACTTCTTCCATTTATGAACCCGCTGTTATGTCTTAAAATACTAAGCAGGTCTCCTATTTCCAGCACCTACGTTCTAGATGATGCTTATCTGTCCTTTCAATGCATGGAAACAGGTAACTATGGAGACAAACAATGATACATCCAAGCAAAGTCCAGTCCATCACTACTGCTTTACTATTGCTCTAGCAATGATTTCCACATCACTTTAATTTGTCCAGATATAACAAGAAATTGAGATAATACCCATCCCCGCCATTACGTTTATCATTGAAAGAGAGAGAAATGATTGATATCATTGACTTCGGTGGGTATTCGCCCAACAGATAGAGAGAATGTCAGAAAGAGAGTTCTTTTGAAGCCCCTTCTAAACCCCCGTATAATCCAGATTATCAAAGCAGATAATCCTCATTATCTGCTTTGAATTGGATTATCTGAGTCTACACCTGTGTTTCTCAACCTTCCGAATGCCGTGACCCCTTAACACAGTTCCTCATGGTGTGGTGACCCCCAGCCATAAAGTTATTTCCATTGCTACTTCATTACAGCAATTTTGCTACTTGTTATGAATCGTAATGTAAATATCTGATATGAAGGATGGATTTTCATTCACTGGACCAAATTTGGCACAAATAACCAATACACCCAAATTTGAATACTGGTGGGGTTGGGGGGGGGAGGAATTGATTTTCTCATTTGGGATTTGGAGTTGCTGGGATACCTTTCAGACCGCATCTTGGCCTATGAAGCCACCAGGACTTTGCGATCTTCCGGGGAGGCCCTGCTCTCGATCCCGCCGGCCTCTCAAGCACGGTTGGCGGGGACGAGAGATAGGGCCTTCTCGGTGGTGGCTCCTCGGCTGTGGAACGCCCTTCCTACAGACATTAGGCTGGCACCATCTCTCATGGCATTCCGAAGAAAGTTGAAGACCTGGATGTTTGTGCAGGCGTTTGAGTAATTTAGTGCAATCTGGTAATGGAACATAGGAATGGAACAATGGACGACGAACCTGGACTACGCTTGGATGATGAGAAGATTGGGTACGGTTGTTTTTTGTAATAATTGTGCATTGTAATTGCTTATTGGTAATTTATGGATAATGTGTTGTTATATGTTGTATGGAACCACTGCTGTTTTTACTGTTTGTGAACCACTGTGAGTCGCCTTCAGGCTTGAGATACAGCGGTATATAAGCAAAGTAAATAAATAAATAAATAAATAAATAAATTTATAGTTCACCTACAATCAAAGAGCATTCTGAACTCCACCAGCGATGGAATTGAACTAAACGTCACACACAGAACTCCCGTGACCAATATAATAATAATAATAGTTTTAAGCTGCTGGGCCAGGAAGACGTTTAGCTGGGTTAAGACAAGCCATTTTAAAGCGTTTTAAAGACTGGATTCCTGTAAGTGCTGACTCCATTCTGACTTCGGATTGTTTTTGGATGGACATCTCATTCTGACTTGGGACAGTTTTTTGAGAACGCTTTTCCTTGCTTCCACCTTGTTTACTTGTGTTTTCTAACCCTGTGATTTTGAAGCAGTTTGCTTGAACGTTCTGTTATCCCAGATTATTTCCCAGGATAATCCAGATTATTTGCTAAATTACGTTTTTTGCACAGCAATTTGCTACAGACTTTAAGTTCTTGATAGATACACTGAATTAAGTGCTTCTAGCTATTTTTGTTGTTATAATAACAATATAATAATATAATATATACAATATAATATAATATATATATATTTTAATACAATAGGCCTTTATTGGCATAACATGGCAGAGAGTATAAAACATAGTACACGTAATAAAAAGGGCTTCTCGTTTGCTACACATTCAGTTTGCAGACTTCATTCAGGAATCTTGCCACTGAAAGGCAGCAGCTAAAGTCCTGGCAATTTAAAAGCAAAATCACTTTGTCAGAATCGCTGCGGTTCTTCAGTGAATCTATGGCTTGTGTTAGCAGGCTGGATCTTAGCTCCTGGTAGAGTGGACAGTGCAGGAGAATATGCGGTATGGAGTCTAGCTGTCCTGTGCTGCAGAGGCAGACCCTCTTGTCGCTCGGGAGGCCATTGAGTCTTCCTCTATGGAGCGGCGATGGCATGATGTTAAATCTAGCCAGCATGTAGGCTCTTCTGTAAGAGGGGTTGGTGAGCTCTGTGATGTAAAAGGCTGGATTTCCCTGTGTGTATGGAATTGCCAAGTTAATAGGTGAGCAGGATTTGTTTGCCAAGCTCAACAATTGGTTGTGGTCCCTTTCTAGCAGCCTCCTTTTGATGAGGGTAAAAATCTCGGAAAAAGATAGTAGGGTCAGGAAATCGCTGTCGTAGCCCAATTCCCCGATCTTTGCTAGGACAGTTGAGCACCATTTGGAGTGGTGGAGTTCGCTCAAGGTGAGTTGAGTCAGAGAGTCGCTGGGACTTTGATAGTGTATAGATAGCCAAAATTTAATGACGATTAGCCAGATAGTAGCCTCAATAGAATATTGCCCAGATTCAAGACAAAGAACTGCATACGGGACACAGTTGGGGGCACCATATAGTTTGTGGAGGAATTTCGAATGAAAAGATCTGATGGCGCTGTTATTGGGGGTTAACCAGATGGGTGCTCCATAGAGAAGTTGTGACATCGCCTTTGCTTTGAAGACTTGCAGAGCTAGGGGGATATATTGATTACCCCTGGAGTGGAAGAACCTCCTGGTCGCACTGCCACTCGATTTGGCCCGGGCCAGTGTATATTTTAAGTGGGTGGACCATGACAAGTTGTTGCTAAACCAGAGACCTAGGTATTTGAAATGTTTTACTTGCTCAATATAATGGCCCTTTATCTTCCAGACTTGTCTTTTGTTGCTTTTCCCAAACGCCAAGATTTTGGTTTTATCGTAGTTCACCTGCAGTTCGTTCGTCTCGCAAAAATCAACAAATTTATGCAGGAGTCTTTTTAAGCCCACATGAGAGAGGGATAATAGGGCTGCATCATCCGCAAATAGCAAAAGGGGGACATGCTTTGGGCCAATCTTGGGGCTATGCCCGTCAACTTGAGCCAGGGCTGTAGGGAGATCGTGCAAAAAGATGTTGAAGAGGAGTGGGGCTAGTACGCACCCTTGTTTGACTCCCTTTTGAACCAGGATCGGGTTTGACAGGCATCCCCTGTGGTCTTTCACCTGGCAGAGGTTTTGGTTGTGCAATTTCTTAATCAAGAAGAGGAGTCTTGGGTCTATGTTGAGGGCTGCTAGTTTTTCCCACAACTTTTCTCTATTCACAGAGTCAAATGCCCCCTTCAGGTCCAAAAAGGCCACGTTTAGCTTATTAGGGCAATTTTTTGAGTATTTGTTGGCTAGGTGGGCCAAGATGTGAGTCTGGTCTAATGTTGATTTCCCCTTAGAGAATCCTGCTTGTTCTGGGCCAATTATGTTGTTTTGGTTGACCCATGATTCTAGCTTAGTTTTCAGGAGCTTGGCATACATCTTCCCTATTATGGAGAGCAGGCTAATGGGCCGATAGTTCGTTGGATCATTTTGGTCTCCTTTTTTGAATATTGGGACCAAGAGGGTAATATAATAGTAATATAATATATAGTAATATAATATATAATATAATAATATAATATACAATAATAGAATATAATAATATAATATATATATTATATAATATTATTATAATATTATTATTATATTATTGTATATTATATTATAATATATTTTATATATTATTATATATTATATTATGTATATTATATTATATATATTATACTAGCTGTACCTGGCAACGCATTGCTGGCATAGAGTGATGGTATGAAAAATAAAGTAATGAGAAATTTTGGGCAAGAAGGATGCCAGGAGAAAGAGGAGGGAGGGGGGAATGTGGGATTTGCCAGCTGGAAGGAAGGAAGGAAGGAAGGAAGGAAGGAAGGAAGGAAGGAAGGAAGGAAGGAAGGAAGGAAGGAAGCCCAGTGCAGCCCAGAGTGAGGCAAGAAGAAGCATGAGGAAAGAGGAGGGAAGCAGCAGAGCAAAGGTGGCCGGCAGGAGGGGAGAGAGAGAGGAAATTCATCGGCTTGAGCTGAGGCCAGGGACCAGAAGTGGGGTAAATGCGCAGCTTGCTACCAGGGAGGGAAGAGAAACTGCGAGATTGTAAAACTTGCACCAGACATCCAAAAATAATTACAAAAAATGGAAAAAATTGTTTCGATTCTTAATTACTCCTCACACTATTCCTGCATGGCTCGATATTGGATCGAAGCTAATTTAAATACGAATTCATAATGAGTTTAGAAACTAACGAACACGATCAACCAAGCCTACCAGATAGATCATTGTTTGAGTCCACAGTGCTCTCTGGATATAGGTGAACTACAACTCCAAAACTCACGGTCATTTGGGAGTGGTAGTTGCTGGGATTTATAGTTCACCTACAATCAAAGAATATTCTGAACCTCACCAACGACAGAATCGGGCCAGACTTCCCACACAGAACCCCCAAACCACATAGCTCTTACTATCTGGAACCCCAGGTTTCAGCGGTGACCAGGGGAACATTTGCACAGTTAAAACTTGTGCGCCAGCTGCACCCGTACCTTGGGAAGTCTGACTTAGCCACGGTAGTCCACACTCTGGTTACATCCTGTATAGACTACTGCAACGCTCTCTACGTGGGGTTGCCTTGAAGACTGCTCGGAAGCTTCAAATGGTCCAGCGTTCGGCAGCCAGGTTGCTAACGGGAGCGGTACGCAGGGAGCATACGACTCCTCTATTGCGCCAGCTCCACTGGCTGCCACTTTGCTACCGGGCACAATTCAAAGTGCTGGCATTAGCCTATAAAGCCCTAAACGGTTCTGGCCCTACTTACATCTCCGAACGTATCTCCTCCTATGAACCGACTAGGACACTAACATCATCTGGGGAGGTCCTGCTCTCTGTCCCGTCTGCATTACAGGCGCACTTGGCAGGGACGAGAGACAGGGCCTTCTCAGTGGTGGCCCCTCGGCTGTGGAACGCCCTGCCTGCAGATATCAGATCGGCCCCCTCCCTGCTGGCATTTCGGAGGAAAGTAAAGATCTGGCTGTTCGAACAAGCATTTGATTAAACAGTGTAATTGAACATAGGAATACGGAATAATGGATGATGAGACTGGATTCTGAATTTACTGTTGAGGCGGTAATGATTGTTATATGGATGTTTAATGATTTATGTTACAATTGGTTTTAATTGCCCTATACTTGTCTCATGATGTTTTGTATTGATGTTGTTCACTGCTTTGAGTCACCTGAGGGCTGAGAAAAGCGCTATATAAATAAAGTAAATAAATAAATAAATAAACAGAAAAATCTGTACTTTCTGATGGTTTTGGCGACCCCTCTGACACCCCCTCACGACCCCCCTCAGGGTCCCGACTCCCAGGTTAAGAACTACTGAGATAAAGTGTTTTAGCAATATTGCACTAGTTAAACATTAGGAGCATTTTGTTTGGGTGCAGAAATTCCCCTTTTCCCTCAATTGACCTCTCTGGAATCTGTGTCCTGGAAACAAGAGCTGCATTTACTAGTCATGGCCATCCCAGTGCCAGGGTAATGCAAACAGACAGGTAAGCAGAGATACATCTCATTGAACCTAACCTGAGAAATAGGAATGAGAAGTCACAGCAAATACTTTTGAGTTGGATTCCCCGCCTCTCCCCTTTTTGTCCATTAAATGGTATGAGAGTTTCAGCTCCAGAAATTTCACAAGTTATATTTCAATATTTTATATGCAGAGGCAGCATACAAATGTAATAAAGATTTTATACACTGGAAAATTACACTTTGCTTCAATATGTATTCATGTGTTGTCTCTTATTTATGGTTCCTCACATCCACTGAAAAATGCCTGTGATCGTAATATACAGTCTGAAACATGCTGGGCATTTTTTCTAATAAATCATTCATTACTGAGAACCTTGAGATGTGTCTCTTGTTTTCTGGTCATAGTGTAATGTGTACAATACTGGATTTGGGAGAGGGAGGTCTAAGTTCAAATCCCTTCTAGATCTAAAAAGTATCAGGTAACCTTGGACCACCAATTCTAGTCAACTCGCCTTATAGCAAGGCTCTATTCTGTCTCCTATGCTTTTTAATATCTACATGAAACCGCTGGGAGAGGTCACCCGGAGTTTTGGAGTTATACTGAGCATGGTGATCAGACCATGATATGAATAAACATAACAGTTTAAATAATGTACCAGTAAGGCCTTCTCGCGGACCACCATGAGAATTTCGGGGGGGGGGGGGCTGAATCCCCCCAAGCCCCCCCCCCAGCTACATGCCTGGCCATGGCCAACTTCTATTTTTCTAAAAAAAAATCCTCATTGCTCTTATTCCTCCTGTTATAAGTCTGGCCATTAGCATATATTCTCGCAGTCTTTCCCTCCAATCCTTATTGGTTAGACCTTTTCCCCCTTTCCAATCTTTGGCTATGGTCAATCTTGCCGCTGCAAAGCTATATTGATATATTTCTTGGTCCTTTTGTTTGTTGTTTTCTCTCTGTAGACCTAGCAGACACAATCCTGGGTTTTTTTTAATCTTATTATGTAACATTTTATTTGTCTCTTTAATTACCTTGTCCCAAAATTTCTGTATGATCACACAGGTCCACCATATATGGAGGAAGGTCCCTTTCTGTGTCCTGCACCTCCAGTAAATACCTTGTTGTGATTTGTCTATTTTAGCCAATGTTGCTGGAGTGATATAACACCTATAAAACATTTTGTATTGATTCTCACTGATTGAACCCGATAATGTAAATTTGAATTCTTTATTCCATAGGTATTCCCATTTGTCCAATTCCATTGGTCTGCCTATTTATTTATTTACTTTGCTTATATACCGCTGTTCTCAGCCCAGGGGCGACTCACAGCGGTGTACAACATAGGAACAACAAAATTCAAGACATAGTATAAAAACAATTCTGGCCCCAGAGTGGCCGTTGGTGTTGGGGGAGGGGCGCTGATGTCACAGGGGACAAGATGGCAACGTCCACCTGGCTCCCCTTCTTTATTCTGGCCCCAGAGTGGCCTGCCTAGGTCCTTGGCCCAGGATAACATTACTGTCTTGACTCTGTTGCCCTCCATGTTATACCTTAATATGTATTTGGATAATCTAGAGCAGCGTTTCTCAACCTGGGGGTCGGGACCCCTGGGGGGGTCGTCAGGGAGTGTCAGGGGTCCCGACCCCCACCAAAGACCATCAGAAAACACAGTATTTTCTATTGATCATGCAGGTTTTGTGTGGGAAGTTTGTCCCAATTCTATCATTGGTGGGGTTCAGAATTGTTTTTTATTATAGGTGAACTATAAATCCCAGCAACGACAACCCCCAAATGTCAAGGTCTGTTTTCCCCAAACTCCCAAAAGTGTTCATGATTGGGCATATTAAGTATTCATGCCAAGTTTGACACCAAGATCCATCATTGTTTGAGTTTACAGTGTTCTTTAGATGTAGGTGAACTACAACTCCAAAACTCAAGGCAAAACCCACCTAACACTTCCAGTATTTTCTGCTGGTCATGGGAGTTCTGTGTGCCAAGATTGGTTCAGTTCCATCACTGGTGGAGTTCAGAATGCTCTTTGGTTGTAAGTTAACTATAAATTCCAGCAACTACAATTCCCAAATGACAAACTTCCCCCAACCCCACCAGTATTCAAATTTGGGAATATTGGGTATTTGTGCCAAATTGGGTCCAATGAATGAAAATACATCCTGAATAACAACTATTTACATTACAATTCATAACAGTAACAAAACTACAGTGATGAAGAAGCAATGAAAATAATGTTATGGTTGGGGGTCTCCACAACATATGTTTTAAGGGGTCCTGGCATTAGCAAGGTTGAGAACCACTGATCTAGAGATTAACCCTGTTTCTCCCTTTTCCCATATTCTTTCCAATTCTGATTCTTTGGCTACAAGTGTTGGATGGGGTCGCACTCCCCCTGAAGACGCAGGTTCGCAGTTTGGGTGTGATCCTGGACTCATCGTTGAGCCTGGAACCCCAGGTTTCGGCGGTGACCAGGGGAGCATTCGCACAGTTAAAACTCGTGCGCCAACTGCGCCCGTACCTTGGGAAGTCTGACTTGGCCACGGTAGTCCACGCTCTGGTTACATCCCGTTTAGACTACTGCAACGCTCTCTACGTGGGGTTGCCTTTGAAGACGGCCCGGAAGCTCCAATTAGTCCAACGCTCGGCAGCCATGATACTAACAGGAGCGGAGCGCAGGGAGCATACAACTCCTCTGCTGCACCAGCTCCACTGGCTGCCGATCTGCTACCGGGCTCAATTCAAAGTGCTGGCGTTGGCCTTTAAAGCCCTAAACGGTTCTGGCCCAACTTACCTATCCGAACGTATCTCAGCCCACCAGGGCTGCATCTATGGCAAGCCTGCATCTATGGCAAGCATCCTCAGAGGTGAGGTCACCTCTGAGGATGCTTGCCAAAGATGCAGGTGAAACGTCAGGAGAAATGCCTCTAGAACATGGCCATATAGCCCGAAAAAACCCACAAGAACTGAGAGATTTTTGGATGACCTGATTTTAATATTGAATGTAATTTTTAAATTTTTAATACGTATTAATTTTAATTCAATGGATTTTAAGCTTAATGTTGTATGTATTGAAGGTATTGTGTAATTGCCATACGTAAGCCGCCTTGAGTCTCCCTTTGGGATAGAGAAAGGCAAGGTATAAATCTATATAAATAAAAATGTAATGTTTGTTTGTTTGTGGGATTAACATAACTCAAAAACCACTGGATGAATTGACACCAAATTTGGACACAATACACTTAACACCCAATGTATGTCCTTCACTAAAAAATGATTTTGTCCTTTGGGAGTTGTAGTTTCTGGGATTTATAGTTCATCTACAATCAAAGAGCATTCTGAACCCCACCAACGATGGAATTGAACCAAACTTGGCACACAGTTCTCCCATGACCAACAGAAAATACTGGAAGGGTTTGGTGGGCAGTGTCCTTTGGTTTTGGAGTTGTAGTTCACCTACATCCAGAGAGCACTGTGGACTCAAATAATGATGGATCTGGACCAAACTCTACACAAATACTCAATATGCCCAAATGTGAACACTGGTGGAGTTTGGGGAAAATAGAATCTTGACATTTGGGAGTTGTAGTTGCTGGGATTTATAGTTCACCATACAATCACAGAGCATCCCGAACCCCACCAATGATGGAATTGAACCAATCTTGGGACACAGAATTCTCATGTCCAACAGAGAATACTGGAAAGGTTTGGTGGGCAGTGTCCTTTGGTTTTGGAGTTGTAGTTCACCTACATCCAGAAAGCACTGTGGACTCAAATAATGATGGATCTGGACCAAACTCTACACGAATACTCAATATGCCCAAATGTGAACACTGGTGGAGTTTGGGGAAAATAGACTTGACATTGGAGTTGTAGTTGCTGGGATTTATAGTTCACCTACAATCAAAGAGCATTCTGAGCCCCACCAACTATAGAATTGGGCCAAACTTCCCATACAAAGTTCAAACCAGTAGGCCTGGGCGGTTTCGTTCGTTAATTTTGTAATTCGTTAAATATTCGTTATATTTAACAATTACAAAATGATTTCAAAATATATTTTCAAACCCGGAAGGGTTTTAAAATAACGAAACGGCATCCCCCATACTTTTAACGAGCTTCCGCCCGTTTCGTAAATGGGATGGAGGATGCTGGTGCCCTGGGAGCCAATCCGGCACTCCCAAGCACCCAAGCAGTGCACCGTGGCTGTTTCTGATTGGCCGGCAAGCCCTTTAAAAGCGGCTCTGCGCGGCCGTACAGCTCATTTGTTGCGGAGGCGAGGGAGAAGAGAAGAGGTCCGGGAGGGCGGCTTGCATTGGGTTGGCTTGGTTGGTTGCTGGCTAAGCTTGGATTGGATTTATTCCTTGCTTATTATTCATTCCTTGCTTGGATTCATTCCTTCCTTCGGTTTTTGTTAATTTGTTAATTTTCCATTTTTAAATATTTTTTAAAAATACCTGTCTTTTATTCTTAAAAAAAACCCAAAAAATATTCTAAAAAAAGAAAAGACTCTTCTGTTGCTGTGTGCTCTCATTTGTCCTGTCTCGTGGCTGTGTTTGGTCCACATCAGGGCCAGTTTTTGGTTAATTTTCCATTTTTGAATATTTTCTAAAAATACCTGTCTTTTATTCTTAAAAAAATACAAAAAATATTCTAAAAAAAGAAAAGACTCTTCTGTTGGTGTGTGCTCTCGTTTGCCCTGTCTCGTGGCTGTGTTTGGTCCACATCAGGGCCAGTTTTTGGTTAATTTTCCATTTTTGAATATTTTTTAAAAATACCTGTCTTTTATTCTTAAAAAAATACAAAAAATATTCTAAAAAAGAAAAAACTCTGTGGCTGTGTGTGCGTTTGTCATTTGTGTAGTTCCAACCAGTGCGCTCCTTTTGCCAACACAAAGTGCTACATACACTGCTCGCTCATTTCTGTAGTTCCAACCAGTGCGCTCCTTTTGCCAACACAAAGTGCTATAATACAGTGCTCGCTCATTTGTGTAGTTCCAACCAGTGCACTCCTTTTGCCAACAGAAAGTGCTATAATACAGTGCTCGCTCATTTGTGTAGTTCCAACCAGTGCGCTCCTTTTGCCAACACAAAGTGCTATAATACAGTGCTCGCTCATTTGTGTAGTTCCAACCAGTGCACTCCTTTTGCCAACAGAAAGTGCTATAATACAGTGCTCGCTCATTTGTGTAGTTCCAACCAGTGCGCTCCTTTTGCCAACACAAAGTGCTATAATACAGTGCTCTGCTCATTTGTGTAGTTCCAACCAGTGCGCTCCTTTTGCCAACACAAAGTGCTATAATACAGTGCTCGCTCATTTGTGTAGTTCCAACCAGTGCGCTCCTTTTGCCAACACAAAGTGCTACATAAGACAGTGCTCGCTCATTTGTGTAGTTCCAACCAGTGCGCTCCTTTTGCCAACACAAAGTGCTATAATACAGTGCTCGCTCATTTGTGTAGTTCCAACCAGTGCGCTCCTTTTGCCAACAGAAAGTGCTACATAAGACAGTGCTCGCTCATTTGTGTAGTTCCAACCAGTGCACTCCTTTTGCCAACACAAAGTGCTATAATACAGTGCTCGCTCATTTGTGTAGTTCCAACCAGTGCGCTCCTTTTGCCAACACAAAGTGCTATAATACAGTGCTCGCTCATTTGTGTAGTTCCAACCAGTGCGCTCCTTTTGCTCATTATTTGTGTAGTTCCAACCAGTGTGATGAAACGCTTCCTTCCCGGCTTTTCTAGTCGCAAGGGCCAAGTGCTATCGCGAATATCGAAGAAAGGCAGGGGACTGAAGATGAACACATTGACAAGAAGGGAACATTCATCCAACGAGATGGTTATTGAAACACCCACAGATGCTTCAACCAGCTGTGAGATGGCAGAACCTTCTTCTTCATCAGTTCGAAAGACTCTACGTTCAGATCCTGATGTCGTTCCAAGTACCTCTGATATTACTTGTTATGAAGAGGAGGGCGAGGAGGCGAACGTGTCAGAGGAATGGGAGGAAGACAAGATGGAATGTGCCACAGGAATTAGTGATCAAGAGGACTGCATGCTGATGGAGGGCGAGCTACAGAAACAACCAACGATTATACTCCCTTCCACAAACACCGACAGGCCAAACACGAGCATGAGTACATCTGAAGTGCCTAGTAGGGGTAGGCCGAGATCGCTCCTATGGGATCATTACGACGTCCATAATGAGAGGGCCACTTTGGCAGTTTGCAGGCATTGCGGTGTGAGCGTCAGCAGAGGAAAAGATATGAGGCATCTTGCCACAACAGGGCTAAGGATGCACATTAAGATACACCACCCCCAAATGTGAAGTTGGTCCTTCTTACTTAACTTGCAATACTGCTACAGAAATTAGTATGTATGCAATACTTCCCAGATAATTTTCAGAGTTTTTTCAAAGTGCAATTTCTGTTACTTTTTGTTACTTTTTCTTTATTTATTTCTTATATTTACTTTCTAAGTTTTTATAATAACATTATTTTTATATATTAATAATTTATAATTTAATTTTATATATTATTTTTATGATTATTTATAATTATATTTTATAAATATTTTATAAATTTAATTATATTTTATTTAAATATTTATATTATTATTTATTTCATTTATATAATATATATAATAATATATTATTATTTTATTTATTTATTTTATTTTATATTGTATATATTATATAATTTTATTTATTATTATTTATTATTATTATTATTATTATTATTTATATTTTTATTTATTTAAATTTTATTATTATATTATTGTTTATTTCATTATATATTATTAAATTGACTCAGTTTTGGATACTTTATCTTATTACTTTTTTATTTAATATCTTAATATCTTGTTCTATTTGATTATTTTATTTGATTTATTTTATGAAATGATTTTGTTTATAGAGCATTTAGCATTGCGCAATCGCACCCGCCATTTTAACGAATCGATTCGTTATTAATTTAATAGCGAATCGATTCGTATTTAATAACGAAGTTTCGGAAGTCGGTTTTTGCGCATGCGCAAATCGCGTCGCCATATTAACGAATCGATTCGTTATAACCTTAACGAATCGACCCCCCGCACCAATAACGAAGTTTCGGAAGTGATTTGCGCATGCGCGGGGGGTCCGCCATCTTAACGAATCGATTCGTAAATATTTACGAAATTTCGTAAATACCGAACTTTTTTAAGGGAAAATTTTGTAATTATTTTAAATATCGAAACAAAAAAAAACCCCAATTACAAATCGATTTTAGAAACAAATTTTTCCGTTGTTACCCAGGCCTACAAAACAGCCATGTGGGCCACAGCAACACGTGGCAGGGGACGGCTAGTAGGGTAAATAAACAAATAATCTGATTATTGAGACATAGATCCATGTATATTGAGAAGACTTGTTAACTGTAGCATCCATTTTTTAAGATCTAGTTTTATCCCTGAAACTTAGACCCTCGAGAGGCTAGGTATTATAAGATTTAGGTCAGAGCATTGTGAGTCTGGGACACAGACCAGATATATTTTACAGCTGAGCCTGTCTAGGGAGAGCTAACAATGACAATTTCCAAATGAAGTAGATATTAATCTACCCAATGATTCATTTCTCCCTTGCTTGAGCCTCTGTTCATTCCCAAAAAGGCCTAGCCTCATTCAGTTGGCTGTACAAGAAAAACAAAGGAATCCGAGGAGTGCAGATAGAGGTATTTGTCCAGACCTTGAGCACTAGCAATCCTCTTATTTATATCTAGAAATGAATATTGCTTTTGGATTGGTGCTTGTTTTCCTCTTAGTCAGGATCTTTTGAGCCTCATCTTCTTCATTTCTCTTTTCCTTCCTGCTTTTCTGTTCTTTCCCATACCACCCCCCACTCTTTCATGGGCTTTTATGTTCTTTCCCATACCACCCCCCCCCCCAACTCTTTCATTACCACTGGATTTAAGCTATGATCCCTTGAGCTCTGTAAACTGGGGGTAGAATAAGTATTTGACATTTTCTTAGATGTGGTTGGAAATTGGTGTTCCCAACCACTTGGGAAGAAAAAGTGTTTGGAACATTCCCACAATTTCATAGAATCGTAGCATCAAAGAGTTGGAAGAGACCTCCAAAGAGTTGGAAGAGACGGCTCCCTGTTGGCCGTCACCACCCCCAGCTCCTTCAAGGTCAATCCTGTCACTTCAAGGCTGCCATCCATCCATCTTGGCTGTTCTGGAACAGCTGTTCCAGGAGCTCCAATTTTGTTTGCTTTGAATTAAATGTTGGTTTGCAATCCCAGGCTTGGGATTTTGCAGCAGGGTGGCTTCCTGTTATAGTTTGCAATCATAGGGCAAGCCACCTGTCCATTATAGTTAGGATCCCTGGTCCCGCCCCTGTCTGGGTTTTTTTTTCAGTCAGTCTCAAAAAGGAAGTCAATGCAGAGGATGTACACAAACATCCTCCTGTGCAAAGGCTTCACCTCAGAGAAAGACTTCCTGGGGGAGAACAGTTTTAAGAGCCTCTACAGATTCCCAGAGGGTTCCAGGGAAACAGCTTTACAGCCCTGAGGACTTCCGGAGGGAATAACAGCTCTGCTCACCTCCAGCTAAGTGACTACAGGCCTGTTGGTACGTCTTCTAGGTTCTGAGACGCAGTTCAGCCGGTAGTGGACTCAAATCAGTCAGGTTTAGGTTCACAGCAGCCTGGGAGGAGCTAAAAGGGGAATTTTCCTTTTAACAAAGTTTTTGAAGATAGTGCCTGTTTCCTGTAAACAAGATTGCAAAGCTAATAGACTGTTAAGCCTGTTTGTTCATTAATAAAGAACTGTTATATTTCTCAAGCCTCATAAAGACTGCTTAATAAGGGAAATTTTCCTAAAGGCTTCTTTTCGGGGGCCCTGGCTTCCCGCTGGATGCAAGCCTAACATCCTCTCTTAAAAGCACCTCATTTCGGCTCCAGCGGCGACAGAACACACCTTTGGCCCCTCTTCCTTTTTCCTTCCTTTTCACCCAGCATCATTGTCTTCTCTAAGCTTTCCTTTCGTCTCATGATGTGGCCAAAGTAGTTCAGCTTTGTCTCTAATCTCCTTCCCTCCAGTGAGCAGTCGGGCTTTATTTCCTGGAGGATGGACTGCTTGGATCTTCTCGCAGTCCAAGGCACTCTCAGCACCACAGTCCATTCTTTTACAATGTCCATTTGGGAAAGAAGCAACTTTAAGTCATAGAATCATAGAATGAAAGAGTTGGAAGAGACAATGGCTTCAAACTACAAGAAAGGAGATTCCATCTGAACATGAGGAAGAACTTCCTGACTGTGAGAGCTGTTCAGCAGTGGAACTCTCTGCCATGAAGTGTAGTAAAGGCTCCTTCTTTGGAGGCTTTTAAACAGAGGCTGGATGGCCATCTGTCGGGGATGCTTTGAATGCAAGTTTCCTGCTTCTTGGCAGGAGGTTGCCAAGAAGCGTAACAAAGTGGTTGTATGCCGCTCTGGTGAGCAATCTGATTGCCGCTCATTGGACTATTTGAAAATGTAATGTTCGTTTGTGGGATTAACAGAACTCAAAAACCACTGGATGATTTGACACCAAATTTGGACACAAGACACCTAACAACCAATGTATGTTCTTCACTCAAAAATTGATTTTGTCATTTGGGAGTTGTAGTTGCTGGGATTTATAGTTCACCTACAATCAAAGAGCATTCCTAAACCTCACAAATGATGGAATTGAACCAAACTTGGCACACACTTCTCCCATGACCAACAGAAAATACTGGAAGGGTTTGGTGGGCAGTGTCCTTTGGTTTTGGAGTTGTAGTCTCACCTACATCCAGAGATCACTGTGGACTCAAACAATGATGGATCTGGACCAAACTCTACACGAATACTCAATATGCCCAAATGTGAACACTGGTGGAGTTTGGAGAAAATAGAATCTTGACATTTGGGAGTTGTAGTTGCTGGGATTTATAGTTCACCTACAATCACAGAGCATTCTGAACCCCACCAACAATACAATTGGGCCAAACTTCCCACACAGAACCCCCATGTGGGCCACAGCAACACGTGGCAGGGGACGACTAGTCTATAAAAATAAAAATGTAATGTTTGTTTGTAGGATTAATATAACTCAAAAACAACTGGATGAATTGCCACCAAATTTGGCCACAAGGCACCTACTAACTAGGCTTGGGTAACCACGGAAAAATTTGGTTCTAAACTCGTTTCGTTTTTAGGGGGGCCCTTGCGTTTCGTTTTTTTTAAAGAATTCCGAATTTTTCCTTTAAAAAGTTCGAAATATACGAAATTTCATATAATTACGAATCGATTCGTTAATGGCGGACGCGATTGCGCAATATGCTAAAAAACCCTCCAAATGGGACAGGGGGAACTTCTGAAGCTTCCCTCTCCCTCTGTTGTTGACTGTTGGTGTGATAATTTATTTTTTATCACTGATAAAACAAACAACAACCCTAAAACTTGCACCAGACATACGGAAATAATAATGGAACCAAACTTGGCACACAGAACTCCCATGACCAACAGAACATACTGGAAGGGTTTGGTGGGCATTGACCTTGAGTTTGGAGTTGTAGTTCACCTACATCCAGAGAGCACTGTGGACTCAAACAATGATGGATCTGGACCAAACTTGGCACAAATAATCAATATGCCCAAATGTGAACACTGGTCGAATTTGGGGGGAAATAGACCTTGACATTTGGGAGTTGTACTTACTGGGATTTATAGTTCCCCTACAATCACAGAACATTCTGAACCCCACCATTGATAGAATTGTGCCAAACCTCCCACACAGAACCCCATGAAGGCCACAGCAACATGTGGCAGGGGATGGCTAGTCCTAAATAAAACTGCACACTTTTTTTTAAAAAAAGTTCAACATTGAAAAGTTTGAGTAGAACGTTCTTTGAATGCTAAGTTGTGCAACTTAACTACCAAATGTATGATTACTTTCTTCTCTGATTCACTCCATCCTCAGCAAGCTGTTCCTTGTCTCCTGCCCTATCCTCTCCTGCTCTTTCTCAGATGGCCTTTTCGTTATACAACTAGCTCTTGAAACTTTCTGGGCTCCCTTTCTTCTTCACCTCCCTGCCTACTCTGATTCTGGGTAGACGTCATTGAAAGTTGGTGAAAGTCAAAGCAGCAGACGTTGAATCATATTGGCAAGGGTGAGAACTAATATGGGAATCTCAGTGGGCAGGCTGATCAAATTATCCTTGTCATTAGGTTCTTGTAGGTTTTTGCAGGCTATAGTGCCATGTTCTAGAGGCATTCTCTCCTGACGTTTCGCCTGCATCTATGGCAAGCATCCTCAGAGGTAGTGAGGTCTGTTGAAACTAGGAAAAAGGGTTTATATATCTGTGGAATGACCAGGGTGGGACGAGCTCTTGTCTGTTGGAGCTAGGTGTGAATGAATCTATTCAGATTCATAGCTATACAATCTTCTGCAGGAGTCTACCGTATACCATGCAGCTGTGGATAAGTCTACATAGGGACTACCAAATGCAGCATTGCACAAACACGACTCAAGGAACATGAAAGGCACTGCAGACTACTTCAACCAGAAAAGTCAGCCATAGCAGAGCACCTGATGAACCAACCTGGACACAGCATATTATTTGAGAACACAGAAATGCTGGACCACTCCAACAACCACCATGTCAGACTACACAGAGAAGCCATTGAAATCCACAAGCATGTGGACAATTTCAACAGAAAGGAGGAGACCATGAAAATGAACAAAATCTGGCTACCAAAACAGCAGAGAGGAAACAACCAGGCACATCTTAACACCTCTCAACAGAACATTTTCCCAGGCTCAGCCAAGCCTTCAAATGCTAATGAAGGTGGTCAGCTGAAACATTCACACCTAGCTTCAGCAGAGAGCTCTTTGCCCCACCCCAGCCATTCCACAGATATATAAACCCATTGTCCTATTTCCAACAGACCTTACTATCTCTGAGGATGCTTGCCATAGATGCAGGCGAAACGTCAGGAGAAATGCCTCTAGAACATGGCCCTATAGCCCAAAACAACCCACAAGAACCTAGTGATTCCAGACATGAAAGCCTTCGACAATACATTATCCTTGTCATCATTATCATCTTCTTCATCTCCTGGGATGGACTAAACTTTTGCCTTTTGCTACTCCACTGAGAGAGGGGGGTGCTTTCTTTTTTAATGGGAGTTAAGGTACATTAATCACATTTTATATTTATCATATCAGAAGTGAACCAAGGTGCAGCTGTAATGTATTTTGTAAAACCACAAAGCTTTAAAAAGTTGGCATTATATGGCTGTATTATATATTATATGGTTGAACAGAAGCTCTCCAAAGCTTTAGATGTTCTTACTGCCTATTACAGGGAAAATCAGCTGATTCCTAATTCATCTAAAACATAGATGTGTGCTTTCCATCTTAACAAGACAATTTTGGGGGTTTTTTTGGGAGGGGTTGAAATTTTTTTTGGGGGGGGGGGGTTGTCTTTATTTTTGACTTCCTTGATATATTATTGTTCTCCAACTTTACATGGTCAAATGATCTTTCCCTGATATTTTTATCCCTCCTACCCCTCATATATATATATATATATATATAAGAAAAACGGGGAAGGAATAGGTAGGTACTAGGGCTGGGCAACCACGGAAAAATTTGTTTCTAAACTCGATTCGTTTTTAGGGGTTTTTTGCGTTTCGATTTTTAAAAGAATTCCGAAATTTTTCTTTAAAAAAGTTCAAAATTTACGAAATTTCATAAAATTACGAAACGATTACGAAACGATTTCGAAACAATAACGAATCGATTCGTTAATGGCGGACGCGACTGCGCAATACGCTAAAAAAACCTCCAAATGGGACAGGGGGAACTTCTGAAGCTTCCCTCTCCCTCTGTTGTTGACTGTTGGTGTGATAATTATATTTTTTTCACTGATTAAACAAACAACAGCTATAAAACTTGCCCCAGACATGCGGAAATAATAACGAAACGATTTCGAAACAATTTTGAAACGATTACGAAACAAATTACGAAATAAATTGAAATATTCATTTCGATTTTAGTTGCTCCTGAATGGTTCAATATCTTTTTAAAATCGAAACGCAAAAACCCCAAAAAAACGAATCGATTTTAGAAACAATTTTTTCCATTGTTACCCAGGCCTTATATATATATATATATATATGCTCTGTGCATAATGAGTACCCTAAAAACAAAAGAACCAATGAATGAAATCACACCAAATTTGGCAACAAAATGTCTCACAACACAAGGAGTGACCATTAGGGCTGGGCGGTTTCGTTCGTTAATTTCGTAATTCGTTATTAATTCGGATTTAAATTAGCTTACGATCCGATATTGAGCCATTTTGGAATAGTGTGAGGAGTAAATTAGATTCGAAACATTTTTTCAATTTATTTCGTAATTATTTTGTTATTATTTTGTAATTATTTCGTAATTATTTTCGCATGTCTGGTGCAAGTTTTATAGTTGTTGCTTGTTTTATCACACCAACAGTCAACAACAGAGGGAGAGGGAAGCTTCAGAAGTTCCCCCTGTCCCATTTGGAGGTTTTTTTAGCATATTGCGCAATCGCGTCCGCCATTAACAAATCGATTCGTAATTATACGAAATTTCGAATATTTTGAAATTTTTAAAAGGAAAATTTCGGAACAAGTCACCTAACAACCCAATGTATGTCCTTCACTCAAAAAAATTGATTTTGTCATTTGGGAGTTGTAGCTGCTGGGATTTATAGTTCACTACAATCAAAGAGCATTCTGAACCCCACCAACGATGGAATTGAACCAAACTGGCACACAGGGCTCCCATGACCAACAGAAAAAACTGGAAGGGTTTGGTGGGCATTGACCTTGAGTTTGGGAGTTGTAGTTCACCTACATCCAGAGAGTACTGTGGACTCAAAAATGATGAATCTGGACCAAACTTGGCACAAATACTCAATATGCCCAAATGTAAACACTGGTTGTGTTTGGGGGAAATAGACCTTGACATTTGGGAGTTGTAGTTACTGGGATTTATAGTTCACCTACAATCAAAGAGCATTCTGAACCCTACCAATGACAGAATTGGGGCAAACTTCCCACACAGAACCCCCATGACCAACAGAAAATACTTAAGGCCATCCAGTCCAACTCCCTTCACCAGAGCAAGAAATTGTAATTAAAGCCCTCCTGACAAAGAGCCATTCAGCCATAGATATAGATAGATAGATATGAGTCTCACACACAGAGAGATATAGTATCATAGATTTGAAAGGGACCCCAAAAGAAGGACAATTATATGTTGCATGTTTCTGAGTAGGCAAAACAATCTCCACATCAACACTGATAAAGAAACAGCAAGAAATACTGCTTGCCCAGAAGCATAAAGTAAATACATATATTAAAAAACAGCACTTTCTCATTACTTTATTTTCCAGATCACCAGACTCAGCCACAGCAACGCATGGCAGGGGACAGCTAGTGTGTGTGTGTGTGTATGGGGGGGGCAGACAATCATCTCGAGCTCTGTGGATGGCCAGGGAAGGAATCCCAATGGAGCATTGCAGCACACCCAAATACCTGGGAGTTACCCTGGACTATGCCCTGACCTACAAGAAACACTGCTTGCATATCAACCAAAAAGTGAGTGCTAGAAATAATATCATATGAAGGCTGACTAGCACAACCTGGGGATCACAACCAGATACAGTGAAGACATCTGCCCTTGCGCTTTGCTACTCTGCTGCTGAGTACGCATGCCCAGTGTGGAACTCACCATAATGAGGAGATATTGGAAAAATAGATATTGGGAAAATAGATATTTATTTATGTATACATTGTATGTACTTTACAAGCACAGAAATGTATAGAAAAATCAAGTTCTCTATGTACAGAAAGAATGCCAACGGACAAGCAAGCTGCTGTCCAGGCACAGCAAGAGGGGAGCTGAAGAGGGAGCATGTTATCTATACATTCCAGGAGAGAGATAAGCCTGTCCTAGTGGCAACAGACTGGTACAACTAGGCTCTAAAAGGAGCCCCCCTCTCCCTCCTGACAGGTCAAAGTTAGGCCCCTTGACTGATGGATGTAAGCTGCTGCTAGAAAGAAATACTAGAGACTAGGGCTGGGCGGTTTCGTTTCGTTAATTCGTAATTCGTTAATAATTCGTTAATTTTTTCAATTACAAAACAATAACGAACCATTCTGGAGCAATTATTAAAAAAAACGAATTTTCAAAAACGTTTTGTAAATGCTTCGTATTTCGATATTGTATTCGTTTCGTTATTGTTTTGAGGTCGTTTCGTTATTATTTCCGCATGTCTGGGCCAGTTTTATGGTTTAATTAGTGAAAAAAAATTATAATATCACACCAACAGTCAACAACAGAGGGAGAGGGAAGCTTCAGAAGGTTTTGGAGGTTTTTTAGCGTATTTCGCGGTCGCGTCCGCCATTAACGAATCGATTCGTTATTGTTTCGGAAATCGATTCGTTAATTTTTACCATTTACGAAATTTCGTAAATATCGAACTTTTTAAAAGGAAAATTTTGTAATTATTTTAAATATCGAAACAAAAAAAAAACCCAAATACAAATCGATTTTAGAAACAAATTTTTCCGTTGTTACCCAGGCCTAACAGAGACATGCCTTCTGCATGTTGGAAAATAGCACTTGATATTCTTATGATGCTAAGATGATGCAGTGAATGATGTCAACTTATGTAGACACATGTTCTTTGTTTGACTGCAATTGGAGGGTATAAAAGCCATAGTCTGCACCTATATCATTGCTCTGGTGCTTTTGGACACAACTCCTCACCAGAGTCCCAGCTGGAAATAAAGCCGTACTTTTCTTTTCTCCGGAAAGGGTCTCTCTTGATAGTATCTCTCCTATCTATCCTGCAATAACCACACTAAAACAGTGGATGTGGCTCTTAAGGAGACATGCTGCATTTTTACAGGATGTCTACACCCTACACCACTGGAGAAATTATACTGTTTTTCCAGAATTGAACCACCTGACATCTGCCAGTAAGTAGCAATAATGAAAGGACCAAGGCAGGGACATCTCCATCCCATCCTCTGTTCAGATATCAGCCAGCATGCCAATGTCTTAAATCAAGAAAGAGCTTCCTAAGATCTGCAGAGATACTTGCAGGAACACCTCAGCAAGCAAGTGTCCAAAAGTGGCAGGCTAAAACCTAGAATCTCAAGCCATGGCTGAAACTGAATGAGAGACTCCCCCTGGGCAAACAAAAGACTGGGTGACTTGGAAGGCACTGAACAGACTGTGTTCTGGCACCACAAGAGGCAGAACCAACTTTAAGAAATGGGGCCACAAAGTGGAGTCCACGACATGCAAGTGTGGAGAAGAGCAAATCACAGAGCACCTACTGCAATGGAACCTGAGCTCTGTCACATGCACAATGGAGGACCTTCTTATAGCAACACCAGACGCACTCCAAGTGGCCAACTACTGGTCAAAGGACATTTAATATTAATCACATCAGTCTCTTGATACATTGACCCAGGTTCTTGAGTCATTTGTTGACAAAATTTTCCAGATGCATACATTTCTACAAAGAGTAATCTAATAAACTAATTTGGGGGTGCTTTTGTCTAGGGAAAAAGTCAACCATTTTATATAACTAAATAGAACAATATTTAAATTTGTGTACCCAGTAGAGATGGATTTCATATGACATGTCATTCTAGCACAGCCTGGCTATTAGTTTTTGGCTACAAGCAAGAAGCACCTGGAAACATCAACTTGCTTCTGGAATGCCAATGTTTCATCAGGGATCAAAATCTGGCAGGTACAAGATGCTACCCGCTACGACATCTCACCATGACTTCAAAAAGAACGCCACTCTAAGGACTGTAAGAAATGTAAATGGCTATCTAACATCATCTTACTGTTGCTAAAAACATGCCTCAACTTTTGGGGGTGAAATATTAGACAAATTCCCCATACACTAGAGTCTCGCTTATCCAACCTTCGCTCATCCAACGTTCTATCTTATCCAACGCAGTCTGCCTCCTGCCCAGATCAACAGCTGTTTCAATACATTGTGATGTTTTGGTGCTAAATTTGTAAACACAGTAATTGCTACATAATGTTCCCGTGTCTTTATTTATTTACAAAACAAACAAATAAATAACCGTGTCTTGAACTGCTTTTTCTGTCTTTTTTTGTAAAACAAGATGTTTTTGTGCTTGATTTGTAAATCATAACATAATTTGATGTTTAATAGGCTTTTCCTTAATCCCTCCTTATTATCCAACTTTTTTGCTTATCCTATGCTCTGCTGGCCCATTTATGCTGGATAAGCGAGATTCTACTGTACTTACCAGAGCAGTGGTTCCCAACCTGTGGTCCATGGAACACCAGTGGTCAGCAAGAACTAAGATATGGTCCACAGCCTCACTGTTATGACACCCTTGCAATGAGAGTGACTGGTCATGAAAAACCCACTTCTAGTGCTGAGTCTTTTCTGTGAGCGAGCAGATGGTGACTACTGAATGGCATATGTTCTGTATCAGAAACTAGAGCTGATGTGGTTTAACCAATGCAATTTTCTGAATCAGCAACCCAAATAACCAAACTGTTGGGACTCAGCCTGTGATTGAACTCATTGAACCTGAGCCTGTGAGTGTGCTGGTACAGCCGTACCAGAAGCTCCCATTTTGTTTGCTTTGCATTGAATGTTTGTTGCAGTCCTAAGTTTCAGGGACTCTGCAGATAGGTGGCTTCTTTTGGCTGCAATCATAGGGCAAGCCACATGTCAATTATAGTTAGGTTCCCTGGTCCTGCCCCCTTTTGGGGTTTTTGGAGGGAATAGGAGCCTTTTTTAGTTCAGTCCACACAGAGAAGCTTTCCATGCAGGACATAATACCAAGAGCTCCTGTAGAAAGCTTCTTCTACAGCTTGGCCGGGGTTATACAGCCCACAGCTTGGCCAAGGATCATACAGCCTTACAGCTCCTTTGCTGAGGGACTTCAGTCAGCCATCACTGAAACCTGAACTCCTTTTCCCTGGAAGTCTACAAAGCTCTGCTTGGTAAGGGTCTCTCGCGGAAGCCAGAAGCAGTTGGTACCAGGTGTAGGGGCTCCACGCCAACAGAGGCAAAGAAAGACTGCCCAGATTAGAAGTTAAGGATTTCCCCATTAGTTAAATATACAGTTATGAAGATAGTGCCTGTTCCCAGTGAACAAGATTGAAAGAGCCAATAAACTGTTAAGAAAGCCTTAAAGTACCTGTTTGTTTTCATAAATAAAGAACTTTGTTGAACCTTTAAGCAATCTAAAGACTTTGTTTTGGGGCCTTTAATCTGAGGCAGCCCCGGTGTCCCGTTGGGCACACAGAATTTATGTCCTGTCCACAGTCTTATGCATAGGCCCAGCATGCGACAGCACAGTGAGTGTGTTTCAGTTTCCTGATGTTTCTGTGTCTGATGTGGGTAATGAGGAGGGAAATCAGTCTCCTGTTGCTTCTGATGTGGGGGATGCTGGGGCTGAGTGCAAGATGGAGACACTTTGGTCAATAAGTTTCATGCAGACACTGACAGAGAGGCTTCGGTGCAAAGGGCAGATTCTCATGAGAATGTTTCTGTCAGGCCTTGGGAGGAAGGTTTACTCCCTCCGCCTGTGAGCTCTCCAGATTCTAGTTTGGAAAACAGTCTGACACCTGGGAAAGTTAATGAGGAGTCAGATAAGCAGATTCAGCGGCTGGAGATTAGCCAGAATTGACAAGAGGCCCAGTGTTTACGTAGATCTGAAAGAATTCTGTGCAGGTACAACTGTACCAGGAGCTCCAATTTTGTTTGCTTTGCATTGAATGTTTGTTGTAGTCCTAAGTTTCAGGGACTCTGCAGATAGGTGGCTTCTTTTGGCTGCAATCATAGGGCAAGCCACCTGTCAATTATAGTTAGGTTCCCTGGTCCCGCCCCTTTTTGGGTTTTTGGAGGGAATAAGAGCCTTTTTGGGTTCAGTCCACACAGAGAAGCCTTTCATGCAGGACATAATACCAAGAGCTCCTGTAGAAAGCTTCGTCTTCTATGGCTTGGCCAGGGAGATATACAGCCTACAGCTTGGCCGGGGTTATACAGCCCTACAGCTCCTTTGCTGAAGGACTTCAGTCAGCCATCACGGAAACCTGAACTTTTCCCCTGGAAGTCTACAAAGCTCTGCTTGGTAAGGGTCACTCGCGGAAGCCAGAAGCAGTTGGTACCGGGTGCAGGGGCTCCACGCCAACAGAGGCAAAGACAGACTGCCCAGATTAGAAGTTAAGGATTTCCCCATTAGTTACAGTTATGAAGATAGTGCCTGTTCCCTGTGGACAAGATTGAGAGAGAGCCAATAGTCTGTTAAGAAAGCCTTAAAGTACCTGTTTGATTTCATTAATAAAGAACTTTGTTGAACCTTTAAGCAATCTAAAGACTCTGTTTTAAGGAAATCCAAAGGCCTTTAATCTGAGGCAGCCCCAGTGTCCCATTGGGCACATGGAATTTATGTCCTGTCTACAGTCTTATGCCCAGTGTGCGACAGCACAAATTCGTCAATTAAAGTCAAAGTCTGGTGGAAAATGAAACAAGTTTTTGGGATTTAAAGTGTGTCTGTAGAAAATATTGTCAGATCAGGCATTGTTTGGAAACCAAGTATAAGCCTTATGGAATTCCTGCTGAAGTGGATTCGTCTTCATGGATTTCTCTAGCCTTTCCAGGTGACTAGTAGCATTTGGTCTATTCTTGCATCTTGTTTGATTCCTGTCTAGATATCACTGCATTGGATTATAATCTCATGCTTTTTGGACATTGTTTTTGATTGCTACATTTTGGACACTGTTTTATCTGGCTGCCTTTGAATGCCTTATTGCTTTTTTGCAATCTTATCTATCATTACAAGCATTTATTTCTACTGGCTTTTTTGCTAAGCTATAATAAAAAAGGATTGTTCCTTCATTCAACATGTGGTGTGTTTTAGTCAGAAGGGCTATTTCCTGTTTTGCAGTGCAACACAAACTGAATCCAATGTTGACCAAAAACTGATTTGTAACCCAAAGTGTCCCCGGTCAAAAAAAAAGTTGGGAACCACTGTGTTAGAGGATGTTTGGGAGTACTAAGCACCACCCTTACTTTGATGCAGGGTGGAGGTTTAATTCAGCCCCTAGCATTCAGCATTTGGCCATCTGTGATTAACAACACAATGTATTACAGAACACAATTATCCCAACCTCCTAAATCCTACCTCTGTGTCATTGCGTTGCCAAAGTCAACGTCTGTGTTTGTTTTCCTCCCTGTTTTTCAGATTACTTTGCTGCTTTTCTGGCAGGCCCAAACATTTGATTACATAAATTTGAATTAAATGTCCTTGACCGTGTTCATTGCTTTGAGGATAGGATTGTCCAACCGTCGTTTGTTTGCCAGCTTTCCAGCTTGGTCTTATCATTGTTTCTAAAGATCTGTGATAAGGTTTTAGCACTTGCTGTCAAAGGCCATATTGCATTTGCCATCTTTTATTACTGCCACCGAAACGAGCAAATAGTCTTTAGTCTCAGCTTAAATTATACTTTTGTTCCATTAGCGAAGCAGTCTTTGTAAACAGACACTAAAACAATGTATGGACAATGTTTACTCTCCTATTAATTTTTGAGAGAATGAGGCTGATCCTCGGAGCTTACCGGGTTGAATGTGGTTTCAATATCAAAGAGGTCTTGTTTCAATATGGAAGAGAAATCTCCTGGGCTTCTTCTACTCCCCCAAGGAGAACCTACGTCTTTTATTCTGTTGACACTGAGTAAGTTCAAACTACAGTGATCCATCAAGCATGGCACTCTCTGAATATTACCTAAGTCCCAATAAACTCTCAGTGAGTAATTCATTGAGTTCAGCAGGCTTTAATGAGGACTTAAAAGCTTGCTTCTCTGTGTAAGTTTCAGGATTTTACTGAGGAAAGTAAAATTAGATTGACCTAAAGACCGATAGCAGAAGAGTATTCAAATAATGGAGGGGGGGGGGGGGAGAAACACTACAAATCATTAAATATTGGGATATTCCTTTTCCTCTTTCAGTTGCGAAATCTCTGCTCAGAAAAAGAGCTTTCCTGTATGCATCTGTTATGCTTTTGGAATAGTCTGCCCATCATCCTGCACTTCCCAGCAGTAGACATCATTTGCCCATGATCCTGCAGTAAGAAAATTACCTGGCAATACTGGGGGACTGAAAGCCAAACAACCAATGCTGTCATCAGGCGGCAATGAAACGTCAATATCCTTCATTGCATTGCGATTATTTGTTGATGTGTTACCAAACATACTCATGCCACCAGTTCCAAATCCTTATGTTGACCCAAACAAACTCATTTTGGCCCTACTGATGGCTCCCTTCCACTTCCTTCACGCAGCTCTCTTCCCTCAATGCCTTGCCAGGCGGTAATAAGGGCCACGTCATTCAATTTTTAAAATATATGTATATATTTAATTTTTAATTTTTTTAATTTTTTAAAAAAAATTAAAAGTTTTTCTCTGCAGTGTTGCTGAAGAATTAAAACCGAGACACGTTTGCCAGAATAAACCCTCCCCAAGAAAATGATGACAGTGAAGTTTCAGTGGGACCAAGCTGGGATCCGATTATGTGCCAGGAAATAATCGACTTGATACACAACCTAAAGCCAAATAAGGCCCCGGGCAGTGATGCCATTACCCCTGAAATACTGAAGGCAAACCCACTATGGTGGGCAAACCTGCTAGCAAACCTTTTTACAAGGAGCAATGAAACGGGGTCCATGCCAAAGGCAACATTTACACTTGTTTCCAACAGACAAAGGTTATTTCTCCCACCCTGGACATTATTCCACAGATATAAACCCAATTTTCCTAGTTTCCAATAGACCTCACAACCTCTGAGGATGCCAACCATAGATGTAGGCAAAACGTCAGGAGAGAATGCTTCTGGAACATGGACATACAGCCCGGAAAACTCACAACAACCCAGTGATTTTGGCCTTTGACAAATACATTAAATCCATCTTTATTTTTCAAGTCACTTCATAAATTACTTAAACGTGGCCCTATTGTATTTTGATACACAAAGGTGATATGCACTTTAGAATAATTGGGAAAAGGCTGGAGAAGGGTTTATAAAGACAGAGAAGGGTTTATAAAGACATTGTGTTGATATCCAAAAATAAAAAAAGACATCCAAATTGTACTGCACCCTCCCTCAACCCCATCCTTTATTGTAACTCTCATTATATCAACATCTTACTATAATCCGTCTCCCGTCCACTATTTGGATCCAGCCATAGATGTAGGCAAAATGTCAGGAGAGAATGCTTCTGGGACATGGCCATACAGCCTGGAAAACTCACAACAACCCAGTGATTTTGGCCTTTGACAAATACATTAAATCCATCTTTATTTTGCAAGTCACTTCATAAATGACTTAAACGTGGCCCTATTGTATTTTGATACACAAAGGTGGCATGCACTTTAGAATAATGAGGAAAAGGCTGGAGAAGGGTTTATAAGGACATTATGTCGATATCCAAAAATAAAAAAGACATCCAAATTGTACTGGACCCTCCCACAACCCCATCCCCAGCATACTTTATTGCAACTCTCATTATATCAACATCTTACTATAATCCGTCTCCTGTCCACTATTTGGATTCGACAAAATGCATCTTCACTATCTCTTTACATCAAAGGTATGGCAGAGATAATGCCAGTTTTAAGTCAATGTAAAATAGCTGGAGGGGAAAGATAGCCTTGAGTGCCTTCATCATTGTTGTTTATTCCAACCTCACCTCACCCTTGAACAAACTCCTCTCTCGTCTGAGAGCAGTCGAAAATAGCCACCATCACTTCCCTGATTGTCGTAATTTAATTAAATAACCTTTCACACCAAGCAAACCCAAAAGCAAAAAGGCTCATTAATCTTTCTAGTGATTAGAGATGCCTCGAGAGCTTCGAACATTTACCTCTCCTTCCCAGCAGCAGAAATGGATTTAGGAGGATCATGGTTCATACCTCGCATTCCCTGGAGCCAGAAATGGTATACGTGCAGGGTCCAGATCCATTAACCGATACATCCATGGTCTCGGAATTTGTAGGCTTGTAGTCCACATAATACTCCTGTAAAGGGGAGTTCATTTGCCTTTCTGACTCTCGGGCTTTTTTCCGACGCCTCTTCATAAGAGAGTGTTGCTGGAGCTGTTTCATGCTGGCAGGGTAACGCTTCCAGGAGACATAAATGACCAACAGAATCATTGCCACCGAAAGAAAGAGGGCAACGCTTCCAGCAATAATCTTGTGAAAGGAAACATGCTCATACTCGAGTTCGGGTCCAGATGTTGGAAACTCCGGAGAAGGGCTTGGTGTAAACGATGTCAGTTGATAGTCTTCCAGTTTGGGAAGAGTAGGCTTGGGGACAAAAATGGGCCTCTGTTGAGTTTTAGGTGCCTGGTACGGCTTCTCGGTGACAACCACTGGGATTTCGGCACAGATGTTGTAGGTTTCGACAGCATCACTCACCTTTTCGCCTTGGATATGCTTGGGACCTGCACAAATCATGGTGCTTTCCTTGTTCCCCTTGAAGTTTTTAAGCCAGGTAAACAGGGGGCAAATACTCCGAGTACATTCCCACATATTTCCAGACAAGGTGATGGATATTAAAGAAATCCAGGCATTGACAGTCTCCTGAGAGATATTGGTCAGTTTGTTGGAATCCAAATTGAGCTTCTGCAAATTGGGCAGGCACTGGAACGTCCCAGGTTCAATCCCCGCAATATCATTCCCTGATAAATCCAAGTTGTGTAAGGAACTCCAAGTCCATGTTAACCCTTGGCTAATGGACCGGATCTTATTCCACTGCAAGTAAATGGAGCGCAGGCTAAAGAGACGTGGAAAGTGAGCAAAGTTGATTTTCGAAAACTGGTTGTGCTCCAAGTGGAGCTCGGTGAGCTTCAAGAGGCCGGCGAACGCATTGCGGGACAAACTCCGCAGGCGGTTGTAACCCAAATCCAGAAAGTCGAGATTGCGGCAATCTTGGAAAACTCGAATCGGAACAGTCTTCAACGAGTTGGACCGTAAGTGCAAGATCAAGAGCTTGCGGAGACCTTTGAACTGCTCAGATTGCAATGCCTGCAGCTTGTTGTACGACAGGTCCAGGTTGCGGAGGTTGGGGACTGGGTGAAATGTTTTGTTGTGCAGATGAGTGATTTTATTGGAGCTCAGGATTAATTCCTTCAGCCTACGGATGCCCTGGAAGGCATCCTCGTCTACGGAACCGATGTAATTGTGGTCAAGGTACAGCCATATGAGTTGGTGAAGGCCTGCAAACTGATTTGGTTTGAGCTTCTGGATGCTGTTGTACCGCAATGATAAACCTTGAGATCCTCCAGAAATGTTTTGAGGAATGTCTCTAAAAGCATGAGACTCACAATAGACAATTTTGCCATCACATCTGCAGTTTTTGGGGCAGGCTCGTTGAGCCCCTGTCAATGTCACAAACAGCACTGTAGGAAGGAGCACGAAGACTGCACTCATGCCTCTCAGGTGCTTAATTACATGGAAACCTGTAATATTAGAAAAATGACAGACATTGTCAAGTCATTCCAATCAACCAGGAGCAGCTATGCAATAGAACGACTTCTAATATTGCCTAACAGGTCTAGCTAGATCCAAGGCTGTCTCCTATTTCCTTTGATTCTTTTGCATGGTAATGCTTCTTCTTCAGTCCCTTATTTCACTGCTTTATCATTCCCTTCCCATGAAAATACCCACTCCTCATTATCTCAGTATAATTTATGATTTTTAAAAATATTTTTCATTTAATTCCGTGTATATCACCATGGGGGCCCCTGGTGGCACAGCAGGATAAACTGCCGAGCTGCTGAACTTGCTGACTAAAATATCAGTGGTTCGAATCCGGGATGCAGGGTGAGCTCCTACTGTTAGCCCCAGCTTCTGCCAACCTGGCAGTTCGAAAACATGCAAATGTGAGTAGATCAATAGGAACCGCTTCTGCGGGAAGGTAGCGGCACTCCATGCAGTCATGCTGGCCAAATGACCTTAGAGGTGGCTACGGACAATGCCGATTCTTTGGCTTAGAAATGGAGATGAGCACCACCCCCCAGAGTTGGATATCACTAGACTTAATGACAAGGGGAAACCTTTGCCTTTACTATATCACTATTATAACGATTAACCAGAAGACCTAGGATCCCAACAATAAACCTGCTTGTCAAATCACCAGGAAAGCAAATCAGTGTTTCTGAATAATCCTGTACCTTTGGGCATCTCAAGAGCCATACAAACAACCATACAAATGTGTTTGTTTTTTTTTGGAAAGCAGAAGAAAGTAACAGTTTGGGAAACTGCAAAAATACATTGGGGGGTAAACATGATTCGAAAAGCATGCAAAGAAGGGCAGTTTCATGTGAGTTAAACCTAAGGCAAACATGGAGTAATGTGGGCTTGCACACATGTCTAATGTGCCTTATTTTGTGTGGGAGAAAATCTCCGCAAATATGGCCAATGCAAATCTATCTTCCTATATATTTTTTACTGACAGCAGTGTCATACAAGAGAGAAGGGAGGGAGGGATTTATTTGTGTGTGAGTTTTTGTGTTTGTGTGGCACAGGCAGCTGCTTTTCGGAGTCATATTAATTTATCCAGACACACTTGGTATCACCACAGCAGCAAAAGGGCAAAACCTGCACCAGAATCTTCCCCTCTACTTGCTCCCAATTTCTGCCTGTTTTCATATTTCACAACTGACATCCTGAGCAACTTAACGGCACTGTAATTCCAATGCGCCTGCAGCCCGCAATTCCCACATTCCCTGAATAACAGAGGTCTCGGAAAAGCATCGCTCACAAGCCTTGTGTATGTGTGATTTGTGGAGTGGAGAACTGGAAGAGGAGGGTAGAATTTTTTTTGACACTGTCGTCTTTTGATCCAATAGATCTTTCCAGAGTTTGGGAATCGTTCTGGGAAAAAAAAACCCAGTTGCATTCTTCCATCGGGGAAATTTGGAAGCAGCTCTGATTCCCCCAGTAACAAATAATACCATTGTTATTATTGGGAGAGAAAAAGAGGGAGAAGGAAGAGTGGGACAGCACAAGGAAGGGAGAATATGCAGATATTTCTCTGATGTTTCAGTCTGAAATCAAGAGGTGATGTGCTGGAGAGCGGCGAAGTGTGGAGAATTCCTAATCAAAAGAGCTTTTGACTCTCCTCTCTGATCTCCCCCCTCCTTCCCCACTTTAATGGTGAGCTTTTTCCCCCCATTTAAATTCTGATCTTCTTTCATCCCCCCCCCCCTTCTTAGAACATTCCCCATCTATGCCAGGAATACCAACCAAATCCAACCCAGAATTTATAGATTGACGGGGAAAATATAAACACAGAATTGGGAGAGTTGGTGGCGCTGCTATGGTGGATTAAGCTATGGAATGACTGCTGGGGATATAGCGGCTCTTTTGGAAGGGATCCTGAATGTGGATGCAACATGCCTTTGTGTACTTTTGCATGGGCACACACACCCTATCAACCTTCCTAATACCGCGACCCCTTAATACAGTTCCTCATGTTGTGTTGACCCCCAACCATAACATTATTTCCATTGCTACTTCATAACTGTAATTTTGCAACTGTTATGTATCGTCATATGAATATCTGATATGCAGGATGTATTTTCATTCACTGGACCAAATTTGGCACAAATACCCGATATGCCCAAATTTGAATACTGGTGGGGGGTGGGGGGATTGATTTTGTCATTTGGGATTTATAGTTCACCTACAATCAAAGAGCATTCTGAACTCCACCAACGATGGAATTGAACCAACTTGGCACACAGAACTCCCATGACCAACAGAAAATACTGGAAGAGTTTGGTGGGCATTGACCTTTAGTTTTGGAGTTGTAGTTCACACTACATCCAGAGAGCACTGTGGACTCAAACAATGATGGATGGACCAAACTTGGCAGAATCCTCAATATGCCCAAATTTGAAAACACTGGTGGGAGTTTGGGGAAAATAGACCTTGACATTTGGGAGTTGTGTTGCTGGGATTTATAGTTCACCTACAATCAAATATCTCTGAAAACTAACAAAATGAAGTTCGACAGTGAAAAATGCAAGATACTCCACTTTGGCAGGAAAAACGAAATGCAAAGATACAGAATGGGGAACAATGCCTGGCTCGAGAGCAGTACGTGTGAAAAAGATCTTGGAGTCCTCGTGGACAAGTTAAACATGAGCCAACAATGTGATGTGGCGGCAAAAAACGCCAATGGGATTTTGGCCTGCATCAATAGGAGCATAGTGTCTAGATCTAAGGAAGTAATGCTACCCCTCTATTCCGCTTTGGTTAGACCACACCTGTAATATTGTGTCTAATTCTGGGCAACACAATTCAAGAGAGATATTGACAAGCTGGAATGTGTCCAGAGGAGGGCGACTAAAATGATCAAGGGTCTGGAGAACAAGCCCTATGAGGAGCGGCTTAAGGAGCTGGGCATGTTTAGCCTGAAGAAGAGAAGGCTGAGAGGAGATATGATAGCCATGTATAATGTGAGAGGAAGCCACAGGGAGGAGGGAGCAAGCTTGTTTTCTGCTTCCATGGAGATTAGGACAAGGAACAATGGCTTCAAACTACAAGAGAGGAGATTCCATCTGAACATGAGGAAGAACTTCCTGACTGTGAGAGCCGTTCAGCAGTGGAACTCTCTGCCCCGGAGTGTGGTGGAGGCTCCTTCTTTGGAAGCTTTTAAACAGAGGCTGGATGGCCATCTGTCAGGGGTGATTTGAATGCAATATTCCTGCTTCTTGGCAGGGGGTTGGACTGGATGGCCCATGAGGTCTCTTCCAACTCTTTGATTCTATGATTCTATGGCAGAATTGGGCCAGACTTCCCACACAGAATCCCCATAACCAACAGAAAATACTGTGCTTTCTGATAGTCTTTGGCGACTCCTCTGACACCCCCTCGCAACCCTCTTCGGGGTCCCGACCCCCAGGTTGAGAACTACTGCTATAAAGAAAGGAAAACATGGGTAAAAAAGTCCCAAACTGCATTGAGGTATCAGTCCAGCCTAAGATCTAATAAGCAGTGTACTAAGGCCATGTATTCCAAGAGGAATTGAATACAAGGGAAGGGGGAGAAAACTGCAGGAGATAAACTATAAAGGACTAGCCATCCCCTGCCACACATTGCTGTGTGTATGTCTGTGTGTGTATGTGTTTTCTGTGTGTATATGTGTGTGTATATGTGTACATATGTGGGTTTGCATATTTTGTGCATGTGTTGTAATGCAATTTTTGGTTTTTGCCTTTTTAAGTCCCTTCTGCTGTGTTTTTCAGTGTTTTTATGAGTAATGGTCACTTGTTGGCCTGATAGGTGTCTTGTGTCCAAATTTAGTGTCAATTCATCCAGTGGTTTTTGGGTTATGTTAATCCCACAAACGAACATTACATTTTTATTTATATAGATTAGGACAGGAAAGTGCAGATGGAGGGAAGTGAAGCAACAAGAATCTCAAAATACAGATTTGTGGCAGTAAGAAAGATGGTTGAGATTTCTTGCCAAAGGCTTTCATGGTCGGAATCACTGGGTTGCTGGCACTGCACTGATGGGAAAATTCTGGGCTAGGGTAACACTGGGTTGTTGTGAGTTTTCTGGGCTGTATGGTTATGTTCCAGAAGCATTCTCTCCTAACATTTCACCCACATCTATGGCAGGCATCCTCAGAGGTTGTGAGGTATATTGGAAACTAAGCACGGTAGGTCTATATATCTGTGGAATGTCCAGGGTAGGAGAAAGAATTTGTATCTGTTGGGGAAAAAAAGTGTTCATGTTGCAATTGATCACCTTGATTAGCATTGCAAAGCTTCAAGGCCTGGCTGATTCCTGCCTGGGGGAATCCTTTGTTGGGAGGTGTTAGCTGAAGCACTCCAAGTGGCCAGCTACTGGTCAAAGGATATTTAATCAACTACCAAACTCACAAATTTTGTATTTTGTCTGTTTGTTTGCTTTGTTCTGTTAGAAATGTAATATAATTGACTGGTTGCCCTGACATGACAAATAAAAGCTGGTCCTAATTGTTTCATATCTTGAATTCCCCTATTTCACAGCTTGTTATTTATTGTCTGAGGATGCCTGCCATAGATGTTGGAGAAACATCAGGAGAGAATGCTTCTGGAACATAGCCATACAGTCCAGAAAAGTCACAGCAACACATTGTTGGGATTTATTGTTGAAGGCTTTCATGGCTGGAATTACTGGGTTGTGGTGAGTTTTCTGGGCTCCATGGCCATGTTCCAGAAGCATTCTCTCCTGACGTTTTGCTTGCATCTACAGCAGGTATCCTCAGAGGTTGTGAGGTCTGTTGGAAACTAGGAAAATGGAGTTTATAGGATGCCTGTCATTCTGAAGCAACCACAAACTGAAAATACAGATAGAGCAAGCCATTTTAGTGGTGATAAGAAATATTGTTGGGATTTATTTTTGAAGGCTTTCATGGCTGGAATCACTGGGGTGCTGTGAGTTTTCCAGACTGTATATATAGCCATGTCTCTTGACGTTTCACCTGCATCTATGGCAGGCATCCTCGGATGTTGTGAGGTCCGTTGGAAATTAGGTTTTATAGTATGCCTGCCATAGATGCAGGTGAAACGTCAGGAGAGAATGCTTCCGGAACATGGCCATACAGCACAGAAAACTCATAGCAACCTATTGTTTAAGGCTTTCATGGCCAGAATCACTGGTTGTGGTGAGTTTTCTGGGTTCCATGTCCATGTTCCAGAAGCATTCTCTCCTGATGTTTCGCCTGCATCTATGGCAGGCATCCTCAGAGGTTGTGAGGTCTGTTGGAAACTAGGAAAATTGATGTATTGTCGAAGGCTTTCATGGCTGGAATCACTAGGTTCTTGTGGGTTTTTTCGGGTTATAGAGCCATGTTCTAGAGGTATTTCTCCTGATGTTTCGCCTGCATCTATGGCAAGCATCCTCAGAGGTTGAGAAGGTCAACATGGCCATACAGCACAGAAAACTCACAGCAATTGTTGGGATTGTTAGGTTGTTCCTTGGGTTATATATGAAGACGGACAGGCACACACACACACAACAGAGAGAGATGCAGCTCTGTCAAAGGAAATGGGGTTTATAGGATGCTTGTTGGGGTTTATTGTTGAAGGCTTTCATGGCTGGAATCACAAGTTGTTGTGAGTTTTCTGGGCTGTATGGCCATGTTCCAGAAGCATTCTCTCCTGACGTTTCACCTGCATCTATGGCAGGCATCCTCGGAGGTTGTCAGGTTTTTTGGAAACTAGGAAAATCTCTGAGGATGCCTGCCATAGATGCAGGCGAAACATCAGGAGAGAATGCTTCTGGAACATGCCCATACAGCACAGAAAACTCATAGCAAGCATTGTCGAAGGCTTTCATGGCCAAAATCACTGGATTGTTGTGAGTTTTCTGGGCTGTATGGCCATGTTCCAGAAGCATTCTCTCCTGACGTTTCGCCTGCATCTACGGCAAGCACCCTTTGTCTCACCCTGGTCATTCCACAGATATATAAACCCATTTTCCTACTTCCAACAGACCTCACTACCTCTGAGGATGCTTGCCATAGATGCAGGCGAAACGTCAGGAGAAAATGCCTCTAGAACATGGCCATATAGCCCGGAAAAACCTACAACAACCCAGTGATTCCGGCCATGAAAGCCTTCGACAATACTAGTCTTTAATATATCATGCAAGATCCTCTGAAGATGCCAGCCATAGATGCAGGTGAAACATCAGGAGAGAATGCTTCGGGAACATGGCCATACAGCCCAGAAAACTCACATGGAAATCTATTTTCAGAGGCTTTCATGGCCGGAATCACTGGGTTGTTGTAAGTTTTCTGGGCTGTATGGCATGTTCCAGAAGCATTCTCTCCTGACGCTTTGCCTGCATCTACAGCAGGCATCCTCAGAGGTTGTGAGGTCTGTTGGAAACTAGGAAAATGGGGTTTTGCCATAGATGCAGGCGAAACATCAGGAGAGAATGCTTCTGGATCATGGCCATACAGCCCAGAAAACTCAGAGCAACCCATTGTTGAGATTGTTAGGTTGTTATATATGAAGACAGACAGGCACACACACACACAACAGAGAGAGAGATGCAGCTCTGTCTAAGGAAGAAAAGTTCACTCACCCATCCTTTTGTCATCTGTAACGGTGCCCCCTTTTTGCTTCCTTCCAGATGTTTTCCCTTCAGAAGGATGGGTTTTGTGGTTGCTTGGGCTTCTGTCCTTGCCTGGGTTGTCCAACCCTTTCCAAGCTGATCTCTCTCTCTCTTTCCTTTTCCTTCTGCTTCCTTTAAAGCATCACAGCATCCCTGTCACCCAGAAAAGGTGAGCTTGAGAGTCCATCCCGCATCAAGGCGACCCAAAGTTCCCCAGAGAGGGGGTCATGGGAGAATTTGGAGGGTGGGAAGGAAGAAATAGGGAGGAAAGGGTTGAGAGGTGCAAGGAAGGCAAGGCTTTGGGATGGGGAAGAGGGGAGCAAGGCTCCAGGAAAGGGGGGAAAGGGGAATTGCCGGCTTCTAAAGGAGCCCCCGACGCATCCTCCTCTCCAAGCTCAGCACACAAGCACAAGGAAGGGTCCAGCTTCCAATCGGAAATGGGGGGAAGAAGGAGGGGAAAAGGAACTTCTCTCAGGGAGAGGAAAAGCAACCAGGTCCCTGGGCTGCTCTGGGGCGCATCCTTCTCCTTCCTCTCTCTCTCAATCCGCTCCTTCTTGGCATCTCCAAGCCATCCTTGTGCAAACTCCCCACCGAGGAGGATGATGACGACGATGAGGAGTGAGGATGATGGTCTTGGCAGTCGTGTTTTCCCAGAACCAGGCGCAGAAGATGCCTATTTTGTGGGCATTAAGCGAAGTCTGTCCAAAAAAAAATCCATGGAGGCGGTGGTGCGCTTTGGGGCGCTTTGGCTGGAGAGGCTCTTCTTCTCCTTCCCTCTCCTTCCGAGAAGGGCTCCCCCCCCCCAAAAAAAAAAACCCCACTCACACACACCTCTGTCCTTTCCCTCCCCCTTCCTTTTTTTGGTCTCTCCCCCCTTTTCTTTTTTTCCCACAGAGTGATGAGATGCTCTGGAGCTCGTTGGTGCTAATGTTCCCGTTTGCGAGACACTGAGTGCCCTCCACTGGAGAAAACATCACACATTAAAAGCACGAACAAGCCAGGCTGTCATTGCTCTGCGGGCTCTCCTTCTGGCAGGGAGGAAATTAAAGACACAGGCCTAGTAGTCTTTCAGAGGTCCAAACAGGCAAAAGTCAGAAGAGGCCAAAATTATAAACATTCTTCAAGCATTGTCGAAGGCTTTCATGGCCGGAATCACTGGGTTGTTGTAGGTTTTTTTGGGCTATATGGCCATGGTCTAGAGGCATTCTCTCCTGACATTTCGCCTGCATCTATTTATTTATTTATTTATTATATATTTATTTATTTATCATATGAAAGCTAACTGGCACAACCTGGGGATCACAACCAGATACAGTGAAGACATCTGCCCTTGCGCTGTGCTACTCTGCTGCTGAGTATGCATGCCCAGTGTGGAACACATCTCACCACACTAAAACAGTGGATGTGGCCCTTAATGAGACATGCCGCATTATCACGGGGTGTCTGCGCCCTACACCACTGGAGAAATTACACTGCTTAGCCGGTATTGCACCACCTGGCATCCGCCAGGAAGTAGCAGCCAATAGTGAAAGGACCAAGGCAGAGACATCTCCAGCTCATCCCCTGTTTGGGTATCAGCCAGCACGCCAACGACTTAAATCAAGAAATAGTTTTCTAAGATCTACAGAGACACTCGCTGGAACACCCCAGCAAGCGAGAGTCCAAAAGTGGCAGGCTCAAACCCAGAACCTCAAACAATGGCTGATACCAAATGAGAGACTCCCCCCTGGGCACACAGAAGACTGGGCGACTTGGAAGGCACTGAACAGACTGCGCTCTGGCACCACGAGATGCAGAGCCAAACTCAAGAAATGGGGCCACAAAGTGGAATCCACGACATGCGAGTGTGGAGAAGAGCAAACCACTGACCACCTGCTGCAATGCAACCTGAGCCCTGCCACATGCACAATGGAGGACCTTCTTGCAGCAACACCGGAAGCACTCCAAGTGGCCAGATACTGGTCAAAGGACATTTAACCAGCTACCAAACTCACAAGTTGTATTTTTCTGTTTGTTTGCTTTGTTCTGTTAGACTGGTTGTTCTGACACGACAAATAAAATAAATAAATAAATAAAGCTTATATACCGCAATTCTCAGCCCTTTAAGGGCGACTCATTGCGGTGTACAACATGAAAAAACAAGTGCAAATTACAAAACATAGTGCAAAATAATCCACAATTCATCATTATCAGAAAAACATCTTATCAAAACATCAACATTACTACAAAATTTCTACTACATTCCGAATCGTCTCATCGTCAAGCCACAATCCGATATCATTTCCGTTGTTCCATTCCTATGGTCAAATTACCAGTCATTGCACTTCTTGGTCAAATGCCTTCTTAAATAGCCAGGTCTTTAACTTCCTGCGGAATATCAACAGGGAGGGAGCTAGCCTGATGTCCACGGGAAGGGTGTTCCACAGCCGAGGAGCCACCACCGAGAAGGCCCTATCTCTCGTCCCCGCCAGCCGTGCCTGTGACGCAGGCGGGATCGAGAGCAGGGCCTCCCCGGAAGATCTCAAAGTCCTCGTGGGCTCATAGGCCGAGAGGCGGTCAGTTAGGTATCTTGGGCCGGAACCGTTTAGGGCTTTATAGGCCAATGCCAGCACCTTGAATTGAGCCCGGTAGCAGATCGGCAGCCAGTGGAGCTGGTACAGCAGAGGGGTTGTATGCTCCCTGCGTCCCGCTCCTGTTAGTATCATGGCTGCCGCACGTTGGACCAGTTGGAGCTTCTGGGCCGTCTTCAAAGGCAACCCCACGTAGAGAGCGTTGCAGTAGTCTAAGCGGGATGTAACCAGAGCGTGGACTACCGTGGCCAAGTCAGACTTCCCAAGATATGGGCGCAGCTGGCGCACGAGCCTAAGCTGTGCAAATGGACGGCCAACAGGGAGCTCTGGCGTGGGCTGGTCCATGAGGTCACAAAGAGTCGGAGACAACTGAACGAATGAACAACAACAACAACATATGTGGAATGACCAGGGTGGGACAAAGGACTCTTGTCTGCTGGAGCTAGGTGGGAACGTTTCAACTGACCACCTTGATTAGCATATAATGGCCTGACATTGCCTGGAGCAAACTTTTGTTGAGAGGTGATTAGATGTCCTTGTTAACCACGGAAAAATTTGTTTCTAAACTCGATTCGTTTTTAAGGGGTCCATCACGTTTCGTTTCTTTAAAGAATTCCGAAATTTTCCTTTTAAAAATTTCGAAATATATGAAATTTTGTAAATTTCGAATCGATTCGTTAATGGCGGACGCGATTGCGCAATATGCTAAAAAAAACCCTCCAAATATGCTAAAAATATGCTGAAAAAAACCTCCAAATGGGACAGGGGGAACTTCTGAAGCTTCCCTCTCCCTCTGTTGTTGACTGTTGGTGTGATAAAACAAACAACAACTATAAAACTTGCACCAGGCATGCGAAAATAATTACGAAACAATTATGAAACAATTACGAAATAAATTGAAAAAATTGTTTCGAATCTAATTTACTCCTCACACTATTCCTGCATGGCTCAATATCGGATCGTAAGCTAATTTAAATACGAATTAATAACGAATTACGAAATTAACGAACGAAACCGCCCAGCCCTAAATGTCCTTGTTTGTTTCCTCTCTGCTGTTTTGCTGTTGTAATTTTAGAGTTTTTTAATACTGGTAGCCAGATTTTGTTCATTTTCATGGTCTCCTCCTTTCTGTTGAAATTGTCCACATGCTTGTGGATTTCAATGGCTTTTCTGTGTAGTCTGACATGGTGGTTGTTGGTGTGGTCCAGCATTTCTGTGTTCTCAAATAATATGCTGTGTCCAGGCTGGTTCATCAGGTGCTCTGCTATGGCTGACTTCTCTGGTTGAAGGAGTCTGCCGTGCCTTTCATGTTCCTTGATGCGTGTTTGGGCAATGCTGCTGCGTTTGGTGGTCCCTTTGTAGACTTGTCCACAGCTGCATGGTATACGGTAGACTCCTGCAGAGGTGAGAGGATCCCTCTTGTCCTTTGCTGAACGTAGCATTTGTTGGATTTTCTTGGTGGGTCTGTAGATAGTTTGTATGTTGTGTTTCCTCATCAGCTTCCCTCTGCGGTCAGTGGTTCCCTTGATGTATGGCAAGAGTTCTTTGTCCCACCCTGGTCATTCCACAGATATATAAACCCATTTTTCCTACTTCCAACAGACCTCACTACCTCTGAGGATGCTTGCCATAGATGCAGGCGAAACGTCAGGAGAAAAATTGCCTCCAGAACATGGCCATATAGCCCGGAAAAACCTACAACAACCCAGTGATTCCAGCCATGAAAGCCTTCGACAATACATTGAACAAGCCTCTCACAGCAACGGGTCTCTCCAATGATCTAGGTCTTCCTTGCACTTGAATCTATAGAAACAAAAATGTAATGTTCGTTTGTGGGATTAACATAACTCAAAAACCACTGGATGAATTGATACCAAATTTGGACACAAGACACCTCTCAGGCCAACGAATGACCATCACTCATAAAAACACTGAAAAACACAGCAGAAGAGACTTAAAAAGCCAAAAAAACCCAACACATTATGAAATCAAACAAAATGGGCAGCCCAAATGGATGAGTTAAATTGATAAATGTATTGTCGAAGGCTTTCATGGCTGGAATCACTAGGTCCTTGTGGGTTTTTTCGGGCTATATGGCCATGTTCTAGAGGCATTTCTCCTGATGTTTCTCCTGCATCTATGGCAAGCATCCTCAGAGGTAGTGAGGTCTGTTGGAAGTAGGAAAAGGGGTTTATATATCTGTGGAATGACCAGGGTGAGACAAAGGAAATAAAAAGCCAATGGGATTTTGGCCTGCATCAATAGGAGCATAATGTCTAGATCTAGGGAAGTAATGCTACCCCTCTATTCCGCTTTGGTTAGACCACACCTCGAATATTGTGTCCAATTCTGGGCACCACAATACAAGAGAGATATTGACAAGCTGAAATGTGTCCAGAGGAGGGCGACTCAAAATGATCAAGGGTCTGGAGAACAAGCCCTATGAGGAGCGGCTTAAGGAGCTGGGCATGTTAGCCTGAAGAAGAGAAGGCTGAGAGGAGATATGATAGCCATGTATAAATATGTGAGAGGAAGCCACAGGGAGGAGGGAGCAAGCTTGTTTTCTGCTTCCCTGGAGACTAGGACGCAATGGAACAATGGCTTCAAACTACAAGAAAGGAGATTCCATCTGAACATGAGGAAGAACTTCCTGACTGTGAGAGCCGTTCAGCAGTGGAACTCTCTGCCCCGGAGTGTGGTGGAGGCTCCTTCTTTGGAAGCTTTTAAACAGAGGCTGGATGGCCATCTGTCAGGGGTGATTTGAATGCAATATTCCTGTTTCTTGGCAGAGGGGTTGGACTGGATGGCCCATGAGGTCTCTTTCAACTCTTTGATTCTATGATCCAGTAGTCACCATCTGCTCACCCACAAAAAAAACATATTTAATAAGCCTTGGCACTATAAGAGGGTTTCACAAGACCAGTCATTCTTGTTGCAACAGTTTAGTAGTGGTAAGGCTGTGTACCATATTTTAGTTCTTGTGGACCACTGGTGGTCTACAGACCACAGGTTGGGAACCACTGATCTATAGATATTATTCATATAGCTATCTATTAGGCATGGTTAGGTACCGTTGGAATCTTCATAATTCGGAATAAAGTCGGAAAAATTACCTTTTTGAAGCGATTTTGAAGTTTTTAAGGAAACCGGAAGTCCTTTCGCCCTTCCGAAGCTTCTCTCGCCATTTTTCTTCCAACTTCCATTTTTCTTCCAACTCAGGAAGTGAGTCAGAAGTGACTCAGCATTTGGAGGCAAGAAGCTTGCATGCTGGGATGCTTGCCTCCCAGCCAATGAGGGGAGACGTTTTGGGGAGGGGAGGGGCAGGGTTTCAGCACGGCAGCCATCACACTATATAAAGGGCAGCACATGGCTCAGAGGCTCATTTTGAGCCCAGGAAGGGGAAGGGAAAGAGAATGGGAAGGGAGGTTGGAAGAAGAGCGATAGGAAGTGCAGGGCACCAGAGAACCAGGGCAGGGAGAAGGGCTGTTGCGCAATCATGTCTGCCATTAACGAAGTGATTTGGATATTTCAGAAAGTGTGCTGGACGGGGTTACACTCCCCCTGAAGCCACAGGTCCGCAGTTTGGGAGTCCTCTTGGATTCATCGCTTACGCTTGAGGCTCAGGCGTCGGCGATGTCCGGGAGGGCTTTTGCACAATTGAGACTCGTGCGCCAACTGCAACCGTACCTCGTAAAGGTTGATCTGGCCGGGGTGGTCCATGCCTTGGTCACCTCTAGATAGGACTACTGTAATGCGCTTTAGGTGGGGCTGCCCTTGAAAACGGCTCAGAAATTTCAGCTAGTCCAGCGGGCGGCAGCCAGGACGTTAGCTGATGCTCCTTACAGAGAGAGGTCAACCCTCCTGTTCAAGGAGCTCCACTGGCTGCCGTTCATTTTCCAGTCCCAATTCAAGGTGCAGGTGCTTACCTACAAAGCCCTAAACGGTTTGGGACCCGCCTACCTGCGTGACCGCATCTCCGTTTACAAACCCGCACGCTCCCTCCGATCATCTGGAGAGGCCCTGCTCACGATCCCACCTGCGTTGCAGGCGCGTTTGGTGGGGACGAGGGACAAGGCCTTCTCTGTGGTGGCCCCCCGACTCTGGAACTTTCCCCCCAAGGACATCAGACAAGCCCCAACATTGGCTGTCTTTAGGAAGAGCCTGAAGACCTGGCTGTTCCAGTGTGCCTTTCCAAAATAGGAAACTCCTGGCTTCAAGTCCCAAATGCACTTTGCTAGAGATTCAGGATTGTCTACATACCGCACCTATCTCCAAAAACTTATTCATTTCACCTGGTCATGCCCAGCATTTAATTTTTTTTTAATCATTACATTTGGCCCGGCGTTCATTTTAAATGTGTCGTTGTGTTATTGTCTAATGTTTATTGCTATTGTTTTAATGTTTATTGCTTGTTTTATGAGTTTATTTATTGTTGTATTTGTTATGCTGTTGTTTTATTGATGTGTTGGACCTCGGCCTCTTGTAAGCCGCACCGAGTCCTTCGGGAGATGTTAGCGGGGTATAAATAAAGGATTATTATTATTATTATTATTATTATTATTATTATTATTGGTGAAGATTTACATCTCTACTGATGATGCCCATTGTGGCTAAAGAAGAAAAATCATGACCTTAACAAATAATAATAATAATAATAAAAAGAAGAAGAAGAAGAAGAAGAAGAAGAGGACGACGACTCTGGCGCAAACCAGTAAAGGTGGTCTCAGTGGT
>NW_026847882.1:8867722-8983741 GCF_025583915.1 Anolis sagrei ordinatus
CTGAGGCAGCCCCAGTGTCCCATTGGGCACATGGAATTTATGTCCTGTCTACAGTCTTATGCCCAGTGTGCGACAGCACAAATTCGTCAATTAAAGTCAAAGTCTGGTGGAAAATGAAACAAGTTTTTGGGATTTAAAGTGTGTCTGTAGAAAATATTGTCAGATCAGGCATTGTTTGGAAACCAAGTATAAGCCTTATGGAATTCCTGCTGAAGTGGATTCGTCTTCATGGATTTCTCTAGCCTTTCCAGGTGACTAGTAGCATTTGGTCTATTCTTGCATCTTGTTTGATTCCTGTCTAGATATCACTGCATTGGATTATAATCTCATGCTTTTTGGACATTGTTTTTGATTGCTACATTTTGGACACTGTTTTATCTGGCTGCCTTTGAATGCCTTATTGCTTTTTTGCAATCTTATCTATCATTACAAGCATTTATTTCTACTGGCTTTTTTGCTAAGCTATAATAAAAAAGGATTGTTCCTTCATTCAACATGTGGTGTGTTTTAGTCAGAAGGGCTATTTCCTGTTTTGCAGTGCAACACAAACTGAATCCAATGTTGACCAAAAACTGATTTGTAACCCAAAGTGTCCCCGGTCAAAAAAAAAGTTGGGAACCACTGTGTTAGAGGATGTTTGGGAGTACTAAGCACCACCCTTACTTTGATGCAGGGTGGAGGTTTAATTCAGCCCCTAGCATTCAGCATTTGGCCATCTGTGATTAACAACACAATGTATTACAGAACACAATTATCCCAACCTCCTAAATCCTACCTCTGTGTCATTGCGTTGCCAAAGTCAACGTCTGTGTTTGTTTTCCTCCCTGTTTTTCAGATTACTTTGCTGCTTTTCTGGCAGGCCCAAACATTTGATTACATAAATTTGAATTAAATGTCCTTGACCGTGTTCATTGCTTTGAGGATAGGATTGTCCAACCGTCGTTTGTTTGCCAGCTTTCCAGCTTGGTCTTATCATTGTTTCTAAAGATCTGTGATAAGGTTTTAGCACTTGCTGTCAAAGGCCATATTGCATTTGCCATCTTTTATTACTGCCACCGAAACGAGCAAATAGTCTTTAGTCTCAGCTTAAATTATACTTTTGTTCCATTAGCGAAGCAGTCTTTGTAAACAGACACTAAAACAATGTATGGACAATGTTTACTCTCCTATTAATTTTTGAGAGAATGAGGCTGATCCTCGGAGCTTACCGGGTTGAATGTGGTTTCAATATCAAAGAGGTCTTGTTTCAATATGGAAGAGAAATCTCCTGGGCTTCTTCTACTCCCCCAAGGAGAACCTACGTCTTTTATTCTGTTGACACTGAGTAAGTTCAAACTACAGTGATCCATCAAGCATGGCACTCTCTGAATATTACCTAAGTCCCAATAAACTCTCAGTGAGTAATTCATTGAGTTCAGCAGGCTTTAATGAGGACTTAAAAGCTTGCTTCTCTGTGTAAGTTTCAGGATTTTACTGAGGAAAGTAAAATTAGATTGACCTAAAGACCGATAGCAGAAGAGTATTCAAATAATGGAGGGGGGGGGGGGGAGAAACACTACAAATCATTAAATATTGGGATATTCCTTTTCCTCTTTCAGTTGCGAAATCTCTGCTCAGAAAAAGAGCTTTCCTGTATGCATCTGTTATGCTTTTGGAATAGTCTGCCCATCATCCTGCACTTCCCAGCAGTAGACATCATTTGCCCATGATCCTGCAGTAAGAAAATTACCTGGCAATACTGGGGGACTGAAAGCCAAACAACCAATGCTGTCATCAGGCGGCAATGAAACGTCAATATCCTTCATTGCATTGCGATTATTTGTTGATGTGTTACCAAACATACTCATGCCACCAGTTCCAAATCCTTATGTTGACCCAAACAAACTCATTTTGGCCCTACTGATGGCTCCCTTCCACTTCCTTCACGCAGCTCTCTTCCCTCAATGCCTTGCCAGGCGGTAATAAGGGCCACGTCATTCAATTTTTAAAATATATGTATATATTTAATTTTTAATTTTTTTAATTTTTTAAAAAAAATTAAAAGTTTTTCTCTGCAGTGTTGCTGAAGAATTAAAACCGAGACACGTTTGCCAGAATAAACCCTCCCCAAGAAAATGATGACAGTGAAGTTTCAGTGGGACCAAGCTGGGATCCGATTATGTGCCAGGAAATAATCGACTTGATACACAACCTAAAGCCAAATAAGGCCCCGGGCAGTGATGCCATTACCCCTGAAATACTGAAGGCAAACCCACTATGGTGGGCAAACCTGCTAGCAAACCTTTTTACAAGGAGCAATGAAACGGGGTCCATGCCAAAGGCAACATTTACACTTGTTTCCAACAGACAAAGGTTATTTCTCCCACCCTGGACATTATTCCACAGATATAAACCCAATTTTCCTAGTTTCCAATAGACCTCACAACCTCTGAGGATGCCAACCATAGATGTAGGCAAAACGTCAGGAGAGAATGCTTCTGGAACATGGACATACAGCCCGGAAAACTCACAACAACCCAGTGATTTTGGCCTTTGACAAATACATTAAATCCATCTTTATTTTTCAAGTCACTTCATAAATTACTTAAACGTGGCCCTATTGTATTTTGATACACAAAGGTGATATGCACTTTAGAATAATTGGGAAAAGGCTGGAGAAGGGTTTATAAAGACAGAGAAGGGTTTATAAAGACATTGTGTTGATATCCAAAAATAAAAAAAGACATCCAAATTGTACTGCACCCTCCCTCAACCCCATCCTTTATTGTAACTCTCATTATATCAACATCTTACTATAATCCGTCTCCCGTCCACTATTTGGATCCAGCCATAGATGTAGGCAAAATGTCAGGAGAGAATGCTTCTGGGACATGGCCATACAGCCTGGAAAACTCACAACAACCCAGTGATTTTGGCCTTTGACAAATACATTAAATCCATCTTTATTTTGCAAGTCACTTCATAAATGACTTAAACGTGGCCCTATTGTATTTTGATACACAAAGGTGGCATGCACTTTAGAATAATGAGGAAAAGGCTGGAGAAGGGTTTATAAGGACATTATGTCGATATCCAAAAATAAAAAAGACATCCAAATTGTACTGGACCCTCCCACAACCCCATCCCCAGCATACTTTATTGCAACTCTCATTATATCAACATCTTACTATAATCCGTCTCCTGTCCACTATTTGGATTCGACAAAATGCATCTTCACTATCTCTTTACATCAAAGGTATGGCAGAGATAATGCCAGTTTTAAGTCAATGTAAAATAGCTGGAGGGGAAAGATAGCCTTGAGTGCCTTCATCATTGTTGTTTATTCCAACCTCACCTCACCCTTGAACAAACTCCTCTCTCGTCTGAGAGCAGTCGAAAATAGCCACCATCACTTCCCTGATTGTCGTAATTTAATTAAATAACCTTTCACACCAAGCAAACCCAAAAGCAAAAAGGCTCATTAATCTTTCTAGTGATTAGAGATGCCTCGAGAGCTTCGAACATTTACCTCTCCTTCCCAGCAGCAGAAATGGATTTAGGAGGATCATGGTTCATACCTCGCATTCCCTGGAGCCAGAAATGGTATACGTGCAGGGTCCAGATCCATTAACCGATACATCCATGGTCTCGGAATTTGTAGGCTTGTAGTCCACATAATACTCCTGTAAAGGGGAGTTCATTTGCCTTTCTGACTCTCGGGCTTTTTTCCGACGCCTCTTCATAAGAGAGTGTTGCTGGAGCTGTTTCATGCTGGCAGGGTAACGCTTCCAGGAGACATAAATGACCAACAGAATCATTGCCACCGAAAGAAAGAGGGCAACGCTTCCAGCAATAATCTTGTGAAAGGAAACATGCTCATACTCGAGTTCGGGTCCAGATGTTGGAAACTCCGGAGAAGGGCTTGGTGTAAACGATGTCAGTTGATAGTCTTCCAGTTTGGGAAGAGTAGGCTTGGGGACAAAAATGGGCCTCTGTTGAGTTTTAGGTGCCTGGTACGGCTTCTCGGTGACAACCACTGGGATTTCGGCACAGATGTTGTAGGTTTCGACAGCATCACTCACCTTTTCGCCTTGGATATGCTTGGGACCTGCACAAATCATGGTGCTTTCCTTGTTCCCCTTGAAGTTTTTAAGCCAGGTAAACAGGGGGCAAATACTCCGAGTACATTCCCACATATTTCCAGACAAGGTGATGGATATTAAAGAAATCCAGGCATTGACAGTCTCCTGAGAGATATTGGTCAGTTTGTTGGAATCCAAATTGAGCTTCTGCAAATTGGGCAGGCACTGGAACGTCCCAGGTTCAATCCCCGCAATATCATTCCCTGATAAATCCAAGTTGTGTAAGGAACTCCAAGTCCATGTTAACCCTTGGCTAATGGACCGGATCTTATTCCACTGCAAGTAAATGGAGCGCAGGCTAAAGAGACGTGGAAAGTGAGCAAAGTTGATTTTCGAAAACTGGTTGTGCTCCAAGTGGAGCTCGGTGAGCTTCAAGAGGCCGGCGAACGCATTGCGGGACAAACTCCGCAGGCGGTTGTAACCCAAATCCAGAAAGTCGAGATTGCGGCAATCTTGGAAAACTCGAATCGGAACAGTCTTCAACGAGTTGGACCGTAAGTGCAAGATCAAGAGCTTGCGGAGACCTTTGAACTGCTCAGATTGCAATGCCTGCAGCTTGTTGTACGACAGGTCCAGGTTGCGGAGGTTGGGGACTGGGTGAAATGTTTTGTTGTGCAGATGAGTGATTTTATTGGAGCTCAGGATTAATTCCTTCAGCCTACGGATGCCCTGGAAGGCATCCTCGTCTACGGAACCGATGTAATTGTGGTCAAGGTACAGCCATATGAGTTGGTGAAGGCCTGCAAACTGATTTGGTTTGAGCTTCTGGATGCTGTTGTACCGCAATGATAAACCTTGAGATCCTCCAGAAATGTTTTGAGGAATGTCTCTAAAAGCATGAGACTCACAATAGACAATTTTGCCATCACATCTGCAGTTTTTGGGGCAGGCTCGTTGAGCCCCTGTCAATGTCACAAACAGCACTGTAGGAAGGAGCACGAAGACTGCACTCATGCCTCTCAGGTGCTTAATTACATGGAAACCTGTAATATTAGAAAAATGACAGACATTGTCAAGTCATTCCAATCAACCAGGAGCAGCTATGCAATAGAACGACTTCTAATATTGCCTAACAGGTCTAGCTAGATCCAAGGCTGTCTCCTATTTCCTTTGATTCTTTTGCATGGTAATGCTTCTTCTTCAGTCCCTTATTTCACTGCTTTATCATTCCCTTCCCATGAAAATACCCACTCCTCATTATCTCAGTATAATTTATGATTTTTAAAAATATTTTTCATTTAATTCCGTGTATATCACCATGGGGGCCCCTGGTGGCACAGCAGGATAAACTGCCGAGCTGCTGAACTTGCTGACTAAAATATCAGTGGTTCGAATCCGGGATGCAGGGTGAGCTCCTACTGTTAGCCCCAGCTTCTGCCAACCTGGCAGTTCGAAAACATGCAAATGTGAGTAGATCAATAGGAACCGCTTCTGCGGGAAGGTAGCGGCACTCCATGCAGTCATGCTGGCCAAATGACCTTAGAGGTGGCTACGGACAATGCCGATTCTTTGGCTTAGAAATGGAGATGAGCACCACCCCCCAGAGTTGGATATCACTAGACTTAATGACAAGGGGAAACCTTTGCCTTTACTATATCACTATTATAACGATTAACCAGAAGACCTAGGATCCCAACAATAAACCTGCTTGTCAAATCACCAGGAAAGCAAATCAGTGTTTCTGAATAATCCTGTACCTTTGGGCATCTCAAGAGCCATACAAACAACCATACAAATGTGTTTGTTTTTTTTTGGAAAGCAGAAGAAAGTAACAGTTTGGGAAACTGCAAAAATACATTGGGGGGTAAACATGATTCGAAAAGCATGCAAAGAAGGGCAGTTTCATGTGAGTTAAACCTAAGGCAAACATGGAGTAATGTGGGCTTGCACACATGTCTAATGTGCCTTATTTTGTGTGGGAGAAAATCTCCGCAAATATGGCCAATGCAAATCTATCTTCCTATATATTTTTTACTGACAGCAGTGTCATACAAGAGAGAAGGGAGGGAGGGATTTATTTGTGTGTGAGTTTTTGTGTTTGTGTGGCACAGGCAGCTGCTTTTCGGAGTCATATTAATTTATCCAGACACACTTGGTATCACCACAGCAGCAAAAGGGCAAAACCTGCACCAGAATCTTCCCCTCTACTTGCTCCCAATTTCTGCCTGTTTTCATATTTCACAACTGACATCCTGAGCAACTTAACGGCACTGTAATTCCAATGCGCCTGCAGCCCGCAATTCCCACATTCCCTGAATAACAGAGGTCTCGGAAAAGCATCGCTCACAAGCCTTGTGTATGTGTGATTTGTGGAGTGGAGAACTGGAAGAGGAGGGTAGAATTTTTTTTGACACTGTCGTCTTTTGATCCAATAGATCTTTCCAGAGTTTGGGAATCGTTCTGGGAAAAAAAAACCCAGTTGCATTCTTCCATCGGGGAAATTTGGAAGCAGCTCTGATTCCCCCAGTAACAAATAATACCATTGTTATTATTGGGAGAGAAAAAGAGGGAGAAGGAAGAGTGGGACAGCACAAGGAAGGGAGAATATGCAGATATTTCTCTGATGTTTCAGTCTGAAATCAAGAGGTGATGTGCTGGAGAGCGGCGAAGTGTGGAGAATTCCTAATCAAAAGAGCTTTTGACTCTCCTCTCTGATCTCCCCCCTCCTTCCCCACTTTAATGGTGAGCTTTTTCCCCCCATTTAAATTCTGATCTTCTTTCATCCCCCCCCCCCTTCTTAGAACATTCCCCATCTATGCCAGGAATACCAACCAAATCCAACCCAGAATTTATAGATTGACGGGGAAAATATAAACACAGAATTGGGAGAGTTGGTGGCGCTGCTATGGTGGATTAAGCTATGGAATGACTGCTGGGGATATAGCGGCTCTTTTGGAAGGGATCCTGAATGTGGATGCAACATGCCTTTGTGTACTTTTGCATGGGCACACACACCCTATCAACCTTCCTAATGCCGCGACCCCTTAATACAGTTCCTCATGTTGTGTTGACCCCCAACCATAACATTATTTCCATTGCTACTTCATAACTGTAATTTTGCAACTGTTATGAATCGTAATGTAAATATCTGATATGCAGATGTATTTTCATTCACTGGACCAAATTTGGCACAAATACCCGATATGCCCAAATTTGAATACTGGTGGGTGGGGGGGGGGTTGATTTTGTCATTTGGGATTTATAGTTCACCTACAATCAAAGCGCATTCTGGACTCCACCAACGATGGAATTGAACCAAACTTGCCACACATAACTCCCATGAACAAGAGAAAATACTGGAAGGGTTTGGTGGGCATTGACCTTGCGTTTTGGAGTTGTAGTTCACCTACATCCAGAGAGCACTGTGGACTCAAACAATGATGTATCTGGACCAAACTTGGCACAAATACTCAATATGCCCAAATGTGAACTCTGGTGGAGTTTGGGGAAAATAGATCTTGTCATTTGGGAGTTGTAGTTGCTGGGATTTATAGTTCACCTACAATCAAATAATATTCTGAACCTCACCAACGAACTTCAACAGGGACAAATGCAAGATACTCCACTTTGGCAGGAAAAACGAAATGCCAAGATACAGAATGGGGGACAATGCCTGGCTCGAGAGCAGTACGTGTGAAAAAGATCTTGGAGTCCTCGTGGACAACAAGTTAAACATGAGCCAACAATGTGATGTGGCGGCAAAAAAAGCCAATGGGATTTTGGCCTGCATCAATAGGAGCAGTGTCTAGATCTAAGGAAGTAATGCTACCCCTCTATTCTGCTTTGGTTAGACCACACCTGGAATATTGTGTCCAATTCTGGGCACCACAATTCAAGAGAGATATTGACAAGCTGGAATGTGTCCAGAGGAGGGTGACTAAAATGATCAAGGGTCTGGAGAACAAGCCCTATGAGGAGCGGCTTAAGGAGCTGGGCATGTTTAGCCTGAAGAAGAGAAGGATGAGAGGAGATATGATAGCCATGTATAAATATGTGAGAGGAAGCCACAGGGAGGAGGGAGCAAGCTTGTTTACTGCTTCCATGGAGATTAGGACACGAAACAATGGCTTCAAACTACAAGAAAGGAGATTCCATCTGAACATGAGGAAGAACTTCCTGACTGTGAGAGCCGTTCAGCAGTGGAACTCTCTGCCCCGGAGTGTGGTGGAGGCTCCTTCTTTGGAAGCTTTGAAACAGAGGCTGGATGGCCATCTGTCAGGGGTGATTTGAATGCAATATTCCTGCTTCTTGGCAGAATGGGGTTGGACTGGATGGCCCATGAGGTCTCTTCCAACTCTTTGATTCTGATTCTATGAAATTCCACACTTCCCACACAGAATCCCCATAACCAACAGAAAATACTGTGCTTTCTGATAGTCTTTGGCGACCCCTCTGACACCCCCTCGCAACCCTCTTCGGGGTCCTGACCCCCAGGTTGAGAACTACTGCTATAAAGAAAGGAAAACATGGGTAAAAAAGTCCCAAACTGCATTGAGGTATCAGTCCAGCCTAAGATCTAATAAGCAGTGTACTAAGGCCATGTATTCCAAGAGGAATTGAATACAAGGGAAGGGGGAGAAAACTGCAGGAGATAAACTATAAAGGACTAGCGGGGAGGGGAGAGAAAACTGCAGGAGATAAACTATAAAGGACTAGCCATCCCTTGCCACACATTGCTGTGTGTATGTCTGTGTGTGTATGTGTTTTCTGTGTGTATATGTGTGTGTATATGTGTACATATGTGGGTTTGCATATTTTGTGCATGTGTTGTAATGCAATTTTTGGTTTTTGCCTTTTTAAGTCCCTTCTGCTGTGTTTTTCAGTGTTTTTATGAGTAATGGTCACTTGTTGGCCTGATAGGTGTCTTGTGTCCAAATTTAGTGTCAATTCATCCAGTGGTTTTTGGGTTATGTTAATCCCACAAACGAACATTACATTTTTATTTATATAGATTAGGACAGGAAAGTGCAGATGGAGGGAAGTGAAGCAACAAGAATCTCAAAATACAGATTTGTGGCAGTAAGAAAGATGGTTGAGATTTCTTGCCAAAGGCTTTCATGGTCGGAATCACTGGGTTGCTGGCACTGCACTGATGGGAAAATTCTGGGCTAGGGTAACACTGGGTTGTTGTGAGTTTTCTGGGCTGTATGGTTATGTTCCAGAAGCATTCTCTCCTAACATTTCACCCACATCTATGGCAGGCATCCTCAGAGGTTGTGAGGTATATTGGAAACTAAGCACGGTAGGTCTATATATCTGTGGAATGTCCAGGGTAGGAGAAAGAATTTGTATCTGTTGGGGAAAAAAAGTGTTCATGTTGCAATTGATCACCTTGATTAGCATTGCAAAGCTTCAAGGCCTGGCTGATTCCTGCCTGGGGGAATCCTTTGTTGGGAGGTGTTAGCTGAAGCACTCCAAGTGGCCAGCTACTGGTCAAAGGATATTTAATCAACTACCAAACTCACAAATTTTGTATTTTGTCTGTTTGTTTGCTTTGTTCTGTTAGAAATGTAATATAATTGACTGGTTGCCCTGACATGACAAATAAAAGCTGGTCCTAATTGTTTCATATCTTGAATTCCCCTATTTCACAGCTTGTTATTTATTGTCTGAGGATGCCTGCCATAGATGTTGGAGAAACATCAGGAGAGAATGCTTCTGGAACATAGCCATACAGTCCAGAAAAGTCACAGCAACACATTGTTGGGATTTATTGTTGAAGGCTTTCATGGCTGGAATTACTGGGTTGTGGTGAGTTTTCTGGGCTCCATGGCCATGTTCCAGAAGCATTCTCTCCTGACGTTTTGCTTGCATCTACAGCAGGTATCCTCAGAGGTTGTGAGGTCTGTTGGAAACTAGGAAAATGGAGTTTATAGGATGCCTGTCATTCTGAAGCAACCACAAACTGAAAATACAGATAGAGCAAGCCATTTTAGTGGTGATAAGAAATATTGTTGGGATTTATTTTTGAAGGCTTTCATGGCTGGAATCACTGGGGTGCTGTGAGTTTTCCAGACTGTATATATAGCCATGTCTCTTGACGTTTCACCTGCATCTATGGCAGGCATCCTCGGATGTTGTGAGGTCCGTTGGAAATTAGGTTTTATAGTATGCCTGCCATAGATGCAGGTGAAACGTCAGGAGAGAATGCTTCCGGAACATGGCCATACAGCACAGAAAACTCATAGCAACCTATTGTTTAAGGCTTTCATGGCCAGAATCACTGGTTGTGGTGAGTTTTCTGGGTTCCATGTCCATGTTCCAGAAGCATTCTCTCCTGATGTTTCGCCTGCATCTATGGCAGGCATCCTCAGAGGTTGTGAGGTCTGTTGGAAACTAGGAAAATTGATGTATTGTCGAAGGCTTTCATGGCTGGAATCACTAGGTTCTTGTGGGTTTTTTCGGGTTATAGAGCCATGTTCTAGAGGTATTTCTCCTGATGTTTCGCCTGCATCTATGGCAAGCATCCTCAGAGGTTGAGAAGGTCAACATGGCCATACAGCACAGAAAACTCACAGCAATTGTTGGGATTGTTAGGTTGTTCCTTGGGTTATATATGAAGACGGACAGGCACACACACACACAACAGAGAGAGATGCAGCTCTGTCAAAGGAAATGGGGTTTATAGGATGCTTGTTGGGGTTTATTGTTGAAGGCTTTCATGGCTGGAATCACAAGTTGTTGTGAGTTTTCTGGGCTGTATGGCCATGTTCCAGAAGCATTCTCTCCTGACGTTTCACCTGCATCTATGGCAGGTATCCTCGGAGGTTGTCAGGTCTGTTGGAAACGAGGAAACTAGGATTCTCTGAGGATGCCTGCCATAGATGCAGGCGAAACATCAGGAGAGAATGCTTCTGGAACATGCCCATACAGCACAGAAAACTCATAGCAACCTATTGTTGAAGGCTTTCATAGCCGGAATCACTGGATTGTTGTGAGTTTTCTGGGCTGTATGGCCATGTTCCAGAAGCATTCTCTCCTGACGTTTCGCCTGCATCTACAGCAGGCATCCTCAGAGGTTGTGAGGCCATTTCCACAGATATATAAACCCATTTTCCTACTTCCAACAGACTTCACTACCTCTGAGGATGCTTGCCATAGATGCAGGCGAAACGTCAGGAGAAAATGCCTCTAGAACATGGCCATATAGCCCGAAAAAACCTACAACAACCCAGTGATTCCGGCCATGAAAGCCTTCGACAATACGTTGTGAGGTCTGTTGGAAACTAGGAAAATGGAGTTTATAGGATGCCTGCCATAGATGCAGGTGAAACATCAGGAGAGAATGCTTCGGGAACATGGCCATACAGCCTAGAAAACTCACAGGAACCTATTGTTGACGGCTTTCATGGCCGGAATCACTGGGTTGTTGTGAGTTTTCTGGGCTGTTTGGCTATGTTCCAGAAGCATTCTCTCCTGACGCTTTGCCATCTACAGCAGGCATCCTCAGAGGTTGTGAGGTCTGTTGGAAACTAGGAAAATGGGGTTTTGCCATAGATGCAGGTGAAACATCAGGAGAGAATGCTTCTGGATCATGGCCAAACAGCACAGAAAACTCAGAGCAACCCATTGTTGAGATTGTTAGGCTGTTATATATGAAGACAGACAGGCACACACACACACAACAGAGAGAGAGATGCAGCTCTGTCTAAGGAAGAAAAGTTCACTCACCCATCCTTTTGTCATCTGTAACGGTGCCCCCTTTTTGCTTCCTTCCAGATGTTTTCCCTTCAGAAGGATGGGTTTTGTGGTTGCTTGGGCTTCTGTCCTTGCCTGGGTTGTCCAACCCTTTCCAAGCTGATCTCTCTCTCTCTTTCCTTTTCCTTCTGCTTCCTTTAAAGCATCACAGCATCCCTGTCACCCAGAAAAGGTGAGCTTGAGAGTCCATCCCGCATCAAGGCGACCCAAAGTTCCCCAGAGAGGGGGTCATGGGAGAATTTGGAGGGTGGGAAGGAAGAAATAGGGAGGAAAGGGTTGAGAGGTGCAAGGAAGGCAAGGCTTTGGGATGGGGAAGAGGGGAGCAAGGCTCCAGGAAAGGGGGGAAAGGGGAATTGCCGGCTTCTAAAGGAGCCCCCGACGCATCCTCCTCTCCAAGCTCAGCACACAAGCACAAGGAAGGGTCCAGCTTCCAATCGGAAATGGGGGGAAGAAGGAGGGGAAAAGGAACTTCTCTCAGGGAGAGGAAAAGCAACCAGGTCCCTGGGCTGCTCTGGGGCGCATCCTTCTCCTTCCTCTCTCTCTCAATCCGCTCCTTCTTGGCATCTCCAAGCCATCCTTGTGCAAACTCCCCACCGAGGAGGATGATGACGACGATGAGGAGTGAGGATGATGGTCTTGGCAGTCGTGTTTTCCCAGAACCAGGCGCAGAAGATGCCTATTTTGTGGGCATTAAGCGAAGTCTGTCCAAAAAAAAATCCATGGAGGCGGTGGTGCGCTTTGGGGCGCTTTGGCTGGAGAGGCTCTTCTTCTCCTTCCCTCTCCTTCCGAGAAGGGCTCCCCCCCCCCAAAAAAAAAAACCCCACACTCACACACACCTCTGTCCTTTCCCTCCCCCTTCCTTTTTTTGGTCTCTCCCCCCTTTTCTTTTTTTCCCACAGAGTGATGAGATGCTCTGGAGCTCGTTGGTGCTAATGTTCCCGTTTGCGAGACACTGAGTGCCCTCCACTGGAGAAAACATCACACATTAAAAGCACGAACAAGCCAGGCTGTCATTGCTCTGCGGGCTCTCCTTCTGGCAGGGAGGAAATTAAAGACACAGGCCTCTTATTCCCCCCCCCCCCCCCCCCCCCCAACAAGGGATGGTGACTTATAGTTCACAGCAACTGGTTCTCCACTTAGATGTATTGTCGAAGGCTTTCTTGGCTGGAATCACTGGGTTGTTGTAGGTTTTTTGGGCTATATGGCCATGGTCTAGAGGCATTCTCTCCTGACATTTCGCCTGCATCTATTTATTTATTTATTTATTATATATTTATTTATTTACTGCGCTTATATACCGCAACTGGCACAACCTGGGGATCACAACCAGATACAGTGAAGACATCTGACCTTGCGCTGTGCTACTCTGCTGCTGAGTATGCATGCCCAGTGTGGAACACATCTCACCACACTAAAACAGTGGATGTGGCTCTTAATGAGACATGCCGCATTATCACGGGGTGTCTGCGCCCTACACCACTGGAGAAATTACACTGCATAGCCGGTATTGCACCACCTGACATCCGCCGGGAAGTAGCAGCCAATAGTGAAAGGACCAAGGCAGAGACATCTCCAGCTCATCCCCTGTTTGGGTATCAGCCAGCACGCCAACAACTTAAATCTAGACATAGTTTTCTAAGATCTACAGAGACACTCGCTGGAACACCTCAGCAAGCGAGAGTCCAAAAGTGGCAGGCTCAAACCCAGAACCTCAACCAATGGCTGATACCAAATGAGAGACTCCCCCCTGGGCACACAGAGGACTGGGCGACTTGGAAGGCGCTGAACAGACTGCGCTCTGGCACCACGAGATGCAGAGCCAACCTTAAGAAATGGGGCTACAAAGTGGAATCCACGACATGCGAGTGTGGAGAAGAGCAAACCACTGACCACCTGCTGCAATGCAACCTGAGTCCTGCCACATGCACAATGGAGGACCTTCTTGCAGCAACACCGGAAGCACCCCAAGTGGCCAGATACTGGTCAAAGGACATTTAATCAGCTACCAAACCCAAGTTGTGTATTTTTCTGTTTGTTTGCTTTGTTCTGTTAGACTGGTTGTTCTGACACGACAAATAAATAAATAAATAAATAAATAAATATACCGCAATTCTCAGCCCTTTAAGGGCGACTCATTGCAGTGTACAACATGAAAAAAACAAGTGCAAATTACAAAACATAGTGCAAAATAATCCACATCATTATCAGAAAAACATCTTATCAAAACATCAACATTACTACAAAATTTCTACTACATTCCGAATCGTCTCATCGTCAATCCACAATCCGATATCATTTCCGTTGTTCCATTCCTATGGTCAAATTACCAGTCATTGCACTTCTTGGTCAAATGCCTTCTTAAATAGCCAGGTCTTTAACTTCCTGCGGAATATCAACAGGGAGGGAGCTAGCCTGATGTCCACGGGAAGGGTGTTCCACAGCCGAGGAGCCACCACCGAGAAGGCCCTATCTCTCGTCCCCGTCAGCCGTGCCTGTGACGCAGGCGGGATCGAGAGCAGGGCCTCCCCGGAAGATCTCAAAGTCCTCGTGGGCTCATAGGCCGAGAGGCGGTCAGTTAGGTATCTTGGGCCGGAACCGTTTAGGGCTTTATAGGCCAATGCCAGCACCTTGAATTGAGCCCGGTAGCAGATCGGCAGCCAGTGGAGCTGGTACAGCAGGGGGGTTGTATGCTCCCTGCGTCCTGCTCCTGTTAGTATCATGGCTGCCGCACGTTGGACCAGTTGGAGCTTCTGGGCCGTCTTCAAAGGCAACCCCACGTAGAGAGCGTTGCAGTAGTCTAAGCGGGATGTAACCAGAGTGTGGACTACCGTGGCCAAGTCAGACTTCCCAAGGTACGGGCGCATCTATGGCAAGCATCCTCAGAGGTAGTGAGGTCTATTGGAACTAGGAAATAGGGTTTATATATCTGTGGAATCACTGGCCATGAGGTCACAAAGAGTCGGAGACAACTGAACGAATGAACAACAACAACAACATATGTGGAATGACCAGGGTGGGACAAAGGACTCTTGTCTGCTGGAGCTAGGTGGGAACGTTTCAACTGACCACCTTGATTAGCATATAATGGCCTGACATTGCCTGGAGCAAACTTTTGTTGAGAGGTGATTAACCATGGAAAAATTTGTTTCTAAACTCGATTCGTTTTTAAGGGGTCCATCACATTTCGTTTCTTTAAAGAATTCCGAAATTTTCCTTTTAAAAATTTCAAAATATACGAAATTTTGTAAATTTCGAATCGATTCGTTAATGGCGGACGCGATTGCGCAATATGCTAAAAAACCTTCCAAATGGGAAAATATGCTGAAAAAAACCTCCAAATGGGACAGGGGGAACTTCTGAAGCTTCCCTCTCCCTCTGTTGTTGACTGTTGGTGTGATAAAACAAACAACAACTATAAAACTTGCACCAGACATACGGAAATAATTACGAAACAATTTCGAAACAATTTCGAAACAATTTTGAACCAATTACGAAATAGTTATGAAATAAATTGAAAAATTGTTTCGAATCTATTTAACTCCTCACACTATTCCAAAATGGCTCAATATCGGATCGTAAGCTAATTTAAATACAAATTAATAACGAATTATGAAATTAACGAATGAAACCGCCCAGCCCTAATAATTAGATGTCCCTGCCTGCTTCCTCTCTGTTGTTGTGCTGTTGCAATTTTTGAGTTTTTTAAAATGCTGGTAGCCAGATTTTGTTCATTTTCATGGTTTCCTCCTTTCTGTTGAAATTGTCCACATGCTTGTGGATTTCAATGGCTTCTCTGTGTAGTCTGACATGGTGGTTGTTGGTGTGGTCCAGCATTTCTGTGTTCTCAAATAATATGCTGTGTCCAGGCTGGTTCATCAGGTGCTCTGCTATGGCTGACTTCTCTGGTTGAAGGAGTCTGCCGTGCCTTTTCACATTCCTTGATTCGTGTCTGGGCAATGCTGCTGCGTTTGGTGGTCCCTATGTAGACTTGTCCACAGCTGCATGGTATACGGTAGACTCCTGCAGAGGTGAGAGGATCCCTCTTGTCCTTTGCTTAATGTAGCAGGGCCCGCAGAAGTGAGAGCATCCCTCTTGTCCTTTGCTGAATGTAGCATTTGTTGGATTTTCTTGGTGGGTCTGTAGATTTTTGTGTTTCCTCATCAGCTTCCCTCTGTGGTCAGTGGTTCCCTTGATGTCTGGCAAGAACACTTTTTCTCTGGGTATTCCAGATATATAAACCCATTTTTCCTACTTCCAACAGACCTCACTACCTCTGAGGATGCTTGCCATAGATGCAGGCGAAACGTCAGGAGAAAAATTGCCTCCAGAACATGGCCATATAGCCCGGAAAAACCTACAACAACCCAGTGATCCTGGACATGAAAGCCTTTGACAATACATCTCCCCACAAGCCTCTCACAGCAACTGGTCTCTCCACTCATCTAGGTCTTCCTTGCACTTGAATCTATAGAAACAAAAATGTAATGTTCGTTTGTGGGATTGACACAACTCAAAAACCACTGGGTGAATTGATACCAAATTTGGACACAAGACACCTCTCAGGCCAACAAGTAACCATATCATAAAAATACTAGAAAACAAAGCAGAAGGGACTTAAAAAACAAAAAAAAACATTAAAATATTGTATTGTCGAAGGCTTTCATGGCTGGAATCACTAGGTCCTTGTGGGTTTTTTCGGGCTATATGGCCATGTTCTAGAGGCATTTCTCCTGACGTTTCGCCTGCATCTATGGCAAGCATCCTCAGAGGTAGTGAGGTCTGTTGGAAGTAGGAAAAATGGGTTTATATATCTGTGGAAAGACCAGGGTGGGACAAAGGACTTTTGTCTGCTGGGGCTAGCTGTGAATGTTTCAGCTGATCACCTTGATTAGCATTCAATGGCTTGGAAGTGCCTGGGGGGAATCTTTTGTTGAGAGTGATTTTATGTGCCTGTTTGTTTCCCCTCTGTTGTTTTGCTGTTGTAATTTTAGAGTTTTTTAATACTGGTAGCCAGATTTTGTTCATTTTCATGGTTTCCTCCTTTCTGTTGAAATTGTCCACATGCTTGTGGATTTCAATGGCTTCTCTGTGTAGTCTGACATGGTGGTTGTGAGAGTGGTCCAGCATTTCTGTGTTCTCAAATAAAATGCTGTGTCCAGGTTGGTTCATCAGGTGCTCTGCTATGGCTGATTTCTCTGGTTGAGTAGTCTGCAGTGCCTTTCATGTTCCTTGATTCGTGTTTGGGCAATGCTGCGTTTGGTGGTCCCTATGTAGACTTGTCCACAGCTGCATGGTATACAGTAGACTCCTGCAGAGTAAGTCTATACTTTTTGTTAGGCCTGGGTAACAACGGAAAAATTTGTTTCTAAAATCGATTCGTTTTTTGGGGTTTTTTGCGTTTCGTTATTTAAAATAATTACAAAATTTTCCTTTTAAAAAGTTCGATATTTACGAAATTTCGTAAATGTGAAAAAAATTACAAAACATTAACGAATCGATTTCCGAAACAATAACAAATCGATTCGTTAATGGCGGACGCAACCGCGAAATACGCTAAAAAACCTCCAAAAACTTCTGAAGTTTCCCTCTCCCTCTGTTGTTGACTGTTGGTGTGATATTATAATTTTTTTTCACTAATTAAACAAAAAACTTGCCCCAGACATGCGGAAATAATAACAAAACGACCTCAGAACAATAACGAAACGAATACAATAACGAAATACGAAGCATTTACAAAACGTGTTTAAAAATTCGTTTTTAAAAAAAATTGCTCCAGAATGGTTCGTTATCGTTTTGTAATTAAAAAAATTAACGAATTATTAACGAATTACGAATTAACGAAACGAAACCGCCCAGACCTAATATTTAGATCTCTCACTGTCATTTGTTGGATTTTCTTGGTGGGTCTGTAAGTGGTTTGTATGTTGTGTTTCCTCATCAGTTTCCCTATGTGGTCAGTGGTTCCCTTGATGTATGGCAAGAGTCCTTTGTCTCACCCTGGTCATTCCACAGATATATAAACCCATTTTTCCTACTTCCAACAGACCTCACTACCTCTGAGGATGCTTGCCATAGATGCAGGCGAAACGTCAGGAGAAAAATTGCCTCCAGAACATGGCCATATAGCCCGGAAAAACCTACAACAACCCAGTGATTCCGGCCATGAAGGCCTTCGACAATACATCTCCCCACAAGCCTCTCACAGCAACGGGTCTCTCCACTCATCTAGGTCTTCCTTGCACTTGAATCTATAGAAACAAAAATGTAATGTTCGTTTGTGGGATTAACACAACTCAAAAACCACTGGGTGAATTGATACCAAATTTGGACACAAGACACCTCTCAGGCCAAGGAGTGACTATCACTCATAAAAATACTAGAAAACAAAGCAGAAGGGACTTAAAAAGCAAAAAAACCCAACAACATTAAAATATTGTATTATCGAAGGCTTTCATGGCTGGAATCACTAGGTCCTTGTGGGTTTTTTCGGGCTATATGGCCATGGTCTAGAGGCATTCTCTCCTGACGTTTCTCCTGCATCTATGGCAAGCATCCTCAGAGGTAGTGAGGTCTGTTGGAAGTAGGAAAAGGGGTTTATATATCTGTGGAATCTTTGTTGCCAGTTATTCCACAGATATAATGGGATTTTGGCCTGCAACAATAGGAGCCTAATGTCTAGATCTAGGGAAGTAATGCTACCCCTCTATTCCGCTTTGGTTAGACCACACCTCGAATATTGTGTCCAATTCTGGGCACCACAATACAAGAGAGATATTGACAAGCTGAAATGTGTCCAGAGGAGGGCGACTCAAATGATCAAGGGTCTGGAGAACAAGCCCTATGAGGAGCGGCTTAAGGAGCTGGGCATGTTTAGCCTGAAGAAGAGAAGGCTGAGAGGAGATATGATAGCCATGTATAAATATGTGAGAGGAAGCCACAGGGAGGAAGCTTGTTTTCTGCTTCCTTGGAGACTAGGACGCGGAACAATGGCTTCAAACTACAAGAGAGGAGATTCCATCTGAACATGAGGAAGAACTTCCTGACTGTGAGAGCCGTTCAGCAGTGGAACTCTCTGCCCCGGAGTGTGGTGGAGGCTCCTTCTTTGGAAGCTTTTAAACAGAGGCTGGATGGCATCTGTCAGGGGTGATTTGAATGCAATATTCCTGTTTCTTGGCAGAATGGGTTGGACTGGATGGCCCATGAGGTCTCTTCCAACTCTTTGATTCTATGATCCAGTAGTCACCATCTGCTCACCCACAAAAAAAACATATTTAATAAGCCTTGGCACTATAAGAGGGTTTCACAAGACCAGTCATTCTTGTTGCAACAGTTTAGTAGTGGTGAGGCTGTGTACCATATTTTAGTTCTTGTGGACCACTGGTGGTCTACAGACCACAGGTTGGGAACCACTGATCTATAGATATTATTCATATAGCTATCTATTAGGCATGGTTAGGTACCGTTGGAATCTTCATAATTCGGAATAAAGTCGGAAAAATTACCTTTTTGAAGCGATTTTGAAGTTTTTAAGGAAACCGGAAGTCCTTTTGCCCTTCCGAAGCTTCTCTCGCCATTTTTCTTCCAACTCAGGAAGTGAGTCAGAAGTGACTCAGCATTTGGAGGCAAGCAGCTTGCATGCTGGGATGCTTGCCTCCCAGCCAATGAGGGGAGACGTTTTGGGGAGGGGAGGGGCAGGGTTTCAGCACGGCAGCCATCACACTATATAAAGGGCAGCACATGGCTCAGAGGCTCATTTTGAGCCCAGGAAGGGGAAGGGGAAAGAGAAAGGGAAGGGAGGTTGGAAGAAGAGCGGTTGGAAGAGCAGGGCAAGCTAAGAAGGGCTGGGAGTAGGGCTGTCTGCCTGTCGATCGTAAACCTGACCGGGGTATAGGGTAGCAACCTGTGCTGGACGGGGTTACACTCCCCCTGAAGCCACAGGTCCGCAGTTTGGGAGTCCTCTTGGATTCATCGCTTACGCTTGAGGCTCAGGCGTCGGCGTGTCTGGGAGGGCTTTTGCACAATTGAGACTCGTGCGCCAACTGCGACCGTACCTTGCAAAGGTTGATCTGGCCGGGGTGGTCCATGCCTTGGTCACCTCTAGATTGGACTACTGTAATGCGCTCTACGTGGGGCTGCCCTTGAAAACGGCTCAGAAATTTCAGCTAGTCCAGCGGGCGGCAGCCAGGATGTTAACTGGTGCTCCTTACAGAGAGAGGTCAACCCTCCTGTTCAAGGAGCTCCACTGGCTGCCGTTCATTTTCCGGTCCCAATTCAAGGTGCAGGTGCTCACCTACAAAGCCCTAAACGGTTTGGGACCTGCCTACCTGCGTGACCGCATCTCCGTATAAAACCCGCACGCTCCCTCCGATCATCTGGAGAGGCCCTGCTCACGATCCCACCTGCGTTGCAGGCGCGTTTGGTGGGGACGAGGGACAAGGCCTTCTCTGTGGTGGCCCCCCGACTCTGGAACTTTCCCCCCAAGGACATCAGACAAGCCCCAACATTGGCTGTCTTTAGGAAGAGCCTGAAGACCTGGCTGTTCCAGTGTGCCTTTCCAAAATAGGAAACTCCTGGCTTCAAGTCCCAAATGCACTTTGCTAGAGATTCAGGATTATCTTCACATTGCACCTACCTCAAATACTTCAAGTCCCAAATGCACCTTGCTAGAGATTCAGGATTATCTGCACATTGCACCTACCTCCAAATACCTCTACATATTACCTGTCAAGTTCAGCACTTTTTAAATTTTGTCCATTACATTTGGCCCGGCCTTTAGGTTTTAATTGCGTCATGGTGTCATTGTTTTACTGTTCTATTGTTTTGCTTGATGTTTTATTATTTGCTTATGAGTCATTATTATGGAGCCCCCGGTGGCGCAGTGGGTTAAAGCACTGAGCTGCTGAGCTTGTTGATCGAAAGGTCGCAGGTTCGATTCGGGGAGCGGCGTGAGCTTCCGCTGTCAGCCCTAGCTTCTGCCAACCTAGCAGTTTGAAAACATGCAAATGTGAGTAGATCAATAGGTACCGCTCCGGCGGGAAGGTAACGGCGCTCCATGCAGTCATGCCGGCCACATGACCTTGGAGGTGTCTACGGACAACGCTGGCTTTTCGGCTTAGAAATGGAGATGAGCACCACACCCCAGAGTCAGACATGACTGGACTTAATGTCAGGGGACTACCTTTACATTTAATGAGTTTTATTGTGTATTGTATGTTGTTGTTGTCGGCGGCCTTGGCCTTTGTAAGCCGCATCGAGTCCTTCGGGAGATTTTGCGGGGTATAAATAAAGATAATAATAATAATAATAATAATAATAATAATAATAATAATAATGTCCCAGAAAAAATCGGAAAAATTCTGAATTATTTTCCGAATTAAATCGCCAGCACCCCCTACATTTGAAATGAGTTTTGAACCGTTTTTTAAAAATCAGCCAAGCCTACTATCTATATAAACTCTGGACATGTCGTGAGTGCATTATCCCACCCCAAAAGAGACCCTTGAATCCAATGAGTTTTGTATCTCTGTCACAAGATCATCCCCATAGTCCGTCATTTTTAAACTTTCTTCAGAAGTATTAAGTTGTTGCCTCCGATATCTCTCAATACAGTTCTGGCATCCAAATAACAAGTAAGAGAGGCATCCTTATCCCGTTCTCTTGATATCTCAACCAGCATTGTTATGGTGCCATTTACCAAAATATGATATTTTTGGGGGGACTGGAAATAAGCAATACCAATAAATTTTATCAGATGCCTTTTCTGTCTCTTAACTAAATCAAAACAGCCTTTGTATTGCTTTATCTAATATCTGATGGTATTCAAAACAGTTTGTGAATTATTCCTTAATTGTCATTTTGGCATAAATCCACTCTGATTCTCATGGATATTCCGAGAGATATGTTTCCTCAATCTGCTTGCCAAAATAGTAGTAAATATAGCTATTTGTAATTAATGGAATAGGTCTGTAGTTTTTTAATGAATGTTTCATGGGTATACTTTTTATGAATTGCTGTAAAATAGGCATTTTTCCAAGAGCCTGGCATGTGTTCTTTTCCTAACACAATCGGACCTCCCAATTCATGGACCTGATCCATTGTTTCAATTAACCATAAGTCATTGCAGCCCATACCTCAAATGGAAGTGACACACTGAAACATATATCCTTGTTTCAATTTAATAGTAATCCCAGCAACCATAACTCCCAAATATCAAGGTCTATCTTCCCCAAACTCCATCTGTGTTTACATTTGGGCATATTGAGTATTCGTTCCAAGTTTGGTCCAGATCCATCATTGTTTGAGTCCACAGTGCTCTCTGGATGTAGGTGAACTACAACTCCAAACTCAAGGTCAATGCCCACCAAACCCTTCTAGTGTTTTCTGTTGGTCTTTGGTCCAGATCCATCATTGTTTGAGCCCAGTTCCATTACTGGTGGAATTCAGAATGCTCTTTGATTGTAGGGTGAACTATAAATCCCAGCAACTACAACTCCCAAATGACAAAATCTTTTTTTTTTGAGTGATGGTCACTCCTTGGTTTAGTAGGTGTCTTGTGGCCAAATTTGGTGACAATTCAGTGGGTTTTGAGTTATGGTAATCCCACAAACGGACATTACATTTTTATTTATACTAGCCATCCCCTGCCACACGTTGCTGTGGCCCACATGGGGGTTCTGTGTGGGAGGTTTGGCCCAATTGTATCGTTGGTGGGGTTCAGAATGCTCTGTGATTGTAGGTGAACTATAAATCCCAGCAACTACAACTCCCAAATGTCAAGATTCTATTTTCCCCAAACTCCACTAGTGTTGACATTTGGGCATATTGAATATTCGTGTAGAGTTTGGTCCAGATCCATCATTTTTGAGTCCACAGTGATCGCTGGATGTAGGTGAACTACAACTCCAAAACCAAAGGACACTGCCCACCAAACCCTTCCAGTATTTTCTGTTGGTCATGGGAGTTCCGTGTGCCAAGTTTGGTTCATTCCATCATTGGTGGGGTTCAAAATGCTCTTTGATTGTAGGTGAACTATAAATCCCAGCAACTACAACTCCCAAATGACAAAACCAATTTTTTGAGTGAAGAACATACATTGGGTTGTTAGGTGGTTTGTGTCCAAATTTGGTGTCAATTCCTCTAGTGGTTTTTTTAGTTCTGTTAATCCCACAAACGAACATTACATTTATATATATTTATATACTAGCTGTCCCCTGCCATGCGTTGCTGTGGCCCAGTCTGGTGATCTGGAAAATAAAGTAACGAGAAAGTGTTGGTTTCTAGTATATGTAATTTCTTTCTGCTTGTGGGTAAACAGTATTTCTTGTTGTTTCTTTGTCAGTGTTGATGTGGAGAGTGTCTGGTTTGCCTACTCTGGAACATGCAACATATCATTGTCCTTCTTTCAGGGGTCTCTTTCAAATCTATTATACTATCTCTCTCTGTGTGTGTGAAACATATCTATCTATATTTATGACTGAATGGCTCTTTGTCAGGGTGGCTTTGATTAGATTTTCTTGCACTGATGAAGAGAGTTGGACTTTGGACTGAGTGGCCTTAAGTATTTTCTGTTGGTCATGGGGGTTCAGTGTGGGAAGTTTGCCCCAATTCTCTCGTTTGTGGGGTTCAGAATGCTCTTTGATTGTAGGTGAACTATAAATCGTAGTAACTACAACTCCCAAATGTCAAGGTCTATTTCCCCCAAACTCCATCTGTGTTCATATTTGGGCATATGGAATATTTGTACCAAGTTTGGTCCAGATCCATCATTGTTTGAGTCCACAGTGCTCTCTGGATGTAGGTGAACTACAACTCCCAAACTCAAGGTCAATGCCCACCAAACCCTTCCAGTGTGTTCTGTTGGTAATGGAAGTCCTGTATGCCATGTTTGGTTCAATTCCATCATTGGTGGAGTTCAGAATGCTCTTTGATTGTAGGTGAACTATAAATCCCAGCAACTACAACTCCCAAATGTCAAGTCTATTTTCCTCAAACTCCACCAATTCTTCATATTTGGGAATATTGAGTATGTGTGCCATGTTTGGTCCAGATCCTTCCTTGTTTGAGTCCACAGTGCTCTCTGGATGTAGGTGAAATACAACTCCAAAACTCAAGGTCAATGCCCACCAAACCCTTCTAGCGTTTTCTGTTGGTCATGGGAGTCCTGTGTGCCAAGTTTGGTTCAATTCCATCATTGGTGGAGTTCAGAATGCTCTCTGATTATAGGTGAACTATAAATCCCAGCAACTACAACTCCCAAATGTCAAGGTCTATTTTCCCCAAACTCCATCTTTGTTCATATTTGGGCATATGGGATATTTGTACCAAGTTTAGTCCAGATCCATCATTGTTTGAGTCCACAGTGCTCTCTGGATGTAGGTGAACTACAACTCCCAACCCCAAGGTCAATGCCCATCAAACCCTTCTAATGTTTTCTGTTGGTCATGGGAGTCCTGTGTGCCACATTTGGTTCAATTCCATCGTTGGTGGAGTTCAGAATGCTCTTTAATTGTAGGTGAAGTATAAATCCCAGCAACTACAACTCCCAAATGACAAAATAAAAAAAAAAATGAGTGAAGGACGTACATTGGGTTGTTAGGTGTATGCTGCCCAAATTTGGTGTCAATTTGCCCACTGGTTTTTGAGTTCTGTGAATGCCACAAACGAACATTACATTTTTATAGATATAGATATAGATATATATAGAGAGACTATATTATATTATTTATAATTTATATTATCAAACATGGGCCAGTGGCATTTGTGTGAACTAATTCAACAGTGAAAAAATTAAATAAAAATAATATTTAAAATGAAAAACAGTTTTAACCAATGCAAACTTAACAGGATTTCAGTGGAAGATCCCTGGGGCCATCCAGTCCAATCCCCTTCGGCCATTCAGGAAAAACACAATCAAAGCACCCCCCAACAAATTGCCATCCAGCCTTTGTAATAACAATAGCAACAATAATAGAAAGCCATGAAGGAGAACCACAATCAAAGCACCCCAACAGATGGCCAACCAGCCTTTGCAGCAGCAGCAACAACAACAACAACAGGAACACGTGCATAAAAATCACAATCAAAGCACCCCCAACAGACAGTCCTGCAAAAGAGCCTTCCTATCCCCTGCAGGTCAAGCTGGGTCAGGAGTGGGGCCACATGGCAAGCATGCAAAATATATGGGTAAGGGAAGCGATGGGCCGGATGAGGTGGGGTGCCTGCAGAGCCCCAGAGTGTCTTTCATGGAGTCCCAAGGGCTCCATGGAGCACAGTTTAAGAACTGCTGGTGTAGGGGAAAGCCATGGTGCCTATGTCTAATTTCGAAGTGAATTGGGCCAAGTTAGACCATTATATATATATATATATATATATATATATATATATGCTCTGTACATAATGAGTTCCTTAAAAACAAAAGAACCAATGAACGAAATCACACCAAATTTGGCAACAAAAAAGTCTCACAATGCAAGGAGTGACCATCACTCAAACATTTATGATTTTGTCATTTGGGAGTTGTAATTGCTGGGATTTATAGTTCACCTATAATCAGAGAGCATTCTGAACTCCACCAATGATGGGATTGAACCAAACATGGCACACATGACTCCCCTGACTAACAGAAAACACTAGAAGGGTTTGGTGGGCATTGACCTTGGGTTTTGAAGTTGTAGTTCACCTACATCTAGAGAGCACTGTGGACTCAAACAATGATGGATTTGGACCAAACTTGGCACGAATACTCAATATGCCTAAATATAAACTCTAGACTTGGGTAACCACAGAAAAATTTGGTTCTAAACTTGTTTTGTTTTTAGGGGGCCCTTGTGTTTCGTTTTTTTTTAATAATTCCGAAATTTTCCTTTTAAAAATTTCCAAATATACAAAATTTCGTATAATTATGAATCGATTCGTTAATGGCGGACGCGATTGCGCAATATGCTAAAAAAACCTCCAAATGGGACAGGGGGAACTTCTGAAGCTTCCCTCTCCCTCTGTTGTTGACTGTTGGTGTGATAAAACACACAACAACTATAAAACTTGCACCAGACATGCCAAAATAATTACGAAATAATTGTTTCGAATCTAATTTACTTCTCACACTATTCCTGCATGGCTCAATATTGGATCGTAAGCTAATTTAAATACGAATTAATAACGAATTACGAAATTAACAAACGAAACCGCCCAAGCCTAATAAACACAGATGGAATTTTGGGGAAATAGACCTTGACATTTTGGAGTTGTAGTTACTGGGATTTATAGTTCCCCTACAATCAAGGAGCATTCTGAACCCCACCAACGACAGAATTGGGGCAAACTTCCCACACAGAACTCTCATGACCAGCATAAAATACTGTGTTTTCTGGTGGTCTTTGGTGACCCTTCTGACACCCCCTCGCAACTCCCCCCCAAGGGTCCCAAACCCCAGGTTGAGAAATGCTGCCTTAAGGCCATCCAGTCCAACTCCCTTCACCAGGGCAAGAAAACATAAAGCCCTCCTTACAAAGAACCATCCAGCCATAGATATAGATAAATGTATTTGATTCACACACACACACACACATATCTTTATGACAGATATAGTACCATCGATTAGAAAGGGACCCCTAAAGAAGGACAATGATATGTTGCATGTTCCAGAGTAGGCAAACTAGACACTCTCCACGTTAACACTGAGAAAGAAATAGCAAGAAATACTGTTTATCCACAAGCATAAAGAAATTACATATATTAGAAACCAACACTTTCTCATTACTTTATTTTCCAGATCACCAGACTGGGCCACAGCAACGCGTGGCAGGGGACAGCTAGTACATCATAGGGAAGTCGTTGAGCATTGAGTAGACAGCTATTGCTCCATTCAAAGCAAGTCCAGTTTTTGATCTGGTGTAGACAAGCCCTGGGAGCCCCCGGTGGCGCAGTGGGTTAAAGCACTGAGCTGCTGAGCTTGCTGACCGAAAGGTCGCAGGTTCGATTCCAGGGAGCGGCGTGAGCTTCCGCTGTCAACCCTAGCTTCTGCCAACCTAGCAGTTCGAAAACATGCAAATGTGAGTAGATCAATAGGTACCACTCCGGCGGGAAGGTAACGGCGCTCTATGCAGTCATGCCGGCCACATGACCTTGGAGGTGTCTACGGACAACGCTGGCTCTTCGGCTTAGAAATGGAGATGAGCACCACACCCCAGAGTCAGACATGACTGGACTTAATGTCAGGGGACCACCTTTACCTTTACCTAGACAAGCCCTAAACCAACTTTACCTGCATATGGGTCTTCCCTATGGCCCGTGTCAGTGTGGAGCTACAGATTTCACTCTGCAGGACTGAATGCATCAGTGGCAGTGCAGTTCTTCTAATTCAAGCACCCTTTCTGTACCTGCTGAGCTTCTTCTCTTGTTTCTGCTTACAAGAGGGGAGCAACTGTTTTATGTTGATGTACATGCACTATTCATCCTTTTGGGTAAAGGATTAATATGCTTCAGTTATTATTTATAATGAGATCTTGAGCTCTTTGCGTTTTTATTTCCCTAGCTCATTTCAACCATTCATCATTCCTTAGAGAAAATTAGACATATCTTCAAGTGAAAGTACTGCTTAGCTGCATTTGCAGAAGGCTGCCCCCATGTGGACCCCCAAGGGCAATATGAGTGGGAATGTGTTCTGTTAAGGTTAAGGCCCATCGGAAAATTTAGCCAGGCTCTAGATCAGGGGTCCTCAAACTATAGCCCGGGGGCCAGATACGGCCCTTCAAGGTCATTTACCCGGCCCTCGCTCAGGGTCAACCTAAGTCTGAAACGACTTGAAAGCACACAACAATAACAACAATGTATTGTCGAAGGCTTTCGTGGCCGGCATCACTGGGTTGTTGTAGGCTTTTTCGGGCTATATGGCCATGGTCTAGAGGCATTCTCTCCTGACGTTTTGCCTGCATCTATGGCAAGCATCCTCAGAGGTTGTGAGGTCTGTTGGAACTAGGAAAAGAGGGTTTATATATCTGTGAAATGACCAGGGTGGGGCAAAGGACTCTTGTCTTCTGGAGCTAGGTGTGAATGTTTCAACTGACCACCTTGATTAGCATTTGATGGCCTGGAAGTGCCTGGAGCAATCTTTTGTTGAGAGGTGATTAGTGTCCTTGTTTGACTGTAGGCTTTTGCCAGAATATAAATAAAGATTACAGCTAGTATATAGATAATAATCTAATTGTATATTATATTAGCTGTCCCCTGCCACGCATTGCTGTGGCCCAGTCTGTTGATCTGGAAAATAAAGTAATGAGAAAGTGTTGGTTTCTAATATATGTAATTTCTTTATGCTTGTGGGTAAACAGTATTTCTTGCTGTTTCTTTGTCAGTGTTGATGTGGAGAGTGTCTGGTTTGTCCACCCTGGAACATACAACATAACATTGTCCTTCTTTAAGGGTCCCTTTCAAATCTCTCTGTGTGTGAATCATATCTATCTATCTATATCTATGGCTGGATGGCTCTTTGTCAGGAGGATTTTGATTATGTTTTCTTGCCCTGAAGAAGGGAGTTGGATTGGATGGCCTTAAGTATTTTCTGTTGGTCATGGGGGTTCTATGTGGGAAGTTTGCCCCGATTTTGTCGTTCGTGGAGTTCAGAATGCTCTTTGATTGTAGGTGAACTGTGAATCCCAGTGACTACAACTCCCAAATGTCAAGGTCTATTTTCCCTAAACTCCATCTGTGATGATATTTGGGCGTATTGAGTGCTTGTGCCAAGTTTGGTCCAGATCCATCATTGTTTGGATCCACAGTGCTCTCTGAATGTAGGTGAACTGCAACTCGCAAACTCAAGGTCAATGTCCACCAAACACTTCCAGTATTTTCTGTTGGTCATGGGAGTTGTGTGTGCTAAGTTTGGTTCAATTCCATCATTGATGGAGTTCAGAATGCTCTTTGACTGTGGGTGAACTATAAATCCCAACAACTACAACTCCCAAATGACAAAATCAGAAATTTTTGAATGAAGGACATACACTGGGTTGTTAGGTGTCTTGTGTCCAAATTTGGTGTCAATTCGTCTAGTGGTTTTTGAGTTCTGTTAATCCCACAAACGAACATTACATTTTTATTTATATAGACTAACCATCCTCTGCCACGCGTTGCTGTGGCCCACTCTGGTGGTCATGCGGGTTCTGTGTGGGAGGTTTGGCCCAATTCTGTCATGGGTGGGGTTCAGAATGCTATGTGGTTGTAGGTGAACTACAAATCCCAGCAACTACAACTCCCAAATGTCAAGATTCTATTTTCCCCAAACTCCACCAGTGTTCAAATTTGGACATATGAGTATTCGTGTAGAGTTTGGTCCAGACCCATCATGATCTCTGGATCTAGGTGAACTACAACTCCAAAACCAAAGGACACGGCCCACCAAACCCTTCCAGTATTTTCTGTTGGTCATGGGAGAACTGTGTGCCAAGTTTGGTTCCATTCCATTGTTGGTGGGGTTCAGAATGCTCTTTGATTGTAGGTGAACTATAAATCCCAAGAACTACAACTCCCGAATGACAAAATCAGAAATTTTTGAGTGAAGGACGTACATTGGGTTGTTAGGTGTATGCTGTCCAAATTTGGTGTCAATTCGCCCACTGGTTTTTGATTTATGTTAATCCCACAAACGGACACCACATTTTTATTTATATAGACTAGCCGTCCCCTGTTCGGTGTCTTGTGTCCAAATTTGGTGTCAAATTACCCACTGGTTTTTGAGTTATGTTAATCCCACAAACAAACATTACATTTTTATTTATATAGATTATAGATGGAGATGCGATCACGAAGATAGGCGGGGCCCGAACCGTTTAGGACTTTATAGTTCATTACTTGCACCTTGAATTTGGCTTGGCAACTTATTGGCAGCCGACGAAGTTGTTTTAATAGGGGTGTTGTACGCTCCCCCATAGATCATATCATCGGCTGATTCAATCATGGCAAGTTAGCTTCATGTTTTGAAGATATTTTGAATCTAGGTCAAGACCACCAGCCTTCAGGCTACGCAACTCCCTTTTCTTCTGTCTCCAGCTTCTGCCACCTGGCCAGGTTTCTGCAGCTTGAGTGTTCAGTGTCCAAACTGGCTCCCAGTTCTGGCACTGAAAGAGACAGGAAGAATTTCATAGCTAAGATTGGAAGGACTCTAGCTGAGACTTGGAAGAAGCAATTAATTCTTTGAGTTGTTGCCTTGACAGTGTTGTCCAGCATGCTTTGCATATTCCTCTGACACACTTCTTCTGCCTTTAAAACCTAATGCCACCAAAGAGCCAGCACAGCAGTTACCCAACATACTCATGGATATCATATCCATTTTAGTTTTAAAAAAATCACACACATAAAACCCCAAAAGATGGGTCAACATAACTATTAGGCTTGGTTGATCTGGTTTGGAAGTTTCTAAAATCGGTATGAATTCGTATTTAAATGACTTTTGAACCAATTTCGAGCCATGCTGGAATAGTGTGAGGACTGAGGAGTAATAACCACAGGGAGGAGGGAGCAAGCTTGTTTTCTGCTTCCTTGGAGACTAGGACGCAGAACAATGGTTTCAAATAGGCTTGGGTAACCATGGAAAAAATTTGGTTCTAAACTCCTTTTGTTTTTAGGGGGCCCTTGCATTTCGTTTTTTTTTAATAATTCCGAAATTTTCCTTTTAAAAATTTCGAGATATACGAAATTTCGTATAATTACGAATCGATTCGTGTAATTACGAATCGATTCGGCGGACGCGATTGCGCAATATGCTAAAAAAACTCCAAATGGGACAGGGGGAACTTCTGAAGCTTCCCTCTCCCTCTGTTGTTGACTGTTGGTGTGATAAAACAAACAACAACTATAAAACTTGCACCAGACATGCCAAAATAATTACGAAATAATTACAAAATAATTACGAAATAATTACAAAATAATTACGAAATAAATTGAAAAAATTGTTTCGAATCTAATTTACTCCTCACACTATTCCTGCATGGCTCAATATTGGATCATAAGCTAATTTAAATACGAATTAATAACGAATTACGAAATTAACGAACGAAACCGCCCAAGCCTAGTTCAAACTACAAGAAAGGAGATTCCATCTGAACATGAGGAAGAACTTCCTGACTGTGAGAGCCGTTCAGCAGTGGAACTCTCTGCCCCGGCGTGTGGTGGAGGCTCCTTCTTTGGAAGCTTTTAAACAGCAGCTGGATGGCCATCTGTCAGGGGTGATTTGAATGCAATATTCCTGCTTCTTGGCAGGGAGTTGGACTGGATGGCCCATGAGGTCTCTTCCAACTCTTTATTCTATGATTCTATGAATTGAAACAATTTACCCATTTTTTGGAATTATTTTCGGATGTCTGGAAGGCCTCCATGGACAACAGGCTCCTCGGTGTGAAAAAAAAATAGAACAACAACACCTCGCCATGACCAAGTCAAGCACAGCCTCCAGATGCCGGAGATGAAAAAGAGGGAAGCCTTGCCTTATTTTCCAGACCCAATTCAAGGTGCAGGTTCTTACCTACAAAGCCCTGAATGGTTTGGGACCTGCCTACCTACGTGACCGTATTTCTGTATACAAACCCACACGATCTCTTCAATCATCTGGAGAAGCTCTGCTTATGATCCCACCTGCATCGCAAGCGTGATTGGTGGGGATGAGAGTGAGGGCCTTTTCGGTGCTGGCTCCTCGACTCTGGAACTCACTCCCTAAGGACATCAGGCAGGCCCCAACTCTGGCAGTCTTCAGGAGGAGTTTGAAAACATGGTTGTTCCAGTTTGCCTTCCCAGAATAATGAATCCTCAGCACTTTGTCCTCTAAAGCACTTTATATCGATTTAGGTCTGTTCGTATGTCTCCACTACGCCCCACTTCCTTATCTCGTCCATGACCAACATCATTTTAAATTTTTAATTACATTTGGCCCAGCCATAGATTTTAAAGTGTTCTGTACTATTCTCTAATGCTTATGTTATTGTCTATGTGATTTAATTTAATTTCATGTATTGTTATTGTTATTGCTTGTATTGTTGTATTGCGGGCTCAGCCTCATGTAAGCCGCACCAAGTCCCTTGGGGAGATGGTAGCGTGGTATAAATAAAGTTTTATTATTATATTATTATTATCTGTCTATGTACTGTCTGTCTTTGTTGTTAATTGTATAATGGCATTGAATGTTTGGCATATATGTATTCTGTAATCTGCTCTGAGTCCCCTCGGGGAGATAGAGCCGAATATAAATAAAGTATGTTGTTGTTGTTGTTATTACTTGAAACACAAGATGAGTCCACAGCAGACACTCTGCTGGCTGTTGTATTGGATAACACATCGGGACACTTCCCAAGTGTGATATATTGCCGAATAATGTGTGTAGATCCCAGTAAGGTGGCCTTCTGCAGCTGGTAGGTCTTTAGGCACTGCACCCAGTGTGCCAATCACCACTGGGACCACCTTGACTGGCTTGTGCCAGAGTCTTTGCAGTTCGATCTTTAAATCCTCATATTGTGTCAGCTTTTCCAGTTGTTTCTCTTCAATCCTGCTGTCACCTGGGATTGCAACATTGACAAGCCATACTTTGTTTTTTAACACGATCGTGAGGTCAGGAGTATTCAAACTCTGTCTGAATTTGGATGTCCCAGAGTTTTTCATTCTCTGTAACTTTTTCAGACTTGTGATCCCACCAGTTCTTTGTCGCAGGCAGATGGTATTTATTAGGCCTGGGTAACAACGCAAAAATTTGTTTCTAAAATCGATTTGTATTTGGGGGTTTTTTGCGTTTCGATATTTAAAATAATTACAAAACTTTCCTTTGAAAAAGTTCAGTATTTACGAAATTTCGTTAATTTCGTTAATTTCGTTTTTAGGATATTTTTTGAATTTTTTTGAAATATTTATTTATAAATATTTTCAGAAATATTTAAAAATGGAAAATTAACAATGCTTGCCCTGTTGTGGAGCGAACACAGCCACAGGACAGGGACAAACTCACACACACAGGCACACAAGGGTCTTTTCTTTTTTAGAATATTTTTTGAATTTTTTGAAGAATAAAAGAAAAAGATATTTTTCAGAAATATTTAAAAATGGAAAATTAACAAAATGCTTGCCCTACCCTGTTGTGGGGCGAAAACAGGGCAAAGCCTCCCCGCTGCTCCCAGCAATGAATGAATTAATGAATGCAAGCACAAGCAATGAATGAATGAATGCAAGCAAGCAGCCAAGACAGAGCCAACCATCAAGCCTCCCTCCCGCACCTCCCGTCTCCTTCGCAATGAGCAATGCGGCCACGCAGAGCCGCTTTTAAAGGGCAGCCCGCCCAATAACAATGAGCCACGGTGCTTGGGAGCGCCGGATTGGCTCCCGGCGCACCCAGCATCCTCCATCCCTAAAACGTCATTTCCGAAACGGGCGGAAGCCCGTAAAAAAGATGGAGGATGCCGTTTCAATATTTAAAAACACTTCCGGGTTTGAAAATATGTTTTGTAATCGTTTTGTAATTGCTAAAATTAACAAATATTTAACGAATTACAAAATTAACGAACGAAACCGCCCAGGCCTAGTATTTATGGCACAAGTTCCAATAAATCATCTGAGCAATGGTGTTATGCCTCTGCTTATAGACTGTCTGTGTGATCTTCTTGCAGCAGCTGAGGATGTGATCTATTGTTTCATTTGCTTCCTTGCAGAGTCTACATATGGGATCTGTCATTATTATTATTATTATTATTATTATTATTATTATTATTATTGCTGTTGGTGTTGCATTCTTTGTCCTGGGCTGAAAATACTGTTGTGATCAATGTATACATTTCTCAATTACACCAGATCTGTATGCATAATTATCCTGAGCCAAATCTGTGTTCTGATACCCGCCCACACCCTAAGTGTGTCAATCAATCTTGGAATTACATCATCCTGCCATATGCTTCATATTGTTCTATATACAGCACCTTAGTTCCCTCAAGCTACCTAAAGCCTTTTATTAGTATTTCAATATATTCCTTGTGATCTCAATGCCAGTGGAAAGATATTGCCTAGATACAAGTAAAACATATGGGCTAGTACAGAAACGGAGCTGAACAGATTTATCAGGTTTCCATGCCTTTAAGTAGTCATAAAGCAAATATGTCAATCTTTTTCTTCCTGTGTACTTTTATAAAAAGGGCAACATAGAATACCAAGTATATTTATAATGTATATTTATAAAAAGAATGCTTCAAGTGGTTGGTTTGCTGTCTCTATCCCTTCCATCCTGAGAACTGGCTAACACTGGTTATAAATCACAGCCAACATAGTCATTTCTCTGGCATTATTTGGGTATAAAATATTTCACAGCCTCATTCACAATATGAACTTTGATAACATAAAGGTTGCTGGGTCAGACTGAAGTTTATTTTAGTTTGGCACTCCATTGCATCCAACTTGTTGTTCTGTTCCTTTTTGCAAAGGCATAACTAAGGACTTGATTGCATGAAGCTGTTATCCTGCATCATTCACATGTTTATGAATGGCAGCAACATAGCAGGATGATCACCACCACTATTGTTTCTAGCAATAGTGGCGGTGGTCAACAATATCAATATATAGAAACAATATAGATATAGAAATAGAATCAATATCATATAAAACCTGACGGGCACAACCTGGGGATCACACCCAGGCACAGTGAAGACATCTGTCCTTGCACTTTGCTACCCTGCTGCTGAATACGCATGCCCAGTGTGGAACACATCTCCCCACACTAAAACAGTGGATGTGGATCTTAATGAGGCATGCATTGCAGCGCACCCAAATACCTGGGAGTCACTTTAGACCGTGCTCTTACCTACAAGAAGCACTGCCTGAACATCAAGCAAAAAGTGGGTGCTGGAAACAATATCATATGAAAGCTGACTGGCACAACCTGGGGATCACAACCAGACACAGTGAAGACATCTGCCCTTGTGCTATGCTACTCTGCTGCTGGGTATACATGCTGGGTATAATCTCACCACACTAAAACAATGGATGTGGCTCTTAATGAGACATACCACATTATCACAGGGTGTCTGCACCTTACACCAGTGGAGAAATTATACTGTCTAGCCAGTATCGCACCACCTGACATCTGCCGGGAAGTAGCAGCCAATAGTGAAAGGACCAAGGCAGTGACATCTCCAGCTCATCCCCTGTTTGGGTATCAGCCAGAACGTCAATGACTTAAATCAGGAAATAGTTTTCTAAGACATACAGAGACACTAGCTGGAACACCCCAGCAAGCGAGAGTCCAAAGGTGGCAGGCTCAAACCCAGAACCTGATACCAAATGAGAGACTCCCCCCTGGGCACACAGAAAACTGGGCGACTTGGGAGGCGATGAACAGACTGCGCTCTGACACCACGAGATGCAGAGCCAACCTTAAGAAATGGGGCCACAAAGTGGAATCCACGACATGCGAATGTGGAGAAGAGCAAACCACTGACCACCTGCTGCAATGCACCCTGAGCCCTGCCACATGCACAATGGAGGACCTTCTTGCGGCAACACCAGAGGCACTCCAAGTGGCCAGATACTGGTCAAAGGACATTTAATCAACTACCAAGCTTGCAAAATCTGTGTTTTGTCTGTCTGTTTGTTTCTTTTTGTTAAAAATGTAATACAAATGCCTGGTTGCTGATGACACGATAAATAAATACCACATCAGCACCAGAGTGGAATGGGGTCACCATATTAGAATCATAGAATCAAAAAGTTGGAAGAGACCCCATGGGCCATCCAGTCCAACCCCATTCTGCCAAGAAGCAGGAACATTGCATTCAAATCACCCCTGACAGATGGCCATCCAGCCTCTGTTTAAAAGCTTCCAAAGAAGGAGCCTCCACCACACTCCGGGGCAGAGAGTTCCACTGCTGAACGACTCTCACATTAGGTAGGTGATGGATCGATCATGTCATCTCAGGTGATTGACACAGTTCCCAATCAATAGGAATGTATTAATTTCAGGGAGACAGCAGATTGGCAACAGGTTGTGCAAGGCATCATGCAATAGTAATCATCACTAGCACTATTTGACAGAGAAGGCTAAAGGCATTGTAAAACTACAGTTACCATATTTTTTCGTGTCAGGGGCGACTTGAGAAACTGCACATCGCTTCTGGTGTGAGAGAATAGGCTGTCTGCAAGGATGTTGCCCAGGGGACACTCAAATGTTTTGATGTTTTACAATCCTTGTGGAAGACTTCTTTCATGTCCCTGCATGGGGAGCTAGAGCTGACAGAGGGAGCTCATCCACACTCTCCCTGGATTCGAACCTCCGACCTGTCAGTCATTAGTCCTGCCAGCACAAGGGCTTAACCCACTGCACCACCAGGGGCTCCATAGTTACTGTGCCATCGCACCTGGGGGCTATAGCTCTTAGTGAAAGAGACATGGATGTGACATCTTTCCCCAGGGGATTTCTTCTTGCCCTCCTTTAGGGAAACTGGAACTCCCAAGGACCAAAACACTGTAGATAATTCAAAATAGGTTTTATTGTTCACGAAGAGTTATCTCTTTAAGGCAATAAGCTGGAAGTTTCAAAGGGGTGAAGGAAAATGTACATTGCAATCTCTGGTTGCCTTGGGTCCAAGAAGTTTTGAAGCTGAGAAGCTTTTCCAGGACCCTCTTTCTCAATGGCTGTAAATGCCGGAGCAATCCACAACCCCAGTCCAGATGGCCTATGTTTGAAGACACAGGATCTCCCTCTGGTGCCAAAGGAACTGGTCTGAAGGCGCTTGAGACTTCCCAACGTCGTTCAGGTTGGTCTGAACATGAAGCATAAGTCTCAAGGGTAAAAACCTCAGAATTGGTGCTGAGTGGTAACTTAATCAGGGACTTTTAGAGCCAAATCTCTTATTTGCGTCCATCTGATAGCAGAATAAAAATGGGAAGCACTCACCTCCTCCAGGAAGAAGTGGAGCCAAACAATTGGGCTGAGAAAGCAATTCAACTGGTGCAAACAACATGATTGACAGCTATAAATAACCAATCAATCCAACTATACATAAGCAGGGTAAAAAAGGCAGGATTAAGCATGATACAACAGTTTAAATCTTGCAACTAACAGTTGTACACATAGGTGGCGCCACTCGCGCCGTCACAGTTACCATGATTCAATATTATTGATTATTGACAGTTAAAGTGGTGTCAAACTACATTAAATCCCAGTGTAGAAGCACCCTTGGAAAGATAAAATGAATTTTTCTGGCTGGAAAAAGAGACTCCATTCATTATGAAAAAGCTGACCATATATAAGCATGGAAAAACTCATCAATCAGATAATTTATTCTGTGTAATATAAACTCATTTATCACCTACTCCAACTATAGCAACAAGGCAGTGTTGCCCACCTGGTTTACACTATAATTTATGGAAAGATTTGTTAAATGCCACAATTAATCTGACTGGTGTTGAAGAATGATGTGTTGTGTGTATTTCTTGCTATGCTGATTTTATGCATCTTGTAAGTTGTTGATTTTTTTTAATAAAGGAAAGATCATAATGCTTGGCAAAGAGGTAGGCAATAGGAGAAGAGGGAGACCAATTTACAGGTGGATAGACTCAATCACGAGTTAGCAGAGCTGCAAATACTTTGCAACACATTAGACTCAACATATGTCAAAGGCAAAAGGATAGCAATGATTTAAAATACACTCTTTTCTGAAAGGTCAAGAGGGAGGGGACCGATCTAATATCCCTAGGCAGGGAGTTCCACAGCTGAGGGGCCACCACAGAGAAGGCTCTGTCACTCGTCCCCACCAGACGCACCTGTGAGGCAGGCGGGATCGAGAACAAGGCCTCCTCATACGATATCAACTTCCTAGAAGGTTCATAGGAGAGATGTGTTTGGATAGGTAAGTTGGGCCGGAACCATTTAGGGCTTTATAGGATAAAGTCAGCATTTTGAATTGTGCCCGATAGCAAACTGTCAGCCAGTGGAGCTGGCACAGCAGTGGAGTTGCATGCTCCCTGAGTACAGTTCCCATTAGCAACCTGGCTGCTGCATGCTGGACCATTTGAAGCTTCCAAAAATTCCACAGCACTGCTGGTCACAGCTGACCTCCAGTTAGAGCACTTAAGGGCCAGGGTTTCCGTGTTCTCTGTGTCTTTGCCTCAATTTTTAAGATTAGCTTTAAGCTCATCTTTAAATCTCTTTTACTGTCCACCAACATTCCATTTTCCATTCTTGAGTTGAAAGTAGAGTAACTGCATTGGGAGACGATCAGGTATTAGGACAATGTGGCCAATCCACAGAGTTGATGGCGTAGGAGCATCGCTTCAGTGTTGGTGGTGGTTTTTGCTTCTTTGAACACACTGACATTTGTCCACCTGTCTTCCCAAGAGATTTGCAGGATTTTTTGGAGGCAACGCTGATGGAATCTCTCAAGGAGTTGAGTGTGATGTCTATAAACAGTCCACATTTCGCAGGCACGGTATAACAGGGTTGGGAGGACAATAGCTTTATAAATAAGTACCTTGGTATCCCTATATCAAACACACCAATTGTGACGGCGTGAGTGGCGTCACCTATATGTAGAACTGTAAGTTGCAGGATTTGAACTGTTGTATCATGCCTGATTTTGCTTTTTTACCCTGTGAATGTATAGTTGGATTGATTGGTTATTTATAGCTGTCAATCTAAAATGGCAGGGAATAGGTTTTGAGGAAAGGAGACACAAAGAGAGGTTCTAGAGGTCTAAAAGCACATTTATTTATCCAGCTAGGGCCTGGTGAGGAGTCATTCCAAAAAGCACCAGAGCACTCAATCAAGGGGCTGACTGCCCTTTTATAGTCTCCAATCGGAGTCAAACAAAGAACATGCTTATACATACAATATCGTCATCCCCACGTCATCCTAGCAACAAATTCTATCTCTTAACATGCAAAAAGGCATGTCTGTGTCTTGCTGAAGAGCAAGCCTGGCTTATACTCATCAATCAAGGGGCCCTCTCTGGCCTGTCAAGAGGCTCCTTACTTAGAAGACACTGGGCCTTTCGTACCAGCCTCTGTGGCTTCTTATCTCTCTCTTGGAATGTTCCCCCTCCCTCTTGCTATGTAGTTTGGCTTGTCCTGTTAGCTTGGGTTTCTTTCTATACACAGAGAGAACTAGATTTTTCTATATTTCAGTGTTTATAAAGTACTTACAATTTAAACATAAATCAATAAATATCTATTTTTTCCAATATTTCCTCATCAATTCAATGTTGTTTGCACCAGTTGAATTGCTCCTCCTGCTCAATTCTTTGACCTCACCACTTCCTAGAGAGCAGGACAGTGTTTCCTTTTCCATTCCACCATCAAATTTTCTATCAGATGGACATGAGAGAGAGACTTGGCTCTGAAGCCCTTGATTAAGTTACCTCTCAGCACCAATTCTGAAGTTCTTACCCTTGAGACTTATGCTTCATGTTTAGATCAACCTGGATGACATTGAGAAGTCTCAAGCACCTTCAAACCAGTTCTTTGGCACCAGAGGAAGGCTTTGTGCCTTCAAAATATAGGCAATTGGAATTGGGGTTGTGATTATTCCGATATTCACAGTCATTGAGAAAGAGGAACCTGGAAAAGCTTCTCAGCTACAAAACTCCTTGGATCCAAGACAACCAGAGACTGTAATGTATATTTTCCTTTACCCCCTTTGAACCTTCCAGCTTATTGCCTTAAAGGGATAACTCTTTGTGAACAATAAAACCTATTTTGAGTTATCTACAGTGTTTTGGTCTTTGGGAGTTCCAGTTTTCCTAAAGGAAGGCAAGAAGCAATCCCTTGGGGAAAAGATGTCACGTCTATGTCTCTTTCACTAAGAGTTATAGCCCCCAGGCGCGACGGCATATCAATCAATCAATCAATCAATCAATCAATCGACACATTTCTTGATTCACAGGAAGTGCATTTGCTTCCCCCAGCATAGTTACACCAGAGTAATATACCAATAGGATATTTGTCTTAGTGTGAAGCCAATCTATAGTGTAGGTAGTATATTGCATAATTGAATTGCATGGCGCAAACAGATGATCCCAATGATATTTTATGAAAAAAGAGACGAGCCTGAGAAAGATGATTTGTCCAAGGCACAAGTGCCTCTTTAACTGCTACATATCTAATACGTCTCCTATTTAGGTGCCACTTCTTCCACTGCATGACTAAAGTGTCTCGTGTATCTAGGAGCCACTTCATATGCTGCGGTAAGAGGAAGACAAAAACAGAATTAACTCGTACTTTCTGCTGCAACATATGTGGGACTAGCACATTTCACCCTTGGTGTGAAGAGGCACTTCATGGAAAAGCTGCTTTGATGATCACGATTCGGAGCCTCTCGTCTCTAAATAGAATCTAAAATTCTGCCAATTCTGAGGAAGCTATGAATTCTTGAAGATTTGCCATATTTCATTTTGGACTCCTTGTTCTCAAGACATAATTCAGCATGGACTTCTTCCTGGGGCGTATTCATTAACAACAACAACAAAAACAAAACAAGCGTTGTATGACAGATGACAATATTCAACTAGTGCCAGGACTTACTGACACAGAACAAAGATGTTTGCATTTGTTTATTATTTATTTTTGGCCTGGAAGCTTCAACTGGTCCAGCGTGCGGCAGCCATGTTACTAACAGGAGCGGGAGGCAGGGAGCATACAAAGCCCTTGTTGTACCAGCTCCATTGGCTGCCGATTTGCTACCGGGCTCAATTCAAGGTGCTGGCACTGGCCTATAAAGCCCTAAACGGTTCCGGCCCAAGATACCTATCTGACCGCATCTCGGCCTATGAGCCTATCAGGACTTTGAGATCGTCCGGGGAGGCCCTGCTCTCGATCCCACCTGCTTCTCAAGCACGCATGGCGGGGATGAGAGGCAGGGTCTTCTCGGTGGTGGCGCCTCGGCTGTGGAACACCCTTCCCGTGGACATCAGACTGGCTCCTTCCCTGATGATATTCCGCAGGAAATTAAAGACGTGGCTGTTCAAGAAGGCGTTCGAACAAGAACATGATCATCAAGTTTGCAGAAGACACCAAATTGGGAGGGATAGCCAATACTCCAGAGGACAGGAGCAGAATTCAAAACGATCTTGACAGATTAGAGAGATGGGCCAAAACTAACAAAATGAAGTTCAACAGTGACAAATGCAAGATACTCCACTTTGGCAGAAAAAATGAAATGCAAAGATACAGGATGGGTGACGCCTGGCTCGAGAGCAGTACGTGTGAAAAAGATCTTGGAGTCCTCGTGGACAACAAGTTAAACATGAGCCAACAATGTGATGTGGCGGCAAAAAAAGCCAATGGGATTTTGGCCTGCATCAATAGGAGCATAGTGTCTAGATCTAGGGAAGTAATGCTAGCCCTCTATTCTGCTACAGTATACATAATATTGTGTCCAATTCTGGGCACCACAATTCAAGAGAGATATTGACAAGCTGGAATGTGTCCAGAGGAGGGTGACTAAAATGATCAAGGGTCTGGAGAACAAGCCCTATGAGGAGCGGCTTAAGGAGCTGGGCATGTTTAGCCTGAAGAAGAGAAGGGTGAGAGGAGATATGATAGCCATGTATAAATATGTGAGAGGAAGCCACAGGGGAGGAGGGAGCAAGCTTGTTTTCTGCTTCCTTGGAGACTAGGACGAAACAATGGCTTCAAACTACAAGAGAAGAGATTCCATCTGAACATTAGGAAGAACTTCCTGACTGTCAGAGCTGTTCAGCAGTGGAACTCTCTGCCCCGGAGTGTGGTGGAGGCTCCTTCTTTGGAAGCTTTTAAACAGAGGCTGGATGGCCATCTGTCAGGGGTGATTTGAATGCAATATTCCTGCTTCTTGGCAGAATGGGGTTGGACTGGATGGCCCATGAGGTCTCTTCCAACTCTTTGATTCTATGATTCTATAAGAAATGCAATAATTGGTAATGATGACAGGAATGGAACAACGGAAAATGATACTGGATTGTGGTTTAATGATGAGACGATGTGAATGACTTTTGTATTATTGATATTGTTGATGTTTTGATGATGATGTTTTTTGGTATTCTTAGATTGATTTTAGATTGTGTCTTGTAATTTGCACCCTGTCCTCTCTATGTTGTACACCGCTGTGAGTCGCCCCCGGGCTGAGAACAGTGGTATAGAAGCACAGTAAATAAATAAATAATAAATTTATTTACGACATTTATGTGCCAGGGGCGGCTCAACCCATTACGCAAAGTAAGCATTTGCAGTCTAGTTGATTTTGCCCAGGGGCGCTCTTGAGACGCTCTAGGGGGGAAATAGACCTTGACATATGTAAGTTGTAGTTACTGGGATGTATAGTTCACCTACAATCAAAGAGCATTCTGAACTCCACCAATGATGGAATTGAACCAAATATGGCACACAGAACTCCCACGACGAAGAGAAAATACATATCAGTGATTTGTTGGGGGGAAGCAAAATACTATTTGCTTACTGTTGAAAATTATCTAGGGCCGCCTCTCATGCCAAAGGGGACTGAGAGGGCCTTACAAGATATATATAGCCTTTGACTGTGTGGATCATAATAAATTGTGGCAAGTTCTTGATGACATGGGCATCCCAAGCCCCCTTGCCTCTCTCCTGAGGAATCTGTACAAGGACCAAGTAGCAACAGTCAGAACTGACCACGGAACAGGAGACTGGTTCAAGATTGGGAAAGGCGTACGGCAAGGCTGCATACTCTCACCCAACCTTTTTAACTTGTATGCAGAACACATCATGCGATGTGCGGGGCTGGATGAATGCAAAGCTGGGGTGAAAATTGCTGGAAGAAACATTAACAACCTCAGATATGCAGATGACACCACTCTGATGGCTGAAAGCGAGGAGGAGCTGAGGAGCCTTCTAATCAAGGTGAAAGAAGAAAGCGCAAAAGCCGGGTTGCAGCTAAACATAACAAAAACCAAGATTATGGCAACAAGAATGATTGACAACTGGAAAATAGAGGGAGAAAATGTGGAGGCCGTGACAGAATTTGTATTTCTAGGTGCAAAGATGAGTGCAGACGCAGACCGTAGCCAGGAAATCAGGAGACGCTTACTTCTTGGGAGGAGAGCAATGTCCAATCTTGATAAAATAGTAAAGAGTAGAGACATCAGACTGGCAATAAAGATCCATTGCCTAGTCAAAGCCATGGTATTCCCTGTAGTCACCTACGGATGTGAGAGCTGGACCTTAGGGAAGGCTGAGCGAAGGAAGAGAGATGCTTTTGAGCTGTGGGGCTGGAGGAAAGTTCAGAGAGTGCCTTGGACTGCGAGAAGATCCAACCAGTTCATACTTCAGGAAATAAAGCCCAGCTGGTTCATAGGGGAGAATACGTTCGGAGAGGTAGACAGGGCCGGAGTCGTTTAATAGGGCTGGGCGGTTTCGTTTCGTTAATTCGTAATTCGTTAAAAATTCATTAATTTTTTAATAACGAAGCGATTACGAACCATTCTGGAGCAACTTAAAAACGAAACGAATTTTTAAATACGTTTCGTAAATGCTTCGTATTTCGTTATGTATTCGTTTCGTTATTGGTTTGAGGTCGTTTCGTTATTATTTCCGCATGTCTGGGGCAAGTTTTATAGTTGTTTTTTGTTTAATTAGTGAAAAAAAATTATAATATCACACCAACAGTCAACAACAGAGGGAGAGGGAAGCTTCAGAAGTTTTTTTAGCGTATTGCGCGATCGCGGCCGCCATTAACGAATCGATTTGTTATTGTTTTGTCATTGTTTTGTAATTTTTTTACCATTTACGAAATTTCGTAAATATCGAACTTTTTTAAAGGAAAATTTTGTAATTATTTGAAATAACGAAACGCAAAAAAACCCCAAAAAACGAATCGATTTTAGAAACAATTTTTTCCGTTGTTACCCAGGCCTATCGTTTAAGGCTTTATAGGTTAACACCAGCACTTTGAATTGTGATCGGAAGCTAATTGGCAGCCAGTGGAGCTGGTGTAACAGCGGAGTGGTGTGCTCCCTGTACCCAGCACCCGTTAGTAGTCTGGCTGCCGAGCGTTGGACTAGCTGCAGCTTCCGGGCAGTCTTCAGAGGCAACCCCACATAGAGAGCGTTGCAGTAGTCTAAACGGGATGTAACCAAAGCGTGGACCACTGTGGCCAAGTCAGACTTCCCAAGGTATGGGCGCAGCTGGGGCACAAGTTTTAATTGTGTGGTATAACCATCCATGTGTGTGGTATAACCGTCCTAGTTATTCCTTGAGCACAGTTACATAATGCAGCTCCAAACGCACCTGTTAAACCTTCCTGGGTAGGACAGGCAATGTGAAACAGGAGCCTGTCTGTAAGGTTTAAAGCCTTGTAAAAGTGAGATGTCTTAGACATCATTTGGGACTCATGATAAAAGGCTGCCAGTGAACTTGCCTTCTTCAAAGTGCCTGGGAATTTTCTGAAATGTTGAGTAGTTTATTCCTTGGTGGATTTCTTAAATTGAATGGAACTTTGGATCACTTTAACGTGACCCTTTAACAGAGCAGAAGCTACCTTCTGCTACCACTACCCCCCTCCTGTGAGGTAAGAGTCCTCCTCCTCGGGGCTTCTGTCAAAATGTATCGCTCTAAGGCAAATATGAGAAATAGAAGCCATAGCCGCACACCACCTCATTGCCAACAACAGCAATAAGCAATTCCTTCAGGGCCCAATTATATGACACAAAATTTGAAAGACCGGGGGATACTCCCCACTTCCGATGCTTTGGAGTCCATTTTATTTTGCTGTGATAAACTTAATATTAAGAGATAAACAAATATTTAATTATCAAGACATAGTGAATTATTTACTAAGGACTGCGTTGTGTTAGATTTCAGGTACTAAGTCGTGTTATTATTAATCACTATTGCAATTCCCCAGCCATAAGCTAAACACATCCAATGTACAGTTTTCAAAACTGATCAGAAAATCCTTGATTATTGAACACTTCCCTGTAGGACTTCACATAGCTGCCAAATTACTAAATGTACATGAATTGTATCAGTTGAATTGCCTATTACGTGTGTACAGAAATACAATTGCTGCAGACTTTTTGATTAAAAGATGAGGGTTCTACTGTTTCAGTAGGTATCTGTATTTATATGTTGTGTATGTGCAAATGATGCACATATACAACAATCATTATTATTATTATTATTATTATTATTATTATTATTGACATAAAAGAACAGTATGTCACAGCAAACGAGATCTATGTGCTGGATTTCGTATCACAAAATCACAAGGTGAACGCTTCTCAAGCGTCTAGGACTGTGTGATGTATTTTTGAATAATGCGCACAGATCCAAGTCAGGTTGCCTTTTGCAGTTGACAGATCGTGATTTTGTCCATGTTTATTGTTTCCAAATGCCGGCTGAGATCTTTTGGCACGGTACCCAGTGCGCCAATGACCACTGGGACCACCTGGACTGGTTGTTGCCCGAGCCTTTGCAGTTCAATTTTGAGGTCCTGATAGCGGCTGGGTTTTTCCTGTTGTTTTTCCTCAATGTGACTGTCACCTGGAATGGCGACATTAATAAACCAAACTTTTTTCTTTTCCACAATCGTGATGTCTGGTGTATTGTGTTCCAAAACTTTGTCAGTCTGGATTTGAAAGTCCCACAGTATTTTTGCGTGATCATTTTCTACTACCTTTGCAGGTTTGTGATCCCTTTACCAGTTCTTTACTACTAGCAGGCAGTACTTGTGACATAAGTTCCAATGAATCATTTGGGCCACAGAGTTGTGCCTCTGTTTGTAGTCTGTCTGTGCGATTTTCTTGCAGCAGCTGAGGGTATGATCAATGGTTTCATCAGCTTCCTTGCACAGTCTGCATTTTGGGTCATCAGCTGATTTTTCAATCCTGGCATCATCATCATCATCATTATTATTATTATTATTGTTGTTGTTGTTGTTGTTGTTGTTGTTGTTGTTGTTGTTAATGTTGTTAATGTTATTGTTATTATTTGATAAATAACAAGATTAGTACACAGCAAACAAGATCACTATGCTGGCTTTTGTATTGGATCACACGTCGGACACTTCCCAAGTGTCTAGGACTGTGTGATGTATTGGTAAATAATGTGTGCAGATCTGAGTAGGGTGGCCCTTTGCAGCTGACAGTTGGTAATTTTGTCAGCAGCAATTGTTTTTAAGTGCAGTCCAAGGCCTTTTGGCACTGCACCCAGTGTGCCAATTGATATCGAGCTGCTTTTAGGAGGGTCTCCCCAGGCGAGGAGATCCCTAGGACTGCACCAAAGAGAGTCCTGCTACCTTCTTGGCGAGACTTAAAGGGAAGCCAATTCAAAGGACCGACGATAGACGAATAGATCCTCTCGCCCAGAAGTTGAAGAAGCGGCAATCGAGGCTTTTATTTGCGATTCAGCTGAAAAGGATGCAGTTGTAGTGATAATTCACATACAAGCATAAGCATACAGAGACCAGGAAGCATTTTTATAGCAAAAGTACAGTTTAAATTCCCGCCCGCCTTCCCCGCCCGGCTTGTCGGTGATTGGGCATACAGAGACCAGGAAGCATTTTTATAGCAAAAGTACAGTTTAAATTCCCGCCCGCCTTCCCCGCCCGGCTTGTCGGTGATTGGTGGATGGCCAAACAGCTGGGAGGAGGCTTGCCGAACCTCCCCCGCGCTCAGCCAATCACCGAGCTCCCTTGCTTCCAAGGATGGACGAATCAGGATCGTCCGGCCACTTCGAGGGGCTAGCGAATCAGGAGCAAGGATGGAGGGGAAGGATTATGACAATCTTGACCAGGAATCTCCATGCGGCCGGGGCAAAATCGGGCCAGCTGTGAAGACAGCTATTGTTTGAGTCAATGGGTGGGTGATTGAATCAATCTGACTTTTCCTGTCAGAGCCAGGTCAGCTGAGTTCAGTGAAGAGTTTCAAGTGATATGATCAGGGTTTGGGCACAGGACCCCCTGCTGGGCAGTCTCACCCTTATTGTCCTTGGTAAATTAGTTTCTGACCGGAGGAAGAATATCACTTGTTGGCCCTGCTCCGAAGACAAGTGACGAAACTTCCTGAACTATTGTCCATGCAAGGGATGAGCAATTATGAGTTCCATTGTGGGGCAAATGACCCCTCGGGGCAGCTATGCACGCTTCAGTCTTTTGCTTCATAGCTTTGTGGGGCAAAGTTAAAGGGTACAGAGGATATTCCATAAGGGGCACACATACATCAAAATCATAAGCAGCATGCATTAATAAAAGTCCCACCGCGATCCCTCCCTCTGAGAAGATTTAATAAAAGATTCAAGCTTTATTCAAAGAGTCTGAGCATTCCATGTTCTGAGGAAGTTCATGAGAGAAACTGTTTTCCAAGTTTGAGAAATGGGTAAAAGGAGAGCCCTTGGTGATGGGGAAGCCCGTAGATGGATCATTGGTAGGGCTGCTGGGTGACCCTGACTTGGGTCCTTGAAAAACTACAACTCTCACGAGGAGCAGAAGTTCCAATGTCCAGCCATTTCCCAAAAGCCTCGTGGGGTCCTTGTTGTTGTTAGTGCCTTGGCAATGTGACCAAGACTTAACCTCCACTGTGCAGTCTGGTGCCCTTGCCCTTGGCAGAACTATAAGTCACTATCCCTTATTGGGGGGGTCGACATCACAATCACCACTGGGACCCCCTTGACTAGCTTGTGCTAGTGGCTTTGTAGTTCAATCTTTGAATCCTCATATATCATCTTTTCCAGTTCTTTCTCTTCAAACCTGCTGTCGCCTGGGATTGCAACATTGATGATCCATACTTGTTTTTTCCCCACAATTACCTATCTTTCCACCAGTTTATGTTGCATGTTGGTGTTGGAGGAAAATTCTGAGAGTGCCTTGGACCGCAAGAAGATCCAACCAGTCCATACTTCAGGAAATAAAGCCCAGCTGCTCACTGGAGGGAAGGATAGTAGAGGCAAAGATGAAGTACTTTGGCCACATCATGAGAAGACAGGAAAGCTTGGAGAAGACAATGATGATAGGGGAAAAAGGAAGGAAAAAGGAAGAGGGGCCAACCAAGGGCAAGATAGATGGGTGCTATTCTTGAAGTGACTGGATTGACCTTGAAGGAGCTGGGGGTGGTGACAGCCAACAGGAAGATCTAGTGTGGGCTGGTCCATGAGGTCATGAAGAGTTGGAAGCAACTGAACGAATAAACAACAACACGTTGCAATAACAGCAATAGCCAACATAGTGGAAGCAACCAAGTTGTTACACCCTAGCACTGGAACACCCTTTCACCCAGCACCACACCAAAAGGCATTGTGGTATCCTTTTTTGACCACTAAATTACCAATTTTCAGGGGTTTGTAGATAAAATAGAAATTTGATTCAATTTAGGGTATAAAAATATAGAAAGAGTGATAGGGTTTTTGTTTGTTTGTTATGGGCCTACTTTTCATGATTCACTAAAAAATTGGAATCAACCTCCCTCCCCTCCATTTTTTGGACAGCTTATAGGATCTCAGAATGTGTAGAGAGCCTCCCTTCTTTAGTTCATACCCATCTAAGTGATGTGATTGATGGCAATGCAATCCTTGTCTGTTATGTCTCCTTAAAATATTTAAGGAACATCTGAATAATACCCAAATAATACTATGGTCTATCTAGCTCAGTGGTTCTTAACCCGTGGGTCCCCAGATGTTGTGGCCTTCAATTCCCAAAAATCCTAGCAGCTGGTAAACTGGCTGGGATTTCTGGGAGTTGTAGGCCAAAACACCTGGGGACGCACAGGTTGAGAACCACTGTTCTAGCTAAATGTGAGTCTTGTGTATGGCTGTACCAGGAGCTCCAACTTTATTTTCTTTCTGTTATCTGTTTGCAGTCATAGGGCAGGCCTCCTGTCCATCATAATTTAGCTTTGGTTCCACCCCTTGTTCTGGGCTCTGGGAGGGAAAGGAGCCATTTTTGGTCAGTCTCACATAAGGAAGCTAAACTATAGGACGTAGACCAGCTTGTAGAAAAGCTTCTTTTCTCAAGAACATCTGGGGAAAACAGAAACAGAAATTCCAGGGAAAAGGTCCCAAGGCTCTGGCTGAAAGCTCACAGCCTCTCAGGTTCACAGCAATCAGAGGAAAAACAGCCCTGAAGTTTCAAAGAATTCTCTGAGGGAGGACAGCATTACAGATCCTTGGAACTCCAGCTGAAATATCTACAAGCCTTGGCTCGTAGGTCTACTCGATACCCAGATGCATTTGGAATCGGTAGTAAGACCCACACCAATGAGGCACAGATAGTAAGCAGCCTGGGAGAGGTTAAATAGGGTTTTTTTCTTACAGAGAAAGTACAGTTAATCAAAGTCAGGTACCAGTCTATTGAGGACTAAAGCCTTGAAGTGTTGTTTGAACCACTGAAGATTTGTTGTTTGTTCCATAATAAAGACTTTGTTGTATCATTAAAGACTCTAAAGACCATCACTTCAGAAAAATTCCTGAGAACCTCTCTTTGAGGCGCCCTGGCTTCCTGCTGGGCTTAAAGTATACGTCCTATAGAAAAATATAGCTGTTACAGGCCCAGCGCGTGACAGAACAGAGTTATTTAGATAGAGAAGCTATTGAGTACTATAGAGATAGATAGATAGATAGATAGATAGATAGATAGATAGATGATAGATAGATAGATAGATAGATAGATAGATAGAATAGGTATTGAGTTATATATTGAGCATTACTTCATCTCCAAAGCTAACCTTGAGCTATAGATAGGGGAAAAACCTGCTTTTTACTAAACCATAGCAGCTCAGGGTTAGGGTGAAAAGATCTCAGGATTTTCTTCTGTCTTTTGGGGAAAAGTTATACAGCCCACAAAGCCTACAACAATCCAGTGATTCTGGCAATGAAAGCCTTCAACAATACAGTGTTATGGGCACTTTGATTAATAGACATTTCTTTAAGGTCTGCAAATAATAACAGAGAAAGAAGGAAGAGTGGTTTATACTTCCCTATTGCGTCTCTGACTTTGCTTAATCCACCGTGAAGGTCACCTGAAGTCCCTAGAGTACACATAGTCCTATAACTCTCAAATGAACTTATATGTATGACAGTTTAATAATACTTTGAATCTGGAAGAAAAAAATCTCAAATCCAAAAAAGGTACAACAGCATTAACAACACGATCCACCGAGTGTGTTTCTTCCTTTTGGAGAGAAAAAAAAATCCAAAATGTACCTAAAATCACATGTTAAAAAGGTTACTTTTCTAAAAATAAGGAAGAGCCAACTGTGCAAAATCAACGTCTTTCTTCTGCCTATGAGGGACAATTGTGAATGAGATTTGAAAGGTCACCGGTTCTTTTTGTATGTTAATAAACAATTAGCATGACTCAAGGGAGCCAGGAGCATGCATTGCTCTGCTCTATATTTCCAGGCAACCAACTTGTCCTGACTAATTTTTGTACCATTAAGTTGGGTCTCTCTGGAAATACCACTGTTTTTGCCAGCATTTGTTAGCATTTTTCATTACTATTAACATATTATTAACATGTACCGCTCAAGACAACCATTCACTCCAAGCAATTCATTTCTTTTATTTACTAGCTGTACCCGCCACACATTGCTGTGGTGAACCCTCCCTCCCTCCCTCCCTCCCTCCCTCTTTCTTTCTCTCTTTCTTTCTCTCTTTCCTTCCTTCCTTCCTTTTTTACCTCTTTCTTCCCTTCCCCTCCCCTTTTCTTTCTCTCCTTTCTTCCCTCCCTCCCTCTTTCCTTGCTTCCCTTTTTTCATTTCTTCTCTCATTTTTTCCTTTCTTCTCTCCCTTTTTCCTCCCTTTCCTTTCCTTTTTCTCTCCTTCTCTCATTCCTTCCTTCTTTCCTTCTCTACCTCTTTCCCTCCCCCCCTCCTTTTTTCATTCTCTCCCTTCTTCCTTCCTCCTCCCTCTTTCTTTCCTTCCTTTCCTTTTTGTCTTTCTTTCTTTCTCTCATTCCTTCCTTCCTTTCTTCTTTCCTCCCTTCCTTACTTCTATACCTCTTTCCTTCCTTCCCCTCCCCTTTACTTTCTCTCCTTTTTCCTTCCCTCCCTCTTTCCTTCCTTCCTTCCTTTTTCTCATTCCTTCTCTCATTCCTTCCTTCCTTCCTTCTCTCCCTCTTTCCTCCATTCCTTCCCTTTTTTCTCTCCTTTTCTCATTCCTTCCTTCCTTCTCTACTTCCTTCCCTCCTTCCCTCCTTTTTTCTTTCTCTCCCTTCTTCCTTCCTCCTCCCTCTTTTTTTCCTTCCTTCCTTTCCTTTTTGTCCTTCCTTCCTTCCTTCCTTCCTTCCTTCCTTCCTTCCTTCCTTCCTTCCTTCCTTCCTTCTTCTCTTTCCCTTTCCTTCCTTCCCCCCCTTTTCTTTCTTTTCCCTCCTCTCTTTCCTTCCTTCCTTTTTTTTCCTTTCTCTCCTTCCTTCCTTCCTTCTCCCTTTTCTCCCTTTCCTTCCTTTTTTCTCCTTCCTTCCTCCTTCTCTACTTCCTTTCCCTCTCCCTCTTTCCTTCTTTCTCTCCCTTCTTCCTTCCTTCCCTTCTTCTTTCCTTCCTTTCCTTCTCTCCTTCCTTCTTTCCTTCCTTCCTTCCTTCCTTCCTTCTCTACCTCTTTCCTTCCTTCCCCTCCCTTTTTCTTTCTCTCCTTTCTTCCTTCTCTACTTATTCTTGGACTGCAACTCCCAGCAGTCCTCCTGATTGATCTATCTACCTACCATCTATCTCTATCTAATCTATATATCTTATCTATCTGGAGGATTGCTGGGAGTTGCAGTACAGGAATAGGAAATAGGAAATATATACAGATTGGGATGCTCTCAAATAAATCCAAGAAGAAGCAAGCTTGCAGCTTGGAAGCAGTGCATTCGGAGCATCCTCCTCCCCTAAAGGGCCTGGTCTAGGGGGTGCTGGGAGCTGTCATTTTTGCACATGCGCTGTCATTTAGCTTTTGAGGGGTTTAAGTCCTTTCTGCTATATTTTGGGAGAGGTTTATAAGTGATGGTCACTTGTTGGTCTGTTAGGGATGTAGTGTCCAAATTTTGTGCCAATTCGTCCAGTCTTTTTTGAGTTATGTTAATCCCACAAATGAGCATTGCATTTTGATTTATATAGATCACTAGGTGTCCTCTGCCACACGTTGCTGTGTCACACTCTGTATAGATTTTTTTATATATTTGTCGTGTCAGGACAACCAGTCAAATTATATTACATTTCTAACAGAACAAAGCAAACAAACAGACAAAATACAAAATTTGTGAGTTTGGTAGTTGAATAAATGTCCTTCGACCAGTATCTGGCCACTTGGAGTGCCTCTGGTGTTGCCACAAGAAGGTCCTCCATTGTGCATGTGGCAGGGCTCAGGGTGCATTGCAGCAGGTGGTCAGTGGTTTGCTCCTCTCCACACTCGCATGTCATGGATTCCACTTTGCAGCCCGATTTCTTGAGGTTGGCTCTGCATCTTGTAGTGCCAGAGCGCAGTCTGTTCAGCACCTTCCAAGTCGCCCAGTCCTCTGTGTGCCCAGGGGGGAGTCTCTCATTTGGTATCAGCCATTGGTTGAGGTTCTGGGTTTGAGCCTGCCACTTTTGGACTCTCGCTTGCTAAGGTGTTCCAGTGAGTGTCTCTGTAGATCTTAGAAAACTATTTCTAGATTTAAGTCGTTGACGTGCTGGCTGATACCCAAACAGGGGATGAGCTGGAGATGTCTCTGCCTTGGTCCTTTCACTATTGGCTGCTACTTCCCGGCGGATGTCAGGTGGTGCAATACCGGCTAAGCAGTGTAATTTCTCCAGTGGGGTAGGGCGCAGACACCCCGCGATAATGCGACATGTCTCATTAAGGGCCACATCCACTGTTTTAGTGTGGTGAGATGTGTTCCACCCTGGGCATGCATACTCAGCAGCAGAGTAGCACAGTGCAAGGGCAGATGTCTTTACTGTGTCTGGTTGTGATCCCCAGGTTTTGCCAGTCAGCTTTTGTATGATATTGTTTCCAGCACCCACTTTTTGCTTGATATTCAGGCAGTGCTTCTTGTAGGTCAGAGCACGGTCCAGAGTGACTCCCAGGTATTTGGGTGCGCTGCAATGCTCCAGTGGGATTCCTTCCCAGGTGATCTTCAGAGCTCGGGACATGAAAGGCACATGTCTGTGTTTTAGATGGATTAGGGATCAGCTGGTTTTCCCTGTAATAGGCAGTTAGAGCACCTAGAGCTTCGGAGAGCTTCTGTTCAACCATCTCAAAGCTCCCTGCATGAGCAGTAATGTGTAGATGTTAGGCCTGTTTGATCAAGAAAAAATTTGGTTCTAAAATCGATTTGTAATTGGGGTGTTTTTTTGTTTCGATATTTAAAATAATTACAAAACTTTCCAAAAAAAAGTTTTGGTATTTAAGAAATTTTGTAAATATTAACGAATTTTTAGAATATTTTTTGTATTTCTTAAGAATAATATTAAAATAATATTAAAAAATATTTTAAAATGGAAAATTAACCAAAAAATGACCAAACACAGGCAGGATACAGCAAATGAGAGCACACACCAACAGAAGAGTCTTTTCTTTTTTAGAATATTTTTTAAGAATAATATTAAAAAATAATATTAAAAAATAATATTAAAAATAATATTAAAAAATAATATTAAAAAATAATATTAAAAATATTTTAAAATGGACAATTAACCAAAAAATGGCCCAAATGTGGACCAAACACAGGCAAGAGACAGAAAATGAAGCAAGCAGCACTCACAGCAGCAAGGAATGAATCCAATCCCAGTTGCTAGCAGGCAGCCATTGCCAAGCCAACCCAATGCAAACTCCCTCGCCCTCTGCAGCAAGCTACGGGCCGCGCGGAGCCGCTTTGAAAGGGCTCGCCGGCCAATCAAAAAGAGACAGCCACGGACCCATGGTGCACTGCTTGGGAGCGCCGGATTGGCTCCCATGCACCAGCACTCCAGCAGCCTCCACCCCATTAACGAAACGAGCGGAGGCTCGTTAAAACTATGGGGGCTGCTGGTTCGATATTTATAAACCCTTCCGGGTTTGGAAATATGTTTCGATATCGCTTCGGAAATGGTAAAATTAACGAATTATTAACGAATTAACGAATTAACGAACGAAACCGCACAGGCCTAGTAGATGTGTTTTAAGTATGTATATATTTGTGTGTGTGTCTATATGTGTGTTTGCATATATATATGTGGTTTAAAGCATGCGTTGTAATTTTTTTTTTGGCTTTTTAAGTCCTTTCTGCTGTGTTTTTCAGTGTTTTTATGAGTGGTGGTCACTTGTTGGCCAGATAGGTTGTATTGTGCCCAAATTTGGTGTCAATTCATCCAGTGGTTTTTGAGTTCTGTTAATCCCACAAACGAACATTACACACACACATATGTATATTTTTCACCAGGAATGTGACTTGTTCAGAACATGAAAGATTCATTAATGTTTGATCAACTGATAACAAGCAGAACCTTGCATTTCTCAAAATCATCATCATTTTTATTGGTATCATTATTAATAGGCAATCTCTTGCCTTCCACATTAGAATGTGCTATTCAAATACCAACTAATCCTTCTTTTCTCTGCCTTTCTTACTTTTTGACAGATTTCTTGGGATTCTGTAAAATCTAGACATTGGTTTAAAATCAAATAATTATTGAGAGTTGTCATTTTTGCACATGCACTGTATCTTCATTTCGCTTTTTGGGTTTTAAAGTCCTTTCTGCTATCTTTTGGAAGGGGTTTATGAGTGATGGTCACTCATTGGTCTGTTAGGGGTGTAGTGTCCAAATTTTGTGTCAATTTGACCAGTGGTTTTTAAGTTATGTTAATCCCACAAATGAACATTACATTTTGTGCCGTCACATCCAGACCCTATAAAAATAAACTAAGATGTGCTTCTCTCTTTGCCTGGGTGGACCGCGGGGGTCTTTCTTTAGAAGCTTGGGATTCCCAGCAACTGAGGCTACTACAAGCTTTGAACATCAAAACAGAATATTTATTTCTCAAAGTCCTTGCAGACTTGGTGCAGCTTGTTAAAGTTACAAACAAAACAGTCAATTGGTGAAACAATAGAGATGATCTTTCTTTCCTTTCCTTTAGTAACTGAGATAACGTTTCCCCAAAAAGGCAGAAGAAAATCCTGGGATCTTTTCACCCTAACCCTGAGCTGCTATAATTTAGAAAAAAAGCAGGTTTTTCCCCCCCTATCTATAGCTCCAGGTTAGCTTTGGAGATATAACTCAATATATAACTCAATACCTATTCTATCTATCTATCTATCTATCTATCTATCTATCTATCTATCTATCTATCTCTATAGTATTCAGTAGCTTCTCTTTCTAAATAACTCAATCTATAGCATCTCAATCTTCCTGCCTAGTTCTCAATCACTGTTTTGGAACGGCTGTTCCAGGGGCTCCAATTTTGTGTTTTGCACTGAGTGTTTGTTCATAGTCCTAAGTTTCAGGGACTTTTGCAGATAGGTGGCTTCCTTTGGCTGCATTCATAGGGCAAGCCACCTGTCAATAATAGTTAGGATCCCTGGTCCCGCCGTTCTCTGGGTTTTTTGGAGGGAAGGGGCCATTTTTCAGTTAGTCCCAGCAAAGGAAGTCAATGCAGAGGATGTGTACAGATGTCCTCCTGTACAAAGGCTTCATCCCTTAAGACTTCCCGGGGGAGAACAGTCTTAAGAGCCTTTAAAGATTCCCAAAGGTTCCGGAGAAACAGCCTTACAGCCCTGAGGAATTCCGGAGGGAATAACAGCTCTAATCGTCAAGATCTCCAGCTAAGTGAGTACAGGCCTGCTGGTACGTCTGCTCGGTTCTGAGACACAGTTCAGCCGATAGTGGATTCAAATCAGTCAAGTTTAGGTTCACAGTAGCCTGGGAGGAGCTAGAAAGGGGAATTTTCCTTTGAACAAAGTTATTGAAGATAGTGCCTGTTCCCTGTGGACAAGTTTAAGAAAACTGGTTTTTTGCCAAGAAAGCTTTACAATTCCTGTTTGTTCAGCAATAAAAGACTGTTATATTTAAGCTCAAGCCTCCTAAAGACTGTTTAATGAGGGAATTTCCTTAAAGTCTCCTTTTCGGGGGCCCTGGCTTCCCGCTGGATTCAAGCCACACATCGTCTCTTAAAAGCACTTCATTTCAGGTCCAGTGGCGACAGAACAATCACTAAATTTATCTTTCTATTTATATCTCTTCTTGGACTGTGAGAAGATCCAACCAGTCCATCCTCCAGGAAATAAAGCCCGACTGCTCACTGGAGGGAAGGAGACTAGAGACAAAGTTGAAGTACTTTGGCCACATCATGAGGAGACAGCAAAGCCTAGAGAAGACAATTATGCTGGGGAAAGTGGAAGGCAAAAGGAAGAGGGGCCGACCAAGGGCAAGATGGATGGATGGCATCCTTGAAGTGACTGGACTGACCTTGAAGGAGCTGGGGGTGGTGACGGCCGACAGGGAGCTCTGGCATGGGCTGGTCCATGAGGTCACGAAGAGTCAGAGATGACTGAACGAATGAACAACAACAACATTTATATCTCAATCTCAATCTATATCTATGTCTCAATCGTTCTTATAATGGTTTTTTCAGAGTTACCTGCCTGACCAACAGCACATCTGAAGCTTTCTTTCCCTACTGAAGGAGGCAGGGGAGATTTCCAAAATGGAGATTTCAACCCAGGAAAAAGGGCGGTCTCTAGACCCAAAGAGATACTTTCTGAACCAATAGCTGCAAAAGGGGCCTGCAGGCTGGCTTTGCAGACTCCGATACTGTTTAACTTCCAGGGTGCAACTGAGATTGTAGCAACCCTGGGGAAATGCAAAGGAACACTATCCCATGCAACTAAAAGGTAATGCAAACTATGCTCCTGGAAGACAGAACACATTTTTATTTATATAGACTTCACCATTTCAGAAGTGATAAGTAGAAGGGACGGGGAAATCGGGGAAGGAGGAGGGAAAGGAAGAGCACACCATAATAATTGATGTTTGATGTATTGTCGAAGGCTTTCATGGCCGGAATCACTCAGTTCTTGTGGGTTTTTTCGGGCTATATGGCCATGTTCTAGAGGCATTTCTCCTGACGTTTCGCCTGCATCTATGGCAAGCTTCCTCAGACCTCTGAGGAAGCTTGCCATAGATGCAGGCGAAACGTCAGGAGAAATGCCTCTAGAACATGGCCATATAGCCCGAAAAAACCCACAAGAACTGAATTGATGTTTGCTTCCAGGCTGTTATATTTCATATGCATGCACTGTCGTGTGCAGCGAATCTCAATACAAAATGACTTTCTGTCATTTGTCGTGGGTGTTTGCCGCGTTTCCACACATTCCCATAATTATGATTCTCTCTTCCCTCCCCACAAAGCAACAGCACAGAAACTGACCATCTGGTCAACGTTTTGAAAATAAAACAGCCAGTGAGTGAATGCAGGTGCCCAGCCTGCTAAGCATGCGATATATCCCTCTAAAGAGGTGGCACAAAAGGGTTGTTCTTGGTTATTTCGAAATGGCCCACCAACATCTGCAGCTTAGTAATCATTTCATAATCATTAGGAAACACATTTTATGAACCACTAAATTGGTTTAACTCTCATAGATGTTGAAATGGGCTCTCTCTATTTACCACTGGGCCAGAGCAGAAGCAGAAATAGCAGCATTTCTCAAACGAAGAAAAACAGAAGCAACCCTAAGATCATCCAGTCCAGCTGCTACCTTGTCATAAAGCAAACTGGTCCCTTACTTACTTACTTACTTACTTACTTACTTAGGTAATCCCTCGTTTTCCGAGGAGGATTGTCTTCCAGTATTCTTGTGGGTCCATATGTGGCTGTGGAGCCCTATTTTTGCTCTGCATCTTCTTCTGCAGTGAGGGCATTGGTTTCCAGGTGGAAGGCAGTCTCAGTCGGGGTTGGCTTGATGCACCTTCCTCTTGGCACGCTTCTCCCTTTCGCCCTCCATTCGTGCCTCTTCAAATTCTGCAGCACTGCTGGTCACAGCTGACTTCCAGCTGGAGCAGTCAAGGGCCAGGGCTTCCCAGTTCTCAGTGTCTATGCCGGAGATTTTAAGGTTGGCTTTGAGCCCATCTTTCAATCTCTTTTCCTGCCCACCAACATTCCGTTTTCCATTCTTGAGTTCGGAGTAGAGCAACTGCTTTGGGAGACGGTGGTCGGGCATCCGGACAACGTGGCCGGTCCAGCGGAGTTGATGGCGGAGGACCATCGCTTCAATGCTGGTGGTCTTTGCTTCTTCTAGCACGCTGACATTTGTCCACTTGTCTTCCCAAGAGATTTGCAGGATTTTCTGGAGGCGAACTGATGGAATCGTTCCAGGAGTTGCATGTGACATCTGTAGACAGTCCACGTCTCACAGGCATATAGCAGGGTTGGGAGGACAATAGCTCTATAAACAAGCACCTTGGTATCCCTCCGGATGTCCTGGTCCTCAAACACTCTCTGCTTCATTCGGAAAAATGCTGCGCTCTCAGAGCTCAGGTGGCGTTGTACTTCGATGTCGATGTTGACTTTGGTGGAGAGGTGGTTGCCAAGGGAGTGGAAATGATTGACATTTTCTAATGTTACACCATTAAGTTGTATCGCTGGCATTGGAGAGGGGTTGGATGATGTCTCCTGAAACAGCACCTTGGTTTTTCTGATGTTCAATGACAGGCCGAGCTTCTCGTATGCTTCTCTGAAGGTGTTTAGAATGGCTTGTAGATCTTCTTCTGAATGCACACAGATGACGTTGTCATCAGCATACTGGAGTTCTATAACAGATGTTGTTGTAACCTTGGTTTTGGCTTTCAGTCTGCTGATGTTGAATAGCTTGCCATCTGTCTGATAGATGATTTCCAATCCGGTGGGAAGCTTCCCATCAACAAGGTGAAGTATCATAGCGATGAAGATGGAGAATAAAAACTAAAACTGGTCCCACTAAGTCATGGGTTCTCAAACTAACAAAAACTGGTCCCACTAAGTCATGGGTTCTCAAACTAAGGCCCACAGGCCAGATGCGGCACTCCAAGGTCATTTACTTGGCTCCTGGCCTAAACATTAGACTTAGGGTCACCCTAAGTCTGAAACAACTTCAGGTCACACAACAACAACAACAATCTGAATTAATTTGACTATCTAATCAACCAAAAGCAGGCCCAACATTCCCATTGAAATACTGGTACATTTATAATGATTAAAATTGTTCATCATTTTAAATACTATATTATTCTTTCATGATTTTTTTTTTTTTTTTGCAGTACAAATAATGTATTTGCAGTGTGCATAGGAATGTATCCATGTTTTTTCTCAAAATATAGTCCGGCCCCCCAACAGTCTGAGGGACAGTGAACTGGCCCTCTGCTTTAAAAGTTTGAGGACCCCTGTACTAAGTGAATCACCAGCATCCTGCATCTGATAAGTGGATTGTCCCGTATAGATTACTGCAACACACTCTATGTGGGGCTGCCTTTGAAGACTGTTCAGAAGCCCCAATTGGTCCAACGGGTGACAGCCAGGTTGCTCACTGGAGCGGCATACGGAAAGCATACACCCCCCTTCCCCCGTTATATCAGATCCACTGGCTGCTAGTCTGCTACCAAGAATAATTCAAAGTGCGGGCTTTAGCATATAAGGTTCCAGCCCAGTTTACCTGTCCAACCATAGCTCCCCCTATGAACCATCTTGGAGATTAAGATCTTCTGGGGAGGTCCTGCTCTCAGTCCCACTTTCTTCACAAACACGACTGGTGGGGATGAGGGACAGGGCCTTCTCAGTGGTGACCCCTCGGCTATGGAACTCCCTCACTAACAACATTAGATCAGTCCCCTCCCTCCTAGCCTTCAGAAGGAGAGTAAAACCCTGTCTCTGGGACCAGGCCTTCGGAGAAACAGTACAATAGTGTAATATCTTTAGAGCAACTATTGGTGTGTGTGTGTGTGTATACACACACACATACACCTATATGTGTGTGTGTATATATATATATATATATATATAGTAGAGTCTCCTGGTAACACTATAACTGATAATAGGAGTAGTAGAGGAGGGAAGAGAGGTGCCCAGAGTTTGGACGAGGAGCAACAAAGAAAGAGAATACAGGAAATATTCATGTCACCTACAGACGAAGACTTTTGAGGGCTTTTCAGAAAGTGAAATGGAGGAGGGAGATGAGAGTAGAGGTGTAAAAAGGACTACTCACGAACAAGAGTCTGATGAGGAGTATCAGAGGAAACGCATCCGTGAGATACTGACTGCTTCTACTGAAGAGGAGGATTTTATGGGTTTTACAGGAAGTAATGGGCCTGGGATTAGTGACGAGGAGGAGGATGGGTTGGATTGGACTTGTGTGCAAGAAGTTAGACATGTATGTACACAACCTACGTCCAGTGATACCTTTGAGGGGTTTTCTGGGGATTGGCAATCTGGTAATACATGGGGAGACCTAAATCTTGATAAGAGATGGAAAAGTTGGCGGGATGGGTGTTGGCGCTCAGCTGTAGAGGCTAAAGCAGCTGACAGTGATGAGGAAAAGGACAGTTCATCAACAGATAATGAGTTGTAAGATAAATGTAGGCACTGGAACAATGAAACTTTGCAGAAGGCAAAGTGTTGGATTCGTGCCTGGGTCTTTGTCACTGACGTTTCTCTTGTTGGGTCCTGTAACTACAGGTTGCTGTATTCTCCGTGTATCGACTGGCTTGGAATATCATGAGTGCTGACTTCCCCTCTTCTTGACTTCGGATTGCTTGGACGACGCTGCTGCTATTTGGACTTTAACATTTTCTACTGGACTTATTTCGACTTTGGACTGCATTTGGATGACGGCTTTGTTTGCTTTTCTACACCTTGTTTGTTTGCATTCTTTGAACTCTGTGATTTTGAGACATTTTGTTCAAACTTTTGTTTATCCCAGATTATATGCTGGTTTAATCCAGATTATTTGCTAAATTGAGTTTTTACCTTGCAATTTGCTAAAAACTTTCAGTTTTGGCCAGGGACACTGAAGTAAGTGTCCCTGAGTTCTTTTTGTTGCCTTAATAAACTTTGTTTATAGTTTATCCCTGTGTCTGGCTCTTTAAAGGCGTCTGGATCCCGACACACACACACACCCCATATATACCGTATATACTCGAGTATAAGCCGAGTTTTTCAGCCCTTCTTTTAAGCTGAAATGCCCCCCTCGGCTTATACTTGAGTCAATGTTGTTGTTGTTCATTCGTTCAGTCATCTCCGACTCTTCGTGACCTCATGGACGAGCCCATGCCAGAGCTCCCTGTCGGCCGTCACCACCCCCAGCTCCTTCAAGGTCAGTCCAGTCACTTCAAGGATGCCATCCATCCATCTTGCCCTTGGTCGACCCCTCTTCCTTTTGCCTTCCACTTTCCCCAGCATAATTGTCTTCTCTAAGCTTTGCTGTCTCCTCATGATGTGGCCAAAGTACTTCAACTTTGTCTCTAGTATCCTTCCCTCCAGTGAGCAGTCGGGCTTTATTTCCTGGAGGATGGACTGGTTGGATCTTCTCGCAGTCCAAGGCACTCTCAGAACTTTCCTCCAACACCACAGTTCAAAAGCATCTCTTCCTTCGCTCAGCCTTCCCTAAGGTCCAGCTCTCACATCCGTAGGTTACTACAGGGAAGACGGATCTTTGTTGCCAGTCTGATGTCTCTACTCTTTACGATTGTATCGAGACTGGACATTGCTCTCCTCCCAAGAAGTAAGCGTCTTCTGATTTCCTGGCCACAGTCTGCATCTGCAGTCATCTTTGCACCTAGAAATACAAAGTCTGTCACGGCCTCCACATTTTCTCCCTCTATTTTCCAATTGTCAATCATTCTTGTTGCCGTAATTTTGGTTTTTTTGACGTTTAGCTGCAACCCAGCTTTTGTGCTTTCTTCTTTCACCTTGATTAGAAGACTCTTCAGCTCCTCCTCGCTTTCGGCCATCAGAGTGGTGTCATCTGCATATCTGAGATTGTTAATGTTTCTTCCAGCAATTTTCACCCCAGATTTGCATTCATCAAGCCCCACACATCCTCGCATGATGTGTTCTGCATACAAGGTGAATAGGTTGGGTGAGAGTATGCAGCCTTGCCGTACGCCTTTCCCAATCTTGAACCAGTCTGTTGTTCCGTGGTCAGTTCTTACTGTTGCCACTTGGTCCTTGTACAGATTCCTCAGGATTCTTATTTTCTTATTTTTATTACATTTACATTATTTTTCTCTGTTATTATATTACATTTATTATTTTTCTCTATTATTACTGTTATTACATCATCATCATTATTATTATTACATAAATTATTTTCCTCTATTATTTTTATTATTACATTTATTATTTCCCTCTATTTATTATTATTTGAAGGATATGTAAAAGCACATTTACAATGAAGAAGGTTGGAATAACGGTTTAATCAGAGTTGGACAGTCTTAAATCACAGTTTTATGTAAATATTCAAAAATATTTAACCTACTGATGCCTCAATTAATGTAATTGTCTTGGTCTCTATTTTTCTTTTGAAATTGACCAGTAGCTGTTGCATTTCGCACCTTCGGCTTATACTCGAGTCAATGTGTTTTCCCAGTGTTTTGTGGTAAAATTAGGTGCCTTGGCTTATAGTTGGGTCAGCTTATACTCGGGTGCATATGGTATATATTGTTCTATTCACTTTCTATCTCAAAGAATACTTGAAGTGTGTGAGAATGCCTCTTGCATAATTTCTAGCTCGATGGCACTAGAGTTTGATTTTTTCCCCCTGAGGTCTTCCACTTTTCACTTTCCTTTTCTTGCATTGCTTTCTACATACAAAGCAATCAAACCTCAGCAGGTACAAGACATTAGCACAAAGGGATGCAGGCCTGAACTGTAAATAAGAAAACACAGTTGAAGCAAAACAAGAGGGTTTCTTTTTAAAGCTTCAGCTATGGCTGCCAGAAAACTACAGGAAAAAAAGTAGCAAAGGAATAAAGGGAAGATAAGGTGTGCAAATTTGGATCCCTTCCTCATTTCATGCATCATCACTGGGGGAAAGGAATTGTTGGCTCCCACGATCAGAAACCACAAAAGCATATTCTTCCCTTGTGTGCCCATATGCAGCAATATAATATGCATATAATAATAATAATAATAAGAAGAAGAAGAAGAAGAAGAAGAAGAAATCAGGAGGCAGAGGGCTTCTGCAAGTGAAACAAAGGGTAGAAGAAGAGAAACACACACTGGCGGATTATGTGAAAGGCAGTCAAGAACCAACATGGAGGGAGGTCAATAGTAGTGTTCTGTCGCGCGCTGGGCCTGTAACAGCTGTCTTTTCTATAGGACATATACTTTAAGCCCAGCGAGAAGACAGGGGGCCTCCAAGGGAGGTTCTCAGGGATTTTTCTGAAGTGATGGTCTTTAGAGTCTTTAATGATACAACAAAGTCTTTATTATGGCACAAATAACAAATCTTCAATGGTTCAAACAACACTTCAAGGCTTTCTTATGCACTGTCCTCAATGGACTGGTACCTGACTTTGATTAACTGTACTTTCTTTGTAAGAAAAAAACCCTATTTAACCTCTCCCAGGCTGTTTAATATCTATGCCTCATTGGTGTGGGTCCTACTGAAATGGCAGGGAAATAGGTTTTGAGGAAAGGAGAGATAATTACCAAGAGACATCCTTTCTGGAGATCAGAAAAGAACGACTTTATTTATCCAGCTGGTGACTCTGGTGGACTCATGTCCCAAAAGTCAAAACCCAGAGCCCCCGATCAAGCTGCGGACTGCCCTTTTATAGATTTCAGAATCAAGCAGACAAAGAACATACTAGTACATACATCTTCATACAATCATCATCATCCCTACGTCATCTGAGCATCATAAGAATATCAGGTTCCCCCTCCAACATGCAAAGCATGTCTGTGTTTCTAGCTGAAGAGCCAGCATGGAATGTCCCCCTCCTTCTTGCTTACTTAGAGGGGGCCTTCTCGTACCAGCCTGTGCCTTATCTCTCTTCTGGAATGCATGCCCCTTCTGAAGACAAGCAGTTTGCTTGCTGTTAGCATTCTTGCTACACAGAGGGAACTAGATTTTCCTATACATTTAAAGTACATATGATTTTTATGCATAAATCAATCAATATCTATATTTTCCCAATATCTCCTCATCACTACTACCGATTCCAAATGCGTCTAGGTATCGAGTAGACCTACTAGCCAAGGCTTGTAGATATTTCAGCTGGAGTTCAGTGGATCTGTAATGCTGTCCTCCCTCAGAGAATTCTTTGAAAACTTCAGGGCTGTTTTCCCTCTGATTGCTGTGAGGCTGAGAGGCTGGGAGCTCTCAGCCAGAGCTTTGGGACCTTCCCCCTGAAATTTCTGTTTCTGTTTCCCTGGATGTTCTTGAGAAAAGAAGCTTTTCTACTGGACGAGCTGGTCTACGTCCTATACTTTAGCTTCCTTATGTGAGACTGCCCAAAAATTGGCTCCTTTCCCTCCCAGAGTCCTGAACAAGGGGCGGAACCAAAGCTTAATTATGATTGACAGGTGGCTTGTCCTATGACTGCAACAGATAACAGAAAGAAAATAAAGTTGGAGCTCCTGGTACAGCCGTACCAGCACAAGTAGTAAACTGCTTAAAGTGCAAAAGACAAAGAGTGAATACCGTAAAAACACAATCCAGAGCAGAAGAGAAAACTGGCAAAAGGAGGCACTCCATGGACAGTTCCTGGGAAAAATTGAGAGCCAAATTGACAAAGAAAAAACATGGCTGTGGCTCACAAATGGAACTCTGAAAAAGGAGATGAAGGAGGACCTGATTCTGGCAGAACAAGAACAAGCCATTAGAACCAAGGCCATCAAAGCCAGAATTGAAAAGTCGATGAGAGATCCCAAATGTAGACTCTGCAAGGAAGCAGATGAAACAATAGATCCCATCCTCAGCTGCTGCAAGAAGATCGTGCAGACAGACTATAACCAGAGGCATAACACCATTTCACAGATGATTCATTGGAACCTGTGCCACAAATACCATCTGCCTGTGACAAAGAACTGGTGGGATCACAATCCAGAAAAAGTTACAGAAAATGAACACGTCAAACTCCTCTGGGACTTTCGGATTCAGATTGACAGAGTTCTAGAGCACAATACTCCTGACCTCACAATCATGTTAAAAAACCAAGTATGGATCATTGATGTCGCAATCCCAGGTGACAGCAGGATTGCAGAGAAACAACTGGAAAAGCTAACACCATATGAGGATTTAAAGATCGAACTGCAAAGACTCTGGCACAAACCAGTCAAGGTAGTCCCAGTAGTGATTGGCACACTGGGTGCAGTGCTTAGAGAACTTGGACTGCACTTAAACACAATCAGCGCTGACAAAATTACCATCTGCCAGCCGCAAAAGGCCACCTTACTGGGATCTGCACGCATTATTCGCCGATACATCACACAGTCCTAGACACTTGAGAAGTGTCTGATGTGTGATCCAATACAACAGCCAACAGAGTGACCTTGTCCGCTGTGGACTCATCTTGTTGTGTTTCTAATCATCATCATCATCATCATCATCATCATCATCATCATATTTTATTTATATCTTGCCACCATCTTCCATAGGAACTCGGGGTGGCTCACAAAACACTCAAGGCATGACATGCAGTAGTAGTAGTAGTAGTAGTAGTAGTAGTAGTAGTAGTAGTAAATTTTATTGATTAGCCCTTAGGCCATATCACAATGCCAAACCAAACAAAAAGGCTTGATAAAGCTTGATTACACTCTATATAGTAAGTGAAGTAAAACACTTATAAGGCATGATATGCAACAAGTGCAAAACAAAGCATACGAGTAGACAATAAACATCACAACACCATAAATTCCCCCTGGTAAAAACAATAAAATACAGTAATTGCTGTAGATAAAACAGCAGTATTTGATCTCAGAAGTATAAAGTTAGAGAGTCTAAACATGGTCAAACACTTGTTGGACAAGACAGGTCTTTAATCGTGTGGGGTGTGGGGTGGAAGCTAGTCGGATCTCCCTTGGGAGGACATTCCAAAATCAGGGGGCATTGCTGAGAAGACCCTCTCTCTCATCTCAACCAACCGCACTTGAGACGGAAGTGGGACCGAGATGAGGGCCTCCCTGATACCGGGATTGTGGCACAGCTGGCTGGGTGTCAGTTGCATCAAGATCACTCTGACCAAAAAGGTCATGAGTTCGAAGCCAGCCCGGGTTGGAGTGGGTTTCCAACCATTTGTGTAGCCTGTTGTCGACCTTTGCAACCCGAAAGACAGTTGCATCTGTCAAGTAGGAAAATTAGGTACCACCTTAAAGTGTGGGGAGGCTAAATTAACTAATTTATGAGGCCATAAAAAAGACTCCAGCAAAGCACTAGAGCAAAAAAGCATGCGGGAAACGCGGAAGTACTTCATCAATGTTGCAGATGGATGATGAAAGCAACAGCTCCCCTGGTGGCCAGAAAAAGTTAAATAGCCTCTGTGTATGTCTGTATATGTTGTATGTTAAAATTGGCATTGAATGTTTGCCATATATGTGTACACTGTAATCTGCCCTGAGTCCCCTGCGGGGTGAGAAGGGCGGAATATAAATGCTGTAAATAATAAATAATAATAATAAAGATCTTGAAGTCTGTGCTGGTTCATAGAAGGAAATGCAGTCTCGAAGATACCCAAAGAAGAGGCTTTCTTGGCAGATTTGCCTCTCACCAAATCTTCCATGTAGAAAAAATGGAAACAACAGCCCTTTTCCAATCCCAATCTATTTCTTTTTATCTGCAAAGTGACAAAATGTTGCTTTAGGAATGGGACAACACAAAACCATCATTGGAGAACTGCATCCTTTCAAGTGTTTCAGAAAGTTACTCCATTACTCCATTTACTTGTCTCACCCAGGGTTTTTATCCTGTGCATTAGGACCACCCACTAATAGTAATAATAATAGTAATAGTAATAATAATAATAATCCTTTATTTATACCCCGCTAACATCTCCCTGAGGACTCGGTGCGGCTTACAAGAGGCTGAGGCCCAACACATCAATAAAACAACAGCGTAACAAATACAACAATAAATAAACTCATAAACTCATAAAACACAACAATAAGCATTAAAACAATAGCAATAAACATTAGACAATAACACCACGATGCATTTAAGACTAAGGCCGGGCCAAATGTAATGATTAAAAATTTTAAAATGCTGGGCATGACCAGTGAAATAAATAAGTTTTGGAGATAGGTGCGGTATGCAGACAATCTTAAATCTCTAGTAAAGTGCATTTGGGACATGATGCTTGGAGTTTCCTATTCTGGGAAGGCACACTGGAACAACCATGTCTTCAAGCTCCTCCTGAAGATTGCCAATGTTGGAGCTTGTCTGATGTCCTTGGGCAGAGAGTTCCAAAATCGGGGGGCCACCACAGAGAAGGCCCTGTCCCTCGTCCCCACCAATCGCGCTTGTGACAAAGGTGGGATCGTGAGCAGGGCCTCTCCAGATGATCGAAAAGATTGTGTGGGTTCGTATACGGAGATACGGTTACGCAGGTAGGCAGGTCCCAAACCGTTTAGGGCTTTGTAGGTAAGCACCTGCACCTTGAATTGGGACCGGAAAATGAATGGCAGCCAATGGAGCTCCTTGAACAGGAGGGTTGACCTCTCTCTGTAAGGAGCACCAGTTAACAACCTGGCCGCCGCCTGTTGGACCAGTTGGAATTTCCGCGCCGTTTTCAAGGGCAGCCCCACGTAGAGTGCATTACAGTAGTCCAATACAGTAGACCACTGTGGTTTTATTCCTCCACAATTTTATTTGCGTCTACTTATTGTATATTTGTAATTGTTTGCATTTTACTTTGATGTTATTATTCGTCTGCTGTATTTTACTTTGCTGTATTGTAATTTTTGGGCTTGGCGTCATGTTAGCCACCCTGAGTCCCCTTTGAGGAGATGGTGGTATAAATAAAGTTTATTATTATTTTATTATTAAAGTTTCCCCACGGCAAACTTCAGAACATCTCTTTGCAGACTGTGCCATCTGTTCTGATCCTGGAACAAATCTGCAAGTACAGAGTTACAAAATCTAGCATGAAATCCAATTGATGCATAACCCATTGCCATATCTTGCTCACAGCATGTTGGGGTGTGGAGAGAGCAACCATAGAACTATCACATAATGCAATTATTTTCTTTTTTGGGTGGGGATGGAAGTTCACTTGCTTGTAAAAAAGATGCTGATTTTGATAGAAAAATATGTAGTAGTAGCCGTCCCCTGCCATGCATTGCTGTGGCCCAGTCTGGTGATCTGAAAAATAAAGTAATGAGAAAGTGTTGGTTTGTAATATATGTAATTTCTTGATGCTTGTGGGTAAACAGTATTTCTTGTTGTTTCTTTGTCAGTGTTGATGTGGAGAGTGTCTGGGTTGCTTACTCTGGAACATGCAACATATCATTGCCCTTCTTTAGTATCTATGATACTATATCTCTCTGTGTGTGAATCATATATATTATCTATCTATATCTATTGATGGATGGCTTTTTGTCAGGAGGGCTTTGATTATGTTTTCTTGCCCTGGTGAAGGAGCTGGACTGGATGGCCTTAAGTATTTTCTGTTGGTCATGGGGTTCAGAATGCTCTTTGATTGTAGGTGAACTATAAATCCCAGAAACTTCAACTCTCAAATGTCAAGGCCTATTTTCCCCAAACTCCATCTGTATTTGTATTTGGACATATGGAGTATTCCTGTCAAGTTTGGTCCAGATCCATGATTGTTTGAGTCCACAGTGCTCTCTGAATGTAGGTGAACTACAACTCCCAAACTCATGGTCAGTGCCCACCAAACCCTTCTAGTGTTTTCTGTTGGTCATGGGAGACCATGTTTGGTTCAATTCCATCATTGGTGGAGTACAGAATGCTCTTTGATTACAGGCGAACTAGAAATTCCAGCAACTTCAACTCCCAAATGACAAAATCCATTTTTTTTTAGTGATGGACACTTCTTGGATTAGTATATGTCTTGTGGCCAAATTTGTCAGCAATTTGTCTAGTTGTTTTCGAGTTATGTTAATCCCACAAATGAACATTACATTTTTATTTATATAGACATTTCATTTTTATTTATATAGACTAGCCGTTCCCTGTCACGCATTGCTGTGGCCCACATGGGGGTTCTATGTGGGAGGTTTGGCCCAATTTTATTGTTGGTGGGGTTCAGAATGCTCTGTGATTGTAGGTGAACTATAAATCCCAGCAACTGCAACTCCCAAATGTCAAGATTCTATTTTCCCCAGACTCCACCAGTATTCACATTTGGACATATTGAGTATTCATGTAGAGTTTGGTCCAGATCCATCATTGTTTGAGTCCACAGTGATTTCTGGATGTAAGTGAACTACAACTCCAAAACCAAAGGACACTGCCCACCAAACCCTTCCAGTATTTTATGTTGGTCATGGGAGAACTCTGTGCCAAGTTTGGTTCAATTGAATTGTCAGTGGGTTTCAGAATGCTCTTTGATTGTAGGTGAACTATAAATCCCAGCAACTACAACTCCCAAATGACAAAATCATTTTTTTTAGTGAAGGACATACATTGGGTTGTTATGTGTCTTGTGCCCAAATTTGGTGTCAATTCGCCCAGTGGTTTTTGAGTTATGTTAACATTACATTTTTATTTATATAGACTAGCTGTACCCTGCCACGCGTTGCTGTGGCCCTCAGAAAACAGAGGGATTCTAGTTGAATGAACAGACAGAAAGGACAGATGTAAAATGAGGTAGCCAAGCTTGTTTCAAAAATAAACATGAAATAGAGGTAATTAGATAGCAATAGGTTCAATGTTTTTGAATATTTGCATAGAGCTGTAATTTAAGATCAGACTGTCCAACTCTGATGAAATCATTATTGTTGAAAGACTGTGGCTTACAACTCGAGGCAGAGACCACCTCAAACCAATGGACCCTACTGAAAACACAGTACGTGAAAGGTCTTTTTCCTGTGCCATCATCCTTCAAAGACCTGATGAAACAAAAGGATCTTCACTTGTCTACAAAAAGATAGCAAGGAAGACACCCAGCAATACTAAAATATTAATTATAATACTACATCTAATATATAATGGCAATACTGTTTTATTATTGTATATTTTATATTTTAAGTTATAATGTTTTCAATTGTGAGCTGCTTTGAGTCTCTGTACGGAGAGAAAAAATTGGATATAAAATAAATAACCTCTGCATTTGAAGTTCAAAACACCAGGAGGGCCAAAGTTTGCTCATGCCTGATCTACACTGTAGAGTTAATGCAGTTTGACTGCTACAAAATCCTGGGATTTGCAGTTTCCTATACTCCTCGGCAAAGGAGGCTCAAGACAACAAATCCCATGATTTATTGAGCCACAGAAGTGGTACTGAACTGCATTCATTGTAGAAGCAGCCCAAGGCCTTGTCAAACTAAAACTCCCTGGGATCCACAGCCTTGAACTAAGTTAAAATGCTACTGAACCACATTAATTTCACAGTGCAGATGCACCCCCTAGTTTCATCTCCCATCCTTTCTCAAAGGCATCTCCCATCATCCCCAGAGTGTTTTGGGGATGAAAGGAGTTGCAATCCATCACCTTTGGAAAGCTCAAGGAATCACTCTGCACATGCTCAGAGGCACCCAGCAATTCCAAGAATCTTTGCTCACAAAACTTCTCCTCTTGCAGGCCTCAGCCCCCAATCTCAGGCTCCTGTCTCTCACCTTTTCTCCTCCAAACAGGAGCCTCCTCTGCAGTAAATAAAGCTTTTGGTCACTCTTGATGGTCCTGGAGAGTGGTGGGCAGGGTAATCCTTAGCTCCCCCCCCCCCAGGAGCCATGTGACACAAACTTAAAGTTAGCATGGTGCTGGAAGCCTGCAGAGCCATAGCCAGGAATCCGGTGGATGCTGCAGGGAGAGAGACAGAGAGAGAGACAGAGAGGAGAGTCCATCTCCCTTCCTACTGCTCCTCCACCCCCCCGCTCTCTCTGCCTCTTTTCCTGCTGCTGCTTTCTCCGATATGTTGGAACATGGAAAATCCAAAAAAGAAGGGCATTGCTGCAGAGTGAAGGCACAAAGTAAATCTAAATTGTTGTTTATCTCTTTTTGTTTGTTCTTTCCCCTCATCTCCTAATGTGCCCCCCCATCCCTCCTTTCCTTCAGTTGCAAGTTTACTCCTTGGAAGAGGAGGAGGAGGGAGCCCGACCTCCTCTGCACCTGCCTGGGGAAGCACGTCTTGGGGGGGAGGGGGACTCACCCTTCTCCACACCCCATAGTTTGAGGACCCCTGATGTAAAGGATAGTGACAGGGTAACAGGCCTGCGGGGATGAGGGCTTTTCCTCCATGTCCTGAAGGGATTGCCTCCACGGGAGCCTGCTGGGCATGTGCACTCGCTGCTGCCCATGCACGTGCTGTTGCAACCCAGAGCAGGAAACGAGGCCCTAAGATAACCATCCACCACACTTGACTGTGAAAAAACAATCCTTTTTTATTGAAGAAAATGGTTACAAAATAAAGGAAAAATGCAAAGTCAAAAGCCACAGCAAAATCAGCAAACATGAATGTCCATGAACAAGATAAAAACCCAAAGCCACACTGTAAAATACTGGAACCTGTTAACAATCCACTAACCGTACTTGGTGTCCTAGAAATTTCTCAAGACGATGGCCAAGGGAACTGGGAGAATTGCCAAGGTACTCATCAATCTAAAACGATGCCTGAACTGAGAAAGTCAGCCCGGCAAAAGGCACTTAAAGCCGAAGAATTGGTTTCGTGATACGCCTCCCTGCTTTGAAGCCCTTGTTTGTTTTTCTTTTAATCTCGATGACCTTCGCAAGCTGAGTGATTCACTCCTGTCTTGCCAGATCTGCCCTCTTCTATTCTCATTAGGGATCCCAGGTGCAGAAGGGAGTGAAAGGTCATTGCTTCCCTCTGAAACATTCTCATGAACACTGGTACTTTCATTTTCCAAATCTGCAGAAGTTTCTTCCTCACTAATTTCAGGAGCATTGTCACTAATTTCAGGATCATTGACATCAGGAAGTACATTTTCATTAGCATCAGGAAGTACATTGGGTTGTTAGGTGTATTGTGTCCAAATTTGGTGCCAATTGCCCCAGTGGTCTTTGAGTTCTGATGGTATCACAAACGAACATTACATTTTTATTTATATAGATTGATTGATGTCTCTATCAAATGTTTTCAGGTTTCCTATTAGCAGAACAGACGACGCCAGCCGTTGGTATAGGGAAAACATGCTTTGAAAGCATGCTCCTTTTCAACTCTCCAAGCATAGAAGAGATCACCAACAATCTTTCTTATTCAATTAGATGGCTGATAGCCATCATTCTGGATCTGATCAAAGCTCGAATGAGAAAGTCTAAAGTTCAAATCACAGTTTAGCTACAGAACTCATTGACTGGCCTGAGGCCAATGTGTTTCATCCTGATCTCATTCTGACCTCGGATGCTTAGCAGTGTCAATGAAATTATATGAATCTGCTTGGAGCATTGTGGTAGGAGGGAAATATCTTACTTTTTTTCCCTTTTAATCCCTGCAAGAATTAATAATGTACCTTGCATTTGTATCCCACAGAAAGGTCTGAAAGTGAATGCAGCAGAATTTGGCAACAACGTCAACAATGGATGGAATCCTTCTGGCTCACAGATTGCCAACATATATGCTAGCAAATCACTTCCTTTGACACCAAAGAAAGAATGAATTGGTCCTACAAATTGCCAGCAATTTTTTCCATTCACTAGCCAACTTTTCATTGTAAATATTCAAATCAGAATTTTACAGTTTTAGAAGCTTATCAAAAGTTCATTTTCAAATGAAGTTCTCAGTTTTGTAGCAGAATTTCAGATGGCTGAGTGGTGATAGAGTCTCATTCATTTTTAGTAGAATTTTCTCAATTTCACAATGAATCATAGAATCAAAGAGTTGGAAGAGACCTCCTGGGCCATCCAGTCCAACCCCTTTCTGCCAAGAAGCAGGAATATTGCATTCAAATCACCCCTGACAGATGGCCATCCAGCCTCCGTTCAAAAGCTTCCAAAGAAGGAGCTTCCACCACACTCCGGGACAGAGAGTTCCACTGCTGAACGGCTCTCACAGTCAGGAAGTTCTTCCTCGTGTTCAGATGGAATCTCCTCTCTTGTAGTTTGAAGCCATTGTTCTGCGTCCTAGTCTCCAGGGAAGCAGAAAACAAGCTTGCTCCCTCCTCCCTGTGGCTTCCTCTCACATATTTATACATGGCTATTATATCCCCTCTCAGCCTTCTCTTCTTCAGGCTAAACATGCCAAGCTCCTTAAGCCGCTCCTCATAGGGCTTGTTCTCCAGACCCTTTATCATTTTAGTCGCTCTCTTCTGGACACATTCCAGCTTGTCAAGATGATGGAGTCTCATTCATTTTTAGCAGAACTTTCTCAATTTCACAATGTAATGAGATTGGGGTGGGGTGAGTTGATAGAAGGTAACCTGACAGGATTATTTATTTGCTTATTCATCGTGTCATCAGCAACCATACCATTGTATTACATTTCTAACAGAACAAAACAAACACACATATTCAAAACAAAAACAAAAACACAGATTTTGCAAACTTGGTAGTTGGTTAAATGTCCTTTGACCAGTATCTGGCCACTTGGATTGCCTCTGGTGTTGCCGCAAGAAGGTCCTCCATCGTGCATGTGGCAGGGCTCAGGTTGCATTGCAGCAGGTGGTCAGTGGTTTGCTCTTCTCCGCACTCACATGTCGTGGATTCCACCCTGTAGCCCCATTTTTAAGATTAGCTCTGCACCTCGTGGTGCCAGAGCGCAGTCTGTTCAGCGCCTTCCAAGTCACCCAGTCTTCTGTGTGCCCAGGAGGGAGTCTCTCATCTGGTATCACCCATGGATTGAGGTGCTGGGTTTGGGCCTACCACTTTTGGACTCTCGCTTGCTGAGGTGTTCCAGCGAGTGTCTCTGTAGATCTAAGAAAACTATGTCTTGATTTAAGTCGTTGACATGCTGGCTGATAACCAAACAGGGGATGAGCTGGAGATGTCTCTGCCTTGGTCCTTTCACTATTGGCTGCTACATCCCGGCGGATGTCAGGTGGTGCAATACCGGCTAAGCAGTGTAAGTTCTCCAGTGGTGTGGGGCGCAGACACCCTGTGATAATGCGGCATGTCTCATTAAGAGCCACATCCACTGTTTTAGCGTGGTGAGATGTGTTCCACACGGGGCATGCGTGCTCAGCAGCAGAGTAGCATAGCTCAGGGGCAGATGTCTTCACTGTGTCTGGTTGTGATCCCCAGGTTGTGCCAGTCAGCTTTCGTATGATATTGTTTCTAGTGCCCACTTTTTGCTTGAAGTTCAGGCAGTGCTTCTTGTAGGTCAGAGCACGGTCCAGAGTGACTCCCAGGTATTTGGGTGTGTTGCAATGCTCCAGTGGGGTTCCTTCCCAATTAATCCTCAGAGCTCAGGATGCTTGTCTGTTCTTATGGTGAAAGGCACATGTCTGTGTTTTAGATGGATTGGGGATCAGTTGGTTTTCCCTGTAATAGGCAGTAAGAGCACCTAGAGCTTCGGAGAGCTTCTTTTCAACCATCTCAAAGCTCCCTGCTTGAGTGGTAATGGCACGATCATCAGCATAGATGAAACTCTCTGTCCCTTCTGGCAGTGACAGGATCATTTATCCAGATAATAATAGTAATAATAATAATAATAATAATAATAATAATAATAATAATACTTTATTCATATACTGCTCTATCTCCCTGCGGGGGGAGGGGGGACTCAGAGCAGTTTCCAAGTAACATCAGGACAGTGCCACAGCTGGCTGGTAGTCAGCTGCATTCAGGTCATAAGTTCGAAGCCAACCCGGGTCGGAGTGAGCTTCCGACCAATTTGTGTAGCTTGCTGTTGACCTTTGCAGCCTAAAAGATAGTTGCTTCTGTCAAATAGGAAATTTAGGTCCTTCTTACGTGGGGAAGCTGATTTACGACACCATAAAAATCTCCAGCAAGCATGCAAAGAATGAGGAAGTACTTCATCAGTGTCACAAATGGATGATGAAGCGACAGCTCCCCTGGTGGCCAGAATACCCTCATGAAAAAGCTGAAATGTTAAATAGCCTCTGTGTCTGTCTATATATGTTGTGTGTCTATGGCATTGAATGTTTGCCATGTATATGTACATTGCAATCTGCCCTGAGTCCCCTGCGGAGTGAGAAGGGCGGAATATAAATACTGTACATAAATAAATAAATCAATAAACATCATCTACATTGCCATATAAAATACAATTTATCTGTTTTGAACTGGATTATATGGCAGTGTAGTCTCAGGTCCCATCTACGTTGCCATATTAAATCCAGATTATCTGCTTTGAACTGGATTATATGGAGACCCAAGTCCTGTCTACACTGCCATATAATCCAGATTATCGAAGCAGATAATCCACATCATCTGCTTTGAACTGGATTATCTGAGTCTACACTGCCACATAAAATCCTCAGAGGCACCCATGAGAGCAAGAAGGTCAAAATGGTTGGTTAAATGGACGAACCCAGAGGATGATTCTCACCAATGCTTCCTCTTCATCTTGGAAAGAAGTGACGAGCGGAGTGCCGCAGGGTTCTGTCCTGGGCCCGGTCCTGTTCAACATCTTTATTAATGACTTAGATGAAGGGCTAGAAGGCAGGATCATCAAGTTTGCAGACGACACCAAATTGGGAGGGATAGCCAATACTCCAGAGGACAGGAGCAGGATTCAAAACGATCTTGACAGATTAGAGAGATGAAGGGCCAAAACTAACAAAATGAAGTTCAACAGAGACAAATGCAAGATACTCCACTTTGGCAGGAAAAACGAAATGCAAAGATACAGAATGGGGGACAATGCCTGGCTCGAGAGCAGTACGTGTGAAAAAGATCTTGGAGTCCTTGTGGACAACAAGTTAAACATGAGCCAACAATGTGATGTGGCGGCAAAAAAAGCCAATGGGATTTTGGCCTGCATTAATAGGAGCATAGTGTCTAGATCTAGGGAAGTAATGCTCCCCATGCTCTATTCCGCTTTGGTTAGACCACACCTGGAATATTGTGTCCAATTCTGGGCACCACAATTCAAGAGAGATATTGACAAGCTGGAATGTGTCCAGAGGAGGGTGACTAAAATGATAAAGGGTCTGGAGAACAAGCCCTATGAGGAGCGGCTTAAGGAGCTGGGCATGTTTAGCCTGAAGAAGAGAAGGCAGAGAGGAGATATGATAGCCATATATAAAGATGTGAGAGGAAGCCACAGGGAGGAGGGAGCAAGCTTGTTTTCTGCTTCCTTGGAGACTAGGACGCAGAGCAATGGCTTCAAACTACAAGAGAGGAGATTCCATCTGAACATTAGGAAGAACTTCCTGACTGTGAGAGCCGTTCAGCAGTGGAACTCTCTGCCCCAGAGTGTGGTGGAGGCTCCTTCTTTGGAAGCTTTTAAGCAGGCTGGATGGCCATCTCTCAGGGGTGATTTAAATGCAATATTCCTGCTTCTTGGCAGGGGGTTGGACTGGATGGCCCAGGAGGCCTCTTCCAACTCTTTGATTCTATGATTCTATGATTCTGTGATTCTAGGTAACAGCTCAACAGAATTATTTCTTGATTTAAGTCATTGTTGGTGGGTAGCCCAGGAGCACAGTGGAGACATCTTCTCTTGCGCTTTTTAAACAGAACCTGGATGGCCATCTATCAGGAGTGCTTTGTTATACATTCCTGCATGGTAGAATGGGGTTGTCTGTCATTATATGAATTCTGCACTCAAAAGTGAATATATATTATAAGCCACAGGTTATCATAAGAAAAGGAAAAGGCATGAGAATTTATTTGTATTTTTCAAAGTTTATCCCCTTTCCTCTTATTTTTGAGCTGCAAACTTGTCATCACTATTTACACAGCAATCCTATACATGTCTAATCAGAAATAAATCCTTCTGCATTCAGTGGCACTTGCTGCCAGGAAATGGTAGAGCAGTGTTTCTCAACCTGGGGGTCGGGACCCCTGTGGGGGTCACAAGGGAGTGTCAGAGGGGTCGCCAAAGACCATCAGAAAACATAGTATTTTCTGTTGGTCATGGGTTCTGTGTGGGAAGTTTGGTCCAATTCTATCGTTGGTGGGGTTCAGAATGTTATTTCATTGTAGGTGAACTATAAATCCCAGCAACTACAACTCCCAAATGTCAAGGTCTATTTTTCTCAAACTCGTCCAGTGTTCACATTTCAGCATATTGAGTATTCGTGCCAAGTTTGGTCCTGATCCATGGTGCCAAGTTTGGTCCTGATTCACGGTGCTCTCTGGATGTAGGTGAACTCCAAAAAATCAAGGTCAATGTCCACCAGATCCTCCCAGTATTTTCTTTTGGCCATGGGAGTTCTGTGTGCCAAGTTTGGTTCAATTTCATCATTGGTAGTGTTCAGAATGCTCTTTGATTGTAGGTGAACTATAAATCCCAGGCACTACAGCTCCCAAATGACAAAATCAATCCAACCCCACCAGTATTAAAATTTGGGCATATTGGGTATTTGGGATTTGAAAATACATCCTGCATATCAGATATTTACATTACGATTCATAACAGTAGCAAATTTACAGTTACGAAGTAGCAATGAAAGTGTTATGGTTGGGGGTCACCACAACATGAGGAACTGTACTAAGGGGTCGCGGCATTAGGAAGGCTGAGAACCACTGTGGTAGAGGAAGGCAATCTAAGCAAATAAAGTCAAATGCTGCTAAATTCAATATCCACCATTTTCTTCTGCTACTCACTTGTCCTTCATCACATAACCCCTCCTGCACTTGTGAATCCAATGGGCATGTGATTCCTAATGTACAAAATGGAGATCACTATTACATTGTGACTTTTTCCCCCACACCATTTATTTCAGCAGGGAAAAAGTAGCTGAGAAATCCCAGAACCAATTCCCACAATTTAAATAAGTGACGAAAATACACTGTTAATAATCATAATTTAAGCTCACACAATGGCTTTCATCGGGGGAAAAAACATCCCTTATGAATGTTCCACTTACACTTTCTCTAAAGTCAGGATAATTGCATTGCCATAACTGTTTGTATGACTTTCTCCTTTGCTGTTTTGGAAAAGAATAAAGATTATTATAGCTTGTACTGGGGAATGTTTATTGCAATAACATTTTGCATTGATGGGAGAGTATATTTCCGATTGTTGTTTATACCCTTCCAAATCTTAAGTATTTCAGTGTGCAATGGAGGTGGAGCAGGGGCTAGATTAGCTTCTAAATGTTTCTGCAGAACATTTCCCATCTTAGAATAACTTCACAGGAATGTAAAACAAACCTGAAACTCATGTACTATTCTATTTGCAGTACTCTTTCTAATGATGCTGACATGCAAAGAAATTTTTGTGCCATCTTAAAGAGGAACACATTTTATTTGGTACTAACTTGGTACCCAGCAATCTCCAGATTATTTGAAAAAGTCATATATCCCCAGTTTTGCCCCATTAGAGCTGGTTCAGTCAAAGTTTCTGAGATGGGCCTTGCAGGTCCCTAAATGCGTTTCTAATGCCACCCTGCGACTAGAGACGGGCTTGATGAGAGTGGAGTCCAGGGTGTGGGTGGCCATACTCAACCTCTGGCTCAGACTGTCCCGTGCACCCTTTGGGTCTTGCCCCACTAACCATGAAGGATGACTTCCAATCCACATGGAAGCAGGCGGTAGCATCCAAAATCTCCTCGTTGGGATTTTCTCCAGGTCTACTATTCGCTATGGATTACAATCAAGCCAAAGCACTTATTAAACAACGTCTCACAGACACAGAGCGACAACTAGATCTGGCCTCGGCTCCAACCTTCCTTATCAATGAAGACAGCAGCTATCTTGCCTCCCCTATGGCATATTTAACCAACTTAGAGGTTCCTCTTCATTGAAGGGCTTTCACCCTGGCTCGATGCCACGCTCTCCCATCAGCTGTACTCCAAGGAAGGCTGTCATGAAATCTACCTTTCAGTCGACTAGGCCGAAGCCTGCATGACAGTGGCTGTCATCTTGGAAGGCAGGCAGGACAGGAGGAGGAGTCAAGCCGATGCCTGATTGGGTATAGCAATTGGGGGAGGAGTCGGTTGAGAGAGGGAAAATAAGCTGTCAGCTTTTGACAGAGAGAGGGGAGTGTCTTGAGATCAGACAGGGAGAGAAGTGTTTTGACAAGGGAGAGAGAAGGAAGGGAATTTTGAGGAGAGGAAGCTAGATAGAGCAGGGATCTGACAGAAAAGGAAGAGCTTTTAGTGAGCCTTAAGTTTAGGGAATAAGCTAAGACAAAGGCTAGGATTTTACTGTGTTATGAGAGCCAGTAAAAGAAAGTTTTGTCTCCTTATACTTTGGGATAGTATAAGGGAGCTTACTGCCCTGTGGTGGAGACAGATAGAGATCTGTTCTCAAGTGATACTGTGTCTAAAGATAGAACAGTATGTTTAAGGAGTCTCACAGTTGTTAAAAGCTTTTCTGTCAGGGGAACTATTTGTTTAAGTAACCAAGTTTCTGCAATTGAATCACGCTTCTGTACCACTCATTTCTATGAGTTGTTGTTAATATAAAGTTCAATAAACTCTTTCTAGTTAACTTTTAACTGGTGTATGCCTCAATCTGTCCATTTCCTCAGAACTCACTCTGTCAAACCCATTTTAAAGTCCAGTCAGCCAGTGAGGAAGCCATAGAAGAATCAAGAGCTCAAACACCCCTTACCTATAACACATTCACACCTTTGGTTCCTCAGGCCAATAATTCTGAGGTGGCGGCGGCTTATACTACCAAGAACATTCGGTCACTTGTATATATAACATAGGGTCAGCCTTTAATTTTATTATATTGGTGGCAGCGGTGGGATTGATTGTTTGTCCCCCCTGCCTAGATATCCTTTAACTTCGTTACCGGAAGATCCCTTTCCCAGAGAGACTCTGCCCCTGTGACTCGGGTCATGTAGAAACAACAGAACATGTGCTCCTCCAGTGCCCGTTCTACAGGGATATCCATGCCAGGCTTATCTTACCTCTGATAGACAAGCACCCAGGCCATTCAGGACCATTTTATACCTCTCTGCTGCTTGCAGATACTAATTCAGCTACAACCTACAATGTTGCAAAGTTCTGTGCAGCAGCATACACAATCCTTCAGGGAATGACTAGTCCCAAAAGTTGTGTGTCCAGTAATCTTCTTCCCTGAATCTACAATTTGGTGATGGATCTGGGCAGTGTATATTTTTATCCTGTTTCCCCTTCTGCTCCCTCACCCAAATTGTGCTTCAGTAATTATATTTATATTTTCAATGTACCAAACATACCAAGTTTGTATGAAAATGTCACTATTTCCTGTGCTGGCCAATGACCGAAATAAGTCATTTGATTTGATTTGATATTTGCAGTACTCTTTCTAATGATGCTGACATGCACACAAATTTTTGTGCCATCTTAAAGATGAACAGGTTTTATTTGGTACTAGCTTGGTACCCAGCAATCTCCAGATTATTTGAAAAAGTCATACATATTTGGGGGGGGGGGGGGACGGGACTGGATTTTATGAATCATCCCATAAAGATAAAGTATAAGATTGTGGATGAACTCCAAATCACATCATGCCAGGTGAATCCCCTCAAACTCAATCAGTACTTAAAGTACAGACACGCATCCCGAGCTCTGAGGATCACCTGGGAAGGAATCCCACTGGAGCATTGCAGTGCACCCAAATACCTGGGAGTCACTCTGGACCGTGCTCTGACCTACAAGAAGCACTGCCTGAACATCAAACAAAAAGTGGGTGCTAGAAACAATATCATACGAAAGCTGACTGGCACAACCTGGGGATCACAACCAGATACAGTGAAGACATCTGCCCTTGCACTATGCTACTCTGCTGCTAAGTATGCATGCCCAGTGTGGAACACATCTCACCATGCTAAAACAGTGGATGTGGCTCTTAATGAGACATACCGCATTATCACAGGGTGTCTGCGCCCTACACCACTGGAGAAATTACACTGCTTAGCTGGTATTGCACCACCTGACATCCGCCGGGAAATAGCGGCCAATAGTGAAAGGACCGAGGCAGAGGCATCTCCAGCTCATCCCTTGTTTGGGTATCAACTAGCACGTCAACGACTTAAATCCCGAAATAGTTTTCTAAGATCTACAGAGACACTCGCTGGAACACCTCAGCAAGCGAGAGTCCAAAAGTGGCAGGCTCAAACCCAGAACCTCAACCAGTGGCTGATACCAAATGAGAGACTCCACCCTGGGCACACAGAAGACTGGGCGACTTGGAAGGCGCTGAACAGACTGCGCTCTGGCACCACGAGATGCAGAGCCAACCTTAAGAAATGGGGCCACAAAGTGGAATCCACGACATGCGAGTGTGGAGAAGAGCAAACCACTGACCACCTGCTGCAATGCACCCTGAGCCCTGCCACATGCACAATGGAGGACCTTCTTGCAGCAACACCAGAGGCACTCCAAGGGGCCAGATACTGGTCGTTGTTGTTCATTCGTTCAGTCGTCTCCGACTCTTCGTGACCTCATGGACCAGCCCACGCTAGAGCTCCCTGTCGGCCGTTACCACCCCCAGCTCCCTCAATATCAAGTCCAGTCACTTCAAGGATGCCATCCATCCATCTTGCCCTTGGTCGGCCCCTCTTCCTTTTACCTCTTCCTAACACCAGCATAATTGTCTTCTCTAGGCTTCCTGTCTCCTCATGATGTGGCCAAAGTACTTCAACTTTGTCTCTAGTATCTTTCCCTCCAGTGAGCAGTCGGGCTTTATTTCCTGGAGGATGGACTGGTTGGATCTTCTCGCAGTCCAAGGCACTCTCAGAACTTTCCTCCAACACCACAGTTCAAAAGCATCTATCTTCCTTCACTCAGCTTTCCCTAAGGTCCAGCTCTCACATCCATAGGTGACTACAGGGAATACCATGGCTTTGACTAGGCGGATCTTTGTTGCCAGTGTGATGTCTCTACTCTTTACTATTTTATCGAAGATTGGACATTGCTCTCCTCCCAAGAAGTAAGCGTCTTCTGATTTCCTGGCTACAGTCTGCATCTGCAGTAATCTTTGCACCTAGAAATACAAAGTCTGTCACGGCCTCCACGGTTTCTCCCTCTATTTTCCAGTTGTCAATCATTCTTGTTGCCATAATCTTGGTTTTTTTGACGTTTAGCTGCAACCCGGCTTTTGCGCTTTCTTCTTTCACCTTGGTCAGAAGGCTCCTCAGCTCCTCCTCGCTTTCGGCCATCAGAGTGGAGTCATCTGCATATCTGAGGTTGTTAATGTTTCTTCCAGCAATTTTCACCCCAGCTTGCATTCATCAAGCCCCGCACATCGCATGATGTGTTCTGCATACAAGTTAAAAAGGTTGGGTGAGAGGATGCAGCCTTGCCGTACGCCTTTCCCAATCCTGAACCAGTCTGTTGTTCCGTGGTCAGTTCTTACTGTTGCTACTTGGTCCTTGTACAGATTCCTCAGGAGAGAGGGAAGGGGGCTTGGGATGCCCATCCCACTAAGAACTTGCCACAATTTATTATGATCCACACAGTCAAAGGCTTTAGAATAGTCAATGAAGCGGTGATCCTTTGCTGAAGAGATACTGGTCAAAGGACATTTAATCAATAGGGCTGGGCGGTTTCGTTTCGTTAATTCGTAATTCGTTAATAATTCGTTAATTTTTTCAATTACAAAACGATAACGAACCATTCTGGAGCAATTATTTAAAAAAAACGAATTTTCAAAAACTTTTTGTAAATGCTTCGTATTTCGATATTGTATTCGTTTCGTTATTGTTTTGAGGTCGTTTCGTTATTATTTCCGCATGTCTGGGCCAGTTTTATGGTTTAATTAGTGAAAAAAAATTATAATATCACACCAACAGTCAACAACAGAGGGAGAGGGAAGCTTCAGAAGGTTTTGGAGGTTTTTTAGCGTATTTCGCGGTCGCGTCCGCCATTAACGAATCGATTCGTTATTGTTCCGGAAATCGATTCGTTAATTTTTTACCATTTACGAAATTTCATAAATATCGAACTTTTTAAAAGGAAAATGTTGTAATTATTTTAAATGTCGAAGCAAAAAAAACCCCCAAATACAAATCGATTTTAGAAACAAATTTTTCCGTTGTTACCCAGGCCTATTAATCAACTACCAAGCTTACAATTTTTGTGTTTTGTCTGTTTGTTTGTTTTGTTCTGTTAGAAATGCGATACAATTGACTGGTTGCCCTGACACGACAAATAAATACAACTTAATGTTGGACATATTGGGCACGTGTGCCAAGTTTGCTCAGGCTGCAGTGTGAACTACAACTTCCAGTCTGGTGGGCCAGTCCACCCCCCACCCAACCCCCTTCAGTATGTTTAGTTGGTCATATGGTGCAGTGGGTTAAACGCTTGTGACAGCGGCTTAAGGAGCTGGGCATGTTTAGCCTGAAGAAGAGAAGGCTGAGAGGAGACATGATAGCCATGTATAAATATGTGAGAGGAAGCCACAGGGAGGAGGGAGCAAGCTTGTTTTCTGCTTCCCTGGAGACTAGGACGCGGAACAATGACTTCAAACTACAAGAGAGGAGATTCCATCTGAACATGAGGAAGAACTTCCTGACTGTGAGAGCTGTTCAGCAGTGGAACTCTCTGCCCTGACGTGTGGTGGAGGCTCCTTCTTTGGAAGCTTTTAAACAGAGGCTGGATGACCATCTGTCAGGGGTGCTTTGAATGCAATGTTCCTGCTTCTTGGAAGAATGGGGCTGGACTGGATGGCCCATGAGGTCTCTTCCAATTCTTTGATTCTATGATTCAAAGCTAGAAGGTAGCCGATTTTACTCTTAAACAGCCCTTCCTCAATGTTTAATCAAAGCATCTTTCCTTGTAATTTAAACCTATTGGTGCAGTTCCTATCCATTGGGATGGATGAAAAGAGGCTTGCTCCATCTTCTCCATGACAGCAGCAGAAAGCAGTCCTGCTCAATCGTCTGTATATAGGTCTAAAGATGGTTATCATATCCCTGCGCGATTTTCTGTGCTCTTATTCAGCTTTGACATATCCATCAGATTTCACAACGCTTCCTTTTTGAAACGTAATGCACACGGTTCTTCCTTTTCTGCAGTGAAATTGCTATTAAAGGTTTCACTCTTGGATAATTATATCTTAACACGAAGCATCCGAGCAATATTAAAGGGAGAGAAAGAGATAGATCTGCACAGAGGAACCTCTGTTTCTGCCTTATGGCTTGAGGTGTGCTTTTATGGCACACACCTTACTTTACGCCCTAGACCAGTGGTTCTCAACCTGGGGGTCGAGACCCCTGCGGGGGTCGCCAGAGACTGTCAGAGGGGTCACCAAAGACCATCAGAAAACAAAGTATTTCCTGTTGGTCATGGGGGTTCTATGTGGGAAGTTTGGCCCAATTCAATTGTTGGTGAGGTTCAGAATGCTCTTTGATTGAAGGTGAACTATCAATCCCAGCAACTACAACTCCCAAATACCAAGCTCTATTTTCCCCAAACTCCGTCAGTGTTCCCATTTGGGCATATTGAGTATTCGTGCCAAGTTTTGTGCAGATCCATCATTGTTTGAGTCCACAGTGCTGTCTAGATGTAGGTGAACTACAACTCCAAAACTCAAGGTCAATGACCACCAAACCCTTCTAGTATTTTCTGTTGATCATGGGAGTTCTGTGTGCCGAGTTGGGTTCAATTCCATTGTTCAGAATGCTTTCTGATTGTAGGTGAACTATAAATCTTAGGAACTACAACTCCCAGATGACAAAATCAATCCCTTTCCCAACCCCACCAGTATTCAAAGTTGGGCATATTGGGTATTTGTGCCAAATTTGGTCCAGTGAATGAAAATACATCCTACATATCAGATATTTACATTACAATTCATAACAGCAGCAAAATTAGAGTTATGAATTTTGTGGTTGGGGGCCACCACAACATGAGGAACTGTATTAAGGGGTCGCGTCATTAGGAAGGTTGAGAACCACTGCCCTAGACCAATCTTTCTCACCCTTCCTAACGCCGCAACCCCTTAATACAGTTTTCCATGTTGTGGTGACCCCCAACCATAAAATTTTTTTTGTTGCTACTTCATAACTGTAATTTTGCTGCTGTTATGAATCATAATGTAAATATCTGATATGCAGGATGTATTTTCATTCACTGGACCAAATTTGGCACAAATACCCAATAGGCCCAAATCTGAATACTGGTGGGGTTGAGGAGGGGAATTGACTGTGTCATTTCGGAGTTGTATTTAATGGGATTTATAGTTCACCTACAATCAAAGAGCATTCTGGACTCTACCAATGATGGAATTGAACCAAAATTGGGACACAGATCTCCCATGACAAACAGAAAATACTGGAAGGGTTTGGAGGGCATTGACCTTGAGTTTTGGAGTTGTAGTTCACCTACACCCGGAGACAACTGTGGACTCAAACAATGATGATCTGGTGTATTGTCGAAGGCTTTCATGGCCGGAATCACTGGGTTGTTGTAGGTTTTTTCGGGCTATATGGCCATGGTCTAGAGGCATTTTCTCCTGATGTTTCGCCTGCATCTATGGCAAGCATCCTCAGAGGTAGTGAGGTCTGTTGGAACTAGGAAAAAGGGTTTATATATCTGTGGAATGACCAGGGTGGGGCAAAGGACTCTTGTCTGCTGGAGCTAGGTGTGAGTGTTTCAACTAACCACCTTGATTAGCATATAGTGGCCTGACAGTGCCTGGGACAAACTTTTTGTTGAGAGATGATTAGATGTCCTTGTTTGTTTCCTCTCTGTTGTTGTGCTCTTGTAATTTTAGAGTGTTTTTAACACTGATAGCCAGATTTTGTTCATTTCCTCCTTTCTGTTGAATGATGACCTGGTCCAAACTTGCCATGAATACTCAACATGCCCAAATGTGCACACTGGTGGAAAATAGACCTTGACATTTGGGAGTTGTAGTTGTTGGGATTTATAGTTCACCTACAATCAAAGAGCATTCCGAACTCTACCAAGGATGGAATTGAACCAAAGTTGGAACACAGAACTCCCATGACCAACCAAAAATGCTGGCATGGTTTGGTGGGCATTGACCTTGAGTTTTGGAGTTGTAGTTCACCTACATCCAGAGAGCACTGTGGATTCAAACAATGATGGATCTGGACCAAACTTGGCACAAATACTCAACATGCCCAAATGTGCACCCTGGTGGAGTTGAGCAGAAATAGACCTTGACATTTGGGAGTTGTGGTTGCTGGGACTTAGAGTTCACCTACAATCAAAGAGTATTCTGAACCCCACCAATGACAGAATTGGGCCAAACTTTCCACATAGAACCCCCATGACACTGGTGGAAAATAGACCTTGACATTTGGAAGTTGTAGTTGCTGGGATTTATAGTTCACCTACAATCAAAGAGCATTCTGAACCCAAGGATGGAATTGAACCAAACTGGCATGGTTTGGTGGGCACTGACCTTGAGTTTTGGAGTTGTAGTTCACCTACATCCAGAGAGCACTGTGGACTCAAACAATGATGGATGTGGACCAAACTTGGCAGGAATACTCAACATGCCCAAATGTGCACACTGGTGGAGTTGGGTGGAAATAAACCTTGACATTTGGGAGTTGTGGTTGCTGGGACTTAGAGTTCACCTACAATCAAAGAGTATTCTGAACCCCACCAACGATAGAATTGGGCCAAACTTCCCACATAGAACCCCCATGACCAACAGAAAATACTGTGTTTTCGATGGTCTTTGGCAACCCCTCTGAAACCCCCTCACAATCCCTAAACGCTGCCCTAAACATTTGTTTGAGAGGAATTGTTTCAGCATACTTGACTTGGTGTACAGTGAAAAGTTACAATGTTCAATGTGGCTTCTGCACTTTTCCCACTATCAGCAACTATAATATATTATATCATTTCTATGTCTTTGGCTTATTTTAGTGAAGTTAGCTAGATGCTGGATTGTGCCACCCTCCCCCACCACCACAATGCGATACCCACATGATATAAAGATCTTCATAACTAAATAAAAATGTTTATTTCATACATTGCTGCCTTTCTTGTTGGGTGTTCTGTGCACTCTGATTTACCAGTTGGAGGAATGAAAATTGCATTTCCTCCTTGACTTCATTCAGGTGGGCGTGGGGATTCTTAGCTGAAGCATCTGGGAAGAAGAATGATAAAAATGCAAAGTCTTTGCAATTTCATGGGATGTTTCAAAATGCTAATTGAGGAAAATGGGGCTAGAAAGCATGTCATTGAGAAACGGCATAAACCAAACTTGTTGCCAACAATGGAAAGATTCAGCTTACCCCAAATGTAAAGGGAGGATGGGGAACAGAATGCTTCTATTCTGAATTGAAGTAGCATGTATGCACATCCTGATATCCCCCTGACTCTTTATGAAAGGTAAACACAGATTGAAAGCATTGTTTATTAGAGCTGGGCGGTTTCGTTCGTTAATTTCGTAATTCGTTATTAATTCGTATTTAAATTAGCTTACGATCCGATATTGAGCCATGCAGGAGCAATCAAAAATCGAAACAATTTTTTCAATTTATTTCGTAATTGTTTCGTAATTGTTTCGCAATTGTTTCGTAATTGTTTCAAAATTGTTTCGTAATTGTTTCCGTATGTCTGGTGCAAGTTTTCTGTTGTTTGTTTTATCAGTGATAAAAAAAATATATAATTATCACACCAACAGTCAACCACAGAGGGAGAGGGAAGCTTCAGAAGTTCCCCCTGTCCCTTTTGGAGGTTTTTTTTTTTTTTTGCATACTGCGCAATCGCGTCCGCCATTAACGAATCGATTCATAATTGTTTCGTAATTGTTTCATAATTTACGAAATTTCGTATATTTCGAATTTTTTTAAAGAAAAATTCGGAATTCTTTTTAAAAACGAAACGCAAAAACCCCCTAAAAACGAATCGAGTTAAAAAACAATTTTTTCCGTGGTTACCCAGCCCTAGTTTATATATTGTCGAAGGCTTTCATGGCTGGAATCACTGGGTTGTTGTAGGTTTTTTCAGGCTCAATGGCCATGTCCTAGGGTGTTGTGGTTCAGCAGCAACAGCATGATGGGACTGAGAGTGCAGATGAGTATGATGAGAATGGGAATACAGATGCAGGTGTGGGATTTCAGATTTCTCAGTTTTCTCAGCCACAGTCTGTAGCTAGAGAGAAACCATTGTTATCACAGGAACGGAATGTGGCTGATAAAACAGCTGGTGAAGGTCAGACTGTGCCACAGGTGTTAAGAAGGAGTTTACGAACTGCGGCCAAGTCTTGAGTGGGAAAACTGCTTGTTAGCTGTCTGTTTAATGTTCAATGTTTTGATGTTTTACCTATAAGTAAACTGCCTGGGAGCTGATTCGGCGTCAGTTTCAACGTTGCAAAATGGCTCGCTTTGTCTCTTGCTCTGGGGCTTGGGCCTTGGGGAAGAAAGCCTGCTTCATGTAACCTCATGCTATTTCCTGGATTATATGCTGCTTCTTGCTTCAAGTTTCCTGCTTTGACTCAAAGGGAATCTATTGGATTTTTACCTTATACTATGGACTTTATACTGCTTATATTCTGATTTGTTTGAAACTTCACAATAAACTTCTTTCTTCATAAGTTTGGCTGGTTTGTCAGAGAAAGCAAGGTGAATTTTAGCCTGAGATACAACATAGGGGCATTCTCTCCTGACGTTTCGCCTGCATCTATGTTCAAAGTGTAGTTTCCCATGAGAATGTCCTGAAGGGTGTGGGGATTATGGAAGACTCATGCTTAAGTATTTCTTGTATCATGATTTTGATTCCTGTATTTTATGATTGCATACTCATGCCTTGGATTAATGTTTCTTGGATTTTATTAGAGAGGTTTTGACATTGTCTTCACGGACTTTACTTGACTATTTTCCCTGGACTATTTTGTTCCTGCTTATCCTCTTTCCTGATTAGATTTACCTATTTCTTTAAAGTGCTTTTTAAATTTTGTCTGCTTTTTAATTATCTCCAATAAAAGGATTGCTTTTACCTATTCAACATGTGGTGTTTAGAACCAGGCGGCTTTTCCTGTCCTGCAGTGCAACACCATCGCACATCAGGGGAGGCAATGGCAGTTAGCTTGTAGATTTTATCAACAGTAGGGCTGGGCGGTTTCGTTTTGTAATTTCGTAATTCGTTAAAAATTCGTTATTTTTTTTTGTTACGAAGCAATAACGAACCATTCAGGAGCATCTAAAAAACGAAACAAATTTTTCAATTCGTTTTGTGATTGCTTCGTATTCGTTTCGTATTCGTTTCGAAATCGTTTCGAAAACGTTTCGTTATTATTTCCGCATGTCTGGGGCAAGTTTTATAGCTGTTGTTTGTTTAATCAGTGAAAAAAAAATATAAATATCACACCAACAGTCAACAACAGAGGGAGAGGGAAGCTTCAGAAGTTCCCCCTGTCCCATTTGGAGGTTTTTTAGTGTATTGCGCGGTCGCGTCCGCCATTAACGAATCGATTCGTATTCGTTTCGTATTCGTCTCGTATTGTTTCGTAATTTTACGAAATTTCGTAAATATCGAACTTTTTTAAAGAAAAATTTCGGAATTCTTTTAAATATCGAAACGCAAAAAACCCCAAAAAACGAATCGAGTTTAGAAACAAATTTTTCCGTGGTTGCCCAGCCCTAATCAACAGGTGTAGGTTTAAGACTTCCTGTGATTATTCTGCATGTTTCATTCAATGCTATGTTCACCTGCTTTGCATGGGCAGACTTATGCCAAACAGGCAGGCATACTTGGCAGTTGAGTAAGACAAGGCTAGGGCTGATGTTCTTATTAATTTTGGGTCAATTAATTAATTTTGACCCAATAGCATCTGATGAGTTAAATATTTCCCTATCTATTTTAGACTATTGCAATCCAGAGATTTTCATAGGATGACTTGTAATGATAATTGTGCTGGTACAGCTGTACCAGAAGCTCAAATTTCCTTTCTTTGCATGGTTAATTGCTTGTGTTTGATTTGGCCATGCTTTTTGCAGCTGGGTGGTTCCTTTTAGGCTGCAGTTATGGGGCCTGCCACCTGCCTATCATCATTATGTTATTTAGTTCCGCCCCTTTTCCCAGGGCTCTGGGAGGGAAAAGAAAGACTTCAGGCAGTTTTACAGTTTGGAAGCCCAGTTACAGGATGTGAGCTTTCCCCACCTGTAGAGAAGCTTCGTTTCTCACAACATCCAGGGGAAACAGCCCTAAAGCTTCTAAGGAAAACAGTTTTACAGCACAACCCTTGTTGGGGTTAAAGATACAGATCCACACCATTCGTGGAGAAAATCCAAAAGGACTCCAGCTGGAAAATCTACAAATGGTGTGGATCTGTATCTTTAACCCCAACAACATGAAACCGCTGGGTGAGGTCATCTGGAGTTTTGGAGTTGGTTGCCATCTCTATGCAGATGACACACAACTCTACTACTCTTTTCCACCTAACTCCAAGGAAGCCCCTCGAGTGCTGGACGAGTGTCTGACCGCTGTGGCTGTCTGGATGAGGAAGAACAAGCTGAAGATCAATCCCGACAAGACAGAGGTCCTCCTGGTCGATCGTAAACCAGATCGGGGTATAGGGTGGCAACCTGTGCTGGATGGGGTTGCACTCCCCCTGAAGTCACAGATCCACAGTTTGGGAGTCCTCCTGGACTCATCACTGTCGCTTGAAGCTCAGGCGTCGGCGGTGGCCAGGAGGGCCTTTGCACAATTAAGACTCGTGCGCCAACTGCGACCATACCTCGTGAAGGTGGATCTGGCCAGGGTGGTCCACACCTTAGTCACCTCCAGATTGGACTACTGTAATGCACTCTACATGGGGCTGCCCTTGAAAACGTCTCGGAAATTTCAATTGGTCCAACGGGTGGCGGCCAGGTTGTTAACTGGTGCTCCTTACAGGGAGAGGTCAACCCTCCTGTTCAAGGACCTCCACTGGCTGCCTTTCATTTTCTGGTCCCAATTCAAGGTGCAGGTGCTTACCTATAAAGCCCTAAACGGTTTGGGACCCACCTACCTGCGCGACCACATCTCTGTGTACGAACCCACACAATCTCTTCGTTCATCTGGAGAAGCCCTTCTCATGATCTCACCTGCATCGCAGGTGCAATTGGTGGGGACGAGGAATAGGGCTTTCTCTGTGGCAGCCCCTCGACTCTGGGACTCTCTCCCCAAGGACATCAGGCAGGCCCCTTCGCTAGCAATCTTTAGGAGGAGCTTGAAAACGTGGTTGTTCCAGTGTGCCTTTCCAGAATAGGTAACGCCTAGCATTATATCCCAACGCATTTTATCAGAGATCTTGGATAGCTGCATGCCCATCCCCTCCAAACACTCCACCTGGTCATGCCCAGCACTTTTAATTTTAATTATTACATTTGGCCCTGCCATTGTTTTTAATTGTGTCATTGTGTGTTGTCAATGTTATTGCTTTGTTTTCTGAGTTATTTTTGCTGTCTGTTGCTGCTGTTGTTTTTACTATTGCATTTGGGCTCGGCCTCTTGTAAGCCGCACCGAGTCCTTTGGGAGATGGTAGCGGGGTACAAATAAAGCTGTATTATTATTATTATTATTATTAAAATCTACAAAGCCTTAACTGGTCGGTCTACTCGGGACCCAAGAAGCAGTTTGGAGCCGGGAGTAGGACCCACACCAGCAAAGTTTAGAAAACAGATTGCCCGGGAGGGGTCAAAAAGTGTTTTCCTTGTTAAAGAAAGAAATAGTTCTCCAAGCAAGGTACCTGTCCTTTGTAGACAGGTTGAGAAGCATTTGTTTAATTTGATGAAAATCTAAGAAGTATTTGATTATTTGTTGAAGACTTAAGCAATAATAAAGGACTTTGTTAAACCTTTCAAGCTGCTAAAGAGTCTGTATAGGAAAATCCTTAGGGCTTCTCTGCTGAGCACCCCAGCTTCCTGCTGGGCACAAAGAGCGCGTCCTGTTCAAAAGCCAACTGCTATAGGCCCAGCGCGTGACAGCACAATAATCAAGGCTCTTTTCAAGATTGGCTCTGCCCCTGCTGGCATCGTCCATTCTGACATTCGTCTTAAAGATCTTCAGAGGTCTTTGGAAAAATTGAAAGCTGATAAGATTTCGATGGTATATTGTTATTGTTGTTAGGCGATCCCTCGTTGGATGAGTAAGATGGTCTTTCTTTGTGACTATTTTTGTGGGTTTGTAGGTGGCTGTGGAGCCCTATTCTTGACCCGCATCTTCTCTCACAGTGAAGGCATTGGTTTCCAGGTGGAAGGTGGTCCCGGTCGGGGTTGGCTTGACATGCCTTCCTCCTGGCACGTTTCTCTCTTTCACCCTCCACTCGTACCTCCTCAAATTCTGCAGCACTGCTGGTCACAGCTGACCTCCAGCTGGAGCGGTCAAGGGCTAGGGCTTCCCAGTTCTCAGTGTCTATGCCAGAGTTTTTAAGGTTGGCTTTGAGGCCATCTTTAAAACTCTTTTCCTGTCCACCAACATTCCATTTTCCATTCTTAAGTTCAGAGTAGAGCAACTGCTTTGGGAGACAGTGGTCAGGCATCCAGACAATGTGGCCAGTCCAGCGGAGTTGATGGCAGAGGACCATCGCTTCAATGCTGTTGGTCTTTGCTTCTTCCAGCACACTGACGTTTGTCTGCTTGTCTTCCCAAGATATTTGCAGGATTTTCCAGAGGCAGCGCTGATGGAATTGTTCCAGGAGTTGCATGTGACATCTGTAGACAGTCCACATTTCGCAGGCATAGAGCAGGGTTGGGAGGACTATAGCTTTATAGACAAGCACCTTGGTATCCTTACGGATGTCCCGGTCCTCAAACACTCTCTGCTTCATTCGGGAAAATGCTGCACTCGCAGAGCTCAGGCGGTGTTGTATTTCGGTGTCGATGTTGACTTTGGTGGAGAGGTGGCTGCCAAGGTAGCAGAAATGGTCAACATTTTCTAATGTTACACCATTAAGTTGTATCTCTGGCATTGGGGCAGCACCGCCTAGTTTGGAAGAAGTCAGGAATGCCATCAGCCAACAAAAGAATAACAAAGCCAGCGGACCGGATGGGATCCCATCTGAAAATCGATGGTATAGAACAGGGGTCCACAAACTTTTTAAACAGAGGGCCAGTCCCTCAAACTGTTGGAGGGCCAGATTATAATTTGAAAAAACCATGAATGAATTCCTATGCACACTGCACATAACTTATTTGCAATGCAAAAAAAACACTCAAAAATAATACAATAATTAAAATAAATAACAAATTTAACAAATATAAACATTAGTATTTCAGTGGGAAGTGTGGGCCTGCTTTTGGCTGATGAGATAGGATTGTTGTTGTTGTTGTTGTTGTTGTTGTTGTTGTTGTGTGCTTTCAAATCGTTTCAGACTTAGGTTGACCCTGAGCGAGGGCCGGGTAAATGACCTTGGAGGGTTGTATCCGGCCCGCGGGCCTTAGTTTGAGGACCCCTGGTATAGAACATAAAACTCATTTGAGGTAAGTTTATGTCCATCTCATTAATCCAGTACCAATTTTGTGGCTCAAAACAACGCCTGAACTACTTAGCTGACTCTATGAAATACTCTCTTGGTAACATATCACTAGAGCATTGGCTCGCGAGACTTATCGATCCATTCCAAAAAGACTGCCTTTGATTATGTCATAAAAAAAAATAAAATAAAAATCTCACACATTATTCTTGGGGATTTGTTCCTCTCGTAATGTACTTTATTAATATTAACTGCTAGTGGAAAGTGACAAAAATGTAATCAACCTCAAACTTTTAATGTATTCCAATTAGTAGATGGATGTGACATTATTATGTCGAAGTCAATCATGGTCCCAAGTGCTTTGCTGCTTTTAAAGAACACTTTGGCTTTGCAAAGCTGAGAAAATACTGTAAAGCTTTCATTAAATGGGGAGGGGGGACCATGTAAGGAAGATTAATTATTTCAATCACATTCCACTTTGTTTCAAGTTTTTTTTTTTGGGGGGGCAAAGTGTGTTTAAATATTACTCATTCACACTCAGATGCATGCATGCAGCCAGAATGTAATTTTAGCCTGGATTTGCGTTTTCATACATTTATTGATATAATAAGGTGTATTAATAAAATTCTCCTGCTAGCGAATACAAGGGGAAAAAAATCTTGATGCATATGCAACCTGTATAAGTGACACAGAATTGGAAGCCAAAAAAGAGAAATGATGTGATGGCTCTGAGTTTGACTACGCAAACTCTATTGCCCCCTGAAGCCACAGGTCCACAGTTTGGGTGTCCTCTTGGACTCTTCGCTCACACTTGAGGCTCAGGTGTCGGCGGTATCTGGGAGGGCCTTTGCACAATTGAGACTTGTGCGCCAACTGCGACCGTACCTCGTGAAGTCTGATCTGGCCGGGGTGGTCCACGCCTTGGTCACCTCTAGAATGGATTACTGCAATGCGCTCTACGTGGGGCTGCCCTTGAAGACGGCTCGGAAACTTCAATTGGTCCAGCGGGCAGCAGCCAGGATGCTAACCGGGGCTCATTATCAAGAGAGGTCTACCCCTCTGTTTAAGGAGCTCCACTGGCTGCCATTTATTTTCCGAGCCCAATTCAAGGTGCAGGTGCTCACCTACAAAGCCCTGAACGGTTTGGGACCACCCTACCTGCGTGACCGCATCTCCATCTACGAACCCACACGCTCGCTCCGGTCATCTGGGGAGGCCCTGCTCGTGATCCCACCCACGTCGCAAGCGCGCTTGGTGGGGACATGGGACAGGGCCTTTTCTGTGGCGGCCCCCCGACTTTGGAATGCCCTTCCAAAAGATCTTCGACAGGCCCCTACTTTAGCAGCTTTCAGAAAGAACCTAAAAACTTGGCTGTTCCGATGTGCCTTCTCAGATTAGGAATCCCCCATCCCAAGTCCTAGAAGCACTTTAGTACAATTAATATTGCTGCACACCGCACTATTTTAATCCTACGTTCCTCCTGCCATTTCAGCACTTTTAACCCTGTACCCCATTGCGCTGGCCGGCCCAGTTTTAAAGTGTCTTGATGTATTGTCACTGTTGCTGTTATTTTGCTTAATTATTTTGTTTTGCTTTTGTTTATTGTTGTGTTATGTTTTTACTGTATTGTGTTCTGAGGCTTCGGCCTGTGTAAGCCGCATCGAGTCCTCCGGGAGATGCTAGCGGGGTACAAATAAAGTTAATAATAATAATAATAAATAATTTACATTTTAGTTTTAAGGTAGCAATGAAAAAAATCTGAAATTAATTTACTTGTGAAATGATTCCCTCCCAGCTAATCAAAACTTGATTTTGTTTGTTTATTTATTTATTTGGGGTATATACTTAGGCGATCCCTCGTAGTCGATCCCTGGATTCATCGCTGAGCCTGGAGCCCCAGGTCTCGGCGGTGACCAGGGGAGCATTTGCACAGCTTAGGCTCGTGCGCCAGCTGCGCCGGTATCTTGGGAAGTCTGACTTGGCCACAGTAGTCCACGCTCTGGTTACATCCCGCTTAGACTACTGCAACGCTCTCTACGTGGGGTTGCCTTTGAAGACGGCCTGGAAGCTCCAACTGGTCCAACGTGCGGCAGCCATGATACTAACAGGAGCGGGCGTAGGGAGCATACAACCCCCCTGCTGTACCAGCTCCACTGGCCGCCGATCTGCTACCGGGCTCAATTCAAGGTGCTGGCATTGGCCTATAAAGCCCTAAACGGTTCCGTCCCAAAATACCTAACTGACCGCCTCTTGGCCTATGAGCCCACGAGGACTTTGAGATCTTCCGGGGAGGCCCTGCTCTCAATCCCGCCGGCTTCTCAAGCACGGCTGGTGGGGACGAGAGATAGGGCCTTCTCGGTGGTGGCTCCTCGGCTGTGGACATCAAGGTAGCCCCCTCCCTGCTAATATTCCGCAGGAAGTTAAAGACCTGGCTATTTAAGAAGGCATTTGATCAATAAGTGCAATGACTGGCAATTGACCATAGGAATGGAACACCGGAAATGAGATCGGACTGTGGCTTGACGATGAGACGATTCGGAATGTAGTAGTAATTTTGTAGTAATGTTGTTGTCTGATAAGATGTTTTTATGATTATGATGAATTGTACACTGTTTTGCACTATGCTTTGTAGATTGCACTTGTTTTCTTCATGTTGTACACCGCAATGAGTCGCCCTTGGGGCTGAGAATTGCGGTATATAAGCACAGTAAATAAATAAATAAATAATAGTCCAAGGATGATGGTCCTCCAAGTTCGGTGTCCTGGGGGTGGGTTCATAGGTGGCAGTGGAGCCCTATTCTTGACCTGCATCTCCTCCCGCAGTGAGGGCATTGGTTTCCAGGTGAGAGGCGGTCTCGGTCGGGGTTGGCTTGACGCGCCTTCCTCTTGGCATGTTTCTCCCTTTCACCCTCCATTCGTGCCTCTTCAAATTCTGCATCACTGCTGGTCACAGCTGACCTCCAGCTGGAGCGGTCAAGGGCCAGGGCTTCCCAGTTCTCAGTGTCTATGCCAGAGTTGTTAAGGTTGGCTTTGAGCCCATCTTTATATCTCTTTTCCTGCACACCAGTATTCTGTTTTCTGTTCTTGAGTTCAAAGTAGAGCAACTGCTTTGGGATATAGTGGTCGGGCATCCGGACAACGTGGCCGGTCCAGCTGAGTTGATGGAGGAGGACCATTGCTTCAATTCTGGTGGTCTTTGCTTCTTCCAGCACGGTGACATTTGTCCGCCTGCCTTCCCAAGAGATTTGCAGGATTTTCCGGAGGCAGCGCTGATGGAATTGTTCCAGGAGTTGCATGTAACGCCTGTAGACAGTCCACGTTTCGCAGGCATATAGCAGGGTTGGGAGGGCAATAGCTTCATAAACAAGCACCTTGGTATCCCTACGGATGTCCCGGTCCTCAAACACTCTCTGCTTCATTCAGAAAATTGCTGCACTCTCAGAGCTCAGGCGGTGTTGTATTTCGGTGTCAATGTTGTCTTTGGTGGAGAGGTGGCTGCCAAGGTAGCGGAAATGGTCAACATTTTCTAATGTTACACCATTAAGCTGTATTTCTGGCATTGGAGAGGTGTTGTCTGGTGTCTGCTGGAACAGCACTTTGGTTTTCTCAATATTCAATGACAGGCCAAGCTTCTCGTATGCTTCTGCGAAGGTGATTAGAGTGGCTTGTATATCTTCTTCTGAATGTGCACAGACGACGTTGTCATCAGCATACGCAAACTCTATTGCATTTAATTTTAATGCAGCAATGGAAAAATCTGAAATTTACTTCTGAGATGATTCCCTCCCAGATAATCAAAACTTGATTTTGTTTATTTATTTATTTAATATTGGGGGAATATGCCACCCTTCTTAACCCTGAAGGGGACTCAGGGTGGTTCACAGTGTTGGCAACAATTCAATGCCATTGATAAATAACGGTATAAAACATCAAAATTGACCCTCCCGTAATAAAATATTAAACATTATTAAACACATCAGATAAAATAACATCACAAATCACATAATGACAAAGTCGTAAACAGTCCTGAGTCACTGCACTTTCAACTTTCACTTTAAGTTTAAATATTCCAATGATGGAATGAATGCTTGGTTCCATAGCCAGGTCTATACCTGTCTCCTAAAGGTCAAGAGCGCTCCATGAAGTCATGCTGGACACATGACTTTGGAGGTGTCTGTCTACGGACAACACTGGCTCCTCAGCTTAGAAATGGAAATGAGCACCAACCCCCAGAGTCGAACATGACTAGACTTAATGTCAGGGGGAAACCTTTGCCCAAGAGGGCCAACCTGATCTCATTCGGGAAGGAGTTCCACAGCTGTGGGGCCACCACTGAGAAGGCCCTGTCCCTCATCTCCATCAGTCACACCTGTGAGCCCTGTGGGGCTGAGAGCTGGACCTCCTTGGAAGATCTTAATCTATGAACTGGTTCATAAAGGGAGATATATTTAGACAGGTAAGTTGGACCAGAGCCATTTAAGGCTTTATAGGCTAAAACCAGCACTTTGCATCGTGCTTGGTAGCTAATATGTCATTAGTTGGGGACTAATTATATTATGATATTATAATTATATATTTTATATTACATGTAACATTACTAATAATATTACAATATAACAGTATAGTACAATATGTATTTATTTATTTATTTACAACATTTATATGCTGCCCTTCTCACCCTGAAGGGGACTCAAAGCAGCTTACAAGATATATATATACATACAATATATTATATTATTAGCATAGTACAATATCATTATTACATATTACTATATTGTACTATACCATGATATTGTAATATTATTAGTAATATTACATGTAATATAAATATATAATTATAATACCATATTATTATTAGTAGTAGTATTGCATTGTATTATATTATAATATTATAAATATTATATGTATATACAATATATTGCATTATATTATATTATAAGCATAGCACAGGAGACAAGGTGGAACTGTCTTCTGCCCCCCCCCTTTACTCTGGCCCAGAGCCACAGTTCGTGCTGGACGGAGGGGTCTCCAACTGATGACATATGCAGGAGACAAGGTGGAACTGTCCCCTGACCCCTCTCTTTTCACTCTAGCCCAGAGTGGCAGTTGGTGCAGGAGGGAGGGGACCCCAACTGATGATGTATGCAGGAGACAAGATGGAACTGTCCCCTGGCCCCCTCTCTCTTCACTCTGGCCCAGAGCAGCAGTTGGTGCTGGGGAGGGGTCCCCAACTGATGACATATGCAGGAGACAAGGTGGAACTGTCCCCTGGCCCCCTCTCTCTTCACTCTGGCCCAGAGCAGCAGTTGGTGCTGGGGGGAGGGGTCCCCAACTGATGACATATGCAGGAGACAAGATGGAACTGTTCCCCTGCCCCCCCTCTCTTCACTCTGGCCCAGAGCTGCAGTTGGTGCTGGACGGAGGGGTCTCCAACTGATGATGTATGCAGGAGACAAGATGGAACTGTTCCCTGGCCCCCTCTCTCTTCACTCTGGCCCAGAGCAGCGGTTGGTGCTGTGGGAGGGGTCTCCAACTGATGATGTATGCAGGAGACAAGGTGGAACTGTCCCCTGGCCCCCTCTCTCTTCACTCTGGCCCAGAGCGCAGTTGGTGCTGGGGGGGGGTCTCCAACTGATGATGTATGCAGGAGACAAGATGGAACTGTTCCCCTGGCCCCCTCTCTCTTCACTCTGGCCCAGAGCCACAGTTGGTGCTGGACGGAGGGGTCTCCAACTGATGATGTATGCAGGAGACAAGGTGGAACTGTCCCCTGGCTCCCTCTCTCTTCACTCTGGCCCAGAGCTGCAGTTGGTGCTGGATGGAGGGGTCTCCAACTGATGACATATGCAGGAGACAAGGTGGAACTGTTCCCTGGCCCCCTCTCTCTTCACTCTGGCCCAGAGCGGCAGTTGGTGCTGGGGGGAGGGGTCCCAACTGATGACATATGCAGGAGACAAGGTGGAACTGTTCCCCTGGCCCCCTCTCTCTTCACTCTGGCCCAGAGCTGCAGTTGGTGCTGGATGGAGGGGTCTCCAACTGATGACATATGCAGGAGACAAGATGGAACTGTTCCCTGGCCCCCTCTCTCTTCACTCTGGCCCAGAGCGGCAGTTGGTGCAGGGGAGGGGTCCCCAACTGATGACATATGCAGGAGACAAGATGGAACTGTCCCCTGGCCCCCTCTCTCTTCACTCTGGCCCAGAGCTGCAGTTGGTGCTGGATGGAGGGGTCTCCAACTGATGACATATGCAGGAGACAAGGTGGAACTGTTCCCCTGGCCCCCTCTCTCTTCACTCTGGCCCAGAGCTGCAGTTGGTGCTGGATGGAGGGGTCTCCAACTGATGACATATGCAGGAGACAAGATGGAACTGTTCCCCTGGCCCCCTCTCTCTTCACTCTGGCCCAGAGCTGCAGTTGGTGCTGGACGGAGGGGTCTCCAACTGATGACGTATGCAGGAGACAAGGTGGAACTGTCCCCTGGCCCCCTCTCTCTCCACTCTGGCCCAGAGCAGCAGTTTGTGGTCTCCAACTGGTGACCTATGCAGGAGACAAGATGGAACTTGTCTCCTGCATAGAACTTGTCCCCTGGCCCTCTCTCTTTTCACTCTGGGCCAGAGCCGCAGTTGGTGCTGGAGGGAGGGGTCCCCAACTGATGACATATGCAATATAATAATATGTAATACTGATATCGTACTATGCTAATAATATAATATATTGTGTGTGTGTGTGTGAGTGTGAGTGTGAGTGTGTGTGTGTGTGTGTGTGTGTGTGTGTATAGGCCTGTTTGATCAAGAAAAAATTTGTTTCTAAAATCGATTTGTAATTGGGGTGTTTTTTTGTTTCGATATTTAAAATAATTACAAAACTTTCCAAAAAAGTTTTGGTATTTAAGAAATTTTGTAAATATTAACGAATTTTTAGAATATTTTTTGTATTTCTTAAGAATAATATTAAAATAATATTAAAAAATATTTTAAAATGGAAAATTAACCAAAAAATGGCCCAAATGTGGACCAAACACAGGCAGGATACAGCAAATGAGAGCACACACCAACAGAAGAGTCTTTTCTTTTTTAGAATATTTTTTAAGAATAATATTAAAATAATATTAAAAAATAATATTAAAATAATATTAAAAATATTTTAAAATGGAAAATTAACCAAAAAATGGCCCAAATGTGGACCAAACACAGGCAGGATACAGCAAATGAGAGCACACACCAACAGAAGAGTCTTTTCTTTTTTAGAATATTTTTTAAGAATAATATTAAAATAATATTAAAAAATAATATTAAAATAATATTAAAAAATATTTTAAAATGGAAAATTAACCAAAAAATGACCAAACACAGGCAGGATACAGCAAATGAGAGCACACACAAACAGAAGAGTCTTTTCTTTTTTAGAATATTTTTTAAGAATAATATTAAAAAATAATATTAAAATAATATTTAAAAATAATATTAAAAAATAATATTAAAAAATAATATTAAAAAATAATATTAAAAATATTTTAAAATGGAAAATTAACCAAAAAATGGCCCAAATGTGGACCAAACACAGGCAAGAGACAGCAAATGAAGCAAGCAGCACTCACAGCAGCAAGGAATGAATCCAATCCCAGTTGCTAGCAGGCAGCCATTGCCAAGCCAACCCAATGCAAACTCCCTCGCCCTCTGCAGCAAGCTACGGGCCGCGCGGAGCCGCTTTGAAAGGGCTCGCCGGCCAATCAAAAAGGGACAGCCACGGACCCATGGTGCACTGCTTGGGAGCGCCGGATTGGCTCCCATGCACCAGCACTCCAGCAGCCTCCACCCCATTAACGAAACGAGCGGAGGCTCGTAAATACTATGGGGGCTGCTGGTTCGATATTTATAAACCCTTCCGGGTTTGGAGATTTGTTTCAATATCGCTTCGGAAATGGTAAAATTAACGAATTATTAACGAATTAACGAATTAACGAACCAAATCGCACAGGCCTAATACATATATATATATATATATATATATATATATATATATATATATGTATATATATAATGTAAGCCGCTCTGAGTCCCCTTCAGGGTGAGAAGGGCAAAATATAAATATAAAATATAAATGTCATAAATAAATAAATAGTCAGCCAGTGGAGTTGCCACAAAAGGGGGGTGATTGTATGCTCTCCAGTTAACAACATGGCTGCAGCGCATTGGACTATTTGCAGCTTCCAAACAGTCTTCGAAGGCAATCTTACGTAGAGTGCATTGCAGTAGTTGACATGGGATGTAACAAGAGTGTGGACTACCATGGTCAAGTCAGACTTCCCAAGATACGTGCGCAGTTGGCACACAAGTCTTTATTGTGCGAATGCGCCCTGGTCACCACCACCATCTGGGGTTGCAGGCTCAGTGATGAGTTCAGGAAGACTCCCAAACTGTGAACCTGTACCTTCATGGGGAGTGTCACCCTATCCAGCACAGGCAGCAACCCTATACCCTGTTCGGCAAACACTGTTGCTCCAAAATCTTTTATCTGTCCAAAATTAAAATTGAAATATAAATGTGAGATTGTGCATTGCTTTCGTACCTATGTAGTCAAGAATGCCTTAAGATTACATAGCCAGTGCCAATAGCTTTTTTTTTTTTACTACATGCTCAGAAGTTGATTGTTTTTAACTTCTACACTCGTCAATGAAATTCAGATTGCTCTCATAATTGCCTGGAATGTTTTCAGTTTGGCTTGTTTTCGTAAATGGGAAAATAAGTTTCCAAACTTAATAAAAGTGTTAAACTCTTCGAGGTGCCATCCAAGTAGCTGCATTCCTCAACTAAAATATTATGAACTCTGGAGGCTTGTAATGCTTGAACGGAATGTTGAGATCTTACTCAATGCGGGCTTTAATTTAAGGCAAAGAATAATCATTCCTTCTGCCTTTTCATCCTCATCCACCTACCCACCCACACATTTAGCTTGCAGCAGCTGCCACAGTGATAAAAATGAGAGTGTAAAGGACTTACTATGGCTGCATTTAAAGAGTTTTTTTTCTATATTGATATTATTTGCCATATTTATACGCCACCCTTTTCACCCCTTAGGGGACTCAGAGTGGCCCACAAAAAGAAAGTCATCTTCAACCTCAGCAAGATGGAGTGGGTGAGGGATTAGAGGACATCCAACCCCAAATTGGGAAACAAGTCGTCCAAGAATATCTGGCTGCTCTAAATGAGTTCAAGTCCCCTTTCAGGGCCAGATCAACGACACCCAAGAGTATTGAAGGAACTAGCGGAAGTCATTTCGGAACCATTGGCAATCATCTTTGAGAGTTCTTGGAGAACGGGAGAAGTTCCAGCAGATTGGAGGAGGGCCAATGTGGTCCCAATCTTCAAGAAGGGAAAAAGGATGACCCAAACAATTACCATCCGGTCAGCCTCACGTCGATACCAGGCAAGATTCTGGAAAAGATTGTCAAGGAAGTGGTCTGCAAATGTGGTCATCACTAATAGTCAACATGGATTTATCAAAAACAAGTCATGCCAGAGTCATCTGATCTCTTTTTTCGATAGAGTTACAAGCTGGGTAGATGCGGGGAATGCCGTGGATGTGGCGTACCTGGATTTCAGGAAGGCCTTCGACAAGGTCCCCCATGACCTTCTGGCAAGGAAACTAGTCCAATGTGGGCTAGGCAAAACTATAGTTAGGTGGATCTGTAATTGGTTAAATGAATGAACCCAGAGGGTGATTCTCCCCAAGGCTTCCTCTTCTTCATCCTGGAAAGAAGTGACAAGTGGAGTGCCCCAAGCAGGGTTCCGTCCTGGGCCCGGTCCTGTTCAACATCTTTATTAATGACTTAGATGAAGGGCTAGAAGGCAGGATCATCAAGTTTGCAAACGACACCAAATTGGGAGGGATAGCCAATAGGGCTGGGCGGTTTCGTTTCGTTAATTCGTAATTCGTTAATAATTCGTTAATTTTTTCAATTACAAAATGATAACGAACCATTCTGGAGCAATTATTAAAAAAAACGAATTTTCAAAAACGTTTTGTAAATGCTTCGTATTTCGATATTGTATTCGTTTCGTTCTTGTTTTGAGGTCGTTTCGTTATTATTTCCGCATGTCTGGGCCAGTTTTATGGTTTAATTAGTGAAAAAAAATTATAATATCACACCAACAGTCAACAACAGAGGGAGAGGGAAGCTTCAGAAGGTTTTGGAGGTTTTTTAGCGTATTTCGCGGTCGCGTCTGCCATTAACGAATCGATTCGTTATGGTTTCGGAAATCGATTCGCTAATTTTTTACCATTTACGAAATTTCGTAAATATCGAACTTTTTAAAAGGAAAATTTTGTAATTATTTTAAATATCGAAACAAAAAAAAAACCCAAATACAAATCGATTTTAGAAACAAATTTTTCCGTTGTTACCCAGGCCTAATAATAATGTCTGGTTCTATCCCGCACTCCTTTGCAACTGTTTGATGTAAATGGCCAAAACTAACAAATGAAGTTCAACAGGGACAAATGCAAGATACTCCACTTAGGCAGAAAAAACGAAATGCAAAGAGACAGAATGGAGGACAATGGCTGGCTCGAGAGCAGTACATGTGAAAAAGATCTTGGAGTCCTTGTGTACAACAAGTTAAACATGAGCCAACAATGGGATTTTGGTCTGCATCAATTGGAGCATAGTGTCTAGATCTAGGGAAGTAATGCTGCCCCTCTATTCTGCTTTGGTTAGACCACACCTGGAATATTGTGTCCAATTCTGGGCACCACAATTCAAGAGAGATATTAACAAGCTGGAATGTATCCAGAAGAGGATGACTAAAATGATCAAGGGTCTGGAGAAAAAGCCCTATGAGGAGCGGCTTAAAGAGCTGGGCATGTTTAGCCTGAAGAAGAGAAGAATGAGAGGAGATATGTTAGCCATGTATAAATATGTGAGAGGAAGCCACAGGGAGGAGGGAGCAAGCTTGTTTTCTGCTTCCCTGGAGACTAGGACGCGGAACAATGGCTTCAAACTACAAGAAAGGAGATTCCATCTGAACATGAGGAAGAACTTCCTGACTGTGAGAGCTGTTCAGCAGTGGAACTCTCTGCCCTGGAGTGTGGTGGAGGCTACTTCTTTGGAAGCTTTTAAACAGAGGCTGGATGGCCATCTGTCAGGGGTGATTTGAATGCAATATTCCTGCTTCTTGGCAGGGGGTTGGACTGGATGGCCCATGAGGTCTCTTCCAACTCTTTGATTCTAGGATTCTATGATTCTATGATATAGGCAGCAATTCGATGCCCCATAAACATACATCAAGTAAAATAAACATACACATTAAAGCAATCACTAAAAACAAATCAAATATTAAAGCCACTCATTTAAAATCACAAAATTCAATATTTTATTTATTTATTTATTAATTAAATGTGTATACCGCCTTTCTCAGCCCGCAGGCGACTCAAGGTGGTTTACAGTTGCAACAATTCAATGCCCAATAACATCGTAAAACACTTAAAACATTTAAAAACATTAACATATAATATAAAATCATATCAAGTTCAGTAAAATATAGATCATTTGCATCTCCAAGTTAATATGTAGTCCAATGTCATCATCCAATCGTTCCTTATTCCTATGTCTGTTACACTCCATTTTCAAACGCTTGCTCAGAAAGCCAAGTCTTGACATTTTTTCTGGAATGTTAAAAGGGAGGGGGCAGATCTAATGTCCCTAGGAAGGGCATTCCATAGCCGAGGGGCCACCACTGAGAAGGCCCTGTCTCTTGACCCCTCCAAACGTATTTGTGATGCAGGTGGGATCGAGAGCAGGGCCTCCCCAGATGGTCTTAACGTCCTAGATGGTTCATAAGGGGAGATGCGTTTGGACAGGTAAGTTGGTTCATAAGGGGAGATGGATTCGGAGAGGTAATATCATAGTCCATTCCAATTGCAATTGCACTATTCTGTGTTCTCTTATTGCACTGTTACTAACCGAAAACTTGGTCCCACATCCATGTTTTTAACTTTTTTCTGAAGGTCAGGAGGGAGGAGGCTGGTATGTTTTCACTCAGAAGGAAGTTGTAGCTGAGGGGCCACCACTGAGAAGGTTCTGTCTCTTGTCCCCAATAACCATACCTGCGAAGGAGGTGGGACGGAAAGCAGTGCCTCCCCAGAAGATCTTAATCTCTTAGCTGGCTCATTGAGGGAGGTATGTTTGGATAGGTAATCTGGGCTTAAACCATTTAGGGTTTTATAGGCTAAATCCAGCACATTGAAAAGCTACAGACCAATCTCCCTGCTGTGCCACCTCTACAAAGTTCTGGAGAGACTTATTTTGCATAGAATTACAGAAAAAATAGACCCATGTCTGATCCCACAGCAAGCTGGCTTCAGGAAAGGCAAAAACACACACATTGCAAGTGCTGAATCTGACTCAGCACATAGAAGATGGCTTTGAAAGGCAGCAGATCACAGGAGCTGTCTTCATAGACCTGTCAGCAGCCTATGATACTGTGAACCACCGCCTCCTCCTGAGAAAAATGTATAATATCACAAAGGACTACCACCTCACCCGCCTCATAGGAAACCTGCTACAAAACAGGAGCTTTTTTGTTGAGTTCCAGGGCCAGAGAAGCAGATGGCGGAAACAGAAGAACGGCCTGCCTCAGGGGAGCGTGCTTGCTCCATCCATGTTCAACATCTACACAAATGACCAGCCACTGCCAGAAGGGACAGAGAGTTTCATCTATGCTGATGATCGTGCCATCACCGCTCAAGAAGGGAGCTTTGAGATGGTAGAACAGAAGCTCTCCGAAGCTCTAGGTGCTCTTACTGCCTATTACAGGGAAAACCAGCTGATCCCTAATCCATCTAAAACACAGACATGTGCTTTTCATCTCAACAACAGACAAGCATCCCGAGCTCTGAGGATGACCTGGGAAGGACTCCCACTGGAGCATTGCAACACACCCAAATACCTGGGAGTCACTCTGGACCATGCTCTTACCTACAAGAAGCACTGCCTGAACATCAAGCAAAAAGTGGGTGCTAGAAACAATATCGTATTAAAACTGACTGGCACAACCTGAGGATCACAACCAGACACAGTGAAGACATCTGCCCTCACGCTATGCTACTCTGCTGCTGAGTATGCATGCCCAGTGTGGAACACATCTCACCACGCTAAAACAGTGGATGTGGCTCTTAATGGTGTCTGCACCCTACACCACTGGAGAAACTACACTATTTAGCCAGTATTGTACCATCTGACATCCACCGGGAAGTAGCAGCCAGTAGTGAAAGGACCAAGGCAGAGACATCTCCATCTCCATCTCATCCCTTGTTTGGGTATCAGCCAGCACGCCAACGACTTAAATCAAGAAATAGTTTTCTAAGATCTACAGAGACTTGCTGAAACACCTCAGCAAGCGAGAGTCCAAAAGTGGCAGTCTCAAACCCAGAACCCCAATCAATGGCTGATACCCATTGAGAGACACCCCCTTGGGCACACAGAAGACTGAGCAACTTGGAAGGCGCTGAACAGACTGTGCTCTCGCACCACGAGATGCAGAACCCATCTTAAGAAGTGGGGCTACAAAGTGGAGTCCACGACATGCGAGTGTGGAGAAGAGCAAACCACTGACCACCTGCTGCAATGCAACCTGAGCCCTGCGACATGCACAAGGGAGGACCTTCTTGCAGCAACACCAGAGGCACTCCAACTGGCCAGAGACTGGTCAAAGGACATTTAATCAACTACCAAGCTTGCAAACTCTGTGTCTTTTGTATGTTTGTTTGTTTGTTCTGTCAAAAATGTTATGCAACTGTTCGGTTGCCTGACACAATAAATAAAAGCACATTGAATTGTGCTCGGTAACAGACTGGCAACCAGTGGAGCTGACATAATAGGGAGGTTGTATGCTCCCTGTACACTGCTCCAATGCTTGCTATAGATGCAGGTGAAACGTAAGAAGAGAATGCTTCTAGAACATTGCCAAATAGCCCCAAAAAGCTACAACAACCCGTAGTAGTGTATTTTCTGTGCATCTTTCAGACCAGCTGAAAGAAGCCCAATGTAGAGTGCATTTACAGCAACCCAGACGGGATGAAACTAAGGAATATAAATTAATTGAATTTGAGAGGTTCTTTCTATTGTGTGTTCCATTCAAAAACACATTCGGGTTGTGTTAGGTTTTTTCGAGCTATATGGCCATGGTCTAGAGGCATTCTCTCCTGTCATTTCGCCTGCATCTTTGGCAAGCATCCTTAGAGGTAGTGAGGTTTTTTCTACCTCTGAGGATGCTTGCCATAGATGCAGGCGAAACATCAGGAGAGAATGCCTCTAGACCATGGCCATATAGCCCGAAAAAACCTACAACAACCCAGTGTTTCCGGCCATGAAAGCCTTCGACAAAAACACATTTGTCTTCAAAATACTCAGTGGTTTTTTTTATAGTCAGGTTTTTTTTAACACTCAGTTACAGTATATAGGATCTTGGCTACAAAAACTGGAGCTGCAATTCTAAAATCGACCTTCACATTGTGTCTGATGATTTACTTCTTCCTCCCTCTTCCCTACTCTTTCTTCTTCTTTTTTTCATTAGCGATTTCTCTCCTTGCATTATCCTGCCACCCTTATTAATGAACTGTGAAAGCTGACATTTCCAATAAGGAACAATTAAATCTAAAACCAAATGTAATGAACTCATTCATTTACAAAATAATAGCTAACTCGTATGAGACCTGTGAAAAATGATTGCAAGGAATGGGTAGGGGGAAGGAAAAGGCAGAGTAAATTAAGTCTGACTGCGTTAATATGTTTTAAATACTTTTATTGCCCAGAAAATTAAACAGGAAACATCCTATTAGCTCTCTTGAGCAGAGGATAGTAATGTGTGTACTGAGAATAGCAAATATTGCTAACCACAGATTCTTTCAAGAGAGTCTGGCAGAGCATGGAACTCAAATATATAACTAATTTCCAACAGACAACTTGGCCCATTAATCAAGATGGAATTGAAAGGAAGACTACAATATATTGCCGAAGGGTTTCATGGCCGGAATCACTGGGTTGTTGTAGGTTTTTCGGGCTATATGACCATGGTCTAGAGCAGTGTTTCTCAACCTGGGGGTCGGGACCCCCGTGGGGATCGCGACGGGGTGTCAGAGGGGTCGCCAAAGACCATCAGAAAACATAGTATTTTCTGTTGGTCATGGGGGTTCTGTATGGAAAGTTTGGTCCAATTCTATCGGTGGGGTTCAGAATGCTATTTCATTGTGGGTGAACTATAAATCCCAACAATTACAACTCCCAAATGGCAAGGTCTGTTTTCTTCAAACTCTACCAGTGTTCACATTTGGGCATATTTATAGTTCACCTAAAATCAAAGAGCCTTCTAGACTCCACCAATGATGGAATTGAATCAAATTTGGCACACAGAATTCCCCTGACCAACAGAAAACACTAGAAGTGTTTGGTGGGCATTGACCTTGAGTTTTGGAGTTGTAGTTCACCTACTCTCAGAGAACACCGAGGACTCAAGCAATAATGGATATGGATCAAACTTGGCACAAATACTCAATATGCCCAAATGTGAACAATGAAATAGCATTCTGAACTCCACCGATAGAATTGGATCAAACTTTCCACACAGAACCCCCATGACCAACAGAAAATACTATGTTTTCTGATGGTCTTTGGCGACCCCTCTGACAACCCCTGCTCTTAAGAAAAGTAGCAAAGGATATGCTAGGTTCTTTAATTTAGTAAAGCTGCCTCTGGGAATACTCTACCAGTGTTCACATTTGGGCATATTGAGTATTTGTGCCAAGTTTGATCTATATCCATCATTGCTTGAGTCCACAGTGTTCTCTGGAAGTAGGTGAACATCTCAATGTCAAGGTCCACCAGACCTTCCCAGTATTTTCTCTTGGTCATGGGAATTCTGTGTGCCAAGTTTGAGTCAATTCCATCATTGGTGGAGTTCAGAAGGCTCTTTGATTTTAGGTGAACTATAAATCCCAGCAACTCCAGCATTACCAAATGACAAAATCAATCACTCCCAACCTCACCAAATTTGGGCTTATTGGGTATTTGTGCTAAATGTGTTCCAGTGACTGAAAATACATCCTGCATATTATATATTTAGATTACGAATCATAACAGTAGCAAAATTACAGTTGTGAAGTAGCAACAAAAATAACATTATGGTTGGGGGTCACCACAACATGAGGACCTGCACTAAGGGGTCGTGGCATTAGGAAGGTTTAGAACCACTGGTCTAGAGGCATTCGCTCCTGACGTTTTGCCTGCATCTATGGCAAGCATCCTCAGAGGTTGTGAGGTCTGTTGGAACTAGGAAAATTGGTTTATATATCTGTTCTGTCACCCCTGGACCTGTAGTTAGTTGACTTTAAAAATAGGATGTGTAACCTTTGCCCAGCGGGAAGCTAGGGGCCTAAGGACAAGTTCTCAGAGGCTTCCTTTACAAAGAATTTTCAGATGGCTTGAGAAGTACAACAAAGTCTTTTATTAATGAAATCAAACAGGAACTTCAAGGCTTTCTTGATAAAATATTGGTTCTCTCAATCTTGTCCACAGGGGACAGGCACTATCTTCAATAACGTTTTCTTTAAAGGAAAATTCCCCTTTTTAACTTCTCCCAGACTGACTGAAATCCAACCCTCACTGGTCTGGGCTCTGCTACCAGGCTGAACTGCTTCTCGGACGCTGAGTGGACCTACCAGCAAGGCAGTGGATGTTTTCCAGCTGGAGCTCTTTAGTCTTTAAGGCTGTTTTCCTGGAGTTCTTAAAGCTGTTCTCCCCTGGATTGCTTAAGGCTGTGGGAATGCTTCCCTGGCATTCTTTCCCTGGAGATTCTTCAAGGTTGAAGCCTTTGTACAGGGGAAGTTACACACATCCTACACATTGGTTTACCTAGCTTAGACTAACTAACAAAATGGCTCACTTCCCGCCAAAGCCCAAAAAGGGGGCGGGACTAGGGAACCTAATAATAATTGACAAACAATTGACCCAACATACAACATACAAACCACTTACAGACCCACCAAGAAAATCCAACAAATGCTACATTCAGCAAAGGACAAGAGGGATCCTCTCACCTCTGCAGGAGTCTACCGTGGACCATGCAGCTGTGGACAAGTCTACAGAGGGACCACCAAATGCAGTGTTGCCCAAACACGAATCAAGGAACATGAAAGGCACTGCAAACTACTCCAATCAGAGAAATCAGCCATAGCAGAGCACCTGATGAACCAACCTGGACACAGCATTTTATTTGAGAACACAGAAGTGCTGGACCATTCTCACAACCACCATGTCAGACTACACAGAGAAGCCATTGAAATCCACAAGCATGTAGACAATTTCAACAGAAAGGAAGAAACTATGAAAATGAACAAAATCTGGCTATCAGTATTAAAAAAAACTCAAAAATTACAACAGCAAAACAACAGAGGGGAAACAAACAGGCACATAAAATCACTCTCAACAAAAGATTCCCCCCAGGCACTTCCAAGCTATTGAATGCTAATCAAGGTGATCAGCTGAAATATTCACACCTAGCCCCAGCAGAAAAAAGTCCTTTGTCTCACCCTGGTCATTCCACAGATATATAAACCAATTTTTCCTACTTCCAACAGACCTCACTACCTCTGAGGATGCTTGCCATAGATGCAGGTGAAATGTCAGGAGAAAAATTGCCTCCAGAACATTGCCATATAGCCCAGAAAAACCTACAACAACCCAGTGATTCTGGCCATGAAAGCCTTCGACAATACAATTGACCCAACAGCTGCAAAGTAAGGAAAGCCATCTAACTGCAAAGGCATAGAACTTTAAAATACATGCAGCAATCAACAAATAGCAAGATACACTGGAGCTCCTGGTGTGGCTGTCCCAGAACAATATCTGTTGGACGACCAGGGTGGGACAAAGGACTCTTGTCTGCTGGAGCTAGGTGTGAATGTTTCAACTGATCACCTTGATTAGCATTTGATAGCCTGGCAGTGCTGAATTAACTCAGATTTGGATTTGGTTTTTAAATGGCATGTTTAATCAATTGTTTTAATGAATTGTTCTGATGTTTTAATGTATTTGTTGATTGTATATGATGGTGATAGCATCGTACGGTGCTTGTTGTGAGGCCGCCCTGAGTCCCCCCTCGGGGTTGAGAAGGGCAGGGTATAAATATATGAAATAAATAAATAAATAAATAAGTTCATCAGAGGTGTTTTAATTGTGCTTTTCCTGCATGGCAGGGGGTTGGACTAGATGTCCCATGTGGTCTCTTCCAACTCTATTATTCTATCACTCGCCATTCCCTGCCACGAGTTGCTGTGGCCCAGTCTGTGTATATGTGTTTTATGTGTGTGTGTATTTGTGTATGTGTATATATATCTGGCTTTGGGCATGCGTTGTAGTTTTTCAGTGTTTTTATGGGTGATGGTCACTCGTTGGCCTGATAGGTGTATTGTGTCGAAATTTGGTGTCAACTCGTCTAGTGGTTTTTGAGTTATGTTAATCCCACAAACTAACATTACATTTTTATTTATATAGACTAGCCATCCTCTGCCACGCATTGCTGTGGGCCACTCTGGTGGTGATGGGGGTTCTGTGTGGGAGGTTTGGCTCAATTCTATCGTTGGTGGGGTTCAGAATGCTCTGTGATTGTAGGTGAACTACAAATCCCAGCAACTACAACTCCCAAATGTCAAGATTCTATTTCCCCCAAAACCCACCAGTGTTCACATTTGGGCATATTGAGTATTCATGTAGAGTTTGGTCCAGATCCATCATTGTTTGAGTCCATAGTGATCTCTGGATGTAGGTGAACTACAACTCCCAAACTCAAGGTCAATGTCCACCAAACACTTCCAGTATTTTCTGTTGGTCATGGGAGTTGTGTGTGCTAAGTTTGGTTCAATTCCATCATTGATGGAGTTCAGAATGCTCTTTGACTGTGGGTGAACTATAAATCCCAGCAACTACAACTCCCCAATGACAAAATCAAAAAAATTTGAGTGAAGGACATACATTGGGTTGTTAGGTATCTTGTGTCCAAATTTGGTGTCAATTCATCCAGTGGTTTTTGAGTTCTGTGAATCCCACAAACGAACATTACATTTTTATTTATATAGATTCTAACTATTGCTCTACCACTACACCTGATTTTCTCACTCCAAAGTCCTTGGAGAAATCTGAAATGGAGAAAGACGGGATGAAAGCAGATTAAATAAATCAACTGTCTCCCTCGAAGTAATATCTGAATTTTCATTCCAAATCATCACACTCACCTCCATTTAAAGCTTGCCACCTTGTGATCATGTCATGCGCACATGTGTGTTCTAGGGCTGGGCAGTTTCGTTTCGTTAATTCGTAATTCGTTAAGAATTCGTTAATTTTTTTATAACGAAGCGATAACGAACCATTCTGGAGCAACTTAAAAACGAAACGAATTTTTAAATACGTTTTGTAAATGCTTCGTATTTCGTTATGTATTCGTTTCGTTATTGGTTTGAGGTCGTTTCGTTATTATTTCCGCATGTCTGGGGCAAGTTTTATAGTTGTTTTTTGTTTAATTAGTGAAAAAAAATTATAATATCACACCAACAGTCAACAACAGAGGGAGAGGGAAGCTTCAGAAGTTTTTTTAGCGTATTGCGCGATCGCAGCCGCCATTAACGAATCGATTCATTATTGTTTCGTTATTGTTTTGTAATTTTTTACCATTTACGAAATTTTGTAAATATCGAACTTTTTTTAAGGAAAATTTTGTAATTATTTTAAATAACGAAATGCAAAAACCCCCAAAAAACGAATCGATTTTAGAAACAAATTTTTCCGTTGTTACCCAGGCCTAGTGTGTTCCATCGCCTCTGAACCCAAATGGCATTACATAGTGTCATATTTCTACTCTGGGGTGTTCAGCTCACATTTCCTTTCCTTCCTAAGAGGAAGGGCATCTAGAACATTTCGCTGTCTAGTCACAGGAAAGAATACTTGCCTGATTTTATTATCAGAGGAAAGAGTCATCTCTAGGACTCTATTTTACACATGCACAGATATATACATACATTCCATAGCCTCTGGTAAAGTAAATTCATGTAAATGCTACTGTTATGCTCATGCCCTCTAGTTATGCCAGGATAAAGGATGTGCTTTTCTTTGCATGCTGATTCTGCCAACCACTTGGATGGTGCCAGTAAATCCCTTGGCTGGCAGCTACTGAAACTGAAAGAGAAAAGTGTACATATGTGCATGTGTGTGTGTGAGAGAGAGTTTGGTTTTGTGTGTGTGAGAGAGTTTGAGTGTGTTTGTGAACGTGAAAGAGAAAGAGAGGAGGAGGAGGAGAGTAGTAAATAACAAATATATATGAATCACTGGGAATTCAGTCACTTTGTAGCTGCTAGAGCAGCATTACTCAACCTGGGGGTCAGGACCCCTGAGGGGGTTGCGAGGTGGTGTCAAAGGGGTTGCCAAAGACTATCAGAAAGCATAGTATTTTCTGTGTGGGAAGTTTGGCCCAATTCTATCGTTGGTGGGGTTCAGAATGCTCTTTGATTGTAGGTGAGCTATAAATCTCAGCAACTACAACTCCCAAATGTCAAAGTCTGTTTTCCCCAACTCCACCAGTGTTCACATTTGGACATATTGAGAATGTGTGCCATGTTTGGTCCAGATATATCATTGTTTGAGTCCACAATGCTCTCTAAATGTAGTTGAACTACAACTCCAAAACTCAAGGTCAGTGCCCACCAAACCTTTCCAGTATTTTCTGTTGTTCATGGGAGTTCTATGTGCCAAGTTTGGTTCAATTCCATCATTGGTGGAGTTCAGAATGCTCTATGATTGTAGCTAAACTATAAATCCCAGCAACTCCAACTCCCAAATGACAAAATCAACCCCCCCTCCCGCAACCTCAGGTATTTGTGCCAAATTTGGTCAAGTGGAGGAAATTACATCCTGCATATCAGATATTTACATTACGATTCACAACATTAGCAAAATTACAGTTATGAAGTAACAATGAAAATAATGTTATGGTTGGGGTCGCTACAACATGAGGAACTTTATTAAGGGGTCACAGCATTACAAAGGTTAAGAAACACTGATGTAGCAGTTCAAGTGAACTATAAGTGAACTATAAATAAATGTAAGTGAACTATAAATCCCAGTAACTACAACTCCCAAATGACAAAATCAATCCCCCTCCCCAACCCCACTAGTATCAAATTTGGGCATATTTGGTATTTGTACCAAATTTGGTCCATTGAATGAAAATACATCTTGCATATCATATATACACATTATGCTTCATAATGGTAGCAAAATTACAGTTTATTGTCGAAGGCTTTCATGGCTGGAATCACTAGGTTCTTGTGGGTTTTTTCGGGCTATAGAGCCATGTTCTAGAGGCATTTCTCCTGACGTTTCACCTGCATCTATGGCAAGCATCCTCAGAGGTTGAGAAGGTCTGTTGGAAGTAGGAAAAATGGGTTTATATATCTGTGGAATGGCTGGGGTTCACAAAATTCACAAAATTACAGTTGTGAAGTAGCAACAAAAATAATGGGTTGTTGTAGGTTTTTCCGGGCTATATGGCCATGTTCTAGAGGCATTCTCTCCTGATGTTTCGCCTGCATCTATGGCACGCATCCTCAAAGGTAGTGAGGTCTGTTGGAACTAGGAAAAAGGGTTTATATATCTGTGGAATGACCAGGGTGAGACAAAGGACTCTTGTCTGCTGGAGCTATGTGTGAATGTTTCAACTGACCACCTTGATTAGCATACAATGGCCTGACTATGCCTGGACCAAACTTTTGTTGAGAGGTGATTAGATGTCCTTGTTTGTTTCCTCTCTGTTGTTGTGCTGTTGCAATTTTAGAGTTTTTTAATACTGGTAGCCAGATTTTGTTCATTTTCCTAGTTCCAACAGACCTCACTACCTCTAAGGATGCTTGCCATAGATGCAGGCGAAACATCAGGAGAGAATGCCTCTAGGCCATGACCATATAGCCCGAAAAAACCTACAGCAACCCAGTGATTCCGGCCATGAAAGCCTTCGACAATACAACAAAAATAATGTTATGGTTGGGGGTCACCACAACATGAGGAACTGTATTAAGGGATTGCAGAGTTAGCAAGGTTGAGAAACACTGTGCTAGAGGATATGCTTTGCTATTTAAAAGTGGTAGCTAATTGTTCATGCAATTGCTGAGAGTTACAAGAAGCAAGGTCATTCATGTTGCTTGCTAACAATGCTTGTTGAAACCATGGCCATGTATGTGCCTTCAAGTCAAAGCTTTCTTGGAATTCTAGTTGAACAAACAAATCTATATATATAAAAATGTAATGTTGGTTTGTTTGATTAACAGAACTCAAAAACCACAGGGCGAATGGACACCAAATTTGGACACAAGACACCTAACAACCCAATGTATGTCCTTCACTCAAAAAATGGATTTTGTCATTTGGGAGTTGTAACTGCTGGGATTTATAGTTCACCTACAATAAAAGAACATTCTGAACCCTACCGATGATGGAATTGAACCAAACTTGGCACACTGAACTCCCACAATCAACAGAAAATTCTGTAAGGGTTTGGTGGGCATTGACCTTGAGTTTTGGAGTTGTAATTAACCTACATCCAGAGAGCACTGTGGACTCAATCAATGATGTATCTGGACCAAATTTGGCAGGAATCCTCCAATGACCAAACGTGAACACAGATGGAGTGTGTTTGTGTGTGTGTGTGTGGGGGGGGGGGGGGG
>NW_026847882.1:8983841-9017368 GCF_025583915.1 Anolis sagrei ordinatus
CCCCCCCCCCCGGGTCTTGACCCATAGGGTTTTTTTTGTCGTGTCAGGAGCGACTTGAGAAACTGCAAGTCACTTCTGGTGTGAGAGAATTGGACTTTTGTAAGGATGTTGCCCAGGGGACGTCCGGATGATTTGATGTTTTATCATCCTTGTGGGAAGCTTCTCTCATGTCCCTGCATGAGGAGCTGTAGTTAATAGAGGGAGCTCATCCGCCTCTCCCCAGATTCGAACCTGCGACCTGTCGGTCTTGCTGGCACAGAGGTTTAACCCACTGCACAACCGGGGGATCCCACAGGTTGAGAAATGCTGACTGAAGGCCAGCCAGTCCAACTCCCTTCACCAGGGAAAGAAAACATAATCAAAGCCCTCCTGACAAAGAGTCATCCAGCCATAGATATAGATATGATTCACACACTTGCACACACATATATATATCTATGACAGATATAGAATCCTAGATTTGAAAGAGACCACTAAAGAAAGACAATGATGTTGTGCTGGTTCAATTGTACCAGAAGCTCCCTCTTTATTTGCTTTGTATTAAGTATTTGCTTGCAGTCCAAGGCTTGGGATTCTGCAGCAGATTGGCTTCCTGTTAAAATTTTCAGTCATAGGGCAGGCCACCTGTTCATCATTATTAGGTTCTCTAGTCCCGCCCCCTTTTGGGTTTAGAGAAGGGAAGGGAGCCATTTTTTTAGTCAGTCTCAGCAAGAAGCTAATGTACAGGATGTGTCCAGGTTCTCCTGTGCAAAAGCTTCAACCCTTAAGACTTCCCGGGGGAGAACAGCATTTAAAGATTCCCAAAGGTTCCCAGGGAAACAGCCTTACAGCCCTGAGGAATTTCGGAGGGAATAACAGCTTTAAACATCAAGAACTCCAGCTAAGTGACTACAGGCCTACTGGTAGGTCCACTCGGTTTTGAGACGCAGTTCAGCCCGGTAGTGGATCCACATCAGTTAGGTTTAGGTTCACAGTTAGCCTGGGAGAAGTTTGGAAAGGGATTTTCCTTTGAAGTAAAGCAAAGAAACAGTTAGAAGCCACCAGTTGCTTGAAGCCTGGAAGCATTTGTTTAACCTTTGAAGACAAAAGAAGTTCCGGTTTGATTATTCATCAATAAAGACTTTGTTGTATTTCTCAAACCCTCTAAAGACTAGTTATGGAGGAAAATTCTCTAAGAGCTTCTCTTCGGGCCCCCTCGCTTCCCGTTGGGCTCAAGTTGCACATCCTGTTTTATAAGCACTTCATTTTAAGCCCAGCGGCGACAGAACAGATACGTTGCAAACAACAAGTAGGACTGTTTACCCACAAGCAGAAAGAAATCACATATATTAGAAACCAACACTTTCGCGTTACTTTATTTTCCAGATCACCGAACTGGACCACAGCAACTTGTGGCAGGGAATGGCTAGTAATTACAACAGTGGTTCTCAACCTGGGGTCCACAGATGTTTTTGGCCTTCAACTCCCAGAAATCCTAACAGTTGGTAAACTGGCTGGGATTTCTGGGAGTTGTAGGCCAAAACACCTGGGGACCCACAGGTTGAGAACCACTGAATTACAATATACTAGCTCTTTTTGGGAGAGAGCTAGTATATTGTAATTCAGTGACAGACTTTGTATTTCTAAGCACAAAGATGACTGCAGATGCAGACTGTGGCCAGGAAATCAGAAGACGCTTCCTTCTTGGGAGGAGAGCAATGTCCAATCTCGATAAAATAGTAAAGAGCAGAGACATCAGACTGGCAACAAAGATCCATTGCCTAGACAAAGCCATGGTCTTCCCTGTAGTCACCTACGGATGTGAGAGCTGGACCTTAGGGAAGGCTGAGCGAAGGAAGAGAGATGCTTTTGAGCTGTGGTGTTGGAGGAAAGTTCTGAGAGTGCCTTGGACTGTGAGAAGATCCAACCAGTCCATCCTCCAGGAAATAGAGCCCGGCTGCTCACTGGAGGGAAGGAGATGAGAGGCAAAGTGGAAGTACTTTGGCCACATCATGAGGAGACAGCAAAGCCTAGACAATGATGCTGGGGAAAGTGGAGGGAAAAGGAAGAGGGGCCGACCAAGGGCAAGATGGATGGATGGCATCCTTGAAGTGACTGGACTGACCTTGAAGGAGCTGGGGGTGGTGACGGCCGACAGGGAGCTCTGGCGTGGGCTGGTCCATGAGGTCACGAAGAGTCGGAGACGACTGAACGAATGAACAACAACAACAACAGCTCTCTTTGGGATACTATAAACTGCAAAATTTATATAGAACTGCAAGCAAAAATTGACTGGGAGCATAATACTTTGTGGTTTTGTGGATGTGTAATAACCAACGTGAAGCATTTAATTTCAGTGCACTTAGCTCTACGGACATTACACAGCATGTTGGCTGCAAAAATATCCGCTTGCTCCATGCGTCCCATAGGTCATGGTACTAACCTAGCATAGCACAAGTAATTAGTGAATCACTCATTTTAATGAGTGCATGACAGCTTGGAATGGGTTTGCTTCATTTATCCTCGCCTGTTTATATTACGTTACATTGCTAAATGTTTTTAACATTCTTTACGTAACTTTCTCATTCTTCAGATATTAATTGCTTCTTGCGTTGAGCATTCTTTTGTATTAAATAGTTCAAATTATGTTTAAACTACATGCAAATGTGATTTTCATATTTTCACTGACATTTCTCATAGCAGTGAAAATACATTCAGTGGTAGTTCCACATAATTTGACCAAATGTATCAGCAGAGCTTAGATAAGCATTGACTTAGTAAGATCTCATTAATTCAGTGGATCAACTGTATTTGAGAATCACAATTGGATTTAGTTTAGGAATGAGAAGCATGCTGTCCTGGGATTTGTGTTTTTGACTTACAAATCCCAGAACTATGCTATGTGAAACTATATGAGTTTGGACTGGTAGTGTGCTGTCACGCGCTGAGACTGTGAAAAGGTCTGTAGATAGGACGTGCTCTGTATGCCCAACGCGACGCTGGGGGTGCCTCGGATTAGAGGCCCTATAGATTTTCCTAAACAAAGACTTTAGAAACTTGGAAAGTTTAACAAAGTTCTTTATTACTGGGTTGTTGTAGGTTTTTTCGGGCTATATGGCCATGTTCTAGAGCAGTTGTTCTCAACCTTCCTAATGCAGAGACCCCTTAATAAAGTTCCTCATATTGTGGTGACCCCCAACCATAAAATTATTTTTGTTGCTACTTCATAACTGTAATTTTGCTACCGTTGTGAATTGTCATGTAAATATTCGATATGCAGGATGTATTTTCATTCACTGGACCACATTTGGCACAAATACCCAATATGCCAAATTTGAACACTGGTGGGGTTGGGGGGGGATTGATTTTGTCATTTGGGAGTTGTAGTTGCTGGGGTGTATAGTTTACCACCAATCAAAGAGCATCCTGAACTCCACCAGCAATGGAATTGAACCAAACTTGGCACACAGAACTCCTACAACCAACAGAAAATACTGGAAGGGTTTGGTGGGCATTGACCTTGAATTTTGGAGTTGTAGCTCACCTATATCCAGAGAGCACTGTGGACTCAATCAATGATGGATCTGAAGCAAACTTGGCATGAATACTCAATATGCCCAAATGTGAACACTGGTGAAGTTTGAGGAAAATAGACCTTGACACTTGGGAGTTGTAGTTGCTGGGATTTATAGTTCACCTACAATCAAATAATATTCTGAACGCCATCAATGATAGAATTGGGCCAAACTTCCCACACAGAACCCCCATAACCAACAGAAAGTACTGTGTTTTCTGGTGGTCTCTGGCGACCCTTCTGACACCCCCTTGTGACCCCCCCCCCCGGGGTCCCAACCCCCAGGTTGAGAAACACTGTTCTAGAAGCATTCTCTCCTGACGTTTCACCTTTATCTATGGCAAGCATCCTCAGAGGTAGTGAGGTCTATTGGAACTAGGAAAAAGGGGTTTATATATCTGTGGAATGACCAGGGTGGGACAAAGGACTCTTGTATGTTGGAGCTAGGTGGTAATACTGGTAGCCAGATTTTGTTCATTTTCATAGTTTCCTCCTTTCTGTTGAAATTGTCCACATGCTTGTGGATTTCAATGGCTTCTCTGTGTAGTCTGACATGGTGGTTGTTGGAGTGGTCCAGCATTCCTGTGTTCTCAAATAATATGCTGTGTCCAGGCTGGTTCATCAGGTGCTCTGCTATGGCTGATTTCTCTGGTTGAAGTAGTCTGCAGAGCCTTTCATGTTCCTTGATTCGTGTTTGGCCAATGCTGCGTTTGGTGGTCCCTCTGTAGACTTGTCCACAGCTGCGTGGTATACGGTAGACTCCTGCAGAAGTGAGAGGATCCCTCTTGTCCTTTGCTGAACGTAGCGTTTGTTGGATTTTCTTGGTGGGTCTGGAGATAGTTTGTATGTTGTGTTTCCTCATCAGCTTCCCTTTGCGGTCAGTGGTTCCCTTGATGTATGGCAAGAACACTTTTCCTCGGGGTGGATCTTTGTGTTGACTCTCGTGGCTTCTTCTCAGAAAGGGACCCCTAAAGAAGGACAATGATATGTTGCATGTTCCAGACCAGGCAAACCAGACAATCTCTACATCAACACTGAAAAAGAAAAACAAGAAATACTGTTTACCCACAAGCATCAAGACATTACATATATCAGAAACCAATGCTTTCTTATTACTTTATTTTCCAGATCACCAGGCTGGGCCACAGCAATGCATGGCAGGGGACAGCTAGTGTATTTATGTGTGTGTGTGTGTGTGTGTGTATGTATATGTATATATATGCTTTGTTTGTTTTGAGTGACATCATAACTCAAAATCTGCTGGACGTATTGCCGCCAAATTTGGCCACAAGACACCTACTAACCCAAGGAGTGACCATCCCTCAAAAAAATGATTTTGTCATTTGGGATTTGTAGTTGTTGGGATTGATAGTTAACCTATAATCAAAGATTTTTTTTTTGTCGTGTCAGGAGTGACTCCTGGTGTGAGAGATTTGGCCAGGGGACGCCTGGATGATTTGATGTTTTTATCATACTTGTGGGAGGCTTCTCTCATGTCCCCGCATGAGGAGCTGGAGCTGATAGAGGGAGCTCATCTGCCTCTCCCCAGATTCGAACCTGCGACTTGTCGGTCTTCAGTCCTGCCGGCACAGGGGTTTAACCCACTGCGCCACCGGGGGCTCCATCAAAGAGAAATGAACTCCACCAATGATTGAACTGAACCAAACTTGGCACACAGAACTCCCGTGACCAACAGAAAACACTGGAAGGGTTTGGTGGGCATTGTCCTTGAGTTTTGGAGTTGTAGTTCACCTACATCCAGACTCAAACAATGATAGATCTGGACTGAACTTGGCACAAATACTCAATATGCCCAAATGTAAACACTGGTGGAGTTTGGGGAAAATAGCCCTTGACATTTGGGAGTTGTAGTTCACCTACATCCAGAGAGCACTGTGGACTCAAACAATGAAGGATCTAGATCGAACATGGCAGGAATATTCCATATCCCCAAATATGAACACAGATGGAGTTTGGGGAAAATAGACCTTGACACTTGGGAGTTGTAATTACTGGGATTTATAGTTCACCTACAATCAAAGAGCATTCCGAACCCCACCAACGATAGAATTGGGCCAAACTTCGCACACAGGACCCCCATGACCAATAGAACATACTGTGTTTTCTGGTGGACTTTAGCAAATCTTCTGACACCCTCTCGTGACCCCTCCCCTCGGGCCTCTCTCATGCAGGTTGTGATATGCTGGCTTGAGGCCATCTAGTCCAACTTCCTTCACCAGGGCATGAAAACATAATTAAAGCCCTCCTAAGAAAGAGCCATCCAGCCATGGGGCTTGTTCTCCAGACCCTTGATCATTTAGGGCAGTGTTTCTCAACCTGGGGGTGTCAGAGGGGTCACCAAAGACCATAAGAAAGCACAGCATTTTGTGATAGTCATGGGGATTCCATGTGGGAAGTTTGAGCCAGTTCTATTGTTGGTGGAGTTCAGAATGTTCTTTGTTTGTAATGAACTATAAATCCCAGCAACTACAACTCCCAAATGTCAAGATCTATTTTCCCCAGATTCCACCAGTGTTCACATTTGGGCATATTGAGTATTCATGCCAGGTTTGGTCCAGATTCACCATTGCATGAGTCCACAGTGCTCTCTGGATATAGGTGAACTACAACTCCCAAACTCAAGGTCAATGCCCATCAAACTCTTCCAGTGTTTTCCATTGGTCATGGGAGCCAAGTTTGGTTCAAATCCATTGCTAGTGGAGTTCAGAATGCTCTTTGATTATAAGTGAACTATAAATCCCAGCAACTACAACTCCCAAATTACAAAATCAATCCTCCCCCAACCCCACTAGCATTCACATTTGGGTGTATTGGGTATTTGTGCCCAGTTTGGTCCAGTGAATGAAAATACACCCTGCATATCAGATGTTTACATTATGATTATAACAGTAGTAAAATGACTGTTATGAAGTAGCAACGAAAACAATATTATGGATGGGGGTCACCACAACATGAGGGACTGTATTAAGGGGTCACGGCATTAGGAAGGTTGAGAACCACTGATTTAGGGAAAACCAATACCATGACAGCAATGGTACAGAAATGATGGAGAAAACACAATCTTTTGTATTGGTCTGGTTATTAATGCTGTTCTGATGTCTGTAGAGGTTAATAACAACTCTGCTGCCATAGAAGTGAAGGCTGTATATTTATTTGGAAAAATAATCACACAGTTAATTATCTCACTTGACTTTAATCCTTGTCTTCCCTGCATTCTTGGGGAGATTGGCTTCCACATCTCATAATACTATTCTGCCAGTTATCCAAAAGGTCAAAAGACTCTTGTATTGGGGTTGGTAATTACAGGTAATATATTGCATGAAATTATTCCAGCATCATTTTAACTCATTGGCCCCATGTTGCTATTAGCCTGATTATAGTGTACTTTGTGACTGCAAATAGCTTTGAGGGACGATCCTGAACTTTTCCTCACTTTGCTTTCCTGATTGCGGAGTTCTCATTCTATTCTAAAGTGGCACCCATGGAGCATCGAGAAATCCCTTGTTCCAGGTTTCATTCTTTCTTTAGTCTTGTATTGAGCAGTAAACCATGCAAGTTCATCATAGTTTCCAGTTCCATCACATATTTCTTCCATCTTACTTTGTTAAAAGTATGTCCATCACATACTTTTTCCATCTTACCCTGCTCACGGTCCCACCTGCGTCGCAAGCGCAATTGGTGGGGACGAGGGACAGGGCCTTCTCCGTGGTGGCCCCCCAACTCTGGAATTCTCTCCCCAAGGATATCAGACAAGCCCCAACATTGGCAGTCTTTAGGAAGAGCTTGAAGACGTGGTTGTTCCAGTGTGCCTTCCCAGAATAGGAAACTCCTATCATCATGTCCCAATTGCACTTTACTAGAGATTAAGATTGTCTGCACACCGCACCTATCTCCAAAAACCTATCCATCTCACCTGTCACGTTCAGCATTTTAAAATTTTAATCATTACATTTGGCCCGGTCTTAGTTTTAAATGTGTCATGGTATTATTGAAGTCTAACTAGACTTTAGGGGGGTCAACTCCAAGGGGAGAGGACCCTTGGTTCCCACCAAAGAGGGAACACTACCTTGCAAGCCTTCAGAGAAGCCCGATTCCAGCAAATTTATTAATATTAAAAATTGAAATGAGACTCTTGCCAAAGCGAAGAAGTGGCATCGAGGTTTAATGAGCGATTCAGCTGAGACGGATGCAATGTGGTGATAGATAGCACACAAAGCATGTCAGTACATTGATCAGAGGCATATTTATAGCAAAATACAGGTTTGAAAGTTTCAAAACTCCCTCCCTCTTCCCTCCAATGGGAGAGCTTTCCCTGCTTCAGCGCCTTGAGAGAGGCGGGATGAAAACAGAAACAATGAGCTGGCAAATGAATCAATGGATGCGATGCCCAGTCTATTGTCCTTGAGTGGAGTTGTGATGATCCTTGATTACTTTCATCCTGGCCTTCCTGCCACAATCAGATAAGGCACAAAAGGGGAGGCTGGGGAAATGTCCGGTTTTGAATGAAATAAACAAAATTGGGAAGGCGGCCCCCTGAAGGGCGTCTCGCTCCTATTGTGGAATGGCCAAAAGTCTGCAGAAGGAAATCCCCAGCCCGATGGCCTTTATCCTGGAGCCTCATAGAGTTTCCAGGTTCCATTGTCCTCACCAGAGTTTTGGGATATGAGTTTCTTTTGTTGCCTCTGATTGCCCCTTCAACAGCTGGCCGCTTCCTGGATTGATTTACCCAAGGGGAGGGGGAAGGAGTGATAGGTTTTTGGGTGTCAGGGCAAGAATAAGGAGAATACATGGGGGAATACAGAAATCCACAGAAATTCATATCAAATATCTCCTTCCCCATCCCACCCTGCCAAAGAAATTTAATAAAGAAATTATTTTCAAGCAATATGAGTCCATAGTTCATTTTGAGGGAAGTTCATGAGCGGGAAAGATGTCCTTGCGAGTCCAAAACATTAGGCAGAGCTCTTAAAGCCCCAAAAGGAAAGTCTGTTGATTTCCCACTGAGCCATTGGGTGGAATTCTGCCACGCTGGGATCGAAGCTGGTCCTTGGGAAACTACAACTCTCATGAAGGGCAGAAGTCCCAAGATCCAGCCGTTCCCCAAAAGTCTCGTGGGGTCCTTGTTGTTCTTAGTGCCTTGGCAATGTGACCAAGACTTAACCCTTACTGTGCAGTCTGGTGCCCTTGCCCTTTGCAGAACTATAAGTCACTATCCCTTATTTTATTTTTTTTTGGGGGGGGGTGCTCAGCTTCATTATTGTCTAATGTTTATTGCTATTGTTTTAATGCTTATTGCTTGTTTTATGAGTTTATTTATTGTTGTATTTGTTATGCTGTTGTTTTACTGATGTTATTGGGCCTCGGCCTCTTGTAAGCCCCACCGAGTCCTTCGGGAGATGTTAGTGGGATATAAATAAAGGATTATTATTATTATTATTATTATTATTATTATTATTATTATTATAAACATGATATAAAGCACAAAAGCGGCCACACCTGCTGACATCCTCCAACTGGTAAACTGTAGGTAAGGAGGAGATAGACTGCATAAAGTGCTTGAGGAGCTCCTGGGATAAAGGTAAATGTCTGGATTGGCCTTGGCAGTCAGTCACCTCTCCACAAAAGTCACCATTGACACCGAAATACAACATTGCCTGAGCTCTGCGAGTGCAGCATTTTTCCAAATGAAGCAGAGAGTGTTTGAGGACCAGGACATCCATCGGGATACCAAGGTGCTTGTTTATCAAGCTATTGTCCTCCCAACCCCGCTATGCCTGCAAAACGTGGATTATCTACAGATGTCACATGCAACTCCTGGAACGATTCCATCAGCGTTGCCTCCAAAAGATCCTGCAAATCTCTTGGAAAGATGGATGGACAAACATCAACATGCTGGAAGAAGCAAAGACCACCAGCATTGAAGAGATGGTCCTCCATCATCAACTCCGCTGGACCAGCCACGTTGTCCGAATGCCCGATCACCGTGTCCCAAAGCAGCTACTCTACTCCGAACTCAATAACGGGAAATGTAATGTTTGCAGATAGGAAAAGAGATTTAAAGATTGGTTTAAAGTTAATCTTACAAACTGTGTCCTAGACACCAAGAACTGAGAAGCCCTGGCCCTTGAGCACTCCAGGTGGAGGTCAGCTGTGACCAGCAGTGCTGAAGAATTTGAAGGGGCATGAACGAAGGGGAAAACAGAGAAACGTGTCAAGAGGAAGGCCAACCCAACCGGGACTGCCTTCCACCTGGAAACCAATGCCCTCACTGCAGGAGAACATGTGGGTCAAGAATACGGCACCTATGTATCTACCACCAAGACACATCACTTGGAGGACCATCATCCTCAGACTATTATTTATTTATTTATTTATTTATTTCACTTCACGCATTGTTTACATTGTTTTGCTTGGCTTTGTGACATTTTGGGAAACATGAGTGGGAATTTTCCAGGCTTCAAGGATTAGTGAGCACGCTACATTGATTTGTGGTCCTTAAGTTCTCTAATTCAGGGCACTTAAAAACAAATTAGTTCTTTCAAATTAAGTGAACCAAACCATTACAATTCTTTTGTTCCTTTCTTCTTAGTTTAAAGTGGTAAAACTGATCCCTCTCCACACTTGCTGCCATGACTATTTACAACTTCCATTAACTTGATAGTAGATAGTGGATGTAAATCTCTTTCACTAAAAGAACCAAGCAAGCAATCAACAAAGGTGATAATTAGGCAGAGTTTCAGAAAACAGTGAAGAGGACAACCAATTAGGAATTAGTAGAATTATTTTATTCTTTATTCGTTTAGTCACTTTAAACTCTTCGTGACCTCCTAGACCAGCCCACACCAGAGCTCCCTGTCTGCCGTCACCACCCCCAGCTCCTTCAGAGTCAAGCCAGTCACTTCAAGGATGCCATCCATCCATCTTGCCCTTGATCTGGAGCAATCTTTTGTTGAGAGGTGATTAGATGTCCTTGTTTGTTTCCTCTCTGTGGTTGTGCTGTTCTAATTTTAGAGTTTTTTTAATACTGGTAGCCAGAGTTTGTTCATTTTCATGGTTTCCTCCTTTCTGTTGAAATTGTCCACATGCTCGTGTATTTCAATGGCTTCTCTGTGTAGCCTGATGTGGTTGTTAGAGTGGTCCAGCATTTCTGAAGACGCAGGTTCACAGCTTGGGAGTGATCCTGGACTCATCGCTGAGCTTGAAACCCCAGGTCTCGGCAGTGGCCGGGAGAGCTCTTGCACAATTAAAACTTGTGCACCAGTTGCGCCGTACTTTGGGAAGCCGGATCTGGCCACAGTGGTCCACGCTCTTGTTATATCCCGAATAGATTACTGCAACGCATTCTATGTGGGGTTGCCCTTGAAGACTGTTCTGAAACTTCAATTGGTCCAGCGAGCGGCAGCCAGATTACTCACCGGAGCGTCATACAGGGAGCACACCACCCCCCTGTTGTGTCAGCCCCACTGGCTGCCGGTTCAGTTCCGAGCACAATTCAAGGTCAAAGTCCAGCGTATCTGTCCGAACGCATCTCCCTCTACATCCCACCTCGGAGTTTGAGATCATCTGGGGAGGCCTTGCTCTTGACCCCACCGCTATCACAAGTGAGGTTGGTGGGGACGAGGAGCAGGACCTTCTCAGTGGTGGCCCCTCACCTGTGGAACTCACTCCTGAGGGAAATTAGGTCATCAACATCCCTCCTGTCCTTCAGGAGGAAATTAAAAACGTGGTTGTGGGACCAGGCCTTCGGGCAATCTGATAACTAGATAAGGACAATTAGACGACTAGGCTTGACAGGACTGACAAAGTGGAATTGAAATTTGGACTATGAGATGGCGAACGCTGAGCGTTAATTAGGTGAAATTGGTTTTATTAGTTTTATTGTTGCAATGCAGAAACTGATTGTTAATTGTTTAATTGCTGCTATATTGTTTTTATTCTACTGTTATGTTGATGCCGGCATCGAATTGTGCCTTTGTAAGCCGCCCTGAGTCCCCTCCGGGGTGAGAAGGGAGGGCTAGAAGTAACCGAAATAATAATAATTTCTGTGTTCTCAAATAATATGCTGTGTCCAGGTTGGCTCCAGGCACTGCCAGGCAATCAAATGCTAATTAAGGTGGTCAGTTGAAACATTCACACCTAGCTCCAACAGACAATAGTCCTTTGTCCCACCCTGGTCATTCCACAGATATATAAACACTTTTTTCCTAGTTGCAACAGACCTCACTACTTCTGAGGATGCTTGCCATACATGCAGGCGAAACGTCAGGAGAAAATGCCTCTAGACCATGGCCATATAGCCCGAAAAAACCTACAACAACCCAGTGATTCCGGCCATGAAAGCCTTTGACAATACTTCCTCATTCTTTGTATGCTTGTTGGATATTTTTATAGCCTCTTAAATTATTTAAATTAGCCTCCCTACATAAGTGGTACCTAAATTTCCTACCTGACAGATGCAACTGTCTTTCGGGCTACAAAGTTCGACAGCAAGCTACACAAATTGGTCAGAAGCTCACTCCGACCCGGACTGGCTTCAAACCCATAACCTTTCGGTCAGTAGTTATCTTTATGCAGCTGACTCTGATATCGAGCTTGAATTTGGGAGAGTCTTCCCAGTAGAAGAGACTCCTTGAGACTGCACCAAAGAGGGTCTCTGGAACTTGGCGAGATCAGAGAAGCGAATTCCAGCAGCGAAAAATATTAAAAATAATAAAATCCCACCAAGCGGAAGAAGATGGCAACCAAGGCTTTTTATTAGCGATTCAGCTGAAGCGGATGCAATTGCAGTGATCATTCACATGCAAGCATACCAATACATTGATCAGAGGCATATTTATAGCAAAATACAGGTTTGAAAGTTTCAAAACTCCCTCCCTCTTTGGCTTCTTAGCAAATCTTGGAGAGGGAGGCAGGACGGAAGAGGGGCATTGTGTCCAGAGAGGATGATGACATTCCACTGTCCTTTGCCCGAGGGATCAGCCAGCCAAGGAAACCAGTTTTTTGTTCTTGTGATGGATCAGTGATTAGGGATAATCATTTGATTCAAGCCTTCCCCTTCCAGGATCAGATAAGGTGTGGTGGTTTTGATGGGTTTTTGGATGAAACAAACAGAGCCGGGCAAGAAGACCCCTGGGGCCAGTCTCGCCCCTTTGTGATTAAATTAAAATGTAACCAGAGAAATTCCCTGTTTACCAGGCCAACTCAGAAAAATAAACAAAGAATTTCCAGTTGCTATTGTCCATGCAAATGTCTGTGATAAGGTTGGTTTCGAGGGAACATCAGCCCCCTCAGGCACTGAGTGGTTTTTCCTGGTCGCCTTTTTGGGGCAAAGGGCAAGGGTAAAGGGGGCAAAAGATATTTCATAGCAAGATACATACATTCAAATCATAAGCATTTCATGGCAACAAAACCCCATCTTTGTCCCACATCCCAAGTATATTTAATAAGAATAGGGCTGGACGGTTTCGTTCGTTAATTTCGTAATTCATTAATAATTCGTATTTAAAGTAGCTTACAATCCGATATTGAACCATTCAGGAGCAACTAAAAATCGAAAAGAATTTTTAAAATTTATTTCGTATTGTTTCGTAATTGTTTCGAAATTGGTTCGAAATCGTTTCGTTATTATTTCGTTATTATTTCCGTATGTCTGGTGCAAGTTTTATAGTTGTTGTTTGTTTTATCAGTGATAAAAAAATAAATTATCACACCAACAGTCAACAACAGAGGGAGAGGGAAGCTTCAGAAGTTCCCCCTGTCCCATTTGGAGGGTTTTTTAGCGTATTGCGCTATCGCGTCCGCCATTAACGAATCGATTCGTTATTGTTTCGAAATTGTTTCGTAATTTCCAAAATTTCATAAATATCGAACTTTATTAAAGAAAAATTTCGGAATTCTTTTAAAAAACGAAACGCAAAAACCCCCTAAAAACGAATCGAGTTTAGAAACAATTTTTTCCGTGGTTGCCCAGCCCTAAATAAGAGGATTAATTTTCATGAAGAAGCCTGAAGTCCAATGTTTTAAAAGGTCTTTGAGGAAAGTTCATGAGGGAGATAGCATGTACTGAAGTCCAAGACATGCAGGCAGAGAGTCCATGATCATTGGGAAGGCTGGCAGATGAAACCCCAGCTGTGCTGCAACTGATTCACACTTTGGTCCTTGGGAAACTACAACTCTCATGAAGGGCAGAAGTCCCAAGATCCAGCCGTTTCCCAAAAGCCTCGTGGGGTCCTTGTTGTTGTCATTGCCTTGGCAATGTGACCAAGACATAACCCCTATTGCGCAGTCTGGTACCTTTGTCCTTTGCAGAACTGTAAGTCACCATCCCTTGTGGGGGGGGGGTCATGCTCGGCTTCAACTCCCAGCCAGCTGCACCACTGTCTGTTATGATGCATTATTTTAGGTTATACCTTTGTACACAATCCCAGCCTATATCTCTAAGGTGCAAATTATGGAGTTGAATGTAGAGAGCTTTAGCATCACCCCGTATTCGTTATCATTAAGATCGTCCGGGGTAGGCCCTGCTCTCAGTCCCACCTGTGTCGCAGGCATGGCTGGCGGGGACGAGGGACAGGGCCTTCTCGGTGGTGGCCCCTCGGCTATGGAATGCCCTACCCGTAGACATCAGGCAGGCCCCTTCGTTGCTGGAGTTCCGGAGGAAGGTCAAGACGTGGCTCTATGAACAAGCGTTCAGCCAACAAGGCAACTGAACTCATGAAGACGGTATAGATGAACAAAGGAATGGTAGAAGGATTATGAGAACGGAATCTGATTTTTACTGAGGCGTTGATGACTATGTTGTGTTGTCTTGTATTGTCTGTTGTGTATGTTGTGTTTTAACTAATTGTTATTGTTATATAAATTGCATTGTAAACCGCATTGAGTCGCCGAATTAGGCTGAAAAATGCGGTATAAAAATAAAGCAAATAAATAAATAAATAAATATTTGCCACAATATAATAAAAAGGCGACCCCAGAATAGGGCCAGTGTAAACACAACACTTTCCTTCCAACATCATGTCTGAGTGCATTTTGCCTATTCTGAAAAATTGCCCAATCCATCTACATCAAGGCACACAACCGATTTGCTAACACAGCAAACACAAAACTATTGTCAAAGATAAACAAAGCTCGGATCCGAGAGAGTGCGTGCGCTACACCAATTACCCTAGAAGAAAATGTAACTGTACAGCCAGCTTATTACAGGTGCTTGTATACACTGACAGTGACAAAGTAAAGGACCTGCATTTGAAATGTTCACATTTATAACTGTTTGCTTACTAGAGGAGTGAAGGAGGAGGAGGAGAAGGAAAAGAAACATTCTGCATAACAAGCCGCTTTGTCATCTGAGAACAAGATGCACCCAGACCTTGTGTATACTTCTGTATTAAAGTGAAAACAATAATAAAAAAATGATCTAAGTGCAAAGAGATTGAATTTTAATAGCCAAGATGTCTGCAAATACTATTCATGACATCCTGAATACAGAGATGGTAAAATGCTAGCTTGCTTCGTGCTCACTAGAAAAAAACAAAAGCAAAAACAGAATATACCAGAAATTAACTCTTTGTCATACAAACATAGTGAAAAGTGGAAATAGGTTCTGAACTTTTAGAAGTAGAGGCTAATATTCTACACTATGGTCTATGTCAGTGTTTCCCAACCTTTTTTTGACCAGGGCCCACTTTGACCAGGAATCACTTTGACCAGAGACTATTTTGACCAGAAACCACTTTGACCAGGGACCACTTTGACCAGGGATTATTTTGACCAGGAACCACTTTGACCAGGGTCCACTTTGACCAGAGATAATTTCGACCAGGGACCACTTTGACCAGGAACCACTTTGACCAGGGCCCACTTTGACCAGGGATCACTTTGACCAGGGAACACTTTGACCAGAGACCATTTTGACCAGAAACCACTTTGACCAGGGATCACTTTGACGAGGGGACACTTTGACCAGAGACCACTTTGACCAGGGCCCACTTTGAGCAGGGCCCACTTTGAGCAGAGACCACTTTGACCAGGGAACACTTTGACCAGGGAACACTTTGACCAGGGAACATTTTGACCAGAGACCATTTTGACCAGTGACCACTTTGACCAGGGACCATTTTGACCAGGGACCACTTTGACCAGGGACCACTTTGACCAGGAACCACTTTGACCAGGAACCACCTTGACCAGGGACCACTTTGACCAGGAACCACTTATAACAGGGATCAATTGACCAGGGCCCAATTTGAGCAGGTCCCACTTTGACCAGGGATCACTTTGACCAGACACCACTTTGACGAGCAGGTCCCACTTTGACCAGGGATCACTTTGACCAGAGACCACTTTGATCAGAGACCACTTTGACCCAGGACCACTTTGACCAGAGACCACTTTGACCAGGGCCCAATTTGAGCAGGTCCCACTTTGACCAGGGATGACTTTGACCAGGGATCACTTTGACCAGGGACCATTTTGACCTGGACCATTTTGACCAGAGACCACTTTGACCAGGGACCAGTGACAGGAAAGGTATGGCAGGTGACACAAAAGAAGCAGAAATAAAATAAAATAAAATAAAGAGGAAGGAGGCTCATGGACAAGATTTTCATCCTTGTGGCCCACTTGTAGTCCACAACCCACAGGTTAAGAATGGTCTATATTATGCAACATTATGTATTTGTAGCTACATTGCAGAAATGTGATGCAACCCCGCTAATGTATTGCATCCAGGTACCAGGATGAGTGTTCTAATGTGGATGCATCTGATGGGCATCTTGTGCTTCTAAATAACGTTACGAACTTCTAATGACCATCAAGACCTTCAGATTCACCACAATCTCTTCTGAGGTATATTAGACACTTCTTATGTGTGTTGAGCATTATTTATTTATTTATTTATTTATTTATTTATTTGGTGTACTTCTACCCTGCCCTTCTCAACCCCCGAAGGGGGACTCAGGGCGGCTTACAAAAAGGCACAATTCGATGCCTACACAATAATACAAAAAACATATAAAAACAGCAGTTAAACAGTTATAACAATTAAAACAATCAATATATATCACAATCAATAAACCAATCTCATGCTCAGCATTCGCCAACTCAGAGTCCATACTTCATTCCACATTGTCTATTCCTATCCATCGTCGTAGTCCTTTATTTATCTTCCAGATTGCCCAAACACCTGGTCCCAAATCCATGTTTTTAATTTCCTTCTAAAGGAAAGGAGGGATGTCGCTGATCTAATTTCCCCGGGGAGTGAATTCCATAGGTGAGGGGCCACCACTGAGAAGGCCCTGCTCCTCGTCCCCGCCAATCTCACTTGTGATAGAGGCGGGGCCAAGGGCAGGGCCTCCCCAGAAGATCTTAAACTCCGAGGTGGGACGTAGAAGGAGATGGGTTCGGACAGATACGGTGGGCCGGAACCGTATAGCGTTTTGTATGCATACTTGATATTTGACAACCAAGCATGAAATAATAAACCAGATGCAGAGAATTGAGTTAAACATGAGATACTTCATTTGACCTACACATTTTAGAATGTTTCGTAGCTGAGATGAGCAAAGGAATGGGGAGAAACAGTGCCTAGATCAATGATGGGCAACCTTTTGAGTTTGGTGTGTCAATACTCGCCAAAAAAACTGAGCATAACTCGAGTGGGGTGTCACTTCGAGAAAAACCCATAACTTCATGATCTTTATAGTTTAATAACAAAAATATATTATTGTAATATATAACTGTATTTAATAAACCAAAAACTGATTATTTAAGTTACCTGCTTTTTCTATAATGCCATATATCTCAGCATTATAGAAAAATGCTGGTGTAGAAGCCGAGGATGAAATGTCCTTCTTGGGATGCGGCCCCATCTTCTCTGTATGCGGCCCCATGTGGCTGTGTGTCATCGAAAATGGCTACGCGTGTCAGTGCTGACACACGTGTCATAGGTTCGCCATCATGGGCCTAGATGTACACCATAGGGCTGGGCGGTTTCGTTTGTTAATTTCATAATTCGTTATTAATTCGTTATTTTTTTTATAACGAAGCGATATTGAACCATTCAGGAGCAACTAAAAATCGAAACGAATTTTTAAAATTTATTTTGTAATTGTTTCGTAATTGTTTCGTAATTGTTTCGAAATTGTTTCGTTATTATTTCGTTATTATTTCCGTATGTCTGGTGCAAGTTTTATGTTGTTTGTTTTATCAGTGATAAAAATAAATTATCACACCAACAGTCAACAACAGAGGGAGAGGGAAGCTTCAGAAGTTCCCCCTGTCCCATTTGGAGGTTTTTTTTAGCGTATTGCGCAATCGCGTCCGCCATTAACGAATCGATTCGTTATTGTTTCGAAATTGTTTCGTAATTTCCGAAATTTTGTAAATATCGAACTTTTTTAAATAAAAATTTCGGAATTCTTTTAAATAACGAAACGCAAAAATCGCCTGAAAACGAATCGAGTTTAGAAACAAATTTTTACGTGGTTGGACAGCCCTAGTACACCAACTCTTATCGTTATCATCAGTACCTTCTTAGCAGCAATGACTGTTAAGAGTCATCCCTAACCTGTTAGAGCAAGTAGTTATCAGAAGTAGTATTATTAATTGGGTTATTTAGTTGTACAGAGTACACATATGCATTAGGGCTGGGCGGTTTCATTTCGTTAATTCATAATTCGTTAAAAATTCGTTAATTTTTTAATAACGAAGCGATAACGAACCATTCTGGAGCAACTTAAAAACGGAACAAATTTTTAAATACGTTTTGTAAATGCTTCATATTTCGTTATGTATTCGTTTCGTTATTGGTTTGAGGTCATTTCGTTATTATTTCCGCATGTCTGGGGCAAGTTTTATAGTTGTTTTTTGTTTAATTAGTGAAAAAAAATTATAATATCACACCAACAGTCAACAACAGAGGGAGAGGGAAGCTTCAGAAGTTTTTTTAGCGTATTGCGCGATCGCAGCCGCCATTAACGAATCGATTCGTTATTGTTTCGTTATTGTTTTGTAATTTTTTTTACCATTTACGAAATTTTGTAAATATCGAACTTTTTTTAAGGAAAATTTTGTAATTATTTTAAATAACGAAACACAAAAACCCCCAAAAAACGAATCGATTTTAGAAACAAATTTTTCCGTTGTTACCCAGGCCTAATATGCATATTAATCGGAAGCACATATCCGGCAGAGAACTTGAATGATTGATGGAGTGTACAAGGGGCATGTAGTCCAGAAGTGTTTTTGTCTATTCTAGGAGTAAAAGCAAACCTATAGAATTGTCTTAGGGCAAACTTGGCACAAACCAAAGCAACTAGCAAGGTGCTTCCCATAAAAGAAACAAATGATAACGTCCAAGTGTGTCTTCCTCTGATAGATGAGGGCTACAACTGCAAGTTTCATCTCTGTTTTTGGACAAAGCAAAGCAAAATTGTCGCGAGGAGCCAGACTGCCCCAATTCACAATCATATGCTGAAGTCTACAGTCAAGTTCCACCTAGACTGTATTTAATATGCATTGTTGTTATTGTGTTTGATATATGCATATACATCAACTTTAAATCTCTTTCGACACAACCTTGAATGCCTTTTGGGCAGTATATCACTTCATCAGCTTAGCTTAACTAGTGCTGCTTTTTCCCCATTTTTTATGGCCCCCATAAAATCTAGGAATGGAACACTTCGATTTTTCTAGCAGTAATTTTTATTACTTTTAGCCCCCTTTTAAGTACTTGTCAGAGAGATACAGTACTTTGTACAGAGTATATTTTTCCAGCTTTGCATTATATTTTTATTTCAATTTATTTTAGATAGAATGTGCAACATACATCCAAATAATGCCTGTGGTATTTCATAGAACCCTGTTATGGATGTAATTATAATGGATATAAACCTACTCTGTCCATCAGTATTCCTATATTTCATTTGCCTACATCTAGCTTGCAGTCTCTTTCAGGCAGTTCGTTCGAGGATAACTCAAGTCTTGGTTAAATGTTGGCCATAAAACCCAATTACAATTCAGGAAGGAAGGGAGGGAGGAAGAAAAGGAGGGATGAAGGAAGGAAAGGAGGAAGGAAGGAAAGGAGGGAGGGAGGGAGGAGGGGAGGAAGGGAAGGAGGAAGGAAGGAGAGAAGGAAGGAAGGAAGGAAGGAAGAAGGAAGGAGGAGGAGGAGGGAAGGGAGGGAGGGAGAGGAGGAGAAGAAAAAGGGAGGGAGGGAGGGGAGAAGAAAAGGAGGGAGGGAGGGAGGGAGGGAGGAAGGAGGGAGGAAGAAGAAGGAAGGAAGGAGGGAAGGAAAAGAAGAAAGGAAAGAAGGAAGGAGGAAGGAAGGAGGAGAAGGAAGGAGGAGGGAGAAAGGGAAGGAAGAGGGAGGAGGGAGGAAGGGATAAAGGAAAGAAGGGAAGGAAGGAAAGGAAGAAGGAAAGGAAGGAAGGAAAGAAAAGGAGAGGGGGAAAAAGGAAGGAAGGAAGGAAGGAAGGAAGGAAGGAAGGAAGGAGAGGGAGGAGGGAGGGGAAAGGAAAGGGAAAGAAGGAAAGGAGGAAGGAAGGAAGGAGGAAGAAGGAAGGAAGGGAAGGAAGGAAGAGAAGGAAGGGAGGAAGAAATGAAAGGAAGGAAGAAGAGGAGAGAGGGAGGGAGGAAGGGAGGAAGGAGGGAAAAGGAAGAGGAAGGAAGGAAGAGAGGAAGGGGGGAGGAAGGAAAAGGAGGGAGAGGGAGGGAGGAGGTAGGGAGGGAGGAAGGAAGGAGGGCTATATTGAAATCTAAGCCTTTAAATTCATTTACTTCCTTGCCCCTTCCCTGGAGAGTATTCTCACATCGGAGACAAATGCTTAAGCAGAAAAAAATGAAATGTAAAGCTACAGAATGGGGAATGCCTGACTCGACAGCAGTACATGTGAAAAAGATCTTGGAGTCCTCGTTGACAGGAAGGTGAACATGAGCCAACATGCGGCAGCTAAAAAAGCCAATGGGATAAATAGATAGAAGTCTAGTGTTTAGATCCAGGGAAGTCATGCTCCCCATGCTCTATTCTGCCTTGGTCAGACCACACCTGGAATCACACTGTGTCCTGTTCTGGGCACCACAATTGAAGGGAGATGTTGACAAGCTGGAATGTGTCCAGAGGAGGGTGACTCAAAGGATCAAGGGTCTGGAGAACAAGCCCTATGAGGAACTACTTAAAGAGCTGGGCACGTTTAGCCTGGAGGAGAGAAGGCTGAGAGGAGACATGATGAGGGCCATGTATAAATATGTGAGGGGAAGTCATAGGGAGGAGGAAGTTTTCTGCTGTCCTGGAGACTAGGACATGGAACAATGGCTTCAAACTCAGGGAAAGAAAAGAGATTCCACCTGAACGTTAGGAAGATCTTCCTAACTGTGAGAGATGTTCAACAGTGGAACTCTTTATCCTGAAGTGTGGTGGAGGCTCCTTCTTTGAAGGTTTTTAAACAGAGGCTGGAAGGCCATCTGTTGGGGGTGCTTTGAATGAGAGTTTCCTGCTTCTTGGCAGGGGGTTGATCTGGATGGCCCATGAGCTCTCTTCCAACTCTATGATTCTATGATTCTAAGGAGGAAATACAGTCAAAACTTCAGCTCAGTGTCAGAGTGGATAAAGCAACAGCACCCTCTTGTGGTCTGAATTGAGCATGACCTCCAGGCGCCGAAGTTGAAATGCCAAAATACCTCTATATGTCTGTCTTGTATGTCTAAAAATGGCAATGAATGTTTGCTGTTTAAGTGTGCATTGTGATCCGCTCTGAGTCCCCTTCAGGGTGAGAAGGGTGGAATATGAATACTGCAATTAATTAATTAGTTAATTAATTAATTAATAATCTAAACAAACACTCCTTATTTCTAATATCAATCAGCTTCCCTTCCAAATTCTTTTGTAAAATTAATATTTAAAAACACATTTAAAGGAAGCAGCCAACATGGTATACTGGTTTGAGCTGTGGATTGCAAGCAACTCAGGAAACCTGGTGTTCTGTCGCGCGCTGGGCCTGTAAAAATTGTCTTTTGAATAGGACTTGCACTTTGTGCCCAGTGGGAAGCCAGGGCGCCTCGAAAGGGAGGCCCTCAAGGATTTTCCTGTACAATAGTCTTAGAGGCTTGAAAGGTTTAACAAAGTCCTTTATTATTGAACAAATTAAACAAACTTCCCAGATCTTCAATGAGTCAAACAAATGCTTCTTAACTTGTCTACAATGGATAAGCACCTTGCTTGGAGAACTATTTCTTTCTTTAACAAGGAAAACCTTTTTTTAACCTCTCCCAGGCTGTCTACTATCCAAGCTTTGCTGATGTGGGTTCTACTACCGGATCCAAACTGCTTCTTGGGCGCCGAGTAGACCTACCAGTCAAGGCTTGTAGATTCTCCAGCTGGAGTTCTTTGGGTCTGTAAAACTGTTTCCCCCCAGAATTTCTTCAGAAACCTTTTAGGGCTGCTTCTCTCAGATGTTGTAAGGCTCAGAGGCTGTAAGCTCCCAGCCAAAGCTTTGGGACTTTTCCCCCAGAAATTCCTCAGAAATGAAGCTTTTCTGCAGGTGAAGCTGGCCCACGTCCTATAGCTTAGTTTCCTTCTGAAAGACTGAACTAAAAATGGCTCCCTCTCCTCCCCAGATCCCTGGGAAAAGGGGCAGAACCAAACACAACAATGATAGACAGGTGGCTAGCCCTATAACTGCAAACCAAGGGAAGTCACCTTTTTGCAAAACCCCTGAAACCTTGGAATGCATGCAAACATTAAATAGAAAGAAAATGAAGATGGAGCTCCTGGTACAGCCGTACCAGCACACCTGGTTTCAAATCTCTCCTCAGCCATGAATCAGATGAGGAGACACTCTCTCAGCCTCAGAGGAAGACAATGGCAAAGGTTGCCAAGAAAATCCTGTGATAGTTTCGCCCAAGGGTCACCAAAGCTCAGAAATAATTTGAAGGCACACAACAACAATGATCATATCATCACAATGGAGCCTCCGGTGGCGCAGTGGGTTAAACCCCTGTGCTGGTGATATCAAGCTGCTTTTAGGAGGATCTCCCCAGCCGAGAAGATCCCGAGGACCACACCAAAGAGGGTCCCTGAACCTTGGTGAGGGCAGCGAAGCCAAATCCAGTAGCGAAAATATTAAAATAATAAATCCCCACCAAAGCGGAAGAAGCTGGCGACCCGAGGTGTCTTTATTAGCGATTCAGCTGAGATCGGATGCATTGCAGGGATAGTTCCACTACAAGCATACAAATACAGAATTTACAGGCATTTTTATAGGCATTTTACAGAAAAACATTTCAAATTTCCCGCCCTCCCTTCCCCGCCTGGCTTTCTGCTGATTGGTTGACAGCCTGAACAGCTGGGAGGAGGCTTGGCGGCCCGCCTCGCTCTGGGCCAATCAACAAGCTTCCCTGCCTCTGGGGGACCAATGGGCGCGCTCCTCTCACTTCCGAGGATGGACGAATCAGAAGAGAGAAGGCAGGACAACCGCGGACAATGGGGGGAAATGATGGGATTATTGATAGCCGGCCAGCTGGAATTTGAGGCTTTGTTTTGGCCGGCTAGGTGTGATTTTCACAAGAAAGGTTTTCCTGTCCTTGTATCAGATAAGGAGTGTCCTTGATGGGTTTTGGTGGAGGGAACAAACAGGGTCAGGACAGGGGACCCCAGGGGTCGTTCCTGTCCCTTTGTAAATCAATCAGAGTGTCCAAATAGACTTCCTCGCCCGCCAGACGAACTCAGAGAGCAGGCAAAGGAAATCTCAACTTGTTATTGTCCATGCTGATGTGGAATAATCAAGCAAGTTTCGAGAGAGGCTGTGGTCCTCCCTCAGGCAGTGAGCAATCTCTGGTCACAATTTTCTAGGGCAAAGGGAAAGGCAAAGGGGCAGGCAATATTTCATAGCAAGATACATACATTCAAATCATAAGCATTTCATAGCAACAAAACCCCATCTTTCTCCCACATCCCAAGTATATTTAATAAGAGGATTAATTCTCATGAAGAAGCCTGAAGTCCAATGTTTTAAAAGGTCTTTGAGGAAAGTTCATGAGGGAGATAATATGTACTGAAGTCCAAGACATGCAGACAGAGAGTCCATGATCATTGGGAAGGCTGGCAGATGAAACCCCAGCTGTGCTGCAACTGATTCACACTTTGGTCCTTGGGAAACTACAACTCTCACAAAGGGCAGAAGTCCCAAGATCCAGCCGTTTCCCAAAAGCCTCGTGGGGTCCTTGTTGTTGTCAGTGCTTTGGCAATGTGACCAAGACTTGACCCTTGTTGTGTAGTCTGGTGCCCTTGCCCTTTGCAGAACTATAAGTCACTATCCTTATTTTTTTTGGGAGGGGTGCTCAACATCACTGGCAGGACTGAAGACCAACGGGTCGCAGGTTCGAATTCGGGGAGAGCACGGATGAGCTCCCTCTATCAGCTCCAGCTCCTCATATGGGGACATAAGAGACGCCTCTTACAAGGATGGTAAAACATCAAAACACCCGGGTGTCCCCTGGACAATGTCCTTGCAGACAGCCAATCCTCTCACACCATAAGCGACTTGCAGTTTCTCAAGTCACTCCTGATAAAACAAAATGTGTAATCACAATCGAAACAATACTGTTTACTAATTAGGGTGTGTGGTTAAATGACATTGGAAAAGGTGTCTAATTAAATCATTTTCCTTAGTAGCAGCAGTAGATTTAATGCCAGTGATAATTTTATGCAATTGTGTGAGTTCAGTTGTTGAATGCATTTGGCATAGAATTGGGGAGGGAGCTATTTTCTGTCTCTGAAAGTACCAAATAAACCCTGCTAATCTTTTTCCATTAGCTCTCACATCCATCTAGGCTTTGGCTTAAGAAAAGGCCAAAGAAATGAGGAGTCTGCTGTGCGTTTGCAGAGCAAGCTCAGAAGAATGAGATGCTATCTCTGGGTTGTTGTGGCCTGGAATCATTAAGTAATGGCTGGATTGGAGGAAGAAGGTTACATTTTCTTCTACTTGAGCATTACAGAAGCCACACTCTATAATCCCTTGTCACCAGTTGGGAAAAACAGAGCACACAGATTCTTGTTCCAGATCATTTTTGCAGGTCTTACCCCAAATATCCCACCAGCTCTATCTTATGAGTATTTTAAAAGGTATTTTTTTAAAAAATTGACAGAACAAGCCCACATTGTTCTCAACCTGGGGGTCGGGACTCCTGGGGGGGTTGTGAGGTGGTGTCAAAGGGGTCACCAAAGACCATCAGAAAACACAGTATTTTCTGTTGGTCATGGGGTTTTGTGTGGGAAGTTTGGCCCAATTCGATATTTGGTGGGATTCAGAATGCTCTTTCATTGTAGGTGAACTATAAATCCCAGCAACTACAACTCCCAAATGTCAAGGTCCATTTTCCCCAAACTTCAGCAGTGTTCACATTTGGGTATATAAGAGTATTCATGTAGAGTTTGGTCCAGATCCATCATTGTTTGAGTTCACAATGCCCTTGAAGTCGAGCATACCCCCCCCCCCATAAGGGATGGTAACTTATAGTTCTGCAAAGGGCAAGGGCACCAGACTGCACAGTAGAGGTTAAGTCTTGGTCATTTTTGCCAAGACACTAACAACAGAAAGGACCCCAGGAGGTTTTCAGGGAGCAGATTGGTCCCTGGGCTCCAGCCCTTGGAAAGAGTTACAGTTTTCCAAAGGGCCAAGGACAAGTCTCGATCCTGGCGCTGCAGGAATCCATTTCTTGGCTCAGTGGAAATCACCCAGCTCCTTTTGTGACTGTTGGACTTTCTTCAATTCTTTTTGGCTCTAAAGAACTCATTTTCGCATCTGAACTTCCCCAGTATGAACTATGGACACATGTTTTATTAAAGTTATTGTTTCAATCAATTTCTCTGGCGGGCAGGGGGTGGGAAGGGATGCCTGATATGAATTTATTTGGATTCCTATATTCCTCATGTATTTTTTCCTTAATTCTTGCCCTGGCACCCAACCCATCACCCTTTCCCCTCCCTCTTGGCGGAAACTCATCAAGGAAGCGGCCAGCTGTTGAAAAGGTCGTTTATCTATCACAAACAACTCTTATCATGGTAACATGTGCATGGAAAAACATAGAATTGGAAACCTCAAATTGAACCTCGGAGTTGGCCCATTCAATGAAAGGGTTTCGCTTGGCATCTTTGATCCCATCACCCTGGGGGGCGGAAAGACCCTTGGAAGGGCTTTTCCCCTCTGAAACTATTTACATTCCAGATTCTATACAGCAAATATCCACCCCAGCCTTTCTCATTATGTCTTATCTGATGGCAACAGGAAAACCCGGATTAAGTAATCACTATTTATCGCCCACCCATCTAACGACAATAGACTGGGCATCCTTTGCAGGCTGCATTTTGTGGACTCAGGATCCCCGAAGCATGAAATCCATTTAATCCATTCATACACTCATTGTTTCTACTTCGTCCCGCCTCCCCTCTCCTGATTCGCCGGAGCGCTGGGGTAGTAGGAGCTCTACCATTGATTCCCGCACAGCGGAGGAGCTCTGTCATTGGCTGTGACGCAGGACGGGTGGCTGAGCCTCCTCCCAGCTGTTATCGCGTCAGCCAATCACCTGCGAGCCGGGCGGAGGGTGGAGGGCGGGGATTTTGAAACTTCTAAGCCTGTAAACCCTATAAGAATGTCTCTGATCTTTGTACTGGCATGCTTTGTAGGCGAATGATTGCTACATTGCATCCTTTTCAGCTGAATCGCTAATAAACACCTCGGTGCCACTTCTTCAACTTTGGTGAGAATTATTTTGAATTATTTTAAACTCAATAAAATTGCTGAAATCAGGCTTCTCTAGCTCGCCAAAGTAGCAATCCCTCTTTGGTGGGGACTCAGGGTCACTCCTCCTGGGGACAACCTGTCTAAAGTTCCTATCCGTTTCACCCTCTGGATGTAGGTGAACTGCAACTCCAAAACCCAAGGTCAAAGCCCACCAAACCCTTCCAGTATTTTCTGTTGGTCATGGGAATTCTGTGCACCAAGTTTGGTTCAATTCAATCACTGGTTGAGTTCAGTGATTGTAGGTGAACTATAAATCCGAGTAACTGCAACTCCAAAATGACAAAATCAATCCCCTCTCCAACCCCACCAGTATTAAAATGTGGGTTTATTGGGTTTTTGTGCCAAATTTGTGCCAAACGCAGCATTGCCCAAACACGAATCAAGGAACATGAAAGGCACTACAGACTCCTTCAACCAGAGAAGTCAGCCATAGCAGAGCACCTGAGGAACCAACCTGGACACAGCGTATTAATTGAGAACACAAAAATGCTGGACCACTCTCACAACCACCATGTCAGGCTACACAGAGAAGCCATTGAAATACACAAGCATGTGGACAATTTCAACAGAAAGGAGAAAACCATGAAAATGAACACAATCTGGCTACCAGTATTAAAAAAAACTCTAAAATTAGAACAGCAAAATAGCAGAAGGGAAACAAACAAGGACATCTAATCACTCCTCAACAAAAGATTGCTCCAGGCACTGCCAGGCAATCAAATGGTAATCAAGGTGATCAGTTGAAACATTCACCCCCTAGCTCCAGCAGACAGGAGTCCTTTGTCCCACCCTGGTCATTCCACACACACACACACACACACACACACACACACACACACACACACATGCATTTTATGAAAGTAATGGAAAAGAAGGAGAAAATGGGTCAAGAACTCTCCAAGTCATTGTTAGCTGCTGGAGCAGACAGTTTGCTGTGATTACATTCAACTTCAGATGTGTCGTGTTGTTGTTGGGTTTTTTTTTTTTTTTGGCTCTGCTCTTAAGGATGAAAGGCACTCGCTCAAGGAATGGCTTGTTTATTTAGAAGGATTACACTTGTTAACTGCCAGTTAAGTAGGAATTAATGTAGAATGCAAGAAGACTCTCACACTGAGAACTTAAGGTGGTGGAAAGTCTGAAGCACATACATGGTTGTCGTTGTTACTTTTGATACAAAGCATGTACAGACCTTTAGGCCTGGGTAACAACGGAAAAATTTGTTTCTAAAATCGATTTGTATTTGGGGGGTTTTTTTTGTTTCGATATTTAAAATAATTACAAAATTTTCCTTTTAAAAAGTTCGATATTTACGAAATTTCGTAAATGGTAAAAAATTAACGAATCGATTTCCGAAACAATAACGAATCGATTCGTTAATGGCGGACGCGACCGCGAAATACGCTAAAAAACCTCCAAAACCTTCTGAAGCTTCCCTCTCCCTCTGTTGTTGACTGTTGGTGTGATATTATAATTTTTTTTCACTAATCAAACCATAAAACTGGCCCAGACATGCGGAAATAATAACGAAACGACCTCAAAACAATAACGAAACGAATACAATATCGAAATACAAAGCATTTACAAAACGTTTTTGAAAATTCGTTTTTTTAATAATTGCTCCAGAATGGTTCGTTATTGTTTTGTAATTGAAAAAATTAACAAATTATTAACGAATTACGAATTAACGAAACGAAACCGCCCAGCCCTACAGACCTTCAAGTCAGGTAGTGGTTATTTTTCCTTTGCTTGCACCGGGTAATATTTTCCACGCATAAATTATAAGTCCTTCAACAAGAGTGTAAACAACCCCAAGATTTAAACACCAACTCACCAACTGAGGCAATGTCTCACTTCGCCCGATTAGAAACTACTCAGAAAGGCATTATTCCAACTTCCAATTATTGTTTGAAACTAGTTCTTTCTCCAGTTCCATGCTTGGGAACGGCTTGGGAAGGAAACTTTCCTCTTAGCTAGGTGCTGATATAGTTCCTGTTAAATATTAGGATGGGTGAGAAGTCACTTCCCTCTGTTTGGCTATGCTCTGTGCAACAAACCAAAGCTGTGTCTTCCATTTCCCTTTCCCTGGGGACAAAACGGATCTCAGACCATCTATCTATATCAGTGGTTCTCAACCTACCTAATGTCGCAACCCTTTAATACAGTTCCTTATGTTGTGGTGACCCCCAACCATCACATTATTTTTGTTGCTACTTCATAACTGTAATTTCGCTACTGTTATGAATCATCATGTAAATATCTGATATGCAGGATGGATTTTCATTCACTGGACCAAATTTGGCACAAATACCCAATACGCCCAAATTTGAATACTGGTGGGGTTGGAGGAGATTGATGTTGTCATTTGGGAGTTGTGGTTGCTGGGGTTTATAGTTCGCCTACAATCAAAGAACTTTCTGAACTCTACCAACGATGGAATTGAATCAGGCCTGGCCACACAGAAATCCCATGACCAATAGAAAATGCTAGAATGGCTTGGTGGGCATTGACCTTGAGTTTGAGAGTTGTAGTTCACCTAAATCCATAGAGCACTGTGGACTCAAACTATGATCAATCTGGACCAAACTAGGCACGGACACTCAATATATCCAAATGTGGACTGGTGGAGTTTGGGGAAAATAGACCTTGACATTTGGGAGTTGTAGTTGCTGGGATTGATAGTTCACCTACAATCAAAGAGCATTCTGAACCCCACCAATGATAGAATTAGGCCAAACTTCCCACACAGAAACCCCATGACCAACAGAAAATATTGTATATTCTGATGGTCTTTGGGGACCCCTCTGACACCCCCTCATGACCTCCCCCCAGGGGTCCTGACCCCCAGGTTGAGAAACACTGATCTATATAAATAAAAATGTAATGTTCGTTTGTAGGATTAACATAACTCAAAAAACACTGGACGAATTGACACCAAAATTGGACACAATATACCTGTTAGGCAAATGAGTGACCATCACTCATGAAAACACTGAAAAACACAGCAGAAGAGACTTAAATAGCCAAAAAACAAAAAAAAAATACATTTCAACGCATGCACAAAACCACATATATACACGCAAACACACATATACACACATATACACAAACTTATAGACACACAAAACACATATGCACAGACTGGGCTACAGCAACGTCTGGCAGTGGGTGGCTTGTCTTTCTATATAAATAAAAATCCAATGTTCATTTGTGGGAGTAACATAACTCAAAAACCACTGGGCGAATTGCCGCCAAATTTGGTCACAAGACACCTACTAACCAAAGGAGTGACCATCTGCAAGATATATTTTAATTCACTGGTCCAAATTTGACACAAATACCCAATACGACCAAATTTGAATAATGGTGGGGGGGGGGGTGATTTTGTCATTTGGGAGTGGCAGTTCCAGGGATTTATAGTTACCTACAATCAAAGAACATTCTGAACTCCACCAATGATGGAATTGAAACAAACTTGGCACACAGAACTCCCACGACCAACAGAAAACACAAGAAAGGTTTGGTGGGGATTGACCTTGAGTTTGGGAGTTGTCGTTTACCTACATCCAGAGAGCACTGTGGACTCAAACAATGATGGATTTGGACCAAACTTCGCATGAATATTCCATATGCCCAAATATGAACACAGATGGAGTTTGGGGGACATAGACCTTAACATTGGGAGTTGTAGTTACTGGGATTTATAGTTCACCTACAATCAAAGAGCATTCTGAACCCCAAAAACAATAGAATTGAACCAAATTTTCCACACAGAATCCCCATGACCAACAGAAAATACTGTGCATTCTGATGGTCTTTGGTGATCCCTTTAACACCCTTTTATAACCTCCGTAGGAGTTGAGAAATGGTTTCTTAAGGCCACCTAGTCCAACTCCCTTCACTAGGACAAGAAAACATAATCAAAGCCCTCCTGACAAAGAGCCATCCAGTCATAGGCAGAGGCGGCCCTAGGTAATTTTCAACGGTAAGCAAACAGTATTTTGGTGCCCCCCCCCCCCAACCAATCACTGATATATATTTTCTGTTCATTGTGGGAGTTCTGTGTGCCATATTTGGTTCAATGCCATCATTGGAGTTCAGAATGCTATTTGATTGTAGGTGAACTATACATCCCAGTAACTACAACTCACATATGTCAAGGTCTATTTTCCCCCAAGAGCGCCTCAAAATCAACTATACTGCAAAGGCTTACTTTGCGTAATGGGTTGAGCTGCCCCTGGGCATAGGTATAGACAGATAGATAGATACGATTCACACTCACACATATATATACGTATATGACAGATATAGTATCCTAGATTTGAAAGGGACCCCTAAAGAAGGACAATGATACGTTGCATATTCCAGAGTAGGCAAACCAGACAATCTGTACATCAACACTGACAGAGAAACAAGAAGAAATACCATTTACCCACAAGCATAAAGAAATTACATATATTAGAAACCAACACTTTCTCATTATTTATTTTCCAGATCACTAGACTGGGCCACAGCAGCGTGTGGCATGGGACGGCTAGTCTATATAAATAAAAATGTAATGTTTGTTTGTGGGATTAACATAACTCAAAAGCCACTGGATGAATTGACACCCAATGAAGAATATTGTGCTGGTATGGCTGTACCAGGAGCTTCAGCTTCAGTTTCTTTCTATTGAGTGTTTGCATATATTCCAAGGTACCATGCATTTTGCAGTAAGGTGGCTTCCTTTGGTTTGCAATTATAGGGCCAGTGACCTGTCTATCATTGTTAAGTTTTGGTTCTGCCCCTTTTTCCAGGAATCTGGGAGGGAAAGGGAACAATTTTTAGTTCATTCTTATAGTGGAAAGCTTAGCTACAGGACGTGAATCAGCTCCATCTCCATTATCCATAAACTGATAAAAGGTCTGGAGAACAAGCCCTTTGAGGAGCGGCTTAAGGAGCTGGGCATGTTTAGCCTGAAGAAGAGAAGGCTGAGAGGGGATATGATAGCCATGTATAAATATGTGAGAGGAAGCCACAGGGAGGAGGGAGCAAGCTTGTTTTCTGCTTCCCTGGAGACTAGGACGTGGAACAATGGCTTCAAACTACAAGAGAGGAGATTCCATCTGAACATGAGGAAGAACTTCTTGACTGTGAGAGCCGTTCAGCAGTGGAACTCTCTGCCCTGGAGTGTGGTGGAGGCTCCTTCTTTGGAAGCTTTTAAACAGAGGCTGGATGGCCATCTGTCAGGGGTGATTTGAATGCAATATCCCTGCTTCTTGGCAGAAAGGGGTTGGACTGGATGGCCCAGGAGGTCTCTTCCAACTCTTTGATTCCATGATTCTATTATTCTATCTGTAGACAAGCTTCATTTCTCACAGCATCCGGGGGAAACAGAAGCATCCGGGGGAAACAGCGCCACATCTTTCGTGGAAAAGATCCAAAAGAACTCCAGCTGGAGAATCTACAAAGCCTTAGCTGGTAGGTCTACTCGGGTACGGGGGTTAAACACCAATAATCCCCTTATAAAGATAACATAATGAATAAGTCCAACAGATAGGTAAATTGTGAAACAAGGACTGTTCAATACACAGTGGTCACAAAATTGAACAATATGCAAAGAGTTCTGTATAGTCTTTTAGTGATGTTGTTGTATGTTCATCAATCAGCCTCCCACGACCGGTTTCGGCCTTTGCTTTAGGCCTTCTTCGGGTGGTCTGTAATTTTACATACATAAATACATTTTACAATTGTATAGGTTGAACATAATGCAATAAAATGCATTTAGAAATACTTACAAAGTTCAGTCTTTTACATATGTTCTCAAAAGAGATACTTAAATATTTTTTGCAATGGGATCTAGGTAAAAGGAACAAATTGTGGCTATTAACATTTAAACATTACATATGTCAAAACAAATGTATAACCAATATATTTCACCAAATAGGTGTATACTTACAAGATACTCTGCTTCTAAGTTTGATTCTAATAGCGAGTATGAACAGGATCTAAGGATTATCTCTATTTAAAGAGGAGAATGCACATCAGATGTAGAGGAGACAGAGAAGTTAATTAAAGGCTCATTTAAAGTTATAGGTGTAGAGAAAGTCACCACTAGATGGCGTTACGAGTAATGTAATCCCCAGGGATGTGTAGTATACAAGGGGTAATGTAAAAAATCTCAAGGTTATATGTAGCAACTATATGAATTGTATTCATTAAGACCGTGTGGATGTTCCGTCCGTAATCTGAAGATCCAATATGTTTCCCTTTGTAGGAGTTTAATGTTAAAGTCCATGTATTTGGATTGTGTAACTACTTCTAATATATGGTATTTGAAGGATTCAGGATTATGCCGTAGATCATCAAAATGTTTATACAGTATGGAGTCTCTGGAATTAGTTCTAATTTTACTCCGGTGTTCTATAATCCTAGATTTCACTTCTCGACGAGTTTGACCAAAGTACATCAGATTGCATTCACAAATAATCATGTAGATAACTCCTTTAGTGGTACATGTAGCAAAATGGGAGAATTTAATATTCAATGGTGGGTGTTGGTGTGTAAAATTTTTTGTTTCCACCAATTGGTTACACACTGAGCAATGGTGGCACCGATAATTGCCAATCAGATTAGATTTCATAGTGCGAACATTATGTGTTAAATCTGAATGTACCAAAAAATCCCCGATGCTCTTAGTTCTTTTATATGCTATTAATGGGAGAATATTAAATTCTTCCATTTTGCTACATGTACCACTAAAGGAGTTATCTACATGATTATTTGTGAATGCAATCTGATGTACGTTGGTCAAACTCGTCGAGAAGTGAAATCTAGGATTATAGAACACCGGAGTAAAATTAGAACTAATTCCAGTGACTCCATACTGTATAAACATTTTGATGATCTACGGCATAATCCTGAATCCTTCAAATACCATATATTAGAAGTAGTTACACAATCCAAATACATGGACTTTAACATTAAACTCCTACAAAGGGAAACACATTGGATCTTCAGATTACGGACGGAACATCCACACGGTCTTAATGAATACAATTCATACAGTTGCTATATATAATCTTGAGATTTTTTGTATTATCCCTTGCATACTACACATCCCTGGGGATTACATTACTCATAACACCATCTAGTGGTGACTTTCTCTACACCTATAACTT
>NW_026847882.1:9018438-9131781 GCF_025583915.1 Anolis sagrei ordinatus
GTGCGGAATAGCCTAGCTAATTCTATACGCATCTTAAATGGGTTGTATTTGGGTTTAGGGACAAATGTTAGTCCTTTATTAATGACATGCTCTTCCTGAGGGGTTAAGACTGTTGGATAAGTTCACTATTAAGTTTTCTGTTTCACATTCAGAGCCTCTTGAAAAAAACGATTAGGTTTGTTTCTGATACGTCCTGTATGTCTAGGTCTACTCGGGTAACCAGAAGCAATTGGAGCTGGGAGTAGAGCCCACACCAGCAAGCATAGAAAGTAGATTGCCTGGGAGGGGTTAAAAAGAGTTTTCCTCTTAAAGAAAAGAAACAGTTCACAAAGCCAGTTACCTGTCCATTTTGGCAAGTTAAGAAGCATTTGTCTGCCTTGTTGAAGATCTGAGAAGTGTTTGTTTAAATTGTTGAAGATCTAAGCAATAATAAAGGACTTTGTTAAACTTTTCAAGCATCTAAAGACTTTTGTATAGGAAAATCCTTAGGGCCTCACAGCCAAGGCAACCCGGCTTCCCTCTGGGCACAAAGAGCACGTCCTGTTCAAAAGACAGTTATTATAGGCCCAGCGCATGACAGCACACTCAATTTGTACACAATACACCTATGAGGCCAATGAGTGACTGTCACTCATAAAAACACTGAAAATCACAGCAGAAGGGACTTTAAAAGCCAAAAAAGCAAAAAGATGCTACCGTACATGTGCAAAAACAATTCCCCCCCCCCCTTGGCAAACATGTTACCTTTGGGATGAGATGGGCGGGGTATAAATATTGCAAATAAATAAATAAATAAATAAATAGCAATAAAGTCCTGAATTAGCCTGTGCAGGTACAGCTGTACCAGGAGCTCCAATTTTGTTTGCTTTGCATTGAATGTTTGTTGTAGTCCTAAGTTTCAGGGACTCTTTTGGCTGCAATCATAGGGCAAGCCACCTGTCAATTATTATTAGGTTCCCTGGTCCTGCCCCCTTTTTGGGTTTTGGAGGGAATAGAAGACATTTTGGGTCAGTCCACACAGAGAAGCCTTTCATGCAGGACATAAAACCAGGAGCTCCTGTAGAAAGCTTCGTCTTCTACGGCTTGGCCAGGAGACATACAGCCTTACAGATCCTTTGCTGAGGGAATCCGGTCTCACAGCACTTCAGCCAGCCATCACTGAAACCTGAATTCCTTCTTGTTTTCCTTGGAAGTCTACAAGCTCTGCTTGGTAAGGGTCACTCGCGGAAGCCAGAAGCAGTTGGTACCGGGTGCAGGGGCTCCACGCCAACAGAGGCAAAGACAGACTGCCCAGATTAGAAGTTAAGGATTTCCCCATTAGTTACAGTTATGAAGATAGTGCCTGTTCCCTGTGGACAAGATTGAGAGAGAGCCAATAGACTGCTAAGAAAGCCTTGAAGTACCTGTTTGTTTTCATTAATAAAGAACTTTGTTGAAGCTTTAAGCAATCTAAAGACTCTGTTTTAAGGAAATTCAAAGGCCTTTAATCTGAGGCAGCCCCGGCGTCCCGTTGGGCACACAGAATTTATGTCCTCTCTACAGTCTTATGTATAGGCCCAGCGTGCGACAGCACATAGCCATTAGAAAAGCTGCTGTGCAAGTGTGCCTGTTGGCATGCATTCGCCCTACACCTCTCCAGCATCACAATTGCCATCCAGGATTAGAGTTACTCACGATGGCTTTGGAAATTCTTTGAGATGGGCTCTGATACCGAAGCCTACATTTAAGGAGCTATTAAGATGTCCAATGTGTGATAATGGAGTCTCTTCCCACTGGCACGGGTTGAACTCCCATCTCCTGTCTGTCATTCTTATTAACGCTGTCCATCAGAAATAGTTGTGAGAGATTACACAGCTTAGGCTATTTCATCCAGGCAAGGCTTTATTTCTAGCACATAGCAAAAGAAAACTACCTAGCACTGCCCTTAATCCCTTGAAGATGCATTCCTACAGGATATATATATATATATATATATATATATATATATATATATATATTCCAGGCTACTCTGGAGACCTTTAAGGGGAAAAAAGTACCATGCAATTCAGATAATACAGCACTATCTAATTATTTTTAAGTCGACAAGGCTGACCTTTCTCACTTTAAAAATGTCACTTCCTCCTCTCATAATGTAGGGCACAAATGAAAACTATGATATGCCTTCTATGGAAGGGAAGGAAAGGGTGGAAAAAGAAAGAAAAAGAGCCCTCTCATCCCTTTGCATCCATTTACTTTTTAGGTCTTTGATAAACAGCACCCATAACCACAGAGGGTGACAATGAGAGATTAAAGGAAAAAAGGAAGTTGGAGAAAAGTGCATACATGAGAGAAAACAGAAGGGAAAGGTAGTTGTGGACTTCCGAATGTTTGCTTTTGATGACAAGGAATGTATGACTTCCAATTGTTTGATCAGAGGCAGAGCAAAACGATGTCTTCGCAGCCAACTCTATGCATTCATGTATACATCTAGAAATGGTAGTAAAGAAATCGGTTCCTGCCTAACTTGTGTCAATCTGTTACAGAAATTCTTTTTAAATTAATTTTTGATTAAGCACAGAAAAAAAGAAAAAGATTTTATTTACATAAAAAGAGGTGGAACAATGAGTTTATAGAAAAGTAGGAAAACAGGTATAATGGAGTGTGCCGTCACACCCAGACACTATAAAATTAAAACTAAGATGTGCTTCTCTCTTTATCTGGGTGAACTGCTGGTGTCTTTCTTAGAAGCTCAAGATTTTCAGCAACGGAGGCCAGTCCAGGTTTTGAACATCAAACAGAATATTTATTTCTCAAAGTCTTTGGCAGACTTGGCACAGCTTGTTGAAGTTACAAACAAAACAGTCAATTTGTGAAACCATGTAGATGTTCTTTTCTTTCCTTTCCTTTTCCTCCAGCTACTAAGTTAACTTCCCCCAATGATAGAAAATCCTGGGACACTCTACCCTAACCCTGAGCCGCTATGGTTAGAAAGAACAGGTCTTCCCCTATTTAAGCTCAAGGTTAGCTTTGGAGATGAAGTAATGAAGTTTCTCTCTCTCTCAATGACTCAATAGCTCAATATCTCGGTCATCTCAAGACTGGACTACCGTAATGCCCTCTACGTTGGCTGTTTTCTGTCGGTGATCCGGAAACTCTAGTTGGTACAAAACGCAGCTGCTCGGCTTCTTGCGGGAACTCCGATGAGATGCCACATAACACCAATCTTACTGCAGCTGCATTGGTTACCAATTGAGCACCGGATCACTTTCAAAGTGATGGTACTCACCTTTAAGGCCTTGCATGGTCTGGGGCCGATGTACCTGAGGGACCGCCTCACCCCCTACCAACCCCAGAGATCCCTCCGTTCTGAGGACCAAGATCTATTGGAAGTCTCCAGTGTCAAGACCTTGTTTCTAACAGCAACCAGGTGCAGAGCCTTTACAGTAGTGGCACCATCACTCTGGAATACTCTGCCACCTGAAGTCCGTGCATGTGGGACTTACCAGCTTTCCGCAGGGCATGTAAGACATATCTGTTTCGACAGGCCTTTGATTTTTAATATTGCTGTTTTAAATTGTTTTTAAATTGTGTTCAATTTTAGCTTGTTTTTGTAAGCCGCTCTGAGCCCCAGGGGAGTGGCGGCATATAAGTTTGAATAATAAATAAATAAATAAATAAATATTCTTATACATCTGGCCTAATTTTTTAGGTGTAATGTATCATCTATGAAACATTTTCAACCAGTTTTCCTTTAAGTCCATCGCATAGGTATATTTTAATTTTTTATTCCAAACTTGTTCCCATTCATTAAAATGAATTGGTCTTCTCAGGTTTTCTGCCCATTGATCATACATAACTTTACTTCTTCTGTTTCCGTTACCCATTCTAAGAGTTTACTGTATATTTTCGTAATTATTTTTTAGTTTGTAATATCCTGTCCCAAGTTTCTTCTTTCAGATTAAAACCTATCTTCTTATCTTGATTATAGTGTTATTTGATCTGTAAATAGTGTAACCACAATACGTTGCTATGGGTTTTTTTTTCAATTCTTCATAAGTTTTTAAGCTGGAGGTATTAAAAAGGTCTCTGTGTGTATTACAGAAATTCCTACCAAAACAAAACAAAACAAAATCTTCTTTCTGAGCACAGTGGCTGAAAATGAGAGTTTAGTCCATCCTAGGAAAACCTAAAAGAAATGTTGACCGTCTTTACTCTCTCCACTTTAGCACACATTTAGCCTTTTTGAATGTCTGGGTGGAGAAATGATGGTGTCCATTAGGGCTGGGCGGTTTCGTTCGTTAATTTCGTAATTCGTTATTAATTCGTATTTAAATTAGCTTACGATCCGATATTGAGCCATGCAGGAGTAATTTAAAATCGAAACGATTTTTTTCAATTTATTTCGTAATTGTTTCGTAATTGGTTCGAAATTTGTTTCGAAACTGTTTCGGAATTGTTTCATAATTGTTTTCGCATTTTTTCAGCATATTTTTAGCATATTTGGAGGGTTTTTTTGCATATTGCTCAATCACGTCCGCCATTAACGAATCAATTCGAAATTTACGAAATTTCGTAAATTTTGAAATTTTTTAAAGAAAAATTTCGGAATTCTTTTAAAAATCGAAACGCAAAAAAACCCCTAAAAACGAAACGAGTTTAGAAACAAATTTTTCCATTGTTACCCAGCCCTAGTGTCCATACCAAGTTTGTATGAAACTGTGACTTTTAGTTCCTGTGCTGGTCTATGACCAAAATAAATGATTTGATTTGATTTGGTGTCCATGAACCTGAAATGGCACTGGTTTTTATTTATCATATCAGAAGCAAAGTGAAGGTATAACTGTAATGTGTTTAAAAACAAAAGTTTAAAAAACTTGGCATTATACTAAATGTCCTTTGACCAGAAGCTGATAAATTGGCATAACAAGTTGCTGAAAGGAAAGCACCATCTGAACATTAGGAAGAACTTCCTGACTGTGAGAGCTGTTCAGCAGTCGAACTCTCTGCCCCGGAGTGTGGTGGAGGCTCCTTCTTTTGAAGCTTTTAAACAGAGGCTGGATGGCCATCTGTCGGGGGGTGCTTTGAATGCAATTTTCCTGCTTTTTGGCAGGGGGTTGGACTGGATGGCCCACGGAGTCTCTTCCAACGCTAGGATTCTATGATTTATGGTGCCAAAATTGTGGCCCTCCAGCTGTTTTGGACTTCAGTTCCCAGAATTCCTGGCCTTTGGGCAGATTTGCTAGGGATTCTGGAAGTTGGAAGCCCAAGAATCTGGAGGGCCACAAGTTTGTGAAGCACTGCACTAAAGTGACAATCCCCATTGCATTATGCAATGTCCATTGCCAGCCTGATATGTCCCTGTGACAAACCTGGCTCTCGCTATTGATGTCACAGTGCTGCAACTTACCTGATTGCATGAATTGTATAGGAAGACAGTCTTTAGGCACTGCACCTAGTGTGCCGATCACCATTGGGACCACCTTGAGCTATATTGAGATATTATAGATAGATAAGCTTAATTGAGAAGATTGAGTTATATAGTTATAGAGAGAGAGTCTTCACTGCTTCGTCTCCAGAACTAACCTTAAGCTATAGATAGGGGAAAAAACCCGCTTTTTTTCTAACCATAACAGCTTAGGGTTAGGGTGTAAAGATTCCAGGATCTTATCTGCCATCTGGAAAAAAAGTTACATCTGTAACTGAAGAAAAGAAAGAATATCTCTGTGATTTCATATATTGACTGTTTGTTTGCAACTTTGATGAACTGTGCCAAGTGGACAACAAGTTAAACATGAGCCAACAATGTGATGTGGCGGCAAAAAAAGCCAATGGGATTTTGGCCTGCATCAATAGGAGCCTAGTGTATAGATCTAGGGAAGTCATGCTACCCCTCTATTCTGCTTGGTTAGACCACACCTGGAATATTGTGTCCAATTCTGGGCACCACAATTCAAGAGAGATATTGACAAGCTGGAATGTGTCCAGAGGAGGCGACTAAAATGATCAAGGGTCTGGAGAACAAGCCCTATGAGGAGCGGCTTAAGGAGCTGGGCATGTTTAGCCTGAAGAAGAGAAGGCTGAGAGGAGATATGATAGCCATGTATAAATATGTGAGAGGAAGCCACAGGGAGGAGGGAGGGAGCAAGCTTGTTTTCTGCTTCCTTGGAGACTAGGACGCATTGGAACAATGGCTTCAAACTACAAGAGAGGAGATTCCATCTGAACATGAGGAAGAACTTCCTGACTGTGAGAGCCGTTCAGCAGTGGAACTCTCTGCCCCGGAGTGTGGTGGAGGCTCCTTCTTTGGAAGCTTTTAAACAGAGGCTGGATGGCCATCTGTCAGGGGTGATTTGAATGCAATATTCCTGCTTCTTGGCAGGGGGCTGGACTGGATGGCCCATGAGGTCTCTTCCAACTCTTTGATTCTATGTGCCAAGTCTGCAAGGACTTTGTATAAATAAATATCCTTTTTGATGTTTAAAACCAGTAATAGCCTCAGTTGCTGAGTATCTCAAGCTTCTCAAGAAAGACACCCGCAGTTCACTCAGACATAGAGGGAAGCATGTCGCAGTTTTATTTTTTATTTATTTATTATTTATTTATTTACTTTGCTTATATACCGCTGTATCTCAAGCCCGAAGGCGACTCACAGCGGTTCACAAACAGTAGAAACAGTAGAAACAGCAGTGGTTCCATACAACATATAACAATTGACTTAACACATTATCCATAAATTACCAATAAGCAATTACAATGCACAATTATTACAAAAAACAACCGTACCCAATCTTCTCATCATCCAAGCGTAGTCCAGATTCGTCGTCCATTGTTCCATTCCTATGTTCCATTACCAGATTGTACTAAATTACTCAAACGCCTGCACAAACATCCAGGTCTTCACCTTTTTGCGGAATACCATTAGAGATGGTGCTAGTCTAATGTCCGTAGGAAGGGCGTTCCACAGCCGAGGAGCCACCACCGAGAAGGCCCTATCTTTCGTCCCCGCCAGCCGAGCTTGAGAAGCAGGCGGGATCGAGAGCAGGGTCTCCCCGGAAGATCTCAAAGTCCTGGTGGGTTCATAGGCAGAGATGCGGTCAGATAGGTAGCTTGGGCCGGAACCGTTTAGGGCTTTAAAGGCCAACGCCAGCACTTTGAATTCAGCCCGGTAGCAGATCGGTAGCCAGTGGAGTTGGCGCAACAGGGGGGTTGTATGCTCCCTGCGCGCCGCTCCTGTTAAAATCATGGCTGCCGAGCGTTGGACTAGTTGGAGCTTCCGAGCTGTCTTCAAAGGCAACCTCACGTAGAGAGCGTTGCAGTAGTCTAAACGGGATGTAACCAGAGCGTGGACTACCGTGGCCAAGTCAGACTTCCCAAGGTACGGGCGCAGCTGGCGCACAAGCTTTAGCTGTGCAAATGCTCCCCTGGTCACCCCCGAAACCTGGGGTTCCAGGCTCAGCGATGAGTCCAGGGTCACACCCAAGCTGCGAACCTGCATCTTCAGGGGGAGTGCGGCCCCATCCAACACAGGCTGTAACCCTTTGCCCTGTTCGGCCTTGCGACTGACCAGGAGTACCTCTGTCTTGTCTGGATTCAATTTCAATTTGTTCGCCCCCATCCAGACCGTCACAGCGGCCAAGCACCGGTTCAGGACCTGGACAGCCTCCTTTTATAGAGTCTGGGTGGACGGAACACCAATTGTCTGGTGATTATGTGGAAAAGTGAATAGTGGTAGTTAAAGACCAATTCTAAGGATTATTTCTGTGTTTGGTTTATTAAAATATTCCCATCCAAACCCAAGTAATGAAGGTGGAGGCATTACCTTTCATTCAACCCTCATACCTTGAATTTGTTTTGGATGTAAACAGTGTGAATGACAAAGTGTCAAAACAGGAGTTGAGAGTTTCATTTGGGGAATTCTATACAGTCCATATTGTTGTCATTCTTTGTCAGTCTCTTGCAAGATTCAGAGATGATCCGCCTTAGAAATCTTCACTAATGCCGTTCGTAAAGAAAGCAACAGGTGATTTTAAGCATTTACTTCCTGTTGTGAGCCTTCATTTTCGTCTCCTACCTCTTGCTAGCTTCCACCTTCTTGAACAAAAAGCTCATGCCTTGTGTTTACCACTAACCAGCTGGAGTCCACCATCTTATTTCTGTCGGTAATATTTTTGCAGTAATTATATATATAATAGTGTTATTCCAAAGGAGGTTATGGTGAGTGAGCATGATGACTTGCCTGGAGACCAACTAAGGGAGCTCGACATGGTTTGAATAAGAATGGGGACTTTGATCAAAGAAAGACAAGAAAGAGAAAGAGAGATGCTTCTGACACAATCTTGATCAGTGTGACTTTGCAAACAGGAGTGACATATTTCATTCCATGTGGGCAACTACCCTAATGAAGCATATTATTCTAATTATGCAAATTCAACACATTCATGGTGGTGTTCCTATTTCTGTCCTAATAGCATTGCTACAGTAAAACAGGGATCTGAGAGAACCAATATAGAGCCATGTTTAAACTGCTGGAAATGTAGCGGTTGTGGCCTATGTGACCTTGTAACCAAACAAAGATCTTGAAAATGTATTGTTGAAGGTTTTCATGGCCGGAATCACTGGGTTGTTGTAGGTGTTTTCGGGCTATATGGCCATGGTTTAGAGCAGTGCTTATCAACCTTGGGTCCGCAGATGTTTTTGGCCTACAACTCCCAGAAATCCCAGCCAGTTTACCAGCTGTTATGATTTCTGGAAATTGTAGGCCAAAAACATCTGGGGACCCCAGGTTGAAAACCACTGGTCTAGAGGCATTCTCTCCTGACGTTTCACCTGCATCTATGGCAAGCATCCTCAGAGGTAGTGAGGTCTGTTGGAACTAGGAAAAAGGGTTTATATATCTGTGGAATGACCAGGGTGGGACAAAGGACTCTTGTCTGTTGGAGCTAGGTGTGAATGTTTCAACTGACCACCTTGATTAGCATACAATGGCCTGACTCTGCCTGGAGCAAACTTTTGTTGAGAGGTGATTAGATGTCCCTGATTGTTTCCTCTTTGTTGTTGGGCTGTTGTAATTTTAGAGTTTTTTTAATACTGGTAGCCAGATTTTGTTCATTTTCATTGTTTCCTCCTTTCTTGGGTTTTGGAGTTGTAGTTCACCTACATCTAGAGAGCCCTGTGGACTCAAACAATGATGGATCTGGACCAAACTTGGCACAAATACTCCATATGCCCAAATATAAACACAAATGGAGTTTTGGGCATGAGCGCGAGCCGGGCGAGGGGGCTTTGCATGAGGCCAGGCCTCACGCCGAGATCCTCTCACCTGCCTCGTACCTACGCCAAATGGCAAAAGCGCGAGGCGGGCAAGGAGGCTTTGCGTGAGCCCAGGCCTTGCGCCGAGATCCCTTCGCCCGCTTCGTGCCCACGCTGAATGGCGAAAGTGCAAGGCGGGCGAGGGGGCTTTGTGCGAGGCCAGGCCTCTCGCCAAGGACTCCTCACCCACCTCGCGCCCTCGCCAGATGGTGAGAGTGTGCAACAGGTGAGGCGGGCTTTGTGCGAGGCCAGGTCTTGTGCGAAGGAACCCTCGCCTAGCCTGTGCCCCTGGGGCGGGGCCAACGAAGGTGGCCTCACAACCCCTCTGAAATGGCCAGGCAACCCCCCTGGGGGTCGCGATCCCCAGGTTGAGAACCACTGCTCTAGGGCATCAGAAAACAAGCTTGCTCCCTTCTCCCTATGACTTCCCCTCACATATTTGTACATGGCTGTCATCATGTCTCTTCTCAGCCTTCTCTTCCACAGGCTAAACATGCCCAACTCTTTAAGCCGCTCCTCATAGGGCTTGTTCTCCAGACCCTTGATCATTTTAGTTGCCCTCCTCTGGACACATTTCAGTTTGTCAACATCTCCCTTCAAATTTAGTGCCCAGAAATTGGACACAGTATGATTCTAGGTGTGGTCTGTCCAAGGCAGAATAGCCAGAAAAACCAGACTGTATTGAGCATCCACCACAATGGACATATCCCTGATATGATGAAAGGAAACTCATATATTTGATGCCATGATCCAACGCACTATTATACCCAATTTCAACAGATTTTTGCATTTGATGGCTATTGCTTTGGCGATGCTCTAGCTTACAGCTGCTATTGCTGCTTAAAGAACATTTGCAGATTTCAGGGTCAAATCAAGTTATCTTGGTATTTCGAAATCACAATTTCTGGGTCCCTCCCGTGCCTCAGGAATTCTGCACGCTAAAGTCAAGTCATAAAAATTAAGCCTTCCGGTTGCACCGAATTAACAAACGAGTTGCATAAACTTTTTAACAAGCTATCTAGCAGTCTTCATCTGCCCCATTTTAATCAGGGTTTTACCACTCGCATAAGGTTAAATGTTTGTCACAGCAATGCATTAATAACTCAAAACCTTTAATTATGTTGCCCCATTTAATTAAGCCCAACATGATAAACTGTCAGGACTTGCATTATGAACCCCAATTTTGATTGGCTTATAATGCAGCGATAAAAATTCATTTCATGCTCCAAAATGACATACAAAGTCTCCACTTGAGAGTGACGATTATGGTTATTGCTGTTATATTAAACAGCTGTATCTATCTGGCATTTACAAACAACATGCAATTTAAAAGATGGAAGCAGTAAGTATGGTTCTGCATTATGTTTTATAAAGAGCAAATCTATATCTGTATTTGCAGGACAGTCTCCCTTTGTTCTGGTACAGCTGTACCAGGAGCTCCAATTTTGTTTGCTTTGCATTGAATGTTTGTTTGCAGTCCTAAGTTTCAGGGACTCTGCAGATAGGTGGCTTCTTTTGACTGCAGTCATAGGGCAAGCCACCTGTCCATCATCATTGAGTTTTGGTCCCGCCCCTTGCTCAGGGCAATTGGGAAGGGAAGGGAGCCATTTTTTACTTAGTCTCAGCAAGGAAAGCTATGTACAGGATGTGTGTAAACTTCTGTACAAAAGCTTCAACTTTTAAGAATTTCAAGGGAAACAGCCCTAAAGACCAAAGAACTCCAACTAGAGAACATGTACTGCCTTGCTGATAGGTCCACTCGGCGTTCCAGACGCAGTTCGACCCGGTAGCGGAGCCAACATCAGTAAGGGTTAGATTACGGTTAAAAAGGGGATTTTCCTTTAAAGAAGAAGTTATTGAAGACAGTTGCCTGTCCTTTGTGGGCAAGATTAGGAATTTACCAGTTGCCTAAAAGCTTGGAATCATTTGCTTAACTTTACTGGAGACAAGAGAAGTTTCTGTTTGATTGTTCATTAATAAAATACTTTGTTGTACTTCTAAAGCCATCTAAAGACTGTTTGTGGTGGAAACCTCTGAGAACTTCTCTTTAGGCCCCCTGGCTTCCCGCTGGGCAAAGGTTGCACATCATGTACTAAAGACAATTATTTACAGGCCCAGCGCGCGACAGAACACCCTTCATTTAACATGCATATCTTTCCCTTTCTTGGCCAAATTGGCTTGTTCTGGTTTTCCCAATTGTGAGAAGCACAGAATCATAGAGTTAGAAGACACTCCCTGGGCCATCCAGTCCAACCCCTTGCCAAGCAGGAAAAGCACAATCAAAGCATCCTCAACAGATGGCCATCTAGCCTCTGTTTAAAAGTCTTCCACCATAACACACTTTTGTGTTTTCAGGAATCTGAAGAAGGTAGATGGAAATACAGCCATTTTTAAGTACAATTTTTTTTTTAATTTAAAATTTCAGTAGGGATTAATATTTCCTTTTTTAAATACTTCTATTTGAATTATCCTTGTCTGTGATGGCGCGTCAGGCCCCACTTGTATGGGAATGTACAGTTGAATTGTTTGGCTATCTACTGCTTTCTATCAATCTGTTGAATTGCCTTCCCTGCTTAATTGTTGGCTCCTCCCCTTCCTGGGGAAGAGGGCAGGGTTTTCTTTTCATTCTACCATCAGACAGCTTTATAGATGGACGTGAGAAAGACTTGGCTCTAAAGCCCTTGTTTTAAGCTACCTCTCCTCACCAATTCTCAGGTTTTTACCCTTGAGACTCACACTTCATGCCCATTTATTTGTCGTGTCAGAGCAACCAGTCCATTATATTACATTTCTAACAGAACAAAGCAAACAAAAAGAAAAATACAAAACTTGTGAGTTTGGTAGTTGGTTAAATGTCTTTTGACCAGTATCTGGCCACTTGGAGTGCCTCCGGTGTTGCTGCAAGAAGGTCCTCCGTTGTGCATGTGGCTGGACTCATATTGCATTACAGCAGGTGGTCAGTGGTTTGCTCTTCTCCACACTCACATGTCGAGGATTCCACTTTGTGACCCCATTTCTGAAGGTTGGCTCTGCATCTCGTGGTGCCAGAGCGCAGTCTGTTCAGCGCCTTCCAAGTCGCCCAGTCCTCTGTGTGCCTGGGGGAGTCTCTCATTTGGTATCAGCTATTGGTTGAGGTGCTGGGTTTGAGCCTGCCACTTTTGGACTCTCGCTTGCTGAGGTGTTCCAGCGAGTATATCTGTAGATCTTAGAAAACTATGTCTAGATTTAAGTCGTTGACGTGCTGGCTGATACCCAAACAGGGGATGAGCTGGAGATGTCTCTGCCTTGGTCCTTTCACTATTGGCTGGCACTTCCTGGAGGATGTCAGGTGGTGCAATACCGGCTAAGCAGTGTAATTTCTCCAGTGGTGTGGGGCGCAGACACCCCGTGATAATGCGGCATGTCTCATTAAGAGCCACATCCACTGTTTTAGTGTGGTGAGATGTGTTCCACACTGGGCATGCATACTCAGCAGCAGAGTAGCATAGCGCAAGGGCAGAGGTCTTCACTGTATCTGGTTGTGATCCCCAGGTTGTGCCAGTCAGCTTTCGTATGATATTGTTTCTAGCACCACTTTTTGCTTGATGTTCAGGCAGTGCTTCTTGTAGGTCAGAGCATGGTCCAGAGTGACTCCCAGGTATTTGGGTGCACTGCAATGCTCCAGTGGGATTCCTTCCCAGGTGATCTTCAGAGCTCGGGATGCTTCTGTGTTCCTGCACGATGTTGAGGAGTCTCAAGTGTCCTTTGGCACCAGAGAAGACTTTGTGTCTTCAAATACAGGCCATTTGGACTGGGGTTGTGGATTGCTCCAGCACTCACAGCCATTGAGAAAAGAGTGAACTTGGAAAGCTTCTCAGCTGCAAACTCCTTGGACCCAAAGACTTCTTTATCCCTGTTGAAACATCAAGTTTATGCCTAAGAAAGATAACTCATTGGGAACAATAAATACCATTTCGAGTTATCTGTTGTGTCTTGGTCCTTGGGAGTTCCAGTTTCCTAAAGGAGGGCAAGAAGCAATCTCCTGGGGAGAGATGTCACGTCCATGTTTCTTTCACTAAGATCTATAGACCCCAGGCGCAACGGCACATTATCCAAAATGGTCTTTACTTAAGTGATACCTCGTAGCCCAAGGATGATGGTCCTCCAAGTGTAGTGTCTTATTTATTTTATTTATTTACCGTATTTATATTCTGCCCTTCTCACCCCGCAGGGGACTCAGGGCAGATTACAATGTACACATATATGGCAAACATTCAGTGCCAAAGACACACAATACATATAGACAGTCAGAGGCTATTTAACTTATCAGCCGCCAGGGGAGTTGTCGCTTTCATCATCCATATGCCACACTGATGAAGTACTTCTTCATTCCCCCGCATGCTTTGCTGGAGTGCTTTGCTGGAGTCTTTTTTATGGCCTCATAAATTAGTTAAATTAGCCTCCCCACACATAGATGGTACCTAATTTTCCTACTTGACAAATGCAACTTTCTTTCAGGTTGCAAAGGTCGACAAGAAGCTACACGATTGGTTGGAAGCTCACTCCGACCCGGGCTGGCTTCGAACTCATGACATTTCGGTCAGAAGTGATCTGAATGCAGCTGCACCACAGTACCGGTGCTTGTCTAGGTGGTGGGTCTGTAAATGGCAGTGGAGTCCTATTTTTGATCCTCATCTTTTATTTATTTATTTAGAACTTTTATATCCCGTTCTTCTCTACCTCCGTGGAGGGACTCAGAACAGCTAACAGCAAAATTCAATGCTATATAATAAATAACATCATAAAACAACATACACAATAAATAAGTTCTAAAATACATATAAAAGACAATTCATCAAGTTAAAAATATCACCCACCTAATCCAAATGTTGTGGTCAAATAACTCCTAGTCTATACCAGATCATTCATCAATCTACAAATTTGGAACAAATTCCAAAGCCAGAATTTTGCCCTCCATTGTGTCTCTTTGAATTCCACAAGACTGCTGGTCACAGTTGACCTCCAGTTAGAGCACTCAAGGACCAGGGCTTCCCAGTTCTCGATTCAATGTTAATCAGGCTGGCCAATTGCAACATTCACACTTGCCCCAAACAGACAAAGAGTTCTTTCTCCCACCCTGGACATTCCACAGATATATATGTTAGATACCCTAAATTGGGTCTTTTTAGGTCCACATCACGGGAACATGTAAGGAAGGAGACAGTCGCAAAAAAGATCAAAAAACAAGGTTTATTTTAGTTTCTTCATGAAGAAGATGGACAGCCTGGCAGCATACGCAGATGCTACCCTTCAAGTGACTGCCGTGCCCCTCCTCTTTTTCTGCTGACTTTTATACTCAAGTAATAGGTCATGGAAAGTACTCTCTTTCCAGCCCCTCTCCCTTGACCTTTTGATGGAAAGTACCTTCTTGTACCTGCAGACTCTGCGCTTAACCACAACCTTTGAACTTAACCACAACACAACTTCTGACCTCTACATGTCACATCTTGTTTCTTAAAGTTTTTTCTTCCCTTTTGCTCCTTTTCTACAGAGAAAGGGTATGTTTCTCTTTTGCTGTTCATTTCATTCAAAGCCCCTTGTTTAGCATTTGCAAATTTCACTCAAAGACCCTTTCATATAAACCTCATGTGCCTAGTTTCCAACCTCTGAGGATGCCTGCCATAGATGCAGGCAAAACGTCAGGAGAGAATGCTTTCGGAACATGGCCATGCAACCTAAAAAATTCACAGTAACCCAAGGATTATTATTATTAAAACAATTCAGTTAAAAACCATAAAAACAAATTCACAAGTAACTAATATGTACGTGTTTCCACTTTCCTTCTCTTCAAATGTTAGATAAACAAAACCTCAAACGTCTGAAAAAAGTTTCAGAAATGTAACTGTTGTGTTAATGGTGTCAATTGATTTGCTGCAACTGGGAAAAGTGCCCTCTTTGCTGAGATTAAATCTGTGTTACCTTGATTGAAACTTGAAATGGCCTCCAGTGGCTGGATATCATTTCCATGGAGGCTATATCTGGAATATGAAAAGACACCCATTGGCTGTCATTGTGGTCAAGCAGGCTTGACACTTCGCCAGAATTGATGCCAGCGTTTAGCCTTGTTTCAGATGCTTTGGACTCCAAATCTTGTCATGGAACCAATGCATATTGAAAGATGCTCTGAAACTTAGTCATTTTTCAAATTTATATTTTTAAAATACAACCTAATTCTTTTGATTAAATGGCCTTGGTGATGGTAGAGCCATAAATAATCCCTCCTGAAGGAGGGATTCATCAGAAACCTGGGGGGTTTGACTCTTTGGAAAATGGAAGGTGCTAATTTCAGTAAATCTCATTGCATCTTGGATGGTTTAGATTTCTTGGACAGATGTTAATGGGTGCAACCGTTTCCCACTCTCCATAAATTATCATGAAACAATATGATTTATCTTGGTTTGTCCTCTCTGCTCTTGTCTGGAAGCAAAAGCTTCACAAGTAGCAATAAAGAGTCCTCATCCTCATCAAGAGCTGTACTACTTTGTACAGTTTATTGTTAGGGACACGGAGCAATTTTGGGGACTATCGCAATTTAACAGGATTCTCCAAGCTGACAGTTCTAAACATTTTATTATATTTTAGTTTTTGAATGATTGCAAAATGTGCATAATTAGAATAATATGCTTCATTAATAATAAATAATAATAACACTTTATTTGTATCCCGCTACCATCTCCCCAATGAGTCCCTGGTGGCGCAGTGGGTTAAAGCACTGAGCTGCTGAGCTTGTTGATCGAAAGGTCGCAGGTTCGATTCCGGGGAGCGGCGTGAGCTTCCACTGTCAGCCCTAGCTTCTGCCAACCTAGCAGTTCGAAAACATGCAAATGTGCGTAAATCAATAGGTACCGCTCCGGCGGGAAGGTAACAGCGCTCCATGCAGTCATGCCAGCCACATGACCTTGGAGGTGTCTACGGACAACGCTGGCTCTTCGGCTTAGAAATGGAGATGAGCACCACACCCCAGAGTCAGACATGACTGGACTTAATGTCAGGGGACTACCTTTACCTTTATCTTTTACCATCTCCCCAAGGGACTCAGTGTGGCTTACATGAGGCCGAGCCCGAATACAACAATACAAGCAAAACAAATGTCAGCGTGCTGGAAGAAGCAAAGACCACCAGCATTGAAGCGATGGTCCTCCGCCACCAACTCTGCTGGACCGGCCACATTGTCCGCATTCCCGACCACCGTCTCCCAAAGCAGTTGCTCTACTCCGAACTAAAGAACGGAAAATGGAATGTTGGAGGACAGGAAAAGAGATTTAAAGATGGGCTCAAAGCCAACCTTAAAAACTCTGGCATAGACACTGAGAACTGGGAAGCCCTGGCCTGTGAGCACTCCAGCTGGAGGTCAGCTGTGACCAGCAGTGCTACAGAATTTGAGGAGGCACGAATGGAGGGCGAAAGGGAGAAGCATGCCAAGAGGAAGGCGCGTCAAGCCAACCCCGACCGAGACCGCCTTCCACCTGGAAACCAATGCCCTCACTGCGGAAGAAGATGCAGAGCAAGAATAGGGCCCCACAGCCACATATGGACCCACAAGAATATTGGAAGACAATCATCCTCGGAAAGCGAGGGATTGCCTAACACACAAGCAAAACAACAACAGTACAAACAATTAAAATAAAACATAGATAATAAAATACACAACATTATCAATAAGACAACACACAATTAAAAACAGTGGGAAGGCCAAATGTAAAGTTAAAATGGAAATAATGCTGGGACATGGACCAAAGTTGATACTGGCATTTGTGGAAGGGCATACGAGCAGATCTAAAAAGTGTAAAGTGCTTTGGAGAACAAAGTGCTATAGGTTCATTATTCCGGGAAGGCACACTGGAACAACCACCTCTTCAAGTTCCTCCTGAAGACTGCCAAGGTTGGGGGCCTGTCTGATGTCTTTAAGGAGTGAGTTCCAGAGTTGAGGGGCCACCACCGAAAAGGCCCTGTCTCTCGTCCCCACCAATCGCGCATGTGATGCTGGTGGGATCGAGAGCAGGGCCTCCCCGGATGATCGAAGGGATCGCGTGGGTTCGTATACAGAGATGCGGTCACGCAGGTAGGCAGGTCCCAAACCGTTCAGGGCTTTGTAGGTAAGAACCTGCACCTTGAATTGGGTCCGGTAGATGAATGGCAGCTAGTGGAGCTCCTTGAACAGGAGGGTTGACCGCTCCCTATAAGGTACCCCAGTTAGCAACCTGGCCACCACCCGTTGGATCATCTGAAATTTCCGGGCCATTTTCAAGGGCAGCCCCACATAGAGTGCATTGCAGTAATCCAGTCTAGAGGTGACGAAGGTGTGGACCACACTGGCCAGATCCACCTTCCTGAGGTACAGTCGCAGTTGGTGCACAAGTCTTAATTGTGCAAAAGCCCTCCCAGCGACCACCGATGCCTGAGCCTCAAGCGTAAGCGATGAATCCAAGAGGACACCGAGACTGCGGACCTGTGACTTCAGGGGGAGTGCAACCCTGTCCAGCACAGGTTGCCACCCTATACCCCGATCTGGTTTACAATCGACCAGGAGGACCTCTGTCTTGTCGGGATTAATCTTCAGCTTGTTCGTCCTCATCCAGACAGCCACAGTGGTCATTAGCATAGTTGCCCACATGGAATGAAATATTTCACTCCTGGGAGATGTGGTTTGGTAAGAGACCAACACTCCTTGGCAGAGGAGGCACAAGCCATTGTAAAATGACAACTCCCATGATTGTGTTACAATGAGCGATGGTAGTAAAAATGGTCTCAACTGCATTAATTCTACAGTGTAGATCAGTGTTTATCAACCTGGGGGGGGGGGAGTCACAAGGGGGTGTCAGAGGGGTCACCAGAGATCATCAGAAAACACAGCATTTTCTTTTGGTCATAGGGTTTTGGTGTGGGAACATGGGCCCAATTTTATCATTGGTGAGTCCAGAATGCTCATTGATTGTAGGTGAACTATAAATCCCAGCAACTACAACTCTCAAGGGCCATTTCCCACAAACTCCACCAGTGTTCACATTTTGGCATATTGAAGATTTGTGTCAAGTTTGGTCCAGATCCATCATTGTTTGAGTCCACAGTTCTCTCTGGATGTAGGTGAACTACAATTCCAAAACTCAAGGTCGATGCCCACCAAAGCCTTCCAGTATTTTCCGTTGGTCATGGGAATTCTGTGTATCAAGTTTGGTTCAATTCCATCATTAGTGGAGTCCAGAATGCTATTTGATTGTAGGTGAACTATAAATCCCAGTAACTACAACTCCAAAATGACAAAATCAACCCGCCTAACCATACCAGTATTCTAATTTGGGCATATTGAGTATTTGTGCCAAATTTGGTCCAGTGAATGAAAATACATCCTACATATCTGATATTGGCATTACAATTCATAACAGTAGCAAAATTACAATTATGAAGTAGCAACAAAAATTATTTTATGGTTGGGGGGTCACCACAACATGAGGAAGTGTATTAAGGGTCGCGGCATTAGGAAGGTTAAGAAGAACTGGATTAGTTCTCCAGTGGTTCTCAACCTTCCTAATGCCACGACCCATTAACACAGTTCCTCATGTTGTGATGACCCCCAACCAGCAAATTATTTTCATGACAACGTCACAACTGTAATTTTGCTACTGTTATGAAGCATAATGTAAATATCTGAAATGCAGGATGTATTTTCATTCAGTGGACCAAATTTGGCAAAAATACCTGATACACCCAAATTTGAACACGTAGCTCAAGCCCCCCCCCCCCCCCCCCCCCCCGAAATTCTCATAGTGGTTCGCGAAAAGGCCTTACTGGTGCATTATTTAAACTGTTATGTTTATTCATGTCATGATCTGATCACCATACTCAATGATACAAAAGGTTTGATACAAAATGATACAAAAGGTTTGCTAGGCTAGACCCTCTTTCACTCAGACTCAGACTCAGCCAACCCCCCCCCCCCCCCCCAAAAAAAATCCCGCCCCCCCCCCCCCCAACGAAATCCTGGCTATGGGCCTGACAGGGGGCGTTGGGTGGGGGATTGATTTTGTTATTTGGGAGTTGTAATTGCTGGGATTTATAGTTCACCCTCAATCAAAGAGCATTCCAAGCTCCACCAATGATGGAATTGAACCAAACTTGGCACACAGAAGTCCCATAACCAACAGAAAAAACTGGAAGGGTTTGGTGGGCTTTGACCTTGAGTTTTGGAGTTGTAATGCATCTACATCCCAAGAGCACTGTGGACTCAAACAAAATTGAATCTGACTTGAGACAGGGGTGGCATGCCTATATGTGGTATGACAAAGTCAAGATAGAGAAAAATTTCAATAACCACTATATAAGAGCTGGACTATTCAAAATCTGGGAAAGATACAAAAAAAGAATTTGCAGCAACACACTACTATGGGTATCCCCCCTGGAAGCATTCCACAAGAGAGAGCTAGGCTGGGAATCCTGGCCTACTTACAGAGACGTCTTAAAGAAAGTAAAAGATAATTATGTCTTAAAAGAAGAAAAAGAAGTGAAAGAAACCTTTGCCAATTTATCATGGTTAAACTATAGACAATTACTAGATTGCTACAAAACTGATAAGGAAAAAAATTTTCTCAGACAAAGATAGCTTCTGGGACAATATCATGAAATCAAATAATAAATTAATTATTGTCGAAGGCTTTCATGGCTGGAATCACTCAGTTCTTGTGGGTTTTTCGGGCTATATGGCCATGTTCTAGAGGCATTTCTCCTGACGTTTCGCCTGCATCTATGGCAAGCATCCTCAGAGGTGAGGTCTGCTGGAACTGGAAATGGGTTTATATATCTGTGGAATGGCTGGGGTGGAGCAAAGAGCTCTTCTCTGCTGGAGCTAGGTGTGAATGTTTCAACTGACCACCTTCATTAGCATTTGAAGGCCTGGCTGAGCCTCAGAAAATCTTTTGTTGAGAGGTGTTAAGATGTGCCTGGTTGTTTCCTCTCTGCTGTTTTGCTGTTGTAATTTTAGAGTTTTTTTTAATACTGGTAGCCAGATTTTGTTCATTTTCATGGTTTCTTCCTTTCTGTTGAAATTGTCCACATGCTTGTGTATTTCAATGGCTTCTCTGTGTAGTCTTGACATGGTGGTTGTGAGAGTGGTCCAGCATTTCTGTGTTCTCAAATAAAATGCTGTGTCCAGGTTGGTTCATCAGGTGCTCTGCTATGGCTGACTCCTCTGGTTGAAGTAGTCTGCAGTGCCTTTCCTGTTCCTTGATCCGTGTCTGGGTGCTGCGTTTGGTGGTCCCTATGTAGACTTGTCTACAGCTGCATGGTACATGGTAGACTCCTGCAGAGGTGAGAGGATCCCTCTTGTCCTTTGCTGAACATAGCATTTGTTTGATTTTCTTGGTGGGTTTGTAGATTGTTTGTATGTTGTGTTTCCTCATCAGCTTCCCTATGCGGTCAGTGGTTCCCTTGATGTATGGCAAGAACACTTTTCCTCTGGGTGGATCTTCATCTTTACTCTCGTGGCTTGTTCTTGGTCTTGCAGCTCTTCTGATGTCTGAGGTGGAGTCTCCATTGGCCTGCAGAGCCCAGTTGAGGTGGTTCAGTTCATCTTCAGTCTACCGTATACCATGCAGCTGTGGACAAGTCTACAAGGTTAGAATTTATTTATTTATTTTATTTATTTACTTCATTTGTTGACCGCCGCTCTCAGCCCTGGGGCGACTCGCGGCAGTGCACAACATATAAAAACAGTCTACAAAACATACAATATATCAACCAAATTACACATTAATCTAAATCACACTACTAAATCCGCGCCATCACAACATAGAATCATAGCCAATCTCATAATCCATAGTCCGTTCCAATGTCATTACCAGATTCGTGTGGCTCAATTAAATGCCTTCTCGAATAGCCAGGTCTTTAGGCTCTTACGAAAAGCCATCAGGGAGGGCGCCTGTCTGATGTTAACAGGGAGGGCGTTCCACAGCCGGGGGCCACCACTGAGAAGGCCCTCTCTCTCGTCCCCGCCAGACGTGCCTGTGAGGCGGGCGGGATCGAGAGAAGGGCCTCCCCAGATGATCTCAGGGCCCTCGTGGGCTCATAGGCCGAGATGCGGTCCGAAAGGTATTTTGGGCCGGAACCGTTTAGGGCTTTGTAGGATAACACCAGCACCTTAAATTGGGCCCGGTAGCAGATCGGCAGCCAGTGGAGCTGGAACAACAAGGGCGTTGTGTGCTCCCTGCGTCCCGCTCCCGTTAGTAACATGGCTGCCGCGCGCTGGACTAGCTGAAGCTTCCGGGCCGTCTTCAAGGGCAGCCCCACGTAGAGAGCGTTGCAGTAGTCAAGGCGGGATGTGACCAGAGCGTGTACCACCGTGGCCAAGTCAGACTTCCCAAGATACGGGCGCAGCTGGCGCACGAGCCGAAGCTGTGCAAATGCTCCCCTGGTCACCCCTGAAACCTGGGGATCCAGGCTCAAAGATGAATCCAGGGCCAAACTTCCCACACAGAACCCCCATGACTAACAGAAAGTACTGTGTCTTTGGCGACCCCTCTGACACCCCCTCGTGACCCCTCCAGGGGTCCCGACCCCCAGGTTGAGAAATGCTGAAACTAACTACAGTTTGACACTGCTTTCACTGCTATTCCTCAAAGCTATGAAACCTTGGGAGCTGTAGTTTGGGTGAACACCAGCTTTCTTTGGCAGAGAAGGCTAAAGATCATGCATAACTACAACTCTCTTGACAGTTGAAGCATTGTCAGACTGCATTAATTTGACAGTGTAGATGCAGCCAATGAATATCAATGCAAGTGATCTTTGGATAGAATTTAGAAAGCTTTGGCTGATTTTGAGCCATAAAGTCCAATCTTGGTTACCACAGTTTGCCAGTCCCATCAAATTGAGTTCTCTATCATTCCCTCCAGTGGTTTGCAATGAAATTCAAATGTGGCGTCCATTCTGCTGTAATGTGAATTTCTCTGTGAAAACGACACAGCACTGACAAACACATGCTAATGAGATTGTTTATTCCTCACTATGGTTGTGCACATCTTTCATAGCGGCAGAGTTACGTTCTTCCCCTAAAAAGGACAGATGTTATAGAGAAAGTAACTATGAAATTGAAGATGTAAAGCTAAATGAGGACAAAAAAAAATCAGAAAAGCATGAAAATGTAAGCAATCAAGGAGAAACATTCTTTGTGGCTGCTTTTCAGAAAATAATGACAGTTAACTGACCTACAGTGGTTCAACATGAAGTAAGATATCGGAAGCTCTTCTTCCAAAGGGAATGTCAGATGTTGGGTTTTTTAAAAGCTCTTTGTAACAGATTTTTTTGCTGTTAAAGCAGCTTTTAAGACACTGATACAATCTGCAATCTGTTACAGCAGTGGTTCTCAACCTTCCTAATGCCGTGACCCCTTAATACCATGTGTTGCGGTGACCCCCAACCATAAAATTATTTTTGTTGCTACTACATAACTAATTATGACCATGCTCTTACCTACAAGTATGACCGTGCTCTGACCTACAAGAAGCACTGCCTGAATATCAAGCAAAAGGTGGGTGCTAGAAATAATATCATACGAAAGCTGACTGGCACAACCTGGGGATCACAACCAGACACAGTGAAGACATCTGCCCTTGTGCTATGCTACTCTGCTGCTGAGTACGCATGCCCAGTGTGGAACACATCTCACCACACTAAAACAGTAGATGTGGCTCTTAATGAGACATGCCGCATTATCACGGGGTGTCTGCGCCCTACACCACTGGAGAAATTACACTGCTTAGCCGGTATTGCACGAGCCGACATCCGCCGGGAAGTAGCAGCCAATAGTGAAAGGACCAAGGCAGAGACATCTCCAGCTCATCCCCTGTTTGGGTATCAGCCAGAACGTCAACGACTTAAATCTAGAAATAGTTTTCTAAGATCTACAGAGACACTCACTGTAACACCTCAGCAAGCGAGAGTCCAAAAATAGCAGGGTCAAAACCAGAACCTCAACCAATGGCTGATACCAAATGAGAGACTCCCCCTTGGGCACACAGAGGACTGGGCGACTTGGAAGGCGCTGAACAGACTGCGCTCTGGCACCACGAGATGCAGAGCCAACCTCAAGAAATAGGGCCACAAAGTGGAATCCTCGACATGCGAGTTTGGAGAAGAGCAAACCACTGACCACCTGCTGCAATGCACCCTGAGCCCTGCCACATGCACAATGGAGGACCTCCTTGCGGCAACACCAGAGGCACTCCAAGTGGCCAGATACTGGTCAAAGGACATTTAATCAACTACCAAACTCGCAAATGATGTCTTTTGTCTGTTTGTTTGTTTTGTTCTGTTAGAAATGTAATACAATTGACTGGTTGCCCTGACACGACAAATAAAAATAACTGTAATTTTGCTACTGTGATGAATTGTAATGTAAATATTTGATATGCAGGATATGCAGGATCATTCACTGGACCAAATTTGGCACAAATACCTGATATGCCCAAATTTGAGTACTGGTGAGGTTGGGAGGGGATTGATTTTGGAGTTGAAGTTGCTGGGATTTATAGTTCACCTTCAATCAAAGAGCATTCTGGACTCCACCAATGACGGAATTGAACCAGACTTGGCACACATAACTCCCATGAACAAGAGAAAATACTGGAAGGGTTTGGTGGGCATTGACCTTGAGTTTTGGAATTGTAGTTCACATACATCCAGAGAGCACTGTGGACTCAAGCAATGATGGATCTGGATGAAACTTGGCACGAATACTCAATATGCCCAAATGTGAACACTGGTGGAGTTTGGGGAAAACAGACTTGACATTTGGGAATTGTAGTAGCAAAATTATAGTTATGGGATTTATAGTTCATCTACAATCAAAGAACATTCAGAACCTTAACAATGATAGATTTGGGCCAAATTTCCCACACAGAACCCCCATGACCAACAGAAAATACTGTGTTTTCTGATGACCTTTGGTGACCCCTCTGACACCCCCACACACACCCCTCCGGGGATCCCAACCTCTAGGCTGAGAAACACTGCCTTAAGACACTGATACCTTCCAAGTTGTCTAATTTTACAGAGCCACAACATCTGTATGAAATCTCTGTCTTTTCGTCCTTCATTTACAGAATGGTGAGTTAAGGAGTCTTGATTATATCAACCAAAACATGCAATTTATTTTGCTAATGTACACTTTTGCAAGTTACACTTAATGAAAATCATTATGGACAAACACATTATTTTCACCTCCATGCGCAATGATTGTGTACACTCTATACAGTTCTTGCAATCTGTTACAACAGTGGTTCTCAACCTTCCTAATGCTGTGACCCCTTAATACCCCATGTTGTGGTGACCTAAGCAATAATAAAGGACTTTATTAAACTCTTCAAGCTTTTAATGACTCTGTATAGGAAAATCCTTAGGGCTTCTCACTCGAGGCACCCCGGCTTCCCACTGGGCACAAAGAGTGCGTCCTGTTCAAAAGCCAATTGCTATGGGCCCAGCGCATGACAGCACAATATATGTTTTGTGTCTCTGGCACTGAATGTTTGCCATGTATATGTACTAGGGCTGGGCGATTTCGTTCGTTAATTTCGTAATTCGTTATTAATTCGTTTTTTTATAATAAAGCGATATTGAACCATTCAGGAGCAACTAAAAAACGAAACGAATTTTTCAATTCGTTTCGTAATTGTTTCGTAATTGTTTCGAAATCGTTTCGAAATCGTTTCGAAATCGTTTCGTTATTATTTCCGCATGTCTGGTGCAAGTTTTAGGGTTGCTGTTTGTTTTCTCAGTGAAAAAAATATATAATTATCGCACCAACAGTCAACAACAGAGGGAGAGGGAAGCTTCAGAAGTTCCCCCTGTCCCATTTGGAGGGTTTTTTAGCGTACTGCGCGATCGCGTCCGCCATTAATGAATCGATTCGTTATTGTTTCGTAATTGTTTCGTAATTGTTTCGTAATTTCCGAAATTTCGTAGATTTCGAACTTTTTTTAAGGAAAATTTCGGAATTCTTTTTAAAATCGAAACGCAAAAACCCCCTAAAAACGAATCGAGTTTAGAAACAAATTTTTCCGTGGTTGCCCAGCCCTAATATGTAATCTGCCCTGAGTCCCCTGCAGGGTGAGAAGGATGGAATATAAATACTGTAAATAAAATAAATATAGAACAGCCAGTTTGTTTTACCTATTATAAGCCACCTTGAGTCTCAATTGGAAAAAAGTCCCATAACAATAATAATAGAAATTGTAGTGTTGTGCAATGTGCAGCAGCAGAAAAAACATGAAAGAAAGGTAAGACAGGCAGATGGAATGAAAAAGAGTTGCAATTTACTTTCAAAGCAGAGCATCCAAGGAGCTCATACTTTGTTTTCATGCTGAATTGAGCTTTGGGTGACACAAAGTTCATGCACATTGGGAACAGTATTCAGCTGGAAAAGAAGGCGCATGCTCCTTGTACCACTTGTTTTAAATTGTTTTGCCCACCAAAAATTGGCAGCACAGCTGCAAATTTATTGGTGTTGGGGACAGTATTAAAAAGCCTGCATGCTCCCTGATCTAGGCTGTAGAGTTCTCTATTTCTCTTCCAACAGGATCTTGTTTGCTGTGTCACTGAGATTGTTCAATGGGAAACATCACTAAAGATTGGCACTGGGGCATTTGATTTAGGGAGTGAATTGGGCTCATTCCATTAACGTTCCACAAATGCTAGAATCCATTTGAATGACATTAGACTTTATATTAATGTGATAGTCTTCTGCGCTATATCGAGAAAAGGTCAAGCAGGCTCAGCTAGGTATAAGGATGAATATAAATACCAGGAGGAACAAAACATCCTGGAATTATCATTATGTCAAGCTAAGTTTGCCACAATGGCTAAGTAGGTTTCTAAGAGCTCAGTAGAGGGAAATTAGAATCCTCTTTGCATCTTTTTTTTTGCTGATTCCTAAACTGAAAGTGTTCATTAAAAGGCCAAAAACAGTCCTTTCCCTGCTATGTGCAATAATATAATCAATATTCTCTATGAGTTCAACTGAAGGATTTCAAAGGAACTCTATCTGTTATTTCTGTCTCTGTAAAGCTAGCTTTTGCCCATCAGTGTTGCAAAGGTTTGGAATGCAATTCAGTGTTCATCCCAATTTTCTTTTTTGTGTCAGGAGCAACTTGAGAAACTGCAAGTTGCTTCTGGATATTGGTGGATATTGCGAAAAGTATATCATCCGTAATTAGAGGCAAAGTGATTTCAGTGTTGGACTAGGACTCTGGAGACCAGATTCGGATTTTCACTTGGCCATATTTATTATTATTTATTTTCTTTACAGTATTTATATTCTGTGGACTGTGCCGTCCGCCCAGACACTATAAAAAATAAAACTTCGACGTGCTTCCCTCTATTGCTGAGCGAACTGCAGTTGTCTATCTTGAAAACTTAAAATACTAAGCAACTGAGACTAGTACTGGTTTTAAACATCAAAAAGAATATTTATTTACACGAAGTCCTGGAAGACTTGGCACAGATCATTAAGTTGCAATCAAACAGTCAATAAATGGACAATAAATGGAACGTTAGAAATACTCTTTCCTTTCTTTAGTTACAGTGACAACCCCTTTCTCCTGATGGCAGATAAGATTCTGGAATCTTAACACCCTAATTTTATGCTGTTGTGGTTTAGAAAGAAGCAGGTTCTTTCCCTATCTATAACTTAAAGTTAGTTCAGGAGACTAAGGAGTGCCAACTCTCTCTATAACTATATATCAAAACACAATATACTATCTATACTAGCTCAGAATGATGTCGAGCATCCCCCCCCCCAAATAAGGGATAGTGACTTATAGTTCTGCAAAGGGCAAGGGCACCAGACTACACAACAAGGGTTAAGTCTTGGTCACATTGCCAAGGCACTGACAACAACAAGGACCCCACAAGGCTTTTGGAAAATGGCTGGATCTTGGGACTTCTGCCCTTTGTGAGAGTTGTAGTTTCCAAAAGCGTGAATCAGTTGCAGCACAGCTGGGGTTTCATCTGCCAGCCTTCCCAATGGTCATGGACACTCTGCCTGCATGTCTTGGACTTCAGTACATACTATCTCCCTCATGAACTTTCCTCAAAGATTTTTTAAAACATTGGACTTCATGCTTCTTCATGAAAATTAATTCTCTTATTAAATATACTTGGATTGTGGGACAAAGATGGGGTTTTGTTGCTATGAAATGCTTATGATTATGAATGTATGTACCTTGCTATGAAATATTGCCTTTCCCCTTTGCCTTTTGCCCTAGAAAATGTGACCCAGGACTGTTGAAATGCTTGAGGGAGAACCACCACCTCCCTTTCTTATTTGATTATTTCACCTCTGCATGGATAATAGCAAGCTGAAACTTCCTCGTTTGCTTTGTCTGGCAGGCAAGGAAGTTTATCTGGATACTTTGATTGAATCACAAAGGGCAGGGTTGATCCCCGCCGAGGTCCCCTGCCCCGATCCTGTTTGTTTTCCTTCACCAACACCCATCAAGAGCAGGAAAACCTTTCTTAATGACATCAACCTTTGCTGGACAAAACAATGCCCCTCTTCCGTCCTGCCTCCCTCTCCCTGATTTGCTAAGGAGCCAAAGAGGGAGGGAGTTTTGAAACTTTCAAATCTGTATTTTCTCTATAAAAATGCCAGTAAAATTCTGTATTGCTATGCTTGTAGTGGAACTATTCCTACAATGCATCCGATTGCATCTGAATTGCTAATAAAGACACCTCGGTCCCAGCTTCTTCCGCTTTGGTGAGGATTTATTATTTTAAATATTCTTGCTGCTGAAATTGGCTTCGCTGGCCTCACCAAGGTTCAAGGACTCTCTTTGGTGCGGTCCTCAGGATCTCCTCGGCTGGGGAGATCCTCCTAAAAGCAGCTCGATATCAAGTATAGCTTAATACTTATCTATAATGTAGTCTAGGTTAAAGTAGTTTTTGCAATGGTTTCCCCAGAACTACCTGCATAGCCGTCTGCATGCCTGAAGTCCTTCCTCAAACTGAATAGGGCAGGGAGGATTCCAAAATGGAGGTTCTTCCCCGAGAGCAGGGGTGGGCTCAAAGGGCTGCTCCCTAGACCAATCATTGCAAAGAAGACCTGCAGACCAGCTTTCCAGACTGGCTTTGCAAACTCTGACTGTTAACCTCCAGGCCTTGCAAACTGCAGCAGCCCTGAGACAAAATGCAAAAGGAAGCAACCTTAAGCAACTGAGAGGTAAGGCAAAACCAGATCCTGGGGGATGGAACATGGACATAGAAACCGAATTGGTTTTATCTAAATGAAGGCAATTACAAGTATTCTCTTGAAGAGAGTATTCAACCAATTTATACCCCTAAGACCAACATGTGACCATCACTCATAACCCCCCTCCCCCCAAAAAAAACCCAGTGGAAACAACTTAAAAACCCCAAAAAGCTAAATGACGAAAAGCTAAACGATGATACAGAGAAAAGGGAAGAAAGAGGGAGGGAAGGAAGGGGAGAAAGAAAGAAAGAAAGAAAGAAAGAAAGAAAGAAAGAAAGAAAGAAAGAAAGAAAGAAAGAAAGAAAGAAGCATGAAAGCAAAGAGCGAAGGAAGGAAGGAAGGAAGGAAGGAAGGAAGGAAGGAAGGAAGGAAGGAAGGAAGGAAGGAAGGAAGGAAGGAAGGAGAGAAAGAAAGAAATTAAATCCTCATAACATGTCAGCTTTTCCAGTTGTTTCTCTGCAATCCTGCTGTCAACTGGGATTGCAACATTGACAATCCATACTTTGTTGTTTTTTTTTTTAGCATGATTGTGAGGTTAGGAGTATTGTGCTCCAAAACTTTGTCTGTCTGAATTCAGAAGTTCCAGAGTAGCTGGACATGTTCATTCTCTGTAACTTTTTCAGGCTTGTGATCCCACCAGTTCTTTGTTGTAGGCAGATGATAGTTGTGGCACAAGTTCCAAGGAAACATCTGAGCAATGGTGTTGTGCCTCTGCTTGTAGTCTGCCTGCACGATCATCTTGCAGCAGTTGAGGAAGTGATCTATTGTTTCATAATAATAATAATAATCAATAATATTAATATTATTATTGTGTGTGACTATAAATCCTATAATTCCACAGCTTTGAGACATGGCAATTAAAGTGATGTCAAACAGCATTCATCCTATAGCATATGTGCTGGTACAGCTGTACCAGAAGCTCCCACTTTATTTGTCTTGTATTAAATGTTTGCTTGCAGTCCAAGGCTTGGGATTCTGCAGCAGGGTGGCTTCCTGTTAAAGTTTGCAGTTATAGGGCAGGCCACCTGTCCATCATCATTAGGTTCCTTAGTTCTGCCCCCTTTTGGGTTTTGAGAAGGGAAGGGAGCCATTTTCAGTCAGTCACACATAAGGAAGCTAGACTATAGGACGTAGGCAGCTCGTCCCGTAGGAAAAGCTTCATTCCTCAAGATCATCCCGGGACCATCCGGAGATCATCTGGGGATCATTCAGGGAAATAGAAACAGAAGGAAATTGGCTTCAAACTACAAGAGAGGAGATTCCATCTGAACATTAGGAAGAACTTCCTGACTGTGAGAGCCATTCAGCAGTGGAATTCTCTGCCCCGGAGTGTGGTGGAGGCTCCTTCTTTGGAAGCTTTTAAGCAGAGGCTGGATGGCCATCTGTCAGGGGTGATTTGAATGCAATATTCCTGCTTCTTGGCAGGGGGTTGGACTGGATGGCCCAAGAGGTCTCTTCCAACTCTTTGATTCTATGATTCTATGATTCTATCCCAAAGGCTCTGGCTGAGAGCTCACAGCCTCTCAGCCTCACAGCACCAGAGGGGAAAACAGCCCTGAAGTTCCCACAGGACAGCATTACAGAACCACGGAATTCTAGCTGAAATATCTTCACGCCTTGGCTGGTAGGTTTACTTGATGTCCAGACACATTTGGGATTGGTAGTAAGACCCAGACCAGCGAGGCCCAGATGATAGACAGCCTGGGAGAGATTATAAAGGGTTCTTCCTCATGCTGAGAAAGTACAATTAATCCAAGTCAGTGCCAGTCTCTTAAAGACTAGAATAAGAAAGCCTTGAAGTGTTGTTTTAAGATTTGTTATTTGTTCCTTAATAAAGACTTTGTTGTGCCATTAAAGACTCTAAAGACCATCACTTCAGGAAATCCCTAAGAATCTCTCTTTGAGGCACCCCGGCTTCCCACTGGGTTTAAAGTAGGGCTGGGTAACCATGGAAAAATTTGTTTCTAAACTCGATACGTTTTTAAGGGGTCCATCACGTTTCGTTTCTTTAAAAAATTCCGAAATTTTCCTTTTAAAAATTTCGAAATATACGAAATTTTGTAAATTTTGAATCGATTCGTTAATGGCGGACGCAATTGTGCAATATGCTTAAAAAAACCCTCCAAATATGCTAAAAATATGCTGAAAAAACCTCCAAATGGGACAGGGGGAACTTCTGAAGCTTCCCTCTCCCTCTGTTGTTGACTGTTGGTGTGATAAAACAAACAACAACTATAAAACTTGCACCAGGCATGCGAAAATAATTATGAAACAATTTCGAAACAATTTTGAAACAATTCTGAAACAATTTCGAAACAATTTCGAAATAATTACAAAATAAATTGAAAAATTGTTTCGAATCTATTTAACTCCTCACACTATTCCAAAATGGCCCAATATCGGATCGTAAGCAAATTTAAATACGAATTAATAACGAATTATGAAATTAACGAACGAAACCGCCCAGCCCTAGTTTAAAGTATACGTCCTATAGAATAAAAACAATTTGTTCAGACCCAGTGCGCAACAGAACAGCATAGATATAGCTTTATTCATTTGCAGACCACGACTTTGAATTGCTGTTTTGAAATATTTGTGAAATGACAGGAATAAAAATTCCCCCCAGTTGAGATTTGTAACAATCTATATATATAAATTTCCTCCTGGCGTCGTATGAGGAAACAAAACTCAAAAAAACCCCAACGAAACGCCCCCTTCTAAACCCATCCTCCCTCCCCTCCTCCCTCTACCTTCCTCACGTTACCTCCAAGCCACGCCCCCTTCTAATCTGTCAAGGAAGAATCATAGAATCATAGAATCAAAGAGTTGGAAGAGACCTCATGGGCCATCCAGTCCAACCCCATTCTGCCAAGAAGCAGGAATATTGCATTCAAATCACCCCTGACAGGAGAGAAAGAGGGAGGGAAAGAAAGAAGGAAGGAAGGAATGAGGTAGAAAAGGAAGAAAGGAGAGAAAGAGGGAGGGAAAGCAAGAAGGAAGGAATGAGGTAGAAAAGGAAGAAAGGAGAGAAAGAGGGAGGGAAAGAAAAAGGGGGAGGAAGGAAAGTTAGAGAAAGAAGGAAGGAGAGAAGGAAAGAAAAAAGGGAAAGAAGGAAGGAAAGAAGGAGCGAAGGAAGGGGGGAAGATGTAGAGAAAGAGGGAGGGAAGGAAAGATGGAAAGAGAGAAGGAAGAAAAGAGAGACAGCAGAAGAGAAGAAGGAAGGAAAGAGGGAGCGAAGGAAGGGGATAAAATGTAGAGAAAGAGGGAGGGAAAGAAAGGAGGAAAGAGAGAAGGAAGAAAAGAGACACAGCAGAAGAGAAAGAAAAAGGGGGAAGGAAGGAAAGCGATAGAGAAGGAAGGAAGGAGAGAAGGAAAGACGGGAAGGAAGGAAGGAACAGGGAGTGAAGGAAGGAGGGAAAGAAGGGGAGATAGGGGGAAGGTTGGCCACAGCAACGCGTGGCGGGTACAGCTAGTAATCTTTAAAAACCTAACAGCCCTTGTTATCATCTTCCCATTGTGAATTCATCATAGACCTATTCCAGGATAGAGAGCGTTCCACAAGGCACTTCTATAGACACCGCAGGAACGTTCACTCTTGCTTTTGAACAGCGCAGCGATCTTCTCTCCAGATCTTTTGGTGCGACACAAAGAGTTTATCGGTTCTGCTGTGCCGCCTCTGTATGAAAATCTCATTATGTATTTCTAAAAAGAATGCAAGCGACGTGATTTTCAGGAAGTGTAATTACATTTATAACTGAAAGGTATGCTTCCTCACAACATTTGACCTTTCTAATAGGCTAGGCAGGACATGTAATGGATGCTCAGCCTTTAATGGTCTTAGAGGAATGAGCAAAGCTGACCTTTAAATAGGGATCTTACTTAGTGATTGCACCAAGGATGTATTTGGCATGGGGACATTTATAATGGGGATCTAGGCTACCTCCCCGCTCCCTTCACCACATTAAAGATTTGTGGTAGGATCAAAGTGCTTGAGCACCCAAAGAGACATCGGCTGATGCATGCCAGCTGGCTGAAAACAGAAACCTAGGCAACCTCTTCCTTATTTCCAATTGCTAGCTCTATGTTACTTTTGAAATAACAAAGGAGGAAGGAGAAATAAAGAAAAGAATGTATCGTCGAAGGTTTTCATGGCTGGAATCACTGGGTTGTTGTAGGTTTTTTCGGGCTATATGGCCATGGTCTAGAGGCATTCTCTCCTGACGTTTTTTTTTTTTTTGGGGGGCGGGGGGTTCAGAATGCTCACTAGTTAACATCCTGGCCACCGCCCGTTGGACTAACTGAAATTTCCGGGCCATTTTCAAGGGCAGCCCCACGTAGAGCACATTACAGTAGTACAATCTAGAGATGACCAAGGCATGGACCACCTCGACCAGATCAGCCTTTGCAAAGTACGGCCGCAGTTGGCGCACAAGTCTCAATTGTGCAAAAGCCTTCCGGACACCACCGACGCTTGAGCCTCAAGTGTAAGTGATGAATCCAAGAGAACTCCCAAACTGTGGACCTGTGATTTCAGGGGGAGTGTAACCCTGTCCAGCACAGGTTGGCACCCTATACCCTGATCCGGTTTCCGATCGACCAGGAGGACCTCTGTCTTGTCGGGATTGATCTTCAGCTTGTTCTTCCTCATCCAGACAGCCACAGCGGCCAAGCACTCATCCGGCACCCGAGGGGCTTCATTGGAGTTAAGTGGAAATGAGTAATGGAGTTGTGTGTAGAAGAACTACAACTCCCAAACTCAAGGTCAATGCCCACCAAACCCTTCCAGTATTTTCTGTGGTTTTGTATGCCAAATTTGGTTCATTTCCATCATTGGTGGAGTTTAAAATAAGTGAACTATAAATCCCAGCAACTACAACTCCTAAATGACAAAATCAACCCCCCCCCCCCCCCAGTACTAAAATTTGGGTGTATCGCAGCAGTTCTCAACCTGGGGGCCGCGACCCCTCGGGGGGTCGTTTAGCCATTTTCTGGGGGTCGCGAAGCCGCATTAGCTGGCCACGCCCCTCCAAAATGGCGGCCGACCCCCTCCGCCACTGGCATTCCCGCGCGCGAAGCCATCCGCCTGTCTCTCATCTCCTTCTGATGGCAGAAGGAGGTGAGGGATGGGCGAGTGGCTCCTTGGGCGCCCCTCGCCTGCTCTGCTCTCCCGCCGGCCGGTGGGGGGGCGGAGCAGGCGAGGGCCTTTGGAGCAAGGCCTTCTCCAGGCACCCTTGCCTGCTCCGCTCTCCCGCCGGCCGGTGGGGTGCGGAGCAAGCGAGGGCTCTTCGTTGCAGGTGAACTATAAATCCCAGCAACTGCATATCCCAAATGTCAAGGTCTATTTTCCCCAAACTCCACCAGTGTTCACATTGGGGCATATTGAGTATCTGTGCCAAGTGTGGTCCAGATCCATCATTGTGTGAGTCTGCAATGCTCTCTGGATGCAGGTGAACTACATCTCCCAAACTCAAGGTCAGTGCTCACCAGACCATTCCAGTATTTTTCGTTGGTTGTGGGAGTTCTGTGTGCCAAGTTTGGTCCAATTCCATCATTGGTGGAGTTCAAAATGCTCTTTAATTGTAGGTGAACTATAAATCCCAGCAACTACAACTCCCAAATGACATAATCAATTTTCCCTCCAACCTCACCAGTATTCAAATTTGGGCATATTGGATAACGTAAGGTAAAAGTTTTCCCCTGACATTAAGTCAAGTCGTGTCCAACTCTGGGAGTTTGTGCTCAATTTCTAGGCCAAAGAGCCGGTGTTGTTCATAGACACCTCCAAGGTCATGTGGCTGACATGACGGCATGGAGTGCTGTTTTTGGGTATTTGTGCCAAATTTGGTCCAGTGAATGAAAATACATCCTGCATTTCAGATTTTTACATTATGATTCATAACAGTAACACAATTATAATTAGGAAGTAGCAATAATAATAATTTTATGGTTGGGGGTCACCACAACGTGAGGCACTGTATTAAGGGGTCGCGGCATTATGAAGGTTGAGAACCACTGGTGTATCGGGTATTTGTGCTAAATTTGGTCCAGTGAATGGAAATTCATCCTTCCTGCTTATCAGATATTTACATTATGATTCAAAACAGTAGCAAAATTACAGTTATGAAGTGGCAACAAAAATTATTTTATGGTTGGGGGTCACCACAACATGAGGAACTGTATTAAGGGGTCGCGGCAAGAGGAAAGGAGCAGAATTCAAAACGATCTTGACAGATTAGAGAGATGGGCCAAAACTAACAAAATGAAGTTCAACAGTGACAAATGCAAGATACTCCACTTTGGCAGAAAAAAATGAAATGCAAAGCTACAGAATGGGGGACAATGCCTGGCTCGAGAGCAGTACGTGTGAAAAAGATCTTGGAGTCCTCGTGGACAACAAGTTAAACATGAGCCAACAATGTGATGTGGCGGCAAAAAAAGCCAATGGGATTTTGGCCTGCATCAATAGGAGCATAGTGTCTAGATCTAGGGAAGTAATGCTACCCCTCTATTCTGCCTTGGTTAGACCACACCTGGAATATTGTGTCCAGTTCTGGGCACCACAATTGAAGAGAGATATTGACAAGCTGGAATGTGTCCAGAGGAGGGTGACTAAAATGATCAAGGGTCTGGAGAACAAGCCCTATGAGGAGCGGCTTAAAGAGCTGGGCATGTTTAGCCTGAAGAAGAGAAGGCTGAGAGGAGATATGATAGCCATGTATAAATATGTGAGAGGAAGTCACGGAGAGGAGGGAGCAAGCTTGTTTTCTGCTTCCCTGGAGACTAGGACGCGGAACAATGGCTTCAAACTACAAGAGAGGAGATTCCATCTGAACATGAGGAAGAACTTCTGACTGTGAGAGCCGTTCAGCAGTGGAACTCTCTGCCCCGGAGTGTGGTGGAGGCTCCTTCTTTGGAAGCTTTTAAACAGAGGCTGGATGCCATCTGTCAGGGGTGATTTGAATGCAATATTCCTGCTTCTTGGCAGGGGGTTGGACTGGATGGCCCATGAGGTCTCTTCCAACTCTTTGATTCTATGAAACACTGCTATAGAATCACTTTCTAAACAAGAAAGGAACTGTAAAACTCCAAAAACTGGGTAGCAACATAATGCTGAATTTCTGAAGCATCCTCAACGTCAAGGAATATTTCAGTTCCATGCATGGCAAATCACAAATGTACTGCTAGGAGTATTTAAATATGAATGAACTCTTTTGTTGCCATTTATTATTGTTTCTAAAGCACCAAGACAAAAATATTGTTAACAAGAACAGCAACATCAACAGCCTTCAGTAGCAAACCAAGTCTCCAGTGTGGCTAATAGGTGCAAGCCTTGCCCATATGGAAGGAACAAGTACATGGGAGACATATCGTATGCCACACAACAGGAAGATTACTTGACAAGTATTTATAAAGTGTCACCAGCAGCAAATTAATCAGATCTGTAATGTGTGTTTGGATTCATTTATATTGCTGTTGGAAGTCGTATCTCTGGAGCCTCCAACAGATGTGCAAGATTTATTAGCAGGCAGAGGAAGTTCTCACTGGATTAGAAGAAGCTTCTTTTCTCCACTCCCCAAGTACTATTTTTTAAGGTTGCTTTTCCCCACTTCTTTCCTATTTTACTGTGAAGAGACATTTCATATTCAGCGGATCCTCTTTTTTGCAGTTTTTGACTTCTGTCTTGCTCTTCTGGCCCCCAGCGGTAAAATCCATTTCTGACCTACTGTATCCAAAGGAGTGATCTCTAACTGCTATGCTCTTCTCACCAAAACACAAGTATAATTGAGTTTTCTGCCTAGTGAATTCTTAAGATAGTTCCATCTGTGAAGAACATATTGGTGAGATATCATAATTTGTGGAGTCTGAAGTCCATCGTTGTTAGATCCGTATAATCACAGCTGGCTATGTCTGTTCGATGCTGGAAACAAACTGTTGTGATGGGTATCCAGCATTGGGAATTCTCCACAACTGCTCCTGAAATGTGTTACAAACACACCACATTCTTTACCACAAAGGCACACATGTGACAAAACACCTACAACTACACGGCACTTGTTCTTTGATGTTGAAATAATTATCCACCTGGCATTAAACTGAGTTTATGCCGTAGCGCCTGGGGACTATAAAACTCTTAGTGAAAGAGACATAGACGTGACATCTTTCCCGCAGGGGATTGCTTCTTGCCTTCCTTTAAAGAACTGGAACTCCCAAGGACCAAAATAATGTAGATAACTCAAAATAGGTTTTATTGTTCACAAAGAGTTATCCCTTTAAGGCAATAAGCTGGAAGTTTCAAAGGCGTAAAGGAAATATACATTACAGTCTCTGGTTGTCTTGGGTCCAAGGAGATTTCGCAGTTGAGAAGCTTTTCCTGTTCCCTCTTTTCTCAATGACTGCAAAGGTCGGAACAAACACAAACCCCAGTCCAATGGCCTATGTTGAACGCACAGAGTCTTCCTTTTGATGCCAAAGGACCGGTTTGAAGGTGCTTGGGTCTCCTCAATGTTGTCCAGGGCGATCTGGGCATGAAGTATGAGTCCCAAGGGTAAAAACCTTAGAATTGGTGATGAGAGGTAACTTAATTTAGGGCTTTAGAGCCAAGTCTCTTTCTCACATCTATCTGATAGAAAGTTTGATGGTAGAATGGAAGAAGAAAAGCTCTGCCCTCCTCCAGGAAGAGGTGAAGCCAAGCAATTGAGCTGAGGAAGCAATATAACTGGTGCAAACAACATTGATTGACAGCTATAAATAACCAATCAATCCAACTATACATTTACAAACTAGGCAAGTTTGGGCATGTTATACAGTTTAAACCTTTGCACTTTAAAGTTCTACACACAGGTGGCGCCACTTGCGCCGTCACAGAGCTTCCACCACCATTTTTAAAAGAGCCCCCAGTGATGCAATGGGTTTATTTTATTTATCGTGTCAGGAGCGAAACAAACAGTTGTATTGCATTAAAAACAATTAAACAAGCAAAAACACAAAGCTTGTAGACTTGGCATTATATTAAATGTCCTTTGACCAGTAGCTGGCCACTTGGAGTGCCTCTGGTGTTACTATAAGAAGGTCCTCCATTGTGCATGTGGCAGGGCTCAGGCTGCATTGTAGTAGGTGGTCTGTGGTTTGCTCCTCTCCACACTCGCATGTCGTGGATTCCACGTTGTAGCCCCATTTCTGAAGGTTGGCTCTGCATCTCGTGGTGCCAGAGCGCAGTCTGTTCAGCGCCTTCCAAGTCGCCCAGTTTTCTGTGTGCCCAGGAGCGAGTCTCTCATTTGGTATAAGCCATTGGTTGAGGTGCTGGGTTTGATCCTGCCACTTTTGGGCTCTCACTTGCTGAGGTGTTCCAGCGAGTATCTCTGTAGATCTTAGAAAACTATTTCTTGATTTAAGTCGTTGACATGCTGGCTGATACTCAAACAGGGGGTTAAACCAGCATTTCTCAAACTGGAGATCAGGAACCCTAGGGGGGTTGCAAGGGGGTGTCAGAGGGGTCACCAAAGACCATAAGAGATTACAGTAATTTCTTTTGGCCATGAGTGTTCTGTGTGGGAAGTTTGACCCAATTCTATAGTTGGTGGGGTTTAGAATGCACTTTGCTTATAGGTGAACTATAAATCCCAGCAACTACAACTCCCAATTGTCAAGTTCTATTTTCCCCAAACTCCACCAGTGTTCACTTTTGGGCATATTGAGTATTAGTGCCAAGTTTGGTCCAGATTCATTTTCGTTTGAGTCCAAAGTGATCTCTGGATGTAGCTGAACTACAACTCCAAAACTCAAGGTGGGTATATTAAGTATCCATGCCAAGTTTGGTCCACCAAACCCAGTATTTTCTGTTCGTCATGGGAGTTCTGTGTGTCAAGTTTTGTTCAATTCCATCATTAGTGGAGTTCAGAATGCTATTTGATTGTAGGTGAACAATAAACCCCAGTGACTACAAATCCCAAACAAGAAAATCAACCCCCCACCCCCCAAATTCTAACAGTATTCAAATTTGGGCTAATCAGGTATTTGTGCCAAATTTGGTCCAGTGAATGAAAATACATCCTGCATATTAGATATTTGCATTACAGTAGCTTAATTGCAGTTATAAAATAGTTACAAAAATAATGTTATGGTTGGGGGTCACCACAACATGAGGAACTGTATTTTAGGGGTCACAGCATTAGGAAGATTGAGAACCACTGGGTTAAAGCCTTGTGCCAGCAGGACTAAAGAATGACAGATTGGAGGTTCAAATCCAGGGACAGTTGTGGATGAGCTCCTCTGTCAGCTCCAGCTCCACATGTGGGGACATGAGAGAAGCCTCTCACAAGGATGGTAAAACATTTCATAGAATCATAGAATCAAAGAGTTGGAAGAGACTTCATGGGCCATCCAGTCCAACCCCATTCTGCCAAGAAGCAGGAATATTGCATCCAAATCACCCCTGACAGATGGCCATCCAGCCTATGTTTAAAAGCTTCCAAAGAAGGAGCCTCCACCACACTCCGGGGCAGAGAGTTCCACTGCTGAACGGCTCTCACAGTCAGGAAGTTCTTCCTCATGTTCAGGTGGAATCTCCTCTCTTGTAGTTTGAAGCCATTGTTTCATACTGATGAGACGTGATGGATTAGTTATATTGATGTATTGATGTTATATTGATGTATTGTTGTATTGCTATATTGATGTAGTTGCCATGGTTACTGTTTTTAACTGCTAATGTTGTGCACTTTGTATACTGATTTGTTGTAAACCGCTCTGAGTCACCTAAGGGCTGAGAAGAGCGGTATACAAATGAAGTAAATAAATAAATAAATAATAAATTGTTTCGCGTCCCAGTCTCCATGGAAGCAGAAAACAAGCTTGCTCCCTCCTCCCTGTGGCTTCCTCTCACACATTTATATATGCCTATCATATCTCCTCTCAGCCTTCTCTTCTTCAGGCTAAACATGCCCAGCTCCTTAAGCCGCTCCTCATAGGGCTTGTTCTCCAGACCCTTGATCATTTTAGTCGCCCTCCTCTGGACACATTCCAGCTTGTCAACATCTCTCTTGAATTGTGGTGCCCAGAATTGGACACAATATTCCAGGTGTGGTCTAACCAAAGCGGAATAGAGCATGGGGAGCATGACTTCCCTAGATCTAGACACTAGGCTCCTCTTGATGCAGGCCAAAATCCCATTGGCTTTTTAATCTGCTGCCCCCAGGGTAACATCCTTGCAGATGGCCAATTCTCTCACACCAGAGCAATTTGCAGTTTCGCAAGTTGCTCCTTTTTTTTGTCATGTCAGGAGCGACTTGAGAAACTGCAAGTCACTTCTGGTGTGAGAGAATTGGCCGTCCGCAAGGACGTTGCCCAGGGGACGCCTGGATGATTTGATGTCCATGCCTTGGCCACCTCTAGATTGGACTACTGTAATGCGCTCTACGTGGGGCTGCCCTTGAAAACGGCTCAGAAATTCCAACTGGTCCAACGGGCGAGCGGCCAGGATGTTAACTGGTGCTCCTTACAGAGAGAGGTCAACCCTCCTGTTTAAGGAGCTCCATTGGCTGCCTTTTACCTTCCGATCCCAATTCAAGGTGTACGTGCTCACCTACAAAGCCCTAAACGGTTTGGGACCCACCTACCTGTGTGACCGCATCTCCGTATATGAACCCACACGTTCCCTCCAATCATCTGGGGAGGCCCTGCTCACGATCCCACCTGCATCGCAAGCGCGTTTGGTGGGGACGAGGGACAGGGCCTTCTCTATGGTAGCCCCCTGACTCTGGAACCCTCTGCCCAAGGACATCAGACAAGCCCCAACGTTGGCAGTCTTTAGGAAGAGCTTGAAGACGTGGCTGTTCCAGTGTGCCTTTCCAGAATAGGAAATCCCAGCATCATGTCCCAAACGCACTTTACCAGAGATTTAAGATTGCCTGCACATCGCACCTACCCTAAAATCCTTACATTTCACCTGTCATGTCCAGCACTTTTAATTTATTCATTACATTTGGCCCGGCCCTAGTTTTAAATGTGTCATGATGTATTGTTTTGATGTTTTACTGTTATTGCTTTAATGTTTATTGTTTTGCTTTATGAGTTTTATTGTTGTATTTGTTATGCTGTTGTTTTATTGAGAGCCTTGGCCTTTGTAAGCTGGGCCGAGTCCTTTGGGAGATGTTAGTGGGGTAAAAATAAAGATAATAATAATAATAATAATAATAATAATAATAATAATATAATAATAATAATAATAATAATAATAATGTTTTTATCATCCTTGTGGGAGGCTTCTTTCATGTCCCCACATGAGGAGCTGGAGCTGATAGAGGGAGCTCATCCGCCTCTCCCCGGATTTGAACCTGCGTCCTGTCAGTCTCAGCCTTGCCGGCACAGGTGTTTAACCCACTGTGCCACCGGGGGCTCCTAACACACATACACATACACACAAAGAGCCATACAGACACGTTTCATTTTAGCTTTATATCCATGATGCAGAGTCCTTCAAAAGAACAGTCAGGAGTAGGGAAAATCGATTTGATTTTGGCAGGTGATTCTATAACACCTGCCAGTCACCATAGTATCCGGGCTATTTTGGAGTCTCCTGAAATCAGCTTGCATTAAGGCAATGGCTACATTTGGATTGCAGCCCAGGATTCTATCAATATTTAAATGATTTGTTGCAACATTAAAGATGCGTCGTCCCCCTTCTCTCACTTGCCATTTGCATGTTAAACCCTCATCAAAATGAGAACCAACAACGCAAATTAATAGGGCCTCCCAATTCATTTCGCCATCTCTTCCCTGCTCTCCATTGTTGTTAATGATGGTGTTTTAAAACAAGGAAAGCCTTACATTTTGCAATAACAGGCTCCTCTCTATAATAACGGTGCAATTCCTCCCTTGTATGATGTGAGACGAGATAAGCCGTCTCAGATGAAACTCTGCTGGGGCTTTACAGTGGCTTCGGTGGTTGACGGGCTGTTGGAAAGCATTTATTGCCAGCCCAAGGTGCCAATGCCAAGTTATTACAGCTGCTATGAAATGTATTTCATTCAGTTCCTTGGGACAAATAAAACACAATGCCAAGAAGAAACAGCCAAATGCCCTTTCAGAGGAGAATGCTCCCATTGCTTGGGTACCTTGGACTATAGAAACCAAAATAAACTCCAAACAAGAGCTTTAGAATTCCGTATTAATAAATCAATAGATAGGAATTTGGTGGAGAGGTTTTGTGCTCCCTTCCTTATTACATTTTATTGGTAGTAGTCCCTGGTGGTGCAGTGGGTTAAACTGCTGAAATTGCTGACCGAAAGGTCAGTGGTTCAAACCTGGGAAGTAGGATGAGCTCCCACTGTTAACCCCAGCTTCCACCAACCTAGCAGTTTGAAAACATGCAAATGTGAGTAGATCAATAGCTCTGGCAGGAAGGTAATGCCACTCCATGCAGTCATGCTGATCACATGAACTTGGAGGTGTTTGCAGTCAACGCCGCCTCTTCGGCTTAGAAATGGAGATTAGCACCACCCACCAGAGTTGGGCACAACTAGACGTAATGTCAAGGGGAAACCTTTACCTTTGTTTTAGACATTAAAAGAATACTGAAAAATATTCAAATTAAATTACTCAAAAACATGGCGAGAAATCCTGATGAAAAGAATTCTGAACTGCTGTGAATATAGAATCATAGAATAATTAACGGTTCTGGCCCAGTTTACTTGTCCGAACGTATCTCCCGCTACTATCCACCTAGGGCCCTAAGATCATCTGAGGAGACTCTGCTCATTGTCCCCCCATTGTCACAAACTCTAAAATTGCAACAGCACAACAACAGAGAGGAAGCAGGCAGGGACATCTAATTACAAAAGTTTGCTCCAGGCACAGTCAGCCCATTGTATGCTAATCAAAGTGGTCAGTTGAAACATTCACACCTAGTTCCAGCAGACAAGAGTCCTTTGTCTCACCCTGGTCATCCCACAGATATATCAACCCTTTTTCCTAGTTCCAACAGACCTCACTACCTCTGAGGATGCTTGCCATAGATGCAGGAGAAATGTCAGGAGAGAATGCCTCTAGACCATGGCCATACAGCCCAAAAAATACCTACAACAACTCAGTTATTCCGGCCATGAAAGCCTTCGACAATACAATGTGCAGAGTGCTGTGTGATCAGGAATACCATCAGAAGGTGACTGTCCTGCTTCAATGACAATTTGACTGCTTTGTGTAGTAAAGTCCTCTCTCTCATTCCAAACTGAAGGAGGAGGGGGGTGGATTTGATTCATAATAGAGCTAAGCAACAATTTGGAAAGTATCATATTGTAAATTACATCATTATGAAAGGTAGGGAACATTGCCTTTTGCAATGTGATTGCTGGAAATGTTGAAATGAAATCCCCAGTCTTCCATGTGAGTGAGACTCCTCTGAAAAACCTCTTTGTTTGCACAGGTTCTTTTGCTATGACAGCAATGCCCTTGAGTGCCTCGGCATTTTTCATTCTTTAGCTTGTGCAAACTGATCATGTTTGCCATACGAAATATTGACAGACCACAGATGTGGAACCCCCACGATGCCATTTCACAATGCCATTTTACAAGACAGTGCCACCTTTTAAGAAACAACCTGTCAGAAGATCTGGCTCTCCAAAATTAACTTGCTGTTGCTCTAATTGTTGAGAAGCAAATCATAGAGTAAACACACAAATAACAAAAACATTTAGTCACCAGCCAATCCCTCTCCAATGCCAGAAATACAGCTTAATGGTGTAACATTAGAAAATGTTGATCATTTCCGCTACCTTGGCAGCCAGTTCTCCACAAAAGTCAACATTGACACTAAAATACAACACCGCCTGAGCTCTGCGAGTGCAGCATTTTTCCGAATGAAGCAGAGAGTGTTTGAGGACCGGGACATCCATAGGGAGACCAAGGGGCTTGTCTATAAAGCTACTAGCTGTCCCCTGCCAGGTACTGCTGTGGCCCAGTCTGTTGATCTGGAAAATAAAGTAATGAGAAAGTGTTGGTTTTTAATATATGTAATATCTTTCGAGCCCCCGGTGGTGCAGTGGGTTAAATCACTGAGCTGCTGAGCTTGTTGATCGAAAGGTCGCAGGTTCGATTCCGGGGAGCGGCGTGAGCTTCTGCTGTCAGCCCTAGCTTCTGCCAACCTAGCAGTTCGAAAACATGCAAATGTGAGTAGATCAATAGGTACCGCTCCGGCGGGAAGGTAACGGCGCTCCATGCAGTCATGCTGACCACATGACCTTGGAGGTGTTTACGGACAACGCTGGCTCTTCGGCTTAGAAATGGAGATGAGCACCACACCCCAGAGTCAGACATGACTGGACTTAATGTCACGGGACTACCTTTACCTACCTTTACCTTAATATCTTTATGTTTGTGGGTAAACAGTATTTCTTGTTGTTTCTTTCTCAGTGTTGATGTGAAGATTGTCTGGTTTGCCCACCCTGGAACATGCCACATATCATTGTCCTTCTTTAGGGTCCCTTTCACATCTAGGATACTATATCTCTGTGTCTGTGAATCATTTATATCTATCTACATCTATGGTTGGATGGCTCTTCGTCAGGAGGGCTTTGATTATGTTTTCTTGCCGTGGTGAAGGGAGTTGGACTGGATGGCCTTAAGTATTTTCTGTTGGTATTGGGGGTTCTCTGTAGGAAGTGTGCCCCAATTCTGTCGTTGGTGGGGTACAGAATGCTCTTTGATTGTAAGTGAACTATAAATCCCAATAACTACAACTCCCAAATGTCAAGGTCTATTTCCCCCAAACTCCATCGGTGTTCATATTTGGGCATATGGAATATTTGTGCTAAGTTTGGTCTAGATCCTTCATTGTTTGAGATCACAGTGCTCTCTGGATGAACTACAACTCCCAACCTCAAGGTCAATGCCCACCAAACCCTTCTAGTATTTTCTGTTGGTCATGGGAGTCCTGTGTGCCACGTTTGTTCAATTCCATCATTGGTGGAGTTCAGAATGCTCTTTGATTGTAGGTGAACTATAAATCCCAGCAACTACAACTCCCAAATGACAAAATCATATTTTTGAGTGATGGTCACTCCTTGTGTTGTGAGATGTTTTGTTGCCAAATTTGGTGTGATTTCGTTCATTGGTTCTTTTGTTCTTAAGGTACTCATTATGCACAGAGCATTTTATATATATAGATTTCCCCCTCAAATATTTGTTGCCTGCGAAACGTGGACTGTCTACAGACATCACATGCAACTCTTGCAATGATTCCATCAGTGCTGCCTCTGAAAAATCCTGCAAATATCTTGGGAAGACAAGTGGACAAATGTCAATGTGCTGGAAGAAGCAAAGACCACCAGCATTGAAGCGATGGTCCTCCACCATCAACTCTGCTGGACTGACCACACTGTCTGGATGCCTGACCACCATCTCCCAAAGCAGTTGCTCTACTCCAAACTCAAGAATGGAAAACAGAATGTTGGAGGACAGGAAAAGAGATTTAAAGATGGGCTCAAAGCCAACCTTAAAAACTATGGCATAGACACTGAGAACTGGGAAGCCTGGCCCTTGAGTTCTCCAGCTGGAGGTCAGCTGTGACCAGCAGTGCTGTAGAATTTGAAGAGGCATGAATGGAAGGCGAAAAAGAGAAACATGCCAAGAGGAAGACGCATCAAGCCAAACTCGACCAAGACTACCTTCCACCTGGAAACCGATGCCCTCACTGCGGGAGAAGATGCAGATCAAGAATAGGGCTCCACAGTCACCTATGAACGCAACAGTACACTGATCTTGGAAGACTATCTTACTCGGACAATGAGGGATCGCCTAGGTAAGTAAGTAAAGTAACAACATTTCCTTAAGGTAATGCCTTTGAAATACTGTTGCCCCACTGTCCCCTCTAGCTGGTAAGAAAAAAGTTCTCAAAGATTAGATCCATGAAGAAATGACTTCAGATGACTTCTGCAGTTTACAGCTAGTTTGAAGACATCTTATACTTACAGCACACAAGCACTCAGTCATATATTTCCTCTATCATTAACCCATATGTGGGATTTGAAAATGTTATTTACCGAATCTATTCAGCAAAGCTGGAGCACTAAAGCGCAATCTGGAAATAGCAGAGCATTGCTGCTGTACATTGCATTTAACTATAATGTCCTTTTTTCCAATACAGGAGACTATTGAAAGGGCTACAGGACACTGAGGGGGAAAACTAATCAAAATGCTCGTGTCCAACGATGAAACATGTAGCAGATGGAGAAGGACATGAGCTATATAGCATAGCAATGCAGATGAAAATATTCTCCACGTTAGTTGATGCCGTTTGCAAAATTAGATGCCCTCTTCCCCATTAGTTTGTATCCAGAAGTCTTGATGGAATGGACCATATGTGCAAATGGGTTCCTTTGTGACTATAGAATCCAACAGTATACAACAGCGTTTCACAACCTGGGGGTTAGGGCCCCTGGAGGGGTCGCAAGGGGGTGTCAGAGGGGTCGCCAAAGACTTTCTGTTAGTCATGGGGGTTCTGTGTGGGAAGTTTGGCCTAATTCTAACCTTGGTGGGGTTCACAATGCTCTTTGATTGTAGGTGAACTATAAATCCCAGTAACTACAACTCCCAATGTCAAGGTCTATTTTCCCCAAACTCTAGCAGAGTTCACTTTGGGGCATATTGATTTTCATTCAAATTTGGTCCAGATGCATTATTGTTTGAGTCCACAGTGGTCTTGGGATGTAGGTGAACTACAACTCCAAAGCACAAGGTCAGTGCCCATCACACTCTTCCAGCAATTTATTTACTTATTTATTTACTTCGCTTGTATACCACTCTTCTCAGCCCTTAGGCGACTCAGAGCGGTTAATTTTCTGTTGGTAATGGGAATTCTGTGTGCCAAGTTTGGTTCAATTCCATCATTGGTGGAGTTCGGAATGCTCTTTGATTGTAGGTGAACTATAAATCCCAGTAACTACAACTCCCAATGTAAAGGTCTATTTTCCCCAAACTCTAGCAGAGTTCACTTTAGGGCATATTGATTTTCATGTCAAATTTGGTCCAGATTTATTATTGTTTGAGTCCACAGTGCTCTTGGGATGTAGGTGAACTACAACTCCAAAACTCAAGGTCAGATCCCATCACACCCTTCCAGCATTTTCTGTTGATAATGGGAATTCTGTGTGCCAAGTTTGGTTCAATTCCATCATTGGTGGAGTTAGGTATGCTCTTTGATTGTAGGTGAACTATAAATCCCAGCAACTACAACTCCCAAATGACAAAATCAATCCCCCACCCAATGCCCCCAGTGTTCAAATTTGGGTATATCAGGTATTTTTGCCAAATTTGGTCCAGTGAATGAAAATACATCCTGCATTTCAGATATTTACATTATGCTTCATAACAGTAGCAAAATTACAGTTGTGATGTTGTCATGAAAATAATTTGCTGGTTGGGGGTCACCACAACATGAGGAACAGGGGAGAATCTAAAATGGAGATCTTTCCCTGGGAGAAAAGGCGGTTCCTAAATTCAAAGAGCTGCTCTCTAAGCCAATCATTGCAAAGAGGCCTGCAAACTCTGATACTATTAACCTTTAGGACTCTTGCAAAGCTGCAGCAGCCCTGGGAGAAAATGCAAGAGAAAGCAACCTCAAGCAACTATAAAGTAAGGCAAATCAGGCTTCTGGGAGATGGAACATTCACAGAGACACATTGATTAAACAGTTATTGTCTGCCTTTCTTTTGACATATAAATTCTAACCTGGAAATAGAAGCCATTGCAGGAACCTCTATGATAGCTGAAAAATGAAGTAAACCAGATGATCTATCTCCCTTTTCAAGTGCAGAACATTTTCCAACATTAACCAAGACCTGAAGAGAAGAACGGCCAAATGCTCTATGACATATTCCTGGCCTGAACGGATTCCTGCTTGAGACAAATAACAATTCACTTTTGTGCTTGGATGTAAACAAGCAGCCAACCTAATCATTCACAAAAATTACATCCTTGGAAAAAGTATAGACCTGCTTTTTCAGATGAATGCCCCAAATGGATAGTCTCACTTGTCAGCCAGACAGAAACATCTATAGGAATAATATAGGCAATTTTGTTCGAAACTTTTTAGCAGTGCTTGAATATGGGTAGAGGATTAGGAATGCTGCCTCTTCTAGAGGCAGTGAGAAAGTGAATGTAATGTTAAACAGGAGAAAAGCTCCCCCTCTCCAACATTTTCTTAAAAATATAGTCTTCACTGCCAATGTAATGTTCAAGAATTGGTTATAAATTCTTTCCTGGAGACTTTTTACCCCTATTGAAAATTGATTGAACTTTTTTATGTAACTGCCTTTGAAGACTATAAACAATTAAAGTTTATAAGAGGGAGCAATAAAAAACTGTTCCTCTTTTATATTTGCATTTATGGTGGTGGAACAACCAGAATAACTTACTACTGGAGATGTTTGTTCAGCAAGTAATGGCGGCTGAAACGCTTATATATGGCAACTAGGCAGATTCCATCTTTGTCATATAGTGTCGTGTTTAAAAAATAAATCTGAAACATGCATTGCAAAGCAGAATTTGCACAAAACAACCACAATGTGAATCAGGTGTGACCATGCATGATCGAGAGAAGTGCTTCTGTGAGGACTAACCAACTGAATCGTTTTGGTAAAGGTCCTGTAAGAGTTCAGTTTTGGACAATTATCATAGGTAATCACTCATGACAGTGAAGATATCTGCCCTTGCGCTATGCTACTCTGCTGCTGAGTATGCATGCCCAGTGTGGAACACATCTCACCACACTAAAACAGTGGATGTGGCTCTTAATGAGACATGCCGCATTATCACGGGGTGTCTGCGCCCTACACCACTGGAGAAATTACACTGTCTAGCCAGTATTGCACCACCTGACATCCGCCGGGAAGTAGCAGCCAATAGTGAAAGGACCAAGGCAGAGACATCTCCAGCTCATCCCCTGTTTGGGTATCAGCCAGCACGTCAACGACTTAAATCATGAAATAGTTTTCTAAGATCTACAGAGGCACTCGCTGGAACACCTCAGCAAGCGAGAGTCCAAAAGTGGCAGGCTCAAACCCAGAACCTCAACCAATGGCTGATACCAAATGAGAGACTCCCCCTGGGCACACAGAGGACTGGGCGACTTGGAAGGCGTTCAACAGACTGCGCTCTGGCACCACGAGATGCAGAGCCAACCTCAAGAAATGGGGCTACAAAGTGGAATCCATGACATGCGAGTGTGGAGAGGAGCAAACCACTGACCACCTGCTGCAATGCAACCTGAGCCCTGCCACATGCACAATGGAGGACCTCTTGCAGCAACACCAGAAGCACTCCAAGTGGCCAGATACTGATACTGGTTAAAGGACATTTAACCAACTACCAAACTTGCAAGCTTTGTGTTTTGTCTGTTTGTTTGTTTGTTTGTTTTGTTCTGTTAGAAATGTAATACAATTGACTGGTTGCCCTGACACGACAAATAAATAAATACTCATGACTAAGTATGTTTGTTTTGGCGGTGGGTCCACAAGTGATTGCAGAGAACTATTTCTGTATTTCTAGCAGCCTTAAAAACTGTGGCATAGATACCGAGAACTGGGAAGCCCTGGCCCTTGAGTGCTCTAGCTGGAGGTCAGCTGTGACCAGCAGTGCTGCAGAACCTGAAGAGACACAAACGGAAGACAAGAGGGATAAATGTGCCAAGAGGAAGGCACGTCAAACCAACCCTGACTGGGACCACCTTCCATCTGGAAACCGATGTCCTCACTGCAGGAGAACATGCACATCAAGATCGTCTACAGTTCCACAGCCAAGACATTACACTTGGAGAGCAATCATTCTCAGACAATGAAGGGTCACCTAAGTAAGTAAGTAAGTAAGAAAGAAAGAAAGAAAGAAAGAAAGAAAGAAAGAAAGAAAGAAAGAAAGAAAGTATAGACTTATTCTGGAACCTCATGATCTTTCACAGTAAGCACATACATTTACGGATGGGAAGTGGTCCCAGCAAGGGTTTGCTTGGTGCACTGTCCTCTATTTTGCCTCTTCAAAATCCACTGACCTCCTCTTGCAATTCTTGAGGACCAGTGCTTCCCAGTTCTCAGTGTTTCTTCCACATGTTTTAAGATTAGCTTTAAGCCCATCTTTAATTCTCTTTTGCTGTCCACTGAAATTCTATTTTCCATTCTTTAGTTGAGAGCATAGTGACTGCTTTGGGAGACAATGATCAGGCATTCAAACAAGATGGCTGGTCAGTGAAATTAATAGCAGAGGATCATCGCTTCAGTGCTGGTGGTGTTTGTTTTTTCCAGAATGCTGATATTTGTTTACCCGTCTTCTTCCCAAGATATTTGCAATTTTTTTTTTCAGAGGCAACACTGGTGGAATCTTTCCAGAAATTGAGAGTAATGTTTGTAGATAGTCCGTGTTCCTCATGTTAGGGACCCCAATTCAGGGTCCCTGCATTGGGTCTGGTCACAGGAGGCGGATAGACAAACACCCAGTCTCAGGAGAAGTACAAAAGCAAAGTTTATTTTCATCATGATCATGAAGAGACGGCCAGCCATACCAAACACGCAGGTCTTGGTACTTTCAAGAGGCTGCCGCACCCAGTGTCCCTCAAACTCACATTATATAGACAAGACTCACAATACTGCAGAAATAGTTATCCAATTAAAAGCTCCACTTAGGCTTAATTCTTTATTTAACACATTGACTAACTTTCTAATTCCTTATTTGGCACATTGACTAACCGACTTCTTGTAAATCACATGATTTCTTGACAATGGAAAGTACAAGACCCAAATAGCTCTTTCCCCCCATATGTGGTAATAGACACTTTGTCAGCTTTTTAGCCTTCTGCCTGAACTGTCTTGTGAAAGTTGTTGATTGCACATGTTTCTTAGGTGCTAACCACAAATGTTCCAGACAGGATGGACCCTTAGCAGAAACTCATTTCTAAATACAGAGGGGGTACATATTTAACTTTGATTTCTCTAGTTTTGTGATCATTCAGGCATAGAACAGAATTGGAAGGACAATAACTTTATAAAAAAGCATGTTCACATCTCAAATGTCCAGATCTTCAAATACTTTCTGCTTCATTTGAAAAAAAAAGTTGCACTTGCAGATCTCAGATGGTGTTTGTATTTCAGCATCAGTGTTAACTTTTGTGGAGAGATGGCTGCTGATGTGGTATAAATGGTCAACATTCTGTAATGTTACACCATGAAGCAGAGAGATTAGTTAGCCTGCTGGTCGAGCACTTTGGTTTTCTTGATGTTCAGTGAGAGGCCAAGCTTTTCATATGCTTCTGCAAAGGTGTGTAAAGTGGCTTTTAGATCTTCTTCTGGATATCATCAACATACTGGAGTTCTAACAAAAGTTGTTTTGACTTTGTTTTTGGCTTTCAGCCTATAAGCTGTCATAGATGGGAGTGCACTTTCTCTAGAGAAACTGGGTGTATTCTGTTGTGACATTGTTCTCAGTGTTAATCTCTGTCACTGAAGACACTTATTGTGAGTTACGTTCATTCATGTACATTAGTAACATAAAAGTGGGCTGTTGCGTTTTATTTTGTGTGGGATTGCTGCTCACCTAGTTTGCAATTTTAGACTAATAGACTCAGCATTGTTCCATCCATTTCAACTCCATTCTGCTGGAATATACAAACAAAACCTTCCTGATAAATGTCCGTCTAGACTCTCTTTAAAAATTTCCAAAGGACATTAGAAAATGTTGACCATTTCCACTACCTCGACAGCCACCTCTCCACAAAAGTCAACATTGACACTGAAATTCAACACCACCTGAGCTCTGCGAGTGCAGCATTTTTTCAAATGAAGCTGAGAGTGTTTGAGGACCGGGACATTTGTAGGGAGACCAAGGGGCTTGTTTATAAAGCTATTGTCCTCCCAACCCTGCTATATGCCTGTGAGATGTGGACAGTCTACAGACGCCACATGCAACTCCTGGAACGATTCCATCAGCGCTGCCTCCAAAAAATCCTGCAGATCTCTTGGGAAGACAGGTGGACAAATGTCAGCATGCTAGAAGAAGCAAAAACCACCAGCATTGAAGTGATGGTCCTCCGCCATCAACTCCGCTGAAGTGGTCATGTTGTCCGGATGCTCGACCACCGTCTCCCAAAGCAGTTGCTCTACTCCAAACTCAAGAACGGAAAACGGAATGTTGGTGGGCAGGAAAAGAGATTGAAAGACGGACTCAAAGCCAACCTTAAAAACTCTGGCATAGACACTGAGAACTGGGAAGCCCTGGCCCATGAGCACTCCAGCTGGAGGCCAGCTGTGACCAGCAGTGCTGCAGAATTTGAAGAGGCACGAATGGAGGGCGAGAAATGTGCCGAGAGGAAGGCATGTTCAGCCAACCCTGACCGGGACCGCCTTCCACCTGGAAACCGATGTCCTCACTGCAGGAGAAGATGCAGATCAAGAATAGGGCTCCACAGTCACCAACGGACCCACCCTAAGGTTACTACTCTTGGAGGACCATCATCCTCGGACTATGAGGGATCGCCTAAGTAAGTAGGTAAGTAAGTAAGAAAGGTGTCAAACTGTCTCATTTTTGCAGTGCATGTGCACCTTAAGCAAGGAAAAGGGAAAAAAAGATAAAAGCTTCTCTCCTCTTATACTTCTGGATTTCGTACCAAGCTTAAAAGCTGGTATGGTTTTCACTGAGGATGGAGAGAAAGAGAAAATCAACTATTTTACCCAAATTAAATAATACTGCACAAGAATGGAGAGAGAATAATTGTCTATTCAAATCCATGCTCTCCAGCTCACAGGTGATAACAGCTTAAACATTAATTCATCGGAGAATATTATGTGTTAAGAATGGCGCACAAAGTTAATTAAGACTTGGAAGCTTTTAAGACTGATCCTTAACTGGCATAAATCTGCATAGCTCTATTGACTTTCAGAGGACTTATTCTGTCTTATCCCAGATGAGAATTCAGCCTTTGATTTAAAACACACACATACCGCCTTCAGATCTCCAGAGCATTCAAGGTAAAACGTATACATAAACTTAATATATATATATATATATGCATGAGATTACATATGCATCATTCAGCAGCATATTACTGGAATCTGTTTCAATATGATAATGCTGGAAGAGAAAGAATGCAATGATATTATGTCTCAGGGTTAAGATTGTTATTTGACATGCTTGCTTGTTGTGTGCGTTTTGTTTATGTTTATGTTATGATCTTTGTCATAAACACATAATTCAAGGCAGTTGCTCTTACTCAACATTTGGTCCTCCATGTGTTTGGCCAAATGACAGGAATTCTGGGAGCTGAAGTCCAAAATACTTGGAGGAAGGAACAAAAGTTGGGAACCACTCATCACATTGAGAGGGGAAAGCATTAATGACTCTCCCTTTAAAAGTAGAGAATGGCCCCCTATTATTATTATTATTATTATTATTATTATTATTATTATTGACACAAAAGCACAGTATGTCACAGCAAACGAGATCTATATGCGGGATTTCGTATCACAAAATCACAAGTCGATCACTTACCAAGCGTCTAGGACTGTGTGATGTATTTTCAAATGATGCACGCAGATCCAAGTCAAGTGGCCTTTTGCAGTTGACAGATCGTGATTTTGTCAATGTTTATTGTTTCCAAATGCCGGCTGAGATCTTTTGGCACGGCACCCAGTGCGCCAATGACCACTGAGACCACCTAGACAGGTTTATGCAGTCAGAGCCTTTGCCGTTTGATTTTGAGGTCTTGATAGCTGCTGAGCTTTTCCTGTTGTTTTTCCTCAATGCGACTGTCACCTAGAATGGTGACATCAATAATCCAGACGTTTTTTCTTTTCCGCAATTGTGATGTTTGGTGTATTGTGTTCCAAATCTTTGTCAGTCTGGATTCGAAAGTCCCACAGTATTTTTGCATGTTCATTTTCCACGACCTTTGCGGGTTTATGGTCACACCAATTCTTGGCTGCTGGCAGGTGGTACTTTTGGCATAAGTTCCAGTGAATCATCTGGGCCACAGAGTTGTGCCTCTGTTTGTAGTCCGTCTGTGCGATTTTCTTGCAACAGTTGAGGAGATGGTCCATGGTTACATCAGCTTCCTTGCAAAGTCTGCATTTTGGGTCATCAGCTGATTTTTCAATCCTGGCCTTAATGGCATTGGTTCTGATGGCTTGCTCCTGGGCTGCAAGAATCAGGCCTTCTTCTGTCTCCTTCTTCAGGGTTCCATTCATGAGCCATCACCAGGTCTTCTCCTTGTCAACTTTTCCTTCAATCTTCTCAAGGAACTGCCCATGCAAGGCTTTGTTGTGCCAGCTGTCAGCTCTCAGTTTTCTTGTGTGAGTATACAAAGAGCAACGAAAGCAGCAGGTTCCATTTATAAGCTGTACCATCATAGATATCCAGGCACAATCAGACCTGCCCTGGAAGTCTTTAAAACAAAAATAATGCCAGCACTTATATTTGGGGCTAAACTTCACAATATCAATGTTCACAATCAGACCTGCCCTGGAAGTCTTTAAAACAAAAATAATGCCAGCATTTATATTTGGGGCTGAAATTTGGGGGCACATCAATCTGGCTAAGATTGAAGCCTTCCAAGTGAAGCAGCTTCGCACCTTCCTGGGCCTTTCCAGAACAACGCTGACGGCGGCAGTAAGGGCTGAGCTAGGAATACTCCCAGTAAAAGCTCAAATTCTAATGAGACAGTTTAATTACTGGTCAAAAGTAAACTCTATGGATCCCAGTAGACTTCCTCACCTATGTCTAGAGGATCAAGTCCAGCATGACCAGAAGTCATCGTGGATGGCGGCTCTGAATAATGAGCTGGCTGGATTCGGTCTGCCTTTGCAATTTCTGGGTGTTTTGGGTCCGGGGGCAGGGCAAGTGCTCAAGCGGCGCATTCGGGATGTCTATGCACAGCTGGACCTAGAGAGCATAGGTAGGTCTTCAGCCACAAGGTTTTTAGCTTCCCACAAAAGGAATATTCATTTAGAGCACTACCTAACTATTCCACTTCCTCTACCCTTAAGAAGAATATATACTAGGGCGAGGTTTGAACAACTCGGTACTATGGTGCAAACCGGGCGCTACTGTAACATCCCAAGAAGGGAGAGATTCTGCGTCTGGGGAGAACAAACAGTGGAAGACATTGAGCATTTCTTAACTGACTGTCCAGCATATACTGATCTGCAAGACAGATATTTACATCCAATATTATCCAACTGCAGGTCCCCCAACAGAAATGATATTCTGACATCCCTCTTGCAAGGGCAGGAAAGATCCAGCATCATCAGAGGAAGCCTTTTTAGTCTGAAAGCTATTAAGAAAAGAGCAGATTTCCTGAAAGAAGAACCAGGAAAATAAGATTCTGACTATAAATAGAAGGTCGGCTGCTGTCCTCACCTTGTTGCCTTGTTTTTTACTCGTGTTCTATTTTGAAATGGTCATATGACTGATCAAATAAATAAATAATAAATAAATAAATAAATAATAATAATAATAATAATTAAAAGCACGGTTTTGTGTGCATTTTCCAACACTTTTAAAGTCCCGCACTCCCTCCTTTCTCAAAATCCCGTGGGTTGAGGGAGATAAGAAACTGTGGCAACTTCTCTTCAAAGTCCGCTTCATGTCCTCCCTCTCTTAATAATAAAAAAGCTCTTTTTAAGCCCACGAAATAAATAAATAAAAAACCAACAAAATAAACAGGCAAGTTCTGAAAGACTCAGGTTATTGATTCCTTTGAATGAGCCCTGGATGGCACGAGCTTGATCCCTTCATTCATATTTTATGGGTAATGAAAAAGAGGTTAATGCTGTTATGTTTATCAGATAATGTTTAAAAACTCACTGGGGCCCACAAAAAAGGGCCTAAATAAATTGTGAGGCTTAACTGTGCAGATGGCTATGTCCCAGAAGGCTTTGTAAATCCATGGTTTTAGAATCCCAGTTTGAGCTTTACAAATGTTTTATTTAATTCTATACAATATTTGACACTGAGTTCTTTTCCTGCGCGAAAATTCAGTCAATCAGAAAAGACAGCCAGGAGCAGTCTAGCCTCGTGATTCTAAACACATTTATTTGGAAATAAGCTGTGCAAACTCTCCAAGGAAGCTTTCAGCCCAAAGCTTTTCCTTCACAATCAAAATTCGGGGGGTTATCTTGGGAAGCTGAACTCTTGCTTCTGAGAACACAGCTTTGTATACCTGCGTAGGGGTGTTTAGGGCATATTTTGTTATCAAAATGCAATTCAAAGTAGATGTTTTGGAGAGTGAGACCTGAAATCGGGAGGATATAGTATCATTCAGAGCTTGGAAGAGTTGCAAAGGTGGGTATTGTGTTCCCTGCAGACTGCATACAATCTGGAGTCCGTTTATGGTGGCTTTCATGGTCCACGTCACGTTTTGCCTGCATCTGTGGCTGACATCAGTTTTATTTTCTCTCTCCCCCCCCCCCAATTTTTTCACATCTTTGGTACATTTTTGGCAGATAAACCTCACTAAGGAACTTCAATATGTTTAGTTATATATTCCCTCACTTATCGTGGAGGTTACATTCCAGGACCCTGTTTAGCTGGTATTGCACCACCTGACATCCACCAGGAAGTAGCAGCCAATAGTGAAAGGATCAATGCAGTGACATCTCCAGCTCATCCCTTGTTTGGGTATCAGCCAGCACATCAACGACTTAAATCAAGAAATAGTTTTCTAAGATCTACAGAGACACTCGCTGGAACACCTCAGCAAGCGAGAGTCCAAAAGTGGCAGGCTCAAACCCAGAACCTCAACCAATGGCTGATACCAAATGAGAAACTCCCCCCTGGGCACACAGAAGACGCTGGGAAATAGCAGCCAATAGTGAAAGAACCAAGGCAGTGACATCTCCAGCTCATCCCTTGTTTGGGTATCAGCCAGCACGTAACAACTTAAATCAAGAAATAGTTTTCTAAGATCTACAGAGACACTCGCTGGAACACCTCAGCAACCGAAAGTCCAAAAGTGGCAGGCTCAAACCCAGAACCTCAATCAATGGCTGATACCAAATGAGAGACTCCCCTGGGCACACAGAAGACTGGGCAACTTGGAAGGTGCTGAACAGACTGCGCTCTGGCACCACGAGATGCAGAGCCAACCTCAAGAAATTGGGCTACAAAGTGGAATCCACGACATGCGAGTGTGGAGAGGAGCAAACCACTGACCACCTGCTGCAATGCAACCTGAGCCCTGCCACATGCACAATGGAGGACCTTCTTGCAGCAACACCAGAGGCACTCCAAGTGGCCAGATACTGGTCAAAGGACATTTAATCAACTACCAAACTTACAAACTTTCTGTTTGTTTGTTTTGTTCTGTTAGAAATGTAATACAGTTGTCTGGTTGCCCCTGACATGATAAATAATATTCCAGGACCAGCCGCGATACGTGAAAAACCATGATATAGGGATGCTATCTATATAAATAAAAATGTAATGTTCGTTTGTGGGATTAACATAACTCAAAAACCACTGGACGAATTGAGACCAAATTTGGACACAAGACACCTCTCAGGCCAACGAGTGACCATCACTTATAAAAACACTGAAAAACACAGCAAAAGGGAGTTTAAAAGCCAAAAATTAAAAAAAAAAACAGTGCATGCGCAAAACCACATATATACACATATACACAGATATATACACACACATATACACATATATACTAGGGCTGGGCGGTTTCATTTTGTTAATTCGTAATTCGTTAAAAATTCTTTATTTTTTTTGTTTACGAAGCGATAATGAACCATTCTGGAGCAACTTAAAAACGAAACGAATTTTTCAATTCGTTTCGTAAATGCTTCGTATTTCGTTATGTATTCGTTTCGTTATTGGTTTGAGGTCGTTTCGTTATAATTTCCGCATGTCTGGGGCAAGTTTTTTGTTTAATTAGTGAAAAAAAATTATAATATCACACCAACAGTCAACAACAGAGGGAGAGGGAAGCTTCAGAAGTTTTTTTTAGCGTATTGCGCGATCGCGGCCGCCATTAACGAATCGATTCGTTATTGTTTCGTTATTGTTTTGTAATTTTTTTTACCATTTACAAAATTTCGTAAATATCGAACTTTTTTAAAGGAAAATTTCGGAATTCTTTTAAATATCGAAACGCAAAAAACCCCAAAAAACGAATCGATTTTAGAAACAATTTTTTTCCGTTGTTACCCAGGCCTAATATATACATACAAAACACATATACACAGACTGGACCACAGCAACATGTGGCAGGGGATGGCTACTATATATAAAATCAGAAATGTCTTCTTCGACTTACCGGGCAAGGGCTGTTGTGGTGGTGGATGCCTTCCTGCCAGCCATGCTGCTTTGCAAGGGACTTCTTCCCAGAAGCCCCCTGCGCAGTGTGAAGTTCCCCCGCAACTTGACCAGCTGGCCAACCAGTGACAGATCCTGCCCTGCCCCTGGATTGGACAGGGCTGGCTTCCCCACCTTGCCCCAGCAGCCTTTGCAGCACTGCCCTGGGCCTCCGTGGCTGCTGGGGTGAAGTGGGGAAGCCAGCCTTGGCCGATCCAACCAGCAGCAGGTCCCATTCTTACATCGGCCAGGGTCGGCTTCCCCACCTTGCCCCAGCAGCCACAGAGCTCACGGACTTGCTGTTTCGTGGTTAGGGTTTAGAATTAATATTCTATATACTATATACATTAATATACTATATTAATTCTAAACCCTAACCATGAAAAAACGAGTCTGCAGAAACCGAATCACAAAACAGCAAGGGAACACTGTATTTCTATCCCACCTTTCTCAAGCCCGAAGGCGACTCAAGGTGGCTTACAAATTGGCAGCAATTTGATGCCACAACAGTCCACAATATACAATTAAAATCTTTAAAACAACATTATAAAACCCATACAAACCATTAAAAACATATAATAACCATTGTCTTCCTGTTAATTTCATTTCCAGTAGCGTCGTCAAATTCCATATTTGTCTATTGCAGTGCATTTACAAAAGCTTCTTCAAAGAGCCAGGTTTTTACTTCTTTTTGGAAGGTCAGGAGGAAGGGGGCCAATCCAATATCCCTAGGGAGGGAGTTCCACAGCTGAGGGGCCACCACTGAATAGGCCCTGTCTCTCGTCCCTGTCAGATGCAACTGTGAAGAAGGCGGGATCGAGATCAGGCCCTCTCCAGATGATCCTCATTTCCTAGATGGTTCATTGGGAGAGATATGTTCGGACAGGTTAGCTGGGCCAGAACTGTTTAGGGCTTTACAAGCTAAAGCCAGCACTTTGAATTGTGCCCGGTAGCAAATGGGCAGCCAGTGGAGTTGACGCAACAGAAGGGTTGTGCGCTCCCTGAGTGCCACTTGTGTTAGCAACCTGGCTGCTCTCCATTGGACCATTTGAAGCTTCCGAACAGTCTTCAAAGGAAGCCCCACCTAGAGCGTTTTGCAGTAGTCTATACGGGATGTAACCAGAGCATGGACTACCATGGCCAAGTCAGACTTCCCAAGATATGGGCACAGCTGGCCCACGAGCTTTCACTGTGCAAATGCTCCCCTGGTTACCACCGAGACCTGGGGTTCCAGGTTCAGCGATGAATCCAGGATCACACCCAAGCTACAAACCTGTGCCTTCAGGGGGAGTGCAACCTTGTCCAACACAGGCTGTAATCCTATGCCCTGTTCAGCATTTCGACTGACCGGGGGTACCTCTGTTTTGTCCGGATTCAGTTTCAATTTGTTAGCCCTCATCCAGACCGTCACAGTGGCGAAGCACCGGTTCAGGACCTCGACAGCATCCTTAGAAGCAGGTGGGAAGGGTATGTCAGAGTTGGACATCATCTACATACAGGTGACACCATACCCTGAAACTCTGGATGATCTCCCCCAGTGGCTTTATGTAGATGTTAAACAACATGGGGGAGAGTTTTGATCCCTGTGGGACCCCACAGGACAATGGCTGTGGGATCGAGCAGGTGTCCCCCAACAACACCTTCTGGGAACAGCCCTCTCAGAAGGACTGTAGCCACTGCAGAACAGTACAAGGCCCATTGCCACAAGGCATTCCAGAGGATACCATGGCCAATGGTATCAAAGGCCATTAAGAGGTCCAGCAGAACCAACAGGAACACACACCCCTTGTCTAGCCCCTAATGTAGATCATCCACTAAGGCAACCAAGACTGTTTTGGTTCCATGTCACGGCTTAAGGCCAGATCCAGATAATCCATGCCAAATTTTTGTTGTGGTTGTGGTTGTGATTGTTGTTGTTGCCGGTAGCACAGTAGATTAAACCCCTGTGCCAGCAGGACTGAAGTCACAGGTTCGAATCCAGGGAGAGTGCAGATGAGCTCCCTCTATCAGCTCGAGCCACTCATTATTATTATTATTATTAACTTTATTTATACCCCGCAAAATCTCCCGAAGGACTCGATGCGGCTTACAAAGGCCAAGGCCGCCGCCAACAACAACATACAAATATAACAGTAAAACTCATAAGCAAATAATAAAACATCAAGCAAAAACAATAAAACACTAAAAACAATGACACCATGACACATTTAAAACCTAAAGGCCGGGCCAAATGTAATGGACAGAATTTAAAAGTGCTGAGCTTGACAGGAGGTATGTAGAGGTTCTTTGGAGGTAGGTGCAATGTGCAGACAATCCTGGTCTCTAAAGTGCATTTGGGACATGATGCCAGGAGTTTCCTGATCTGGAAAGGCACACTGAAACAGCCAGGTCTTTAGGCTCTTCCTAAAGATTGCCAACGTTGGGGCTTGTTTGATGTCCTTGGGGAGAGAGTTCCAGAGTCAGGGGGCCACCACGAAGAAGGCCCTGTCCCTCGTCCCCACCAAACGCGCTTGTGATGCAGGTGGGATCGTGAGCAGGGCCTCTCCAGATGACTGAAGGGTACGCGTGGGTTCGTATATGGAGATGCAGTCACGCAGGTAGGCGGGTCCCAAACCATTTAGGGCTTTGTAGGTGAGCACCTGCACCTTGAATTTGGACTGGAAGATGAACGGCAGCCAATGGGGCTCCTTAAACAGGAGGGTTGACCTCTCTCTATAAGGAGCGCCAGTTAACAGCCTGGCCACCAACTGTTGGACCAGTTGGAATTTCTGAGCTGTTTTCAAGGGCAGCCCCACATAGAGCGCATTACTGTAGTCCTAATCTAGAGGTGACCAAGGCCTGGACCACCCCGGCCAGATCAGCCTTTACGAGGTATGGTCGCAGTTGGCGTACAAGTCTCAGTTGTGCAAAAGCCCTCCCAGTCACCACCGACGCCTGAGCCTCAAGCGTAAATGATGAGTCCAGGAGGACACCCAAACTGCGGACCTGTGACTTCAGGGGGAGTGTAACCCCGTCCAGCACAGGTTGCCACCCTATACCCCGATCCAGTTTACGATCGACCAGGAGGACCTCTGTCTTGTTGGGATTAATCTTCAGCTTGTTCCTCCTCATCCAGATAGCCACAGCGGCCAGGCACTCATCCAGCACTCAAGGGGCTTCCTTGGAGTTTGGTGGAAAAGAATAGTAGAGTTGTGTGTCATCTGCATAGAGGTGGCACCCAACTCCAAAACCCCGGATGACCTCTCCCAGCGGTTTCATGTAGATGTTAAAAAGCATGGGAGACAGAATAGAGCCTTGCGGGACCCCACAGGTCAAAGGCCAGGGGTCCGAGCAGGCATCTCCCAGCTTCACCATCTGGGATCGACCCTCCAGGAAGGACTGGAGCCACGACAAAACCATGCCCCCGAGACCCATCCCAGAGAGTCGTCCCAGAAGGATACCATGATCGATGCAGGAACATGAGAGAAGCCTCCCACAAGGATGATAAACATCAAAACGACCGGGCATCCCCTGGGCAACGTCCTTGCAGACGGCCAATTCTCACACACCAGAAGCGACTTGCAGTTTCTCAAGTTGCTCTTGACACAACAAATAAAATATTCTTACTTGTCTCTCCTCAAGGTGGGTCACATCACAGTAAAAATACACACAAATACTATAAAAATTCTACAAACACACATATTAAAATGCAGTTCCATAAAAGATACATATCAAAGCATTTCTATAAAATACACATTAATCACACAGGGCAGAAACCAAAACAATTTTACTCTCAGGAAAATACATATGGCATGCCCATTCGTACTCTTTGTGAGCACTTTTGGAATGTATTTAGTTTACTCTGTGTGGGTTTCATTTTGATTTGGGGACTGTTTATACGTCAGTGATAATGATAGGGTATCTCATTTTTATTAGTTGGCAGTGTACTATCTATTTGGAAATGAATAAATAAGCATGTTATCAGTACACAGTGAGGCTCAAATATATAGAAAAAAATTCATATACTCTACCCTAGAGCAGTGTTTCTCAACCTGGGGGTCGGGACCCCTGAGGGGGTCGCCAGGGGGTGTCAGAGGGATCGCCAAAGACCATCAGAAAACACAAGTATTTTCTGTTGGAGAAGTTTGCCCCAATTCCATCGTTGGTGGAGTTCAGAATGCTCTTTGGTTGTAGGTGAACTATAAATCCCAGCAACTAAAACTCCCAAATATCTATTTTCCCCAAACTCTGCCAGTATTCACATTTGGGCATATTGAGTATTCGTGCCAAGTTTGGCCCAGATCCATCAATGTTTGAGTTCACAGTGTTCTCTGGATGTAGGTGAACTACAACTCCAAAACTCAAGACCAATGCCCATCAAACCCTTCCAGCACTTTCTGTTGGTCATGGGAGTTCCTTGTGCCAAGTTTGGTTCAATTCCATTGTTGATGGAGTTCAGAATACTCTTTGGTTGTAGGTGAACTATAAATCCCAGGAACTACAACTCCCAAATGTCAAGGTCTATTTTCCCCAAACTCCGTCTGTGTTCACATTTGGGCATATTGAGTATTTGTGCCAAGTTTGGTCCAGATCCATCAACTATAACTCCCAAATGACAAAATCAACCCCCTCCCCCAACCCCACCAATATTCAGAATTGGACGTATTGGGTATTTTGTGCCAAATTTGGTCCAGTGAATGAAAATACATCCTGCATATCAGATATCTACACTATGATGCATTACAGTAGCACAATTACAGTTATGGATGAGCAATGAAAATAATTTTATGGTTGGGGGTCACCACAACACGAGGAACTGTATTAAGGGGTCGCGGCATTAGGAAGGTTGAGAAACATTGCCCTAGAGGAACTCGTGCCTTCTCAAGTGGTATCAGGGGGAATATTTATATGTCGCCCCCCAGTTCTGTAGCGTTGGGGTGAGAAATGCTGTTTTTAGTCATCTTCCACCTCTTGATTCTTAAGCTCAAGTTTGTGTTTTTAACATTCTTAAATAAAGCATTAGCTTTAAAGGAGATGTCAACAGGGTCATTATGGAGCTGTGTGCTTTTGACTTTCATCCTATAATATGAATAATTTATTGTTATGACAGCTTTGGCTAAAAGACCCAAGAGCATTTGTCAGCGTTTTAATATACCATTACGGCACAAGGACCTCAGAAAGCGAAAACAATATCAAATATGCTGGAAAACTTTGTTCCATAATTAACTAAAGGGAATTGAACAATGGCCTAATGATGAAATAGAGATGGAGTAAGTGCCTTCAGAGAACTTATAGCTATTTTGCGCATAACCCTTTTAAGTATTGTAGAGACCTACCACGTCTTCACACAGGGCATTTTGCTCCGTTTTGCTGCTTTGCTTCGCAGCAAGGATGGGGCCTGCCGTGTGCCATATTCTTCCCGAAGTCGGGGGGCACTTCCTACACAACTATAGGGGGAAAATAATAATAATAATAATCTATACATATAATAAAAGTCAAAGTTTGTGTGCACACTGAGTCTCCATGATGCACTCTACATCCTGCTGCGGTTTGGAGGAGTATGCACCACGATGGGACTTGTAATACCTGCACTCCTTTCCTGAGACTATTACAACTGCCAACAGTGATGGATCAGGATCACAATTCACACAGAGAGCATGCATGACCCACTCTACATCCTGGTGCGGTTTGGAAAAATTGGGAGATGGATGATGGGACTTGCAGTAACTTCACTCACTTCCTGAGACCACTGAGACCCTCGCCAATGACTGATCAAGACCAAACTTGGCACACAGAGCCCCCATGACCCACTCTACATCCTGGTGCACTTTTGAGGAGGACAGACCATGGATGATGGGACTTCAAGTACCTCCACTCCCTTCCCAAGACTGCTGAAACCCTCATCTAATGACCAATCAAGACCAAACTTGGCACACAGAGCCCCCATGACCCACTCTACATCCTGGTACTGTTTGGAGGAGGATGGACAATGGATGATGGGACCTGCAGTACCTTCACTCACTTCCTGAAGCCACAGCAACACTTATCCAAATACCAATAAAGACCAAACTTGGAACAGAGAGTCCCCATGGCCAACTCAACATTCTGGTGAGGTTTGGGAGAGAACAGACTATGGTTGATGGGACTTCAAGAACCTCCACTCACTTCCCAAGACTTCTGCAACCCTCATCTAATCACCGATCAAGCCCAAACTTGGCACACAGAGCCCCCATGACCCACTCTCCATCCTGGAGCAGTTTGGAGGAGGATGGACCACAGATGATGGGACTCACAATACCTTCACTAACTTCCTGAGACCACTGCGAGCCATATAAATAACTGATAAAGACAAACCTTGATACACAATTCCTTTCTCAAATAACCCGGGCAGCACCGGGTCCCCAAGCTAATAATAATAATAATAATAATAATAATAATAATAATACTTTATTTATACCTGCCTCCATCTCCCCAAAGGGGATTCTGGGCGACTTACATGAGGCCAAGCCCAATAACACATTACAGCAAAATAAATACGGAATGGCACAAAATAACATCACAATAAAATAAGTAAAACATAAGAGTAAAATAAAGCAGTGCAAAATAACAAAGTGAAAAAAATAACACAAAGGACAGGCACAATCTGCACCATAGAATACTAAAACTCTGTATGAGATAAGAATGAAAAAGGTATATTTGTAGGGAAGGAGCTCATAGGGGATGGAACAGTGGAGACGGGCCTTCAGAAAGGTGGGGGGAAGTGCAATATGAGGACAACATTGTTTATTTATTTATTTATTTATTTGACTTGTATACCGCTGTTCCCAATTTGGCTCGGAGCGGTTTACAGCAGTAGATGTGTATCTGTCCGAACGTATCTCCCTTTACATCCCACCCTGGAATTTGAGATCATCTGAGGGGGCCCTGCTCTCGACCCCACTGCTTTCCCAAGTGAGGCTGGTGGGGACGAGGAGCAGGGCCTTCTCAGTGGTGGCCCCTCACCTGTGGAACTCACTCCTGAGGAAAATCAGGGCATCATCATCCCTCCTCGCCTTCAGGAGGAGGGTGAAGACGTGGTTATGGGACCAGGCCTTCGGGCAATCTGCTAACTAGATAAGGACAACCAGACGAATAGGACTGACAGGACTGACAATTGTGGAATTGGAATTTTAACTATGAGATAGCGAACATTGACCGGCAATAAGGAGTAATTGGTTTGTATTGGTTTGTATGGATTTTTATTGGTCTTATTGGTTTTATCGGTTTATAGATGTAATGTATAATTGTGGTCTGATTGTTAATTTATGCTATTTTGTTCTATTACTGTTTTATTTTGTTTTATTACTGTTGTATGATACGGGCATCGAATTGTGCCTTGTTTTTGTAAGCCGCCCTGAGTCCCCTTCGGGGTGAGAAGGGCAGGGTAGAAGTAAACCAAATAAATAAATAAATAAATAAATTAATAGATTAAAACAATACAATTAACTTTAAAATACAATAAAAACAATAACAGACATAGTCCCGAGTTATTCACCCATCAAAAGCTTGTCGGAAGAGAAAGGTTTTACAGGCTTTCCAAAAAGCAAGTAGGTCTCGGATAGATTGGGTTTCAACTGGCAAGGCATTCCATAAATAAGGGGCCACAATCGAGAAGGCTCTCTGCCTAGTAGAGGACAGATGATAAGTCCGGATGTTGGGGACTTCAAGCAAATTTTGGTCTTCGGACCGAAGTAATCTCTGGGGTTGGTAGGGGGATAAGTGGGCCCTCAGGTACGCTGGCCCCAGACCATATAAGGCAGTGTTTCCCAACCTGGGGGTCGGGACTCCTGGAGGGGTCATGAGGGGGTGTCAGAGGGGTCACCAAAGACCATCAGAAAACAGTATTTTCTGTTGGTCATGGGGGTTCTGTGTGGAAAGTTTGGCCCAATTCAATCATTGGTAGGGTTCAAAATGCTCTTTGATGGTAGGTGAACTATAAATCCCAGCAACTACAACTCCCAAATGTCAAGGTCTGTTTCCCCCAAACTCCACCAGTGTTCACATTTGGGCATATTGAGTATTCATGCCAAGTTTGGTCCAGATCCATCATTGTTTGAGTCCACAGTGCTCTCTGGATGTAGGTGAACTACAACTCCAAAACTCAAGGTCATGCCCACCAAATACTTCTAGTGTTTTCTGTTGGTCATGGGAGTTCTGTGTGCCAAGTTTTGTTCAATTTCATCATTGGTGGAGTTCAGAATGCTCTTTGATTGTAGGTAAACTATAAATCCCAGCAACTACAACTCCAAAAATCAATCCCCCCACCAACCCCACCAATATTCAAATTTGGAGGTATTGGGTATTTGTACATCCTGCATACCAGATATTTACATTATGATTCACAACAGCAGCAAAATGACAGTTATGAAGTAGCAACAAAAATAATTTTATGGTTGGGGGGTCACCATAACAAGAGGAAGTGTATTAAGGGGTCGTGGCATTAGGAAGATTGAGAACCACTGATATAAGGCCTTAAAGGTTAATACCAGCACCTTGAAACTCAATCGGTAGCCATTGCAGCTGTTGTAGAATTGGGGTGATACGACACTTCACCGGCACCCCGGCGAGAAGACGAGCCGCCGCATTTTGCACCAGCTTCAGTTTCCGGATCACTGACAAAGGAAGGCCAATGTAGCTAGTTGTCCGTTTTTATAAATAAATATTTTTCTATTTAACTTTCAAAAAGGTCTCTATTGTTCCTCATTCCATCAACAAGCCTTGGTGATAATTACAGCATTTTTAACATCTTGTTACTACAGAAAAGCCTCTTATCAAACAGTCATCTTGGGAGCCAGGGGAAAAGCAGTGTTGGCAGGAGTGGGAAAAGTTTACCTCAAATACTTATTGAAAAATCCTAAAACTACTTAGGTTGGTGGCAGCTTTAATCCGCAAGAAAGCTTAAAGACAAGCAGTGTTCACTCTACCAATACACATATCTAACATCATCTCGCTACCATAACATCATCTCGCTCCAGTGCTGTGATATTATATATAATCCTTCACAGTGGGGTTCAGCTGTGGGATATATTATACATACTTTATTAAGTGGTGGCAAGTGGCGTGATTTATAATAGCATTCCTCTATACCTGTGTATCTGCAAACATACCCATCTAATTCAGGTCTAGAAAAAAATAGAAATAAATATTTGGGCAAGATCCATAGGGGTAAGTTAAGCTTGGTTTGAAAGATTTGTTGTTGTTCATTCGTTCAGTCGTCTCCGACTCTTCGTGACCTCATGGACCAGCCCACGCCAGAGCTCCCTGTCGGCCGTCACCACCCCCAGCTCCTTCAAGGTCAGTCCAGTCACTTCAAGGATGCCATCCATCCATCTTGCCCTTGGTCGGCCCCTCTTCCTTTTGCCTTCCACTTTCCCCGGCATCATTGTCTTCTCTAGGCTTTGCTGTCTCCTCATGATGTGGCCAAAGTACTTCAACTTTGTCTCTAGTATCCTTCCCTCCAATGAGCAGTCGGGCTTTATTTCCTGGAGGATGGACTGGTTGGATCTTCTCGCAGTCCAAGGCACTCTCAGAACTTTCTCCAACACCACAGCTCAAAAGCATCGATCTTCCTTCGCTCAGCCTTCCCTAAGGTCCAGCTCTCACATCCGTAGGTGACTACAGGGAATACCATGGCTTTGACTAGGCAATGGATCTTTGTTGTCAGTCTGATGTCTCTACTCTTCACTATTTTATCGAGACTGGACATTGCTCTCCTCCCAAGAAGTAAGCGTCTTCTGATTTCCGGGCCACAGTCTGCATCTGCAGTAATCTTTGCACCTAGAAATACAAAGTCTGTCACGGCCTCCACATTTTCTCCCTCTATTTTCCAGTTGTCAATCATTCTTGTTGCCATAATCTTGGTTTTTTTGATGTTTAGCTGCAACCCGGCTTTTGCGCTTTCTTCTTTCACCTTGATTAGAAGGCTCCTCAGCTCCTCCTCGCTTTCGGCCATCAGAGTGGTGTCATCTGCATATCTGAGGTTGTTAATGTTTCTTCCAGCAATTTTCACCCCAGCTTTGCATTCATCCAGCCCCGCACATCGCATGATGTGTTCTGCATACAAGTTAAAAAGGTTGGGTGAGAGTATGCAGCCTTGCCGTACGCCTTTCCCAATCTTGAACCAGTCTCAAGAAGAACCAGTTTCAAGAAGAGTTTGCTCCAGGCACAGTCAGCCCATTGTATGCTAATCAAGGTGGTCAGTTGAAAGATTCACACCTAGCCCAATTTACAAAAGCCCTTTGTCTCACCCTGGTCATTCCACAGATATATAAACCCCTTTTTTCCCAGTTCCAGCAGACCTCACCTCTGAGGATGCTTGCCATAGATGCAGGCGAAACATCAGGAGAAATGCCTCCAGAACATGGCCATATAGCCCGAAAAACCCACAAGAACTGATTGAACCAGTCTGTTGTTCCGTGGTCAGTTCTGACTGTTGCTCCTTGGTCCTTGTACAGATTCCTCAGGAGAGAGACAAGGTGGCTTGGGATGCCCATCCCACCAAGAACTTGCCACAGTTTATTATGATCCACACAGTCAAAGGCTTTAGAATAGTCAATGAAGCAAAAAGGTGTTTTTCTGAAACTCCCTGCCTTTCTCCATTATCCAGCGGATATTGGCAATCTGGTCTCTCGTTCCTCTGCCTTTTCTAAACCCAGCTTGAACATCTGGCAACTCTCGCTCCATGTATAGCTGGAGTCTTCCTTGAAAGAGTAGAATGTACATATTAGGCCTGGATAACAACAGAAAAAATTGTTTCTAATATCGTTTCGTTTTTAGGGTGCCTCAGCGTTTTGTATTTAAAAATATATCCGAAATTTTCCATAAAAAAATGTTTGGTATTTACGAAATTTCGTTAATATTTACAAAACATTTTGTAAAGATGGCGCCCGCGGTTGCGCATGCGCAAAGCATCAACGAGATTTTTTTCCAATATTTTTTCAATATTTTTTAATTTAATTATTATTATTTTTTAATAATAAAAAAAATTGGCAGAAAATGCTTGCCAAAAAGAGCCACAGGGCAAACAGACTGAGCCTCCCCGCTGCTCCCAGCTCTGTCCCACCCTCCTGAGTCCTGCGGGCTCTCTCTCTCTCTCTTTCTCTCTCCACCAAGAGGAGGGAAAGGAGAAGAAAGAAAAGAGGAAGGGAAAGGAGGGAAGGCAGGCACTCACTCTGGCGGGCCCTCAAGCGCTGCCGCCGAGTCGGGCCCGGCTCCTCCGAAGCACACCCACCGCAAAGGTGAGGAAGGAGGGACGGGGCCGCCTTCCCGCTGAGGGTCGCTCGCCCTCTCGCTCGCTTGCTCAGCCGGCGCCTTCCCCGCCCTCTCCTCCTCCTCCTCCTCCTCCTCCTCCTCCTCTTTCAGGCTCTGACTGGCTAAGGAGAGGAGAGAGAGGAGAGCTCCCAGCAAGCATCTAGCCATCCAGGAGAACCCACAGGGCAATCAGCTCCGTGGGTTCTTCTGATTGGCTCCCGGAGCTCCCAGCAAGCATCTAGCCATCTTACGTATTTCCGAAATGGACGGAAATACAAAAATATTTGGCGCATGCTGTTTCGATTTTGAAAATACACTTCCGGGTTTGGAAAAAAGTTTGATATCGTTTCGTATATGGGAAATTAACAAAAAAAATATAAAAAATTAACGAATGAAACCGCCCAGCCCTAGTACATATACTGAGATCTAAACAAAAGTTTTAAACCCATCCAAAAACCTTTGGAAGCAAGATTGCATTACAGCTTCCTAAAGTGTGCTTGCTTTTTTGCTTCTTCTTCTGGTACAGAAGTAACAAGGACAGTATTGGGGAAAGAGTTGGAGAGTAGACTTTTCAGCTGTAATTTTATCCTTTGTATAGGAACAAATGTGCAGTTAGCACAGAATTGTGCGATCGCTTTTATAATGATAGCAAAAGTGTTCCATTTTTGTTTGATATTGACTGAGACAGCAGAGGGAAAGGTAAGGAATTTATTACAGGGAAGGTTGCTAGTTGAGAACTTTAGAAAACAAAGCACTAAGTTTTGTCTTATTGACCCAGAAGAAAGCTCTTTTGCTCAGGCTTGAAAACTAGGACACCAAAACATCACGAAGCCCACAGAGTCCACTTGCCGCTCCTGTTATTTCCTTCTCAAGGTGTACCATGGTAACCCTAACTGATCCTTCAAAAAAGCTGATGTTCTCTTCTGGGATTCCATCGAAACATTGTCTACAGGAGCATTTCTCAACCTGAGGGGGCCTGAGGGGGGTATCAGAGAGATCACCAAAGACCATCAGAAAACAGTATTTTCTGGTGGTCATGGGGGTTCTGTGTGAGAAGTTGGCCCAGTTCTATAGTTGGTGGGGTTCAGAATGGTCTTTGATTATATGTGAACTATAAATCTCAGCAACTACAACTCCCAAATGTCAAGGTCTATTTTCCCCAAACTCCACCAGTGTTCACATTTGGACATATTGAATATCCGTGCAAAACTTGATACAGATCCATCATTGTTTGAGTCCAAATGCTCTCTGGATGTAGGTGAACTACAACTCCAAAACTCAAGGTCAATGCCCACCAAAGCCTTCCAGTATTTTCTGTTGGTCATGGGAGTTCTGTGTGGGAAGTTGGCCCAGTTCTATAGTTGGTGATGTTCAGAATGCTCTTTGGTTGAACTATCAATCCCAGCCACTACAACTCCCAAATGTCAAGGTCTATTTCCCCCAAATTCCACCAGTGTTCACATTAGGCGTATTGAGTATTTGTGCCAAGTTTTGATCTAGATCTATCATTGTTTGAGTCCCCAGTGCTCTCTGGGTGTAGGTGAACTACAACTCCAAAACTCGTCAATGTCCTCTGAACCTTTCCAGTATTTTCTGTTGATCATGGGAGTTCTGTGGGCCAAGTTTGGTTCAATTCCATCACTGATGAAGTTCAGAATGTTCTTTGATTGTAGGTTAATTATAAATCCCAGTAACTACAACTCCCAAATGACAAAATCAATCCCCCTCAATCCCACCAGTATTCAAATATGGGCATATCAAGTATTTGTGCCAAATGTTTCCAGTGAATGAAAATCCATCCTGCATATCAGATATTTACATTATGATTCAGATCAGTAGCAAAATGACAGTTATGAAGTAGCAACAAAAATAATGTTATGGTTGGGGGTCACCACAACTTGAGGAACTGTATTAAGGAGTCATGGCATTAGGAAGGTTGAGAAACACTGGTCTACAGTGTCAAGGAACTATTCTAACCAATTGGGTGAGAGATGTATTTTGAACTCTCACTTGGTATCTGCTTGAAACCCTAAGTGAAGAAAAAAAGTATTAACAGTGATAGTAGTTAGAATTTGGAAAGCTTAACACGAAATCCTCTTTTGTAACTTGATTTGAAAGTGGGTATATTTCAAAACAGACTTCCTGTGAAGAAAAATGCTCCTTTCAAGCATCTTCATACATCTTTCATATGTGAGTTGCTGTCTCGTTTATTTGTCATGTATTAGCCTGCAATTAATTCAAGAAAATAAAAAGATAGAGGAAGGAACTACTCTCCAAACTAAATCCCTTTGCATGTAGATTGAATCCCTGATTTTGTTCGCACTCTCATCGCCGATACCTCCAGAGTAAATCACAAAAATTACATTCATTGGAACTTAGCCATAAATACTAGGGCTGGGCGGTTTCATTTCGTTAATTCGTAATTCGTTAATAATTTGTTATTTTTTTCAATTACAAAACGATAACGAACCATTCTGGAGCAATTATTAAAAAAAAAGAATTTTCAAAAACGTTTTGTAAATGCTTCGTATTTCGATATTGTGTTCGTTTCGTTATTGTTTTGAGGTTTCGTTATTATTTCCGCATGTCTGGGCCAGTTTTATGGTTTAATTAGTGAAAAAAAATTATAATATCACACCAACAGTCAACAACAGAGGGAGAGGGAAGCTTCAGAAGGTTTTGGAGGTTTTTTAGCGTATTTCGCGGTCGCGCCCGCCATTAACGAATCGATTCGTTATTGTTCCGGAAATCGATTCGTTAATTTTTTACCATTTACGAAATTTCGTAAATATCGAACTTTTTAAAAGGAAAATTTTGTAATTATTTTAAATATCGAAAACAAAAAAACCCCCCAAATACAAATCGATTTTAGAAACAAATTTTTCCGTTGTTACCCAGGCCTAATAAATACCAATGGAAAAAACTCTCATCACACTCTGTATATATTGCTATGCCCTTTGTGCCCCCAAAGAGAGAAGATTTCCATTTTTGTTGCAGTAAATAGAGGTCCACAATGAATACATTGCAGTAAATAGAAATAGATGTCCACAATGAATACATTACTACCCAGATATTCAATACTCATACTTGTAATTTCAAACAAAAAACATACCAATAATGTCAGTGCTCTTCCAGATGGCATCTTCCCATGTGCTCTGACCAGCATTTATGTGCTGGGTTGTTGTAGTTTTTTTTCAAGCTATATGGCCATGTTCTAAAGGCATATTCTCTCCTGATGTTTCGCCTGCATCTATGGCAAGCATCCTCAGAGGTAGTGAGGTTTGTTGGAAGTAGGAAAATGGGTTTATATATCTGTGGAATGACCAGGGTGGGACAAAGGACTCTTGTCTGTTGGAGCTAGGTGTGAATGTTTCAACTGATCACCTTGATTAGCATTTGATTGCCTGGCAGTGCCTGGAGCAATCTTTTGTTGAGAGGTGATTAGATGTCCTTGTTTGTTTCCTCTCTGTTGTTGTTTGTATTTTTAGAGTTTTTTTTAATACTGGTAGCCAGATTTTGTTCATTTTCATGGTTTCCTCCTTTCTGTTGAAATTGTCCACATGCTTGTGGATTTCAATGGCTTCTCTGTGTAGTCTGACATGGTGGTTGTGAGAGTGATCCAGCATTTCTGTGTTCTCAAATAAAATGCTGTGGCCAGGTTGGTTCCTCAGGTGCTCTGCTATGGCTGACTTCTCTGGTTGAAGTAGTCTGCAGTACCTTTCATGTTCCTTGATTCGTGTCTGGGCAATGCTGCATTTGGGGGTCTCTATGTAGACTTGTCCACAGCTGCATGGTATACGTTAGACTCCACTCCAACAAACACACCATAAAACATTTAAAAAACATTAATATAAAGCCATAAAAGAATATTAAAACATAGATCATTTGCATCTCTTAATAAAAAACATTGTCCCATCTCATCGTCCAGTCGCTCCAATTCCTATGTCTTTTACCTTGCATTTTCAAACACTTGCTCAAACAACCAAGTCTTGACTCTTTTCTGAAATGTTAAGAGGGAGGGGGCCAATCTAATGTCCCCAGGAAGGACATTCCATAGCCGAGGGGCCACCGCTGAGAAGGCCCTGTCCCTCATCCCTGCCAGATGTACTTGTGACACAGGTGGGATCAAGAGCAGGGCATCCTTGGACGATCTTAAAGTCCTAGCAGGTTCATAAGGGAAGATGCATTCAGACAGGTAAGTTGGGCCAGAACTGTTTAGGGATTTATAGGCTAAGCCAGCACTTTGAATTGTGCCCAGTAGAGACTGGCAGCCAGTGGAGCACTAGTTCTGGATAGTCTAATATACACAGCTTGAAAGGTTGAATGCCCTTTAAATGTCACACTTCTTGCTAGATTGCCACAGGTCTGTGGAACATGCCCATTAAAGTAATAATTTGCAAAGTTCCTGGGTTGCACAAGGGTGCTCAATACATTTAAAGATACAAATATGTCCAATGTACAATGGGATATTATGTCTCTGAAGTTCTCCTCTTCTTAGGAACAATTACAGAAAAGGTAAAGATTAAAATGTTCTTGCAATTTTGGGCTATCATATTCCTCTCTGCATTTAGTGCTGAAGAAAAGAATAAAGAAAGAAAGACATATACTTCTGTCACCAAAATCTCATTATTCTTGTTGCCGCGCCACTCCATATGCTCTCCCTGTGGAGTTATAGCTAATTGAAATGGCATTTAGCACCTGTAGATGCTGTTGAAAAGCACCCACCTCATGCGAATGCAGGTGATTCACACCGAGGAAAGTAATGTTCAAGTAAGCACCATTTCAAATATGTGGATTTTTCCTCCTTTTTTACACATCTGTGTTTTATAGCTTTGGAGTTGCTGACATTGGCATTCAAACAATGCAGGTGTCTTAAAACGGCATATAGCAAAAGCGCCATTTCAGCATTGCTCTTCACTGATGCTGGGAATAATTTTATGAAAGTGAGGCATCGGAGCTTCCAAATAATACCTTTGGCAGAAATCCTCTGACTGTAGATGAAAGGGTTCTGGTTGTATGGCCCTTTCAGTCAATACGAGCCAATTTCATGCAAAGCCCTGCTGATGCAGATTGATTTAAGAGATGATCTAGCACAGAGTTAATTCACACTTTAGTGTCTCTCTCTCTTCAGACATCACCTACAAATTAGTTGGGATCCAATTGACTTACCTCAAATATCAACAATTAACATTTGGCAAAGCTGCACAGCAGTTTTTTCTGAGTTGAACACACTTTTGCCTCTTTTCACAGAAAGAGGTATGCTGTAGGCTTGGGCGGTTTCGTTCGTTAATTTCGTAATTCGTTATTAATTCGTATTTAAATTAGCTTACGATCCAATATTGAGCCATGCAGGAATAGTGTGAGGAGTAAATTAGATTCGAAACAATTTTTTCAATTTATTTCGTAATTATTTTGTAATTATTTTGTAATTATTTCGTAATTATTTTCGCATGTCTGGTGCAAGTTTTATAGTTGTTGTTTGTTTTATCACACCAACAGTCAACAACAGAAGGAGAGGGAAGCTTCAGAAATTCCTCCTGTCCCATCTGGAGGTTTTTTTTAGCATATTGCGCAATCGCGCCCGCCATTAATGAATTGATTCGTAATTATACGAAATTTCATATATTTCAAAATTTTTAAAAGGAAAATTTCGGAATTATTAAAAAAAAATAAAATGCAAGGGCCCCCTAAAAACAAAGCGAGTTTAGAACCAAATTTTTCCGTGGTTACCCAAGCCTAGTATGCTGTGTTGCCATATGACAATGGTTCCCAACCTTCCCAATACCACTTCACTTCACTTTATTTCTTAATTAGTCACTCTCCACCAAGGTGCTCCGAGCGACTTACAATTTAAAATAGCATTTACACAATATAAAAACATTCAACACAAAAACATACAACAGTGACTATTTGGCAAATTAAATCTGATCACTTTACTTAAATGCACAACCAAACAGCTAAGACTTGAGTGCTTTTACAAAAGGTCGCAACTCCGACACTGCTCTAATATATGGAGGCAATGAGTTCCACAGAATTGGAGCATAGGTTGAAAAAGCTCTACGCTGTGTAGCACTGACCTTAAGTTTTGGAGTTGTAGTTCACCTACATACAGAGAGCACCATGGAATCAAACAATGATGGATCTTGGTCGAGCTTGGCACGAATCCTCAATATGCCCAAATGTGTACACTGGTGTAGTTTGGGGAAAATAGATCTTGACATTTGGGAGTTGTAGTTGCTGAGATTTATAGTTCGCTTACAATCAAAGAACATTCTGAACCCCACCAATGATAGAATTGGGCCAAATTCCCACACAGAACCCCCTTGACCAGCAGAAAATACTGTGTTTTGTGGTGGTCTTTGGTGACCACTCTGACACCCCCCTCGTGACCCCCCCCCCAGGGGTATCAACCCCAAAGTTGAGAAACACTGTCATATGAGATGTCGGGTTATTATTTAAGTCCATTCTTAAATGAGATGTAGAATTTGCAAAATAGCTTCTGGTTTACCTGATTTTCATATTGAACAAAAGTCAGCTGCACAGTTTTCGCCTATAGTGCACTGACCTTCTTTAGGTTTTGGGGTGATGATTTGTATGCCACTTTTTCCCCCTCCAAAGAAAATCAAAACTGTACATTAGGCTTGGGCGATAAAAAAAAATGGTTCTAAACTCGTTTCGTTTCTAGGGTGCGCTAGCGTTTCTAAATTCTGAGGACTTCCGAAATTTAAGATTTCAAAATTTCCGAAATTTCGTAAATTACGAATCGATTCGTTAATGGCTGACGCGATTGCGCAATATGCTAAAAAAACCTCCAAATGGGACAGGGGGAACTTCTGAAGCTTCCCTCTCCCTCTGTTGTTGACTGTTGGTGTGATAAAACAAACAACAACTATATTATATTATATCATATTATTATAATATTATTATACTATATTGTTGTATATTATATTATAATATTATTATATTATATTATTGTATATTATATAATATATATATTATATTATTATTATATTATATTATATTATATTATTATAATATTATAATATTATATTATACAATTATAATATAATATAATATATACAATACTATAATATAATAGTATTATAATAATATAATATAATATAATATAATATAATATATATTATTATAATATTATTATATTATATATTATATTATAGTATTGTATATTAGAGTGAGGCAAGAAGAAGCATGAGGAAAGAGGAGGGAAGCAGCAGAGCAAAGGGACCGGAAGTGGGGTAAATGCGAGATTGTAAAACTTGCACCAGACATACGAAAATAATTACGAAATAATTACGAAATAATTACGAAAATTGGAAAAATGTTTCGATTCTTAATTACTCCTCACACTATTCCTGCATGGTTCGATATTGGATCATAAGCTAATTTAAATACAAATTAATAACGAATTACGAAATTAACGAACTGGATCGCCCAAGCCTACTGTACATCATGAGTGTGCCAAAATTAATCTATTCAGACAAGAAGTGCAGAATTGGATTTATTTATTTATTTATTTATTTCACAGTTTTCTATACCGAGCTTCTCAACCTCATTGAGGGACTCAGCCCGGTTTCCAGCCATAAAAAACATATACACTCATTAAAATATCATATATCACAATTACAAAAACAACTTTAAAAACACTATATATAAAACTACTAGGCCTGGGTAACAACGGAAAAATTTGTTTCTAAAATCGATTCGTTTTTTGGGGTTTTTTGCGTTTCGATATTTAAAAGATTTCCGAAATTTTCCTTTTAAAAAGTTTGATATTTACGAAATTTCGTTATTATTAACGAATCGATTCGTTAAGATGGCGGACCCCCGCGCCAAAGGGTTTTTTTCTTTTTTTTTGAATATTTTTTGAATATTTTTTAAGAAAAGAAATATTTAGCAGAAAAAGTTTAAAAATAGAAAATTAACAAAATGCTTGCCCTGTAGTGGGGCAAAAACAGCCACAACAACTGGGTAAAACAGGGACAAACAAACATACACACAGGCAGAGCAGCAAGCAATGCCTCCCCGCTGCTCCCAGCTCCTTAAACCACCCTCGCTCTCCCGAGTCCCAACACACAGCAATGAATGAATGCAAGCAAGCAAGCAAGCCTCCCACACCAAAACAGCCACAACAACAAAGACAAACACACACACACAAGAGCAGCAAGCAAGCAATGCCTCCTGCTCCCACCCTCCTCGCTCTCCCTAGTCCCGACTCCCAACAGCAACCAGCCAGCAATGCTTTAAAGCCTCCCGCACCTCTCGGCTCATCGCCTCAGCCCAGACTGAGCAATGCGGCCACGTGGAGCCGCTTTTAAAGGGCAGCCCGCCCAATCAGAATGAGACACGTTGCTTGGGAGCGCCGGATTGGCTCCCGGCGCACCCAGCATCCTCCATCCTTAAACGTCATTTCCGAAACGTGCGGAAGCTCGTAAAAAAGATGGAGGATGCCGTTTCGGTATTGAAAAACACTTCCGGGTTTGAAAATATATTTCAATATCATTTTGTAAATGAAAAAAATAACAAATAATTAACGAATTACAAAATTAACGAATGAAACCGCCCAGCCCTAAAAACTACAGTGGTCAGTTGTCCTATTAAGATGGATCTACCTCAACTTCCATCCAGGGTCCTATGGTGTTGTCTCATTCCTCGAAGGCCTGACTCCACAGCCATGTCTTCACCCGTTTCCTAAATGTTAGGATGGATGGGGCGGTTCTGGCCTCCAGAGGGAGAGAGTTCCAGAGTCGCGGGGCCACCACCGAGAAGGCCCTGTCCCTTGTCCCCACCAGCCGCGCTTGGAAGGTATCAGCATACTTTAAAAAGTTTGGCAAAGACATTGGTGTCCCAATTTTTTCAGTTGTTTTTGAAGTGCCCCAGCCTGCTTTCACCCTCTTCCACCCTTTGTCTTTAGCTGACTTCAGTTGGTGAAAATTGAGTTCAAAATGTAATACTAGTTTGTAGACCAAGACAAGATCATTGAGTGTCAGATGGATATTTGATTGTTGTTCATTGTAGTCTTTACAAGGTAAGATAAATATGCAACTGAGGCTTGAGCAGAAACTGAATCTGGACATTTTCCAAAATGTGGTTAAATATTGATCTCTCCATTTAGTGACATTTCCCCATCCAAACAGTCATTTAACTCTAACCCCTGTGTGGTATTTTGTTGAGGGCTACAAATGTCAGGAGAAGTTCTCTTCATTTAATTCATTAGATGCTGCTAAGGTTCGACAAAGAACTAAATAGCATCACAAGATAAATTATATTATGATTTATGGTGGTTTAAATGAAGTTCAATGCTGCACAAGTCAAAAAGTGGAAAGACCTGTATCGAAGACCCTCTTTGGAACTGAATGCCACCCTGAAGACTTAAGTTGTGTCTTTTACACTACTTAATATTTGCAGTTTGATACCACTTGAATTGCCACTTTTCTATGCCATTGTACTATATGAGGGTTGAATGTTGAGTAACATCATAACTCAAAATCGACTGGAAGAATTGCCACCAAATTTGGCCACAAGACCCCTACTAAACCAAGGATTTTGTCATTTGGGAGTTGTGGTTGCTGGGATTTATATTTCATCTACAATCAAAGAGCATCTTGAATTCCACCAATGACGGGATTGAACTAAACTTAACACACAGAACTCCCATGACCAACAGAAAACACTAGAAAGGTTTGACAAGTTTTGGAGTTGTAGTTCACCTACATCCAGAGAGCACTGTGGACTCAAACAATGAATGATCTAGACCAAACTTGGCACAAATAGTCCATATGCCCAAATATGAACACAGACGGAGTTTGGGGAAAATAGACCTTGACATTTGGGAGCTGTAGTTACTGGGATTTATAGTTCACCAACAATCAAAGAGCATTCTGAACCCAACCAATGATAGAATTGGGCCAAACTTCATACACAGAAGCCCTATGACCAACAGAAAATGGTGGTCTTTGGTGACCTTTCTGACACTCACTTGCAAACCCCCCCCCCCATTGGTCCTGACCCCCAGGTTGAGAAATGCTGCCGTAAGGCCATCCAGTCCAACTCCCTTCACCAGGGAAAGAAAACATTATCAAAGCCCTCCTGACAAAGGGCCATCCAGTCATAGATATAGATAGATTATTCAAACATACACACATATGTATATGACAGATATAGTATCATCGGATCTGGCCAGGGTGGTCCATGCCTTAGTCACCTCTAGACTGGAGTACTGTAATGCACTCTACATGGGGCTGACCTTGAAGACAGCTCGGAAATTCCAGATGGTCCAACGGGCAGCAGCCAGGCTGTTAACCGGGGCTCCTTACAGGGAGCGGTCAACCTTCCTTTTCAAGGAACTCCACTGGCTGCCATTCATTTTCCGGACCCAATTCAAGGTGCAGGTTCTCACCTACAAAGCTCTGATCGGTTTGGGACCCACCTACCTTCATGACCGCATCTCTGTATACAAACCCACACAATCTCTTCGATCTTCTGGAGAGGCCCTGCTCACGCTCCCACCTCCATCACAAGTGTGATTGGGGGGGACGAGAGAGAGGGCCTTTTCAGTGGTGGCCCCTCGACTCTGGAACTCACTCCCTAAGGACATCAGGCATGCCCCAACCTTGGCAATCTTTAAGAGGAGCTTGAAGACTTGGTTGTTCCAGTGTGCCTTTCCAGAATAGTGATCCCATAGCACTTTGTCCTCCAAAGCACTTCATATTGTCTTTAGGTCTGCTTGTATGTTTCCATAAACCGCCCTATCACTTCCTTTGCCCGCCTGGTGGGGATGAGAGACAGGGCCTTCTCAGTGGTGGCCCCCCGGCTGTGGAACGCCCTTCCTACAGACATTAGATCGGCCCCCTCCTTATTGGCATTCAGGAAGAGAGTGAAGACCTGGCTCTTCGAACAGGCTTTCAACTAAGCAGTGCAATTGATTGATTACTGGAATATGGATTAATGGACAACGAGATCGGATGCTGATTCTATTGATGAGACGTGATGGATTGTTGTTTTCCTGTATTGTTGTATTGATGTTCTGATGTTAATTAATTGATATTACTGTTTTAAATGATTAATGATTTTGTACTGTATTGTTGATACTAGTTGTTAACCGCTCTGAGTCGCCTGATGGCTGAAAAGAGCGGTATACGAGTGAAGTAAATAAATAATAAATAAATGTCCAGCATTATTTTTATTTTAATTACATTTGGCCTACCCATAGTTTTTAAAGTGTGTTATCCTATTTGATAATGTTGTGTTATTGTTTTCATTGTTTTGTTGTTTTTGTTGCTTGTATTGTTGTTATTGCTTGTATTGTTGTATTTTGGGCTCGGCCTCATGTAAGCCGCACCGAGTCCCTTGGGGAGATGGTAGCGGGGTATAAATAAAGTATTATTATTATTATTATTATTATTATTATTATTAGATAGATTATTAGATAGATGCTTTTGAGCTGTGGTGCTGGAGGAAAGTTCTGAGAGTGCCTTGGACTGCGAGAAGATCCAACCAGTCCATCCTCCAGGAAATAAAGCCCGGCTGCTCATTGGAGGGAAGGATACTAGAGACAAAGTTGAAGTACTTTGGCCACATCATGAGGAGACAGCAAAGCCTAGAGAAGACAATTATGCTGGGGAAAGTGGAAGGCAAAAGGAAGAGGGGCCGACCAAGGGCAAGATGGATGGATGGCATCCTTGAAGTGACTGGACTGACCTTGAAGGAGCTGGGGGTGGTGACGACCGACAGGGAGCTCTGGTGTGGGCTGGTCCATGAGGTCACGAAGAGTCGGAGATGACTGAATGAATGAACAATAATTAGGTTCTTGTGGTTTTTTCGGGCTATAGGGCCATATTTCTGCTGTTTTGCTGTAGTAATTTTAGAGTTTTTTTAATACTGGTAGCCAGATTTGTTCATTTTCATGTCTCCTCCTTTCTGTTAAACACAGAGCAGGCATGTAGCCAGGGGGGGGGCTCGGGGGGCTTCAGCCCCCCCCCGAAATTTTCATGGTGGTTCGCGAAAAGGCCTTAATGGTGCATTATTTAAACTGTTATGTTTATTCATATCATGATCTGATCACCATACTCAATATATCCCATATGCATGGGGGTATTGGGGTAATGATACAAAAGGTTTGCTAGGCTAGACCCTCTTTCACTCAGACTCCCCCCCCGAAACTCAGCCCCCCCGAAACCCCCCCTGAAAAAAAATCAGCCCCCCCCCCCCCCCGAAATGAAATCCTGGCTACGGGCCTGAGCAGAGAGGAAACAACCAGGCACATCTTAACAGAACATTTCCCAGGCTCAGCCAAGCCTTCAAATGCTAATGAAAGTGGTCAGCTGAAACATTCACAACTAGCTTCAGCAGAGAGCTCTTTGCCCCACCCCAGCCATTCCACAGATAAACCCATTTTCCTATTTCCAACAGACCTCACTGCCTCTGAGGATGCTTGCCATAGATGCAGGCGAAACGTCAGGAAAAAAAATGCCTCTAGAACATGGCCCTATAGCCCGAAAAAACCTACAAGAACCTAGTGATTCCAGCCATGAAAGCCTTCGACAATACATTGAACATTATTATTGTTGTTGTTGTTGTTGTTGTTGTTGTTGTTGATTTGAAAGGGACCCCTAAAGAAGGACAGTGATATGTTGCATGTTCCAGAGTAGGCAAACCAGACACTCTCCACATCAACACTGACAAAGAAACAGAAAAAGAAATACTGTTTACCCACAAACCTAAAGAAATTACATGTATTAGAAACCAACGCTTTGTCATTACTTTATTTTCCAGATCACTAGACTGGGCCACAGCAATGTGTGGCAGGGGACGGCTAGTACATATAAAATAATCAGGTCACGAGAGATTATAGTCTTCCTCCTTTTGCATTATAGTCTCATCTCCCCGTCTTCAGTGATGCTAAACTAGGTTTTATTTAAGAGCTGACGTATTCACTGAACAAATACCCAGGCTGTTCTTTGATTTTACTGCCAAACCCTAATACAATGAAAAGTTTCATGAACCTTTTATTGCTCAGTTGTACAGCTATTTTAAACATTTGCCCTTCTGCAGTATCCAGTGCCATTACCTACGCACTGGATATAAATTTTGTAGCAAATGTACATGGTGAAGTAGATTACTATGTAATCTTGCCTCTGAATGTCATAGAAATAAAGTGCCCTTTGAAAAATGTTCCTGCAATGGGGACTTTTGGGCTAAATTTTAAAGTTTAAGACTCAAATACATGCTGAATATAATCTGAGTCTTAAATCATGCAGGACCAGAGATGAGTATATGTTGAGAAATGGTCCTACTCTCCAGAATGGAAGAAAATATGGTTACTTAACAGGAAGGTCAATGCAGTCTCAATCTAACACAGTGTTTCTCAACTTGGGGGTTGGGACCCCCTGAGGGGGTCGTGAGGGGGTGTCAAAGGGGTCGCCAAATACCATCAGAAAACATAGTATTTTCTGTTGGTCATTGGGATTCTGTGTGGGAGGTTTGACCCAATTATATTGTTGTTCGAGTTCAGAATGCTCTTTGATTGTAGGTGAACTATAAATCCCAGCAACTACAACTCCCAAATGTCAAGGTCTATTTTCCCCAGACTCCACCAGTGTTCACATTTGAGCATACTGAGTATTCGTGCCAAGTTTGGTCCAGATCCATCATTGCATGAATCCACAGTGCTCTTCTGGATATAGGTGAACTACAACTCCCAAACTCAAGGTCAATGCCCATCAAACCCTTCCAGTGTTTTCTGTTGGTCATGGGAGTTCTTTGTGCCATGTTTGGTTCAATTCCATCATTGGTGGAGTTCAGAATGCTCTATGATTGTAGCTAAGCTATAAATCCCAGCAACTACAACTCCCAAATGTCAAGGTCTATTTTCCCCAGACTCTACCAGTGTTCACATTTGGGCATACTGAGTATTCGTGCCAAGTTTGGTCCAGATCCATCATTGCATGAATCCACAGTGCTCCTCTGGATATAGGTGAACTACAACTCCCAAACTCAAGGTCAATGCCCACAAAACCCTTCCAGTGTTTTCTGTTGGTCATGGGAGTTCTTTGTGCCAAGTTTGGTTCAATTCCATCATTGGTGGAATTCAGAATGCTTTTTGATTATAGGTGAACTATAAATCCCAGCAACTACAACTCCCAAATGTCAAGGTCTATTTTCCCCAGACTCTACCAGTGTTCACATTTGGGCATACTGAGTATTCGTGCCAAGTTTGGTCCAGATCCATCATTGCATGAATCCACAGTGCTCCTCTGGATATAGGTGAACTACAACTCTCAATCTCAAGATCAATGCCCACAAAAACCTTCCAGTGTTTTCTGTTGGTCATGGGAGTTCTTTGTGCCATGTTTGGTTCAATTCCATCATTGGTGGAATTCAGAATGCTTTTTGATTATAGGTGAACTATAAATCCCAGCAACTACAACTCCCAAATTACAAAATCAATCCCCCCCCCCCCCCCAACCCCACTAGCATTCACATTTGGGCATATTAGTTCGCAGCTTGGGTGTGACCCTGGACTCATCGCTGAGCCTGGAACCCCAGGTTTCGGCGGTGACCAGGGGAGCATTTGCACCAGCTAAAGCTTGTGCGCCAGCTGCGCCCGTACCTTGGGAAGTCTGACTTGGCCACGGTAGTCCACGCTCTGGTTACATCCCGTTTAGACTACTGCAACGCTCTCTACGTGGGGTTGCCTTTGAAGACAGCTCGGAAGCTCCAACTAGTCCAACGCTCGGCAGCCATGATTTTAACAGGAGCGGAGCGCAGGGAGCATACAACCCCCCTGTTGCACCAACTCCACTGGCTACCGATCTGCTACCGGGCTGAATTCAAAGTGCTGGCGTTGGCCTTTAAAGCCCTAAACGGTTCCGGCCCAAGCTACCTATCTGACCGCATCTCTGCCTATGAACCCACCAGGACTTTGAGATCTTCCGGGGAGACCCTGCTCTCGATCCCGCCTGCTTCTCAAGCTCGGCTGGCGGGGACGAGAGATAGGGCCTTCTCGGTGGTGGCTCCTCGGCTGTGGAACGCCCTTCCTACGGACATTAGACTAGCACCATCTCTAATGGTATTCCGCAAAAAAGTGAAGACCTGGCTGTTTGAGCAGGCGTTCCAATAATTAGTGCAATGATTGGTTAATGAACACTGGAATGGAACAATGGATGACGAATCTGGAACATGTTTTTGATGACGAGACGACAGTGAATGGGTATTGTAGTAACTGTTTATTAATTGTGTAATGTGTTAGGTTGTTAACTGTTTCTATACTGTAGCACTGAATTTTTGCTGTTCGTATTTGTTGTGAACCGCTGTGAGTCGCCTTCGGGCTGAGAACAGCGGTATATAAGTAAGGCAAATAAATATTGGGTATTTGTGCTCAATTTAGTCCAGTGAATGAAAATATATCCTGCATATCGGATATTTACATTACGATTTATAACAGTACTAAAATGACAGGTATCAAGTAGCAATGAAAACAATATTATGGTTGGGGGTCACCACAACATATGGAACTGCATTAAGGGGTCACGGCATTAGCAAGGTTGAGAACCAATGATCTAATATATTTCATTTAATTATACCATCATTGATTTCCACCACCATCTTCTTCTCATCCCATCAAGATGTCTTGCTTAAGAAATTCAGTGCTGGGTTCAGGTATCATCCGTAGAGGAAAAGCTGCTAAAATAACTATATCACTACCCTATTGGTGATCCAGCCAATGCTGCCTCCAAGCTTTTCGGTATTCACAAATGAAATATGATGTCACCAAATCAATGCAAGATTCCATCAATTATCTGCAGGATAATGTGTGATCAAAATGCAAAGAGAGAGGTTAAAGAATAAGGCTCTGATATATTTTTTTGCCACCCAGAAAATATTGATGCCAATTACATAACTTTTTTTTTTATTTCACCTTAATCAGTGACAGTCACGTGTTGCTCATCATTAACCTTTTCACCCATATTCCAAATGGAATAATTACCCACTGTAATTAGAAGGGGAAATTGTTCTAAATGTATGGGCTGATCTTACAGCCTGACTTGTGGTTGCCGCGTAACCATTTGCACATTAGTTGGAACAAATTTTTCAGGAGTTAAAAGCTAAGAGCCATATTAATTTATGCTACAGAATAATAAAATTGCACGAGAAAATATCAGTTGGTAGTAACCTACGGATGTGAGAGCTGGACCTTAGGGAAGGCTGAACGAAGGAAGATAGATGCTTTTGAGCTGTGTTGTTGGAGGAAAGTTCTGAGAGTGCCTTGGACTGCGAGAAGATCCAACCAGTCCATCCTCCAGGAAATAAAGCCCGACTGCTCACTGGAGGGAAGGATACTAGAGACAAAGTTGAAGTACTTTGGCCACATCATGAGGAGACAGCAAAGCCTAGAGAAGACAATTATGCTGGGGAAAGTGGAAGGCAAAAGGAAGAGGGGCCGACCAAGGGCAACATGGATGGATGGCATCCTTGAAGTGACTGGACTGACCTTGAAGGAGCTGGGGGTGGTGACGGCCGACAGGGAGCTCTGGCGTGGGCTGGTCCATGAGGTCACGAAGAATCGGAGACGACTGAACGAATGAACAACAACAACTATTTAAAGATAGGTCAAACAAGAACATCGGTGGCCATCTCTTCCTGTTGCTTGCGTTATTTGTTTTCATTTTGTTAGACAGCCTGATCACCTTAAAAAGCACTTTACAGAAATAGGTAAATCCAATTAGGTAAGAAGATAAGCAGGAACAAATTAGTCCAAGGCAGAGTTCAGCAACATTCATAAAAGCAAACTCCACACATCTTCAATACAATCCAGAAAATCAGGAATACGTTGATCCAAGGCTTGAGTAAGCAATCGTGAAATCCAGGAATCCAAAATCATGAACAAGAAATATCTTAGCATGAAACTTCAAAGCAAGGTTTCCATAAAACAAGGACAAGAACTTGACATGATTCTAAACGATGCTTCATCTGACTACTAGGCTTGGGCGGTTTCGTTCGTTAATTTCGTAATTCGTTATTAATTCGTATTTAAATTAGCTTACGACCCAATATTGAGCCATGCAGGAATAGTGTGAGGAGTAAATTAGATTTGAAACAATTTTTTCAATTTATTTCGTAATTATTTTGTAATTATTTCGTAATTATTTTGTAATTATTTCGTAATTATTTTGGCATGTCTGGTGCAAGTTTTATAGTTGTTGTTTGTTTTATCACACCAACAGTCAACAACAGAGGGAGAGGGAAGCTTCAGAAGTTCCCCCTGTCCCATTTGGAGGTTTTTTAGCATATTGCGCAATCGCGTCCGCCATTAACGAATCGATTCGTAATTATACGAAATTTCGTATATTTCAAAATTTTTAAAAGGAAAATTTCGGAATTATTTAAAAAAACGAAACGCAAGGGCCCCCTAAAAACAAAACAAGTTTAGAACCAAATTTTTCCGTGGTTACCCAAGCCTACTGGCTACACATCCCAAACTTGAGACCTTTATCCCCTCATTGGCTAGGTCATTAGTGGTCAGAAATTGGTTTCTCTTTAGTTGAGGCTTTGCTGTTTTCTGTCAAAGCCTGGCAGAGCACCTAAGCCTTTGCTCAGCTCTCCTGTTTTGATTGAACTCTTCTCATCTATCTCTCAGCTCGTTATCTACTTTCTTATTAATTTCTGCAGGTTCTGAGCTATTTTCATCATCATCATCCCCCCAGCCCTCAGAGATATTCTCATGGGAAACTACAGGGATCTCCTGGTCATTGTCTGCATCAATATCACAGACCAAACCATTGCCATCTTGAAACTCATCTTGAACCCCATTAGCATCATTCTCCACATCCTGAACCTCATTAACATCGTTTCCCACATCAAAAGCACCTTGATCCTGAAACACAATCACAGGCTGAACTCCAACAATTATATTATTAGCATAGGACAAAGTTCCACCTAGAAACTAGTGTCCTCACTGTGGGAGAAGATGCAGATCAAGAATAGGGCTCCACAGCAATCTACGGACCGACTAGTACACTGACCTTGGAAGACTAACCTACTCAGACAATGAGGGATCGCCTAAGTATGTGTATACAATATATTATATTATTAGCACAGCACAATATTAGTATTATGTATATCAGGCTTGGGTGATAAAAAAAAAAAAGGTTCAAAACTTGTTTCGGATGTAGGGGGTGCTGGCGATTCGATTTTGAAATTATTTCTGAAATTTTCTTGAAAAAAAGTTCAGAAATTTCAGGAAATATGAATCGCTTCATTTGCTTCGTTAATGGAAGGTGCCCCTCCCTCCCTCCAGAACCATTAAAATCTCGCAGCTTCCCTACCTTCCCTTGCAGTGAGCTGTGATGCAGAGGGATGGGGTGGCCTAAGCACAGTTCTTCTTGAAGGCCATGCTCCCAGTGGCCTTCAGGAAGAGCTGTGGTTAGCCACACATGCCTCATCCCTCTACATCGCAGCTCGCCACCAGGGAAGGAAGGAAAACTGTGAGATTTTAAAACTAACCTCGCAGTTTCCCTTCCTTGGGTGGCAATGAACGGCGAAGGATTACAGGGCGTGGCCTGCAGGAAGAACAGTGCTTACCCACACCCACCTCATCCCTCTTTGCATTGGCGGATTGGCATGCCCGGCGATGCAAAGAGGGATGAGGTGGGCATGGCTAAGAACAGCTCTTCCTGAACGCCACTCCCCCAGTGGCCTTCAGGAAGAGTTGTTCTTAGCCACGCCCACCTCGTCCCTCTTTGCATCGCCGGGCGTTCAAAGCCACATCCGAAAATAATTCCGAACAATGGGGAAGTTGTTTCAGTTCGGAATTGCTCCTCCCACTATTCCTGCATGGCTCGAAATTGGATCGAAAGGTAATTTAATCCAAATTACGATTTTAGAAACCAACAAACGAACTTACCCAAGCCTAATATATAACTGTATTGTACTATACCACTACTGTAATATTATTAGTAATATTACATGTAATATAAAATTATATATATTTCCTTATCCTTGAAGGTATCTTTCATTGCAGCAAGAAGGCAGCATCAGAGGAGTGTCTGACTACCTTCCTATAGCCAGACACACAGTGATTAACCAAATACTGAAACTCATCATAGGGGATTTTTATCAGGGGAAAAGTCTTTTCAGAAATCACTATTATCTTTATCTTTTTATCTATTATTTTTATGGTATCATGTCTCATTTTGGGCTTCCCATAGGCATCTGAGGGGCCTCCCTGCATTAATATGCTTTTGATCTGATTGAGACCATCAGGGTTCCTGTTACTGAATGTTCTTATAGTGGAGTAAAGCCCAGAACAATAAAATCCTGGAATGAGGAAATCAATACAAAGCTAGTATCTGTACTTCTCGTCTATATTATGGAATAGGAAACTTCTGGTTTTGTATAATCATGTTCTCAGCAAACAGTGTTTCTCTCAGGAGGAGATTTTGTGTGTACGTGTGAGTCTCTCTGAACTTGATAGTCCTTGGGAATGTTCCACCCATCCTAATATGAAAATCAATGGGTCCCAAGAGACGGATATCTCTATCATTAGATCAGCTCCCTACATAACCTTCAGACAAAATGACGTGGTGTGTAAGCAATCGCATAGCATAGGAGGTACGCATTGATCTGGGAGAAGTTTGTTTGCAGGAGTTTTGTATTTGGATTTATACCTTCTCCCTTTCTGCGTCCTTCATTCCCTTTTTTGTGCAGATATTCGATATGAGGTTGTTCTCTGTTTTAAAATAAAGTGCCAACATTCAGATAGCTTCTTTACTTACTTATGCATAACTAAAATCTCCTGACCTGACCTTTCCTCTCCTTCCTAATCTAATGTAAGAGCCATCAGCCAGATTTAAAGAAGGAAGTCAATTCAACAAGAGCAGTGGTTCTCAACCTTTTAATACAGTTTATTTATTTATTATGATTTATTTCGGGCACTTCTACCCCGCCCTTCTCAACCCCCAAGGGGGGACTCAGGGGGGCTTACAACCGGCACAATTCGATGCCAACAATTCAACAGATAGAATACATAACAACAATAACCACAATAGTTAAAACATTCAATTAATACAATAACAAGTAAAAAGCCAATCTAGTGGCCAACGTTCACCGAGTTCTAAAATCAGTAAGTCCATTCAGCATTACCATAGTCCTTTCCAAATTCTGGTCGTCATTATCTTGTCAGTCTGCCAGGTTACCCAAAGGCCATATCCATGTTTTCAGCTTCCTTCTGAAGAAGAGGAGGGATGTTGATGACCCAATTTCCCCAGGGAGTGAGTTCCACAGGCGAGGGGCCACCACTGAGAAGGCCCTGTCCCTCGTCCCCACCAGCCTCACTTGTGATAGAGGCAGGGCCTATGGCAGGGCCTCCCCAGAAGATCTTAAACTCCGAGGTGGGACATAGAAGGAGATACGTTCGGACAGGTATGCTGGGCCAGAGCCATATAGGGTTTTATAGGTCAAAACCAGCACTTTGAATTGTGCTCCTCATGCTGTGGTGACTCCCAACCATAAATTATTTTTGTTGCTACTTCATAACTTTAATTTTGCTATTGTTATAAATTAGAATGTAATAATCCAGGATTATTTTCATCCACTTGACCAAATTTGGCACAAATACCCGATACACCCAGATTTGAGGGTATTGGATTTTTTTACCTTTGGGAGTTGTCATTTCTGGGATTTAGAGTTCAACTGCAATCAAAGAGCATTCTGAACTCCACCAACAATGGAATTGAACCAAACTCGGCACACAGAACTCCCATGACCAAAAGAAAATACTGTAAGTATTTGGTGGGCATTGACCTTGAGTTTTGGAGTTGTAGTTCACCTACATCCAGAGAGCACTGTGGACTCAATCAATGATGGATCTTGACCAAACTCTACACAAATACTCAATATGCCCACATGTGAACACACTGATGGATTTTGCGGAAAATAGACCTTGTCATTTGGGAGTTGTAGTTGCTGGGATTTAGAGTTAACCTACAATCAAAGAGCATTCTGAACACCACCAATGATGGAATTGAACCAAACTTGGGGCACCGAACTCCCATGACCAACAGAAAATACCAGAAGGGTTTGGTGGGCATTGACCTTGAGTTTTGAAGTTGTAGTTCACCCACATCCAGAGAGCATTATGGACTCCAATAATGATGGATTGGACCAACCTTGGCACAAATACTCAATATGCCCAAATGTGAACACTGATGGAGTTTGGGGAAAATATACCTTGATATTTGGGAGTTGTAGTTGCTGGAATTTATAGTTCATTTAGAATCAAAGAGCATTCTAACGTCAGCCTGCAATGGATCTGCAGCAAACTTGGCACATTACCTACATAGCCAACATTGCATACTGGTGGGGTTGGGGGGAGCTGTTTTTGATTTCTGGGAGTTGTAGTTCACCAGCACTCAGAGAGCAGTCTGTGCCAGACTGGTGATGGACCTAGTAAACTTGCCACATAGAACTTGTCTCAGAAACAGCCCTCCTCTTGGCTGAGAGGTCACCTGAGATGCTGGCCAACCACAATGGAAGAGGGCTTTTTGGTGGGATTATTCACCATCTGATCCTGGATTTATCGCTGAGCCTGGAACCCCAGGTCTCGGCGGTGGCCAGGAGAGCTTTTGCACAATCAAAACTTGTGTGCCAGTTGTGCCCGTTCCTCGGGAAGTCTGATCCGGCCACAGTGGTCCATGCTCTTGTTACATCCCGAATAGATTACTGCAATGCACTCTATGTGGGGTTGCCTTTTAAGACTCTTTGGAAACTTCAGTTAGTCCAACGGGTGGCAGGCAGACTACTCACTGGAGCATCATACAGAGAACATACCACCCCTCTGTCATGTCAGCTCCACTGGCTGCTGATCCAGTTCCGAGCACAATTCAAAGTGCTGGTTTTGACCTACAAAACCCTATACGGCTCCGGTCCAGCGTACCTGTCCAAATGCATCTCCTACTACATCCCACCTCAGAGTTTAAGATCCTCTGGGAAGGCCCTGCTCTCGGCCCCACCTTTATCACAAGTGAGATTGGTGGGGACGAGGAGCAGGACCTTCTCGGTGGTGGCCCCTCACCTGTGGAATTCGCTCTCCGGGGAAATTAGGTCATCCACATCCCTCCTCTCTTTCGGAAGGAAACTAGAAACATGGATATGGGACCAGGCCTTTGGGTAATTTGGCAGACAGATAAAGGACAATGATGACTAGAGTTGGATAGGATTATGACAATGCGGAATGAATTTACGGATTTTGAACTTGGCAAACGTTGGTCATTAGGTCGGTTTTTATTAACGGTTATTGTATAATTGGATTGTTTAAACTCTTTATAATTGCCGCTGCTATGTATTTTACTTTATTATGTGTATTGCTGGCATCGAATTGTGCCTTTTTGTAAGCCGCCCTGAGTCCCCCTTCGGGGGTTGAGAAGAGCGGGGTAGAAGTGCTCGAAATAAATAAATAAATAAATAAACCCATTTCCTTCTGCATATTTATTTGTCATGTCAGAACAACCAGCAAACAAGCAGATTACAAAATTTGTGAGTATGAGACTTGATTAAATGTCCTTTGACCAGTATCTGGCCACTTGGAGTGCTTCTGGTGTTGCTGCAAGAAGGTCCTCCATGGTGCATGTGGCAGGGCTCAGGTGCATTGCAGCAGGTGGTCAGTGGTTTGCTCCTCTCCACACTCGCATGTCGAGGATTCCACTTTGTAGCCCCATTTCTGAAGGTTGGCTCTGCATCTCGTGGTGCCAGAGCGCAGTCTGTTCAGCGCCTTCCAGGTCGCCCAGTCCTCTGTGTGCCCAGGGGGGAGTCTCATTTGGTATCAGCCATTGGTTGAGGTTCTGGGTTTGAGCCTGCCACTTTTGGACTCTCGCTTGCTGAGGTGTTCCAGCGAGTGTCTCTGTAGATCTTAGAAAACTATTTCTAGATTTAAGTCGTTGACATGCTGGCTGATACCCAAACAGGGGATGAGCTGGAGGTGTCTCTGCCTTGGTCCTTTCACTATTGGCTGCTACTTCCCGGCGGATGTCAGGTGGTGCAATACCGGCTAAGCAGTGTATTTTCTCCAGTGGTGTAGGGCGCAGGCAAGGAAAGCTTTAATAAGAAACTGAACTGGACAAGGATTCAAAGTTGGACTTCTAAGAGCTGAGCTCTCAAAGCATACAGTCTGTGATCGTAAACCTTCAGCCTTCTCCATTGGATTTATGGGGAAATTTGTGAATTCTCGAAAGTTGTTGGCAAAACTGGCCCCTAATACCAATTGCTTAGAATAATCGGTGGAATAACATAGTAAGCAAAAAAAAAATACACAAAAACACAAAAAACAAAAACAAAACAAAACCATTTTGCAACAGGATGTTGCCCCTTGAAGGACTACTGTCCTTGAAGGACTACTGTCCTTGAAGGACTGCTGTCCTTCAATGTTTTTCAATTGTGGGACTGATTGAACTTCAAAGGGCCTTCAACATCAGACAAGTGGAACTGGTGATTTTCTTGAAGAAAGAACAAAAGGGTTGTGCAAATTCATTCGCTGCAATTCAGCCACGAGTTGAATGTCATTGACCCAGGCTATGGCTTAATAACGGTTGCAAATTGGATAATTGCACTGTCAATGCCAAACACAACCAGCATTTGCATGTGTTTATGCACGAAACTCCCTTCCCCCGGATATGCTTTCTTCATTCTTGTCAATCCAGAGAGTGTTTTCCTTTATTCGTAATGTGAAAAAAATATATTCATGACTATAGAATGCAACAGCATTTGAGGAAAGATTTATCCTTTCAGCAACAGCAGTTATTTATGGAATATACTAAGCCCCAGAGCAATAACTGTTCATTTGCTTTCATACAATAGGCCCTTAAAAAGGGAGAAGTATACAAATAGGGAGGTTATTAATAAAGCCAGTATGCTGCTGTGCAAAAATGTGGATTTTCTTATCGGAAATGCTAATGAGAATACACCTGCTGGAAACAGGAAGCCCTGTATGTTCAGTAGAGTTATATGGCAATTATAACCCTTCCGGCTTGGTCTAGACCTTTTTTGGAAGGGAAATTAGAGATAATGTGATGCAAAGGACCAACAAGCCCTAAGGTAATGGGAAAAGAAGCAAACAGAATTTGACAAGCATATACCATCCTCCCCAGCTGCTACCAGTTAGAGCAACTGAGGAAAAGTCTTGTCCATGAGGGATAGGAGTAGAAGCATAAACAGACTGGTGAATGATTCCTGTCCAGTTCTGTTGTGGTCCTTCCTCTCCAGGTGTCATCAGAATTGTACCTGAGAAACCACCTGGTCTTGAGTACATAATAGGAGAGGACACAAACCAGTGAGTAACTACTAGGCTTGTGTTGGGGTTCAGCCTGTGTGTGAACCTGAACCTGATTCTCTGATTGTATTTCCTGATGCCAATGTAGATGTCAATGTGAATTCTGAGGCCAATTTAGATTATGATGGTTTAAGTAGTGAAAATCCTACAGCCTTGGAAAGTGAAAGAATTCCCATGAGAATATGCATTCTGAGCCAAGTGGAGACGTTTCACTCCCTTTTCTTCCCAGTCTTAGTTCTCCAGAGAATCTGACACCTGGTCTCCCTAATGAGGATAGGCGGGGGCAGATTTGGCAGAGCCAGGGTGAAGCACAAAGTTTACGTAGGTCAGCCAGATTGAAAGAAATGCAAACAAAATCTTCAGGCATGTCTCGCAATAGATTTCTCGGCCTTAAATATGCCTGGCCTGAATGCAGCTTCAGACCAGGCATCATTCCAGATTCATGTGCCAGCTTTTCCAGGTCTCCTGATTCAAGTGGCTTTGTTCCTCGGAGGTTTTCTAGTTGTTCCAAGTATGGTTAATGGATTGCTTACAGGTTCCAGGATTCAGCAGTTTTGCTGTGGATTTCATGATCTTGTTTGTGGACATTTCTTGTTCCTGATTTTTACTGTGACTTTTTACCTTTGCATATTTCTTCTATTTTGTATTCATCTTTCATCAATAAAAAGGATTGTTTTTCCTGAAGTCAAGTGTGGTGGATTGTTGTCTGAGGGTCCAGTTACCTGCTCTGGGTTGCAACAACTTGTTTGATCCAAAAAAAAAAAGGTTCAAAACTCATTTCAGATGTAAGGGGCACTGGTGGTTCGGATCTAAAGTCAATTCCGATTTTCACAGAAAAAAAATGTTCAAAACTTTGCAAAACTCCCGAGACTTCTGAATGGTTAATGGTTATGGTTCCAAAGTGTTATTTCCTGTTTCATTGGGTGGTCTTTACTTTGAAAGTAGTTGTTTTACTCCAGAAGGGGGGAGAAGCAAAGGGAGGAAAGTCATCCCTCGGTTTGCTTCTCTCGTTTAAGACTGATGCGGCAGGGAAAGGAAAGGAAGGAAATTAATCCCCACTGGTTTAAACTGACGTGGATCCATCCATACTGGTTAAACCGCTTCTCTCACTTAAGACTGATGCGGGAGGGAAAGGAAAGGAAGGGTATCCATCCACACTCGTTTAGAACGCTTCTCTGGCTTGAACCGAGGCCAGAGAACAGAAACGGGGACAAACCTGAATCATTTCCGACTCACTTACTGATTCATAAGAAAAATTCCAGAAAAGGCTTCGGAAGGGCAAAGGGACTTCCGGTTTACTTAAAAACTTTGAAATCGTTTCAAAAAGGAAATCTTTCCAAATTTATTCCGAATTACGAATATTCCGACCTAACCTAACCATGTCTGGTAACTACAATGCAATTGGAATCTTTGTGGACAACAAGCTGAACATGAGCCAACAGTGTGATGCAGCAGCTCAAAAAGCTAATGGGATTTTCGGATGCATCAAAAAGACAACATAGATACAAGGAAGTCATGGTGGGTCTCTTTTATGCTTTGATTAGATCTCACCTAGAATACTGTGTCCAATTATGGAAAACCCAGTTCAAAAGAGATATTGACAAGATGGAAGGCGTCCAGAGAAGGGAAACTAAAATAATCAAAGGTCTGGAGACCATGCCCTATGAGGAGTGGCTTAAAGAGCTGAATATGTTTAACCTTCAGAAGAGAAGGCTGAGAGGAGACATGTTAGATATGTATAAATAATATGTGAAAGTATGTCATAAGGAAGAGGGACCAAGCTTGTTTTCTGCTGCCCTAGAACTGGGAAGCCCTGGCCCTTGACCACTCCAGCTGGAGGTCAGCTGAGACCAGCAGTGCCTTGCACCTGGAAACCAATGCCCTCACTGCAGGAGAACATGCAGATCAAGAATAGGGCTCCACAGTCACCTAGAGCAGGGCTGAAGACCGACAGGTTGGAGGTTCAAATCTGGGAGCTCCCTCTGTCAGCTCCAGCTCCCCATGTGGGAACATGAGAGAAGCTGCCCACAAGGATGGTAAAACATCAAAACATTTATTTATTTATTTATTTATTTATTTATTTATTTAGAACACGTATATTCCGCCCTTCTCACCCTGAAGGGGACTCAGAGCGGAGCACAACATATACATGGCAAACATTCAATGCCTGGATACAATACATAAACATTAAAAAACATTTATCTAAATATTAAAATACACCATTTAAAATAACACAATTTAAAACCTAGCCATCCACATCAAATCCAATTGGCCCTGTCATCTTTCCCATTGTCACTTCATTGCCCTGTCCCGAAAGCTCGGTCCCACAGCCAAGTTTTGACCATCCTTCTAAAGGACAGGAGGGAGGGGGCCGACCTGATCTCACCAGGAAGAGAGTTCCATAGCTGGGGAGCAATCACCAAGAAGGCCCTGTCCCTCGTCCCCACCAATCACGCCTGTGACAATGGCCTCCCCGGAGGATCTTAATCTTTGCGATGGTACATAGAAGGAGATGCGTTTGGACAGGTAATTTGGGCAGGGCCATTTAGGGCTTTCTAGGCCAAAGCCAGCACTTTGAATTGTGCCCGGTAGCAAACTGGCAGCCAGTGGAGCTGGCATAACATGGGAGTTGTATGCTCCCTGTATGCCGCTCCAGTTATTAACCTGGCAGCCTCTCGTTGGACTATTTGAAGCTTCCGAGCAGTCTTCAAAGGCAACCCCATGTAGAGTGTGTTGCAGTAGTCTATTCTAGATGTAACGAGAGCGTGGACCACCATGGCCAAGTCTGACTTCCCAAGGTACGGGCAGCTGGCACACAAGTTTTAATTGTGCGAACGCTCCCCTGGCCACCGCTGCAACCTGGGATTCCAGGCTCAGTGATGAATCCAGGAGAACTCCCAAGCTGCAAACCTGTGCCTTCAAGGGGAGTGTGACCCCGTCCAGCACAGGTTGTGACCCTATGCCCTGTTCAGCCTTGCGACTGACCAGGAGGACCTCTGTCTTGTTTGGATTCAACTTCAATTTGCTCGCCCTCATCCAGACCGTCACAGCGGCCAGGCACCGGTTCAGGACTTGGACAGCCTCCTTAGCATCTGGTGGAAATGAGTGATAGAGTTGGACATCATCTGCATACAGATGGCATCGAACTCCAAAACTCCAGATGATCTCACCCAGCAGCTTCATGTAGATGTTAAACAACATGGAGGACAATACATCCCAGCATCTTCTAGGCAACATCCTTGCAGATGGCCAATTCTCTCACATCACATTGCATCTCCTTTCAGCTTTAGGCAACATAGCTAACGAAGAGGATTGCTGATTGGAGGAGTCCAAGTACATCTCAAGGTCTGCATTTTGTCCACACCTATTCTATGCCAATCCCATTTGGAAAATACCAACGACAGGCAAATATTGATAGTGTCCAGCCAGATCTGGCTTCTGGGTCTGGCAATATTATCCGTGCATGAGAGTCTAACAAAATTTTAATTAGGATTGGGTAACAGAAGCCAACATTAATTCATGGGAGGGTGACATTTTCAATTTCAAAGAAAAATAGGGTTCATATTTTTTACTATTATTATTGATTTTTATAGATACAAAAAATAAAGAGGGAAAAGAAGATAGGGGAGATATATATCTACATATATATAGTACATAAAATATAGATTATAATTAACATAAGCATCAAGGGATATTTACCGATGGGAAAAAGAAAGTCAGAGACTATTTTTTTGTGCCATGACTATAATTTATAATTAAATGAAGTGTCTAGCCTATCTTTCCTTCACAGAACTCACTGGAGAACACAGTCACTGTTCCCTGGTTGATCCTCTCAGAAACCTTATGAGATAAATTCAGCAGACGGGGTGATTGCCCCAAGACTCCTAACATGGTTTGTGGCTGCGTAGGGATTTGAATCTGATCTTCTTGTCAAAGTCCAGCACTCCATCCATCATTACACCACTTTTCTTGATAAAATGAAGGATTTTTCTCTTGCTTCCCTTTGAGACTGGTGATGGATAGCAAAAGTGCCACCTACATCTCTGTGTTATAACTACTTCTGCAAGCTTGCAGTGCATTACTCCAGTGATGAATGAAAGTCTACCTGTGCCATAGCTTTGGTCCAAACTAGATGTGACATATAATGTCATGTATCTTTTTTCCTGATTTTTTTTTTTGCTTCCTCATAACTGAAGCCAGATTCTAGCAGCTCAGAATTGGACGATAGGAAGACTCAGAGGAAGGGAACAGCTGGCCTTTCTAGAGCTTGGAACTAAGAGTTACAAGCTGGCATTATGTTTGGGAATCTAGCTGGCACCATGTTAGTCAAATCACAACAGTGTAAACCACACTTTCATCATCACTTTTTGGGGCCATTTCGAGGTTGGAATTTTGTTCCAACCATGCAACAATCAAATCTTCCCCCCAAACTGCCTTGTAAACAACACAGCCTCTTCTCCAATATTGCCATTTCTATGTTGTTAGAGATTGGAGGTTGAGCAGCTATTTGGACATATCCACATATTTTTCTGTAGTTGGACATGCAGCAAAGAAATAGCCTGAAAAGACTACAGATGCATGTCACAAATGTTTCATTAGAGAACATGACCAAAAATTGGCACATTCACAGATCCTATGTATTTTTTATGTCTTAGGATAGTAACTAATTTCTTAAATTCTTAAAGCAATTTTCTAGGCTCTAGACCTTTGTCCTCTTCTCATTTCTCCTTCTATTTCACTTACACAACATGTTACATGGAGATCATTTTGAGAAGGATTTTTGAGCAAGCTTTTGCTAATGCAGTCTTTGTTCATTCGTTCAGTCGTCTCCGACTCTTCGTGACCTCATGGACCAGCCCACGCCAGAGCTCCCTGTCGGCCGTCACCACCCCCAGCTCCTTCAAGGTCAGTCCAGTCACTTCAAGGATGCCGTCCATCCATCTTGCTCTTGGTCGGCCCCTCTTCCTTTTACCTTCTACTTTCCCCAGCATCATTGTCTTCTCTAGGCTTTGCTGTCTCCTCATGATGTGGCCAAAGTACTTCAACTTTGTCTCTAGTATCCTTCCCTCCAGTGAGCAGTCGGGCTTTATTTCCTGGAGGATGGACTGGTTGGATCTTCTCGCAGTCCAAGGCACTCTCAGAACTTTCCTCCAACACCACAGCTCAAAAGCATCTCTTTTCCTTCGCTCAGCCTTCCCTAAGGTCCAGCTCTCACATCCGTAGGTGACTACAGGGAATACCATGGTTTTGACTATGCGGATCTTTGTTGTCAGTGTGGTCTCTATTCTTCACTATTTTATCAAGATTGGCCATTGCTCTCCTCCCAAGAAGTAAACGTCTTCTGATTTCTTGGCTGCAGTCTTCATCTGCAGTAATCTTTGCACCTAGAAATACAAAGTCTGTCACGACCTCCACATTTTCTCCCTCTATTTGCCAGTTATCAATCAGTCCAGTTGCCATAATCTTGGCTTTTTTATGTTTAACTGCAACCCAGCTTGGCACTTTCTTCTTTCACCTTGGTTAGAAGGCTCCTCGGCTCCTCCTCGCTTTTGGCCATCAAAGTGGTATCATCTACATATCTAAGGTTGTTAAGGTTTCTTCCAGCAATTTTAACCCCAGCCTTGTATTCATCAAGCCCCGCACATCGCATGATGTGTTCTGCAAACAAGTTGAATAGGTTGAGAGTATACAACCCTGCCTTACACCTTTCCCAATCTTGAACCAGTCTATTGTTCCATGGTCACAGTTCTGACTGTACTTTTTTTATACTATATGCTAAATGTTTTTAATAGTATTTATGACTTTTTAAATTGTCTTTTAATTGTTGTGGCACTGAATTGTTGCCGAATGTGAACCGCCTTAAGTCATCTCCTGGCTGAGAAAGGCGGAATAAAAATGTGCAGGTACAACTGCACCAGGAGCTCCAATTTTGTTTGCTTTGCATTTAATGTTTGTTGTAGTCCTAAGTTTCAGTGACTCTGCAGATAGGTGGCTTCTTTTGGCTGCAATCATAGGGCAAGCCACCTGTCAATTATTGTTAGGTTCCCTGGTCCCATCCCCTTTTTGGGTTTTGTAGGGAATAGGAGCCAGTTTGGGTTCAGTCCACACAGAGAAGCTTTCCATGCAGGACATAATACCAAGAGCTCCTGTAGAATGCTTCGTCTTCTACGGCTTGGCCGGGGAGATATACAGCCCACAGCTTGGCCAAGGATCATACAGCCTTACAGCTCCTTTGCTGAGGGACTTCAGCCAGCCATCACTGAAGCCTGAATTCTTTTCCCCTGGAAGTCTACAAAGCTCTGCTTGGTAAGGGTCACTCGCAGCAGCCAGAAGTAGTTGGTACCGGGTGCAGGGGCTCCACACCAACAGAGGAAAAGACAGACTGCCCAGATAAGAGGTTAAGGATTTCCCCATTAGTTACAGTCATGAAGATAGTGCCTGTTCCCTGTGGACAAGATTGAGAGAGAGCCAATAGTCTTTTAAGAAAGCCTTAAAGTACCTGTTTGTTTTCATTAATAAAGAACTTTGTTGAACCTTTAAGCAATCTAAAGACTCTGTTTTAAGGAAATCCAAGGGCCTTTAATCTGAGGCAGCCCCGGCGGCGTCCCGTTGGGCACACAGAATTTATGTCCTGTCTACAGTCTTATGTACAGGCCCAGCGTGCGACAGTACAAAAAATATGGCAAATAAATAAATAAATAAGGGGGGGGGGACCAGGAGGAAATTTTCTTTTTACCTTTCCCCATTCAAACTCTATTCTTGCCTACACTGATTTTGGATTTTTAACACACACACACACACACACAGAGTGGGGAAAAAACTACATTTCACTGTGTGTCACATCTAGTTTGATTCTCAATCTGCCAGAAATGATTGGCAGCACAGATTCCCGGAGTCATAAAAATGGATTTAAAGGCTAAGCAAGTAGCCTTATAACCTGGCTGGTTTGAGGAGAAATGAGAGGATCAAAAAGGGAAAATGAAAATCCTCTTAACCTGAACTTTAATTATTGGATTAAAGGTTCATTTTAATTTTAGAAATCGGAACCTGCTCATTATTCATTTATTTAAAGGTGGATGGTCATGTTACTCAAGTTCCAACTGCTTCGAACACTCCTGGGATGAAGCGGGGGCTGATGGGCATGGCTGCATGACGAATAGCAATGACGGCCACTGGTAGAACCTTAAGGACACATTTATTTATTTTTAAAACCACATACAATTTAGTTCTTGGCATTGTAGTACTTCCTTCCACCACATACTCCACCATTTCAGTTATGTTGTCCTTCTCTATCTCATATCAAAACAACAACAACGTAGGGAATCAATTTATTTCTGGATACTCTTCATCTCCTTCAAGTCTCTCAGTCTCTCAGTTCTTGATTCTTGACCATCAGACATGGAGATGTGAATCCATCATTATTTAGAGTACTATAAATTCTTCACCTCATCTGTAGGGGGTGAAGGTCCAGAGATTAGGCTCGGGTCCAAATCAGTTTGAATGAAAAAAAATGTGTAGTATTCTGTGTGCCATTTTATATAATCTCTGAAAACAGACTGGAGAGGAGGGTGCTGAAAATCCTGACAAAATGGATTAAGGGAGCCAGATTTTATCGGCTACTGGAGAGGAGACAGTTAAGTCTCTCCTGACGTTTCGCTTGCATCTGTGGCAAGCATCTGCAGGGGTGTTTGCCCAAGATACAGGTAAAATTTATTATTTCGCGTACTTCTACCCTGCCCTTCTCAACCTCCGAGGGGGGACTCAGGGCAGCTTTCAAAAGGCATAATTCGATGCCAACACAACAATAAAATAATATATTTAGGAAACAGTTATAAACAATTAAAACAATCAATTATACATCACTATCAATAAAACCAGTCTAGTGCTCAACGTTCGCCAGCTCAGAATCCGTAAATTCATTCCACATTGTCAGATCCTATCAATTCTAGTTGTCATTGTCCTTTGTCTATCTGCCAGATTACCCAAAGGCCTGGTCCCACATCCATGTTTTTAGTTTCCTTCTAAAGGAGAGGAGGGATGTCGATGACCTAATCTCCCCAGGGAGTGAATTCCACAGGTGAGGGGCCACCACTGAGAAGGCCCTGCTCCTCGTCCCCACCAATCTCACTTGTGATAGAGGTGGGGCCGAGAGCAGGGCCTCCCCAGAAGATCTTAAACTCCGAGGTGGGACGTAGAAGGAGATGCGTTCGGACAGATACGCTGGGCCGGAGCCGTATAGGGTTTTGTAGGTCAAAACCAGCACTTTGAATTGTGCTCGGAACTGGATCGGCAGCCAGTGGAGCTGACATAACAGAGGGGTGGTATGTTCCCTGTATGACGCTCCGGTGAGTAATCTGGCTGCAGCCCGCTGGACTAATTGAAGTTTCCGAACAGTCTTCAAAGGCAACCCCACGTAGAGTGTGTTGCAGTAATCTATTCAGGATGTAACAAGAGCGTGGACCACTGTGGCCAGATCTGACTTCCCAAGGTACAGGCGCAACTGGCGCACAAGTTTTAATTGTGCAAAAACTCTCCCGGCCACTGCTGAGACCTGGGATTCCAGGCTCAGCGATGAGTCCAGGATCACTCCCAAGCTGCGAGCACCGGTTCAAGGTTTGGACAGCCTCCTTGGTGACAGGTGAGAAGGAATGACAGATCGTCAGGCGAGAATGCTCAGCATTCTCACCTGAAACATCAGGCAAGAATGCTTCTAGAATATGGCCATATAGCCCGAAAAACCTACAACAACCCAGTGATTCCAGCCATAAAAGCCTTTGACAATATATTAATAACTAGCCGTCCCCTGTCACGTGTTGCTGTAGCTCACATGGGGGTTCTGTGTGTGATGTTTGGCCCAATTCTATCGTTGGTGGGGTCCAGAATGGTCTTTGATTGTAGGTGAACTATAAATCCTAGCAGCTACAACTCCCAAATGACAAAATCAATTTTTTTCAGTGAAGGACATACATTGGGTTGTTAGGTGTCTTGTGTCCAAATTTGGTGTCAATTCATCCAGTGGTTTTTGAGTTCTGTTAATCCCACAAACATTAAATTAAATGTTTAATTTACATTAAATTCTTGATTTATATAGACTAACCGTCTCTTACCATGTATTGCTGTGGCCCAGTCTGTGTATATATGTTTTGTGTATATATTTGTGTATATGTGTATATATGTGGTTTTGTACATGTGTTGTAATGTATTTTTTATTTCATGGCTTTTTAAGTCTCTTCTGCTATGTTTTTCAGTGTTTTTATGAATGATGGTCACTCATTGGCCTAATAGATGTGTCCAAATTTGGTGTCTATTCACCTAGTGGTTTTTGAGTTATGTTAATCCCACAAATGAACATTACATTTTTATTTATATAGATGACAATGTGCATGCTTCTCTATGTAAGTGCATTCACGGGCATGCCATCGCCAGTTTAGGTGTGGACTGTGATCATCTTTGGTTGATTGAAACCATGGACCAGTAGCCTCCAGGTTGGGGCCCCTCACTGTACTTGGTTAGGAAGAATGAGATAGAGAGAAATCTGTCAAGGTCAGATGCCAGCCAATTAAAGAGGTATAGTTTATTGTTCAAACAAACACAAAACAGCCCAAAACAAAACCACAGGGCAAAAAACACTTAGTTTTCAGTGTGAAAAAGCCCAAACAGGCAAAAGAACCCACAAAACCCCAAACAGAATATAACCCAGATTATCCAGAGATATAATCCGGATTAAACTCAAAATGCTTAAATGCAGCTCAAACTTGCTCCATCAAACAACAGAAGCAAAATAAACAGTAGAACAAAGTTTGCAGCCACTCTAATGAGTAGTAGCCTTTCAAGGGTTATAAAATGTAACCCGAGCCTCAAACACAGCAGGAAACAGTATGCTGAACTCTGAGGCTGGTATGCAGAAATGCAGGAAGGATGATAACGCCAACTCCAGAAGCACAGCCACAGACGTGGAGGAGAGAGTAACAACAGTGATTGAAGTCCAGTCCAGTCCAGTCCAGTCCAGTCCAAAGGGAAACGAACAGCTGCAAGGTCAGATCCCAGTCCAATGGAAGTCACAAGGAGCCAAAGCAGCGGGGCAATACAGCAGCTAATGCAAATATCAAAACAATGCAGTCCAGCAAAAACCCATACAGTTCCAGCCCCCTTTGCTGCTTAAACCCAGAGCATGACTTACGTCCCAAAGTCTTCTTCCAACCCTGTCTTCTGTAACAGAAAGCGCCCAACGAGACTCCTTGCCGATTTCAAGGTCACAATTGCAAACACTCCCATTTTATTTACAACTCCTCGTCAGAACTTGATTCAGCCAACACCCTTGTCCCAGCTGCATTTTCTTCGAACTGGAGTCGCCCCTAGTTTGGCCCAACCCATCCCCAGCTGTGCCTCTTCCACCACTCCTCCATGTAGTCCATCTCTGGTCTAATCCTGAAGTTCCCCAGGACCCATCCGTGCCTTCACTACTCCAACCTTCAAACGTGCCACTGCTTGTGGTTCAGCACAAATGTCTTGAATCTCTTGAACCCTTGTCCAATCCATCCCATCAGACCCAGAATCTGATATCCCATCATCCATATCATTTGCATCAAAACCTTCAAAAGAATCCTCATCTGTTGGCTCACTAAGTATCTCCCGGATTCTTTTCCTTTGTTGCTCTTCATCATAGTCTTGCTCACGAGTAGTTTTCCTGCCTCTCCTAATACAACTAATGTTACTATCACTGCCAGCAGACTCTATCACAACAAAATCTCCAACCTCCAAATGGCATAAAAAGATTATAATTTGTGGATTAGAGAAGAAATTTAATTTAATTCACATGTATATGAATATACCTAATAGAAACCTTGTGAGATGTCCCCTCAAGAGATAAATCAGTCTAGCTGTCTGCACACCTCTCATCTTAATCTATCTAGTGGTCTTGTCTCAAGGTGTTCACTTGCAATATTTCATAAACAGATGTGTTCAACCGCTAAGATTTCTTTTCAAGCAACAAGGAAATTCTCAGCCTTAAAGTGGATTTTTATGACCAAGTAATAATAAACCTATTACAAAAGTGGTTGCAAAGTGCATGATGTTAGGCCTTTAATGATAGCAAGGAGACCCATGGCTGCTTACAAATTCTTTTGAATCATTCTGCCTTTATTTGTCAAACATCTTGTTTCTACAAAATCAATGTCTTGATTATCACAAATGCTTAATTTTTCACTTAGAAAAAGTGATTGGTCAGATTTTTCTGCAGTAAAAATAGTACCTGCAAACACACACATAATATAATGTCAAAATAGAAATTACTACTAGAAGGTAAAAAAACGAAGTTAAGTGTTTCATCGGAGTACTGACTCGAATCCTGGTAGGAATTTATTTACATCATTATCAACTGATTTACAATCACATAAAGGCATTTACACAATGATTGCATTTTCACAAAGAGAGTAAAGACATGGCTATATCTCTGAGACCATTGTGTAAATGGAAAGAGCAACACAACCATTGTGAAGCAGCCCCAGTGTATCATAATGTATAATAGGAGCCCCTGGTCCCTGGATTAGAACCGCCAACCTTTCGGTCGGCAAGTTTAGCGGTTCTGCGGTTTAACCCACTGTGCACCAGGAGGTTTTTTTTAAAAAAACTACTGTTTTCTACATATTTAATGAAAACCTGGGGGAACTCTACATGGGTTACTTACTTAGGCTATCCCTCGTTGTTCGAGTAGGATAATCTTCCAAGATCAGTGTATTGGTGAGTCCGTAGGTGACTGTGGAGCGCTATTCTTGATCTGTATCTTCTCCTGCTGTGAGGGTAGTAGTTTCCAGGTGGAAGGTGGTCCCAGTCAGGGTTAGCTTGATGTGCGTTCCTCTTGGCATGTTTCTCTCTTTCGCCCTCCATTCTGCCTCTTCAAATTCTGCAGCACTGCTGGTCACAGCTGACCTCCAGCTGGAGCGCTCAAGGGCCAGGGCTTCCCAGTTCTCAGTGTCTATGCCAGAGTTTTTAAGGTTGGCTTTGAGCCCATCTTTAAATCTCTTTTCCTGTCCTCCAACATTCCATTTTCCGTTCTTGAGTTCAGAGTAGAGCAACTGCTTTGGGAGATGGTGGTCGGGCATCCGGACAACGTTGGTCCAGCGGAGTTGATGGTGGAGGACCATCACTTCAGTGCTGGTGGTCTTTGCTTCTTCCAGCACGCTGACATTTGTCCGCTTGTCTTCCCAAGAGATTTGCAGGATTTTCCGGAGGCAGCGCTGATGGAATCGTTCCAGGAGTTGCATGTGACGTCTGTAGACAGTCCACTTTCGCAGGCATATAGCAGGGTTGGGAGGACAAGAGCTTTATAAACAAGCACCTTGGTATCCCTAAGGATGTCTTGGTTCTCAAACACTCTCTGCTTCATTTGGAAAAAAGCTGCACTTGCAGACCTCAGGCGGTGGTGCACTGAAACTAGTCTTGGATACAGCATATACCTATTGAATCCAGGATTATGTATCCAGATGTTACAACACATTCTCTCACTGACCTGTCCCTTTATCCATGTGTAGGTGCTGCCTTTCCTCTCAAAGTATGTGACGGCACGAGTGGCGCCACCTATGTATAGAACTGTTAGTTGCAAGATTTAAACTGTTGTATCATGCTTAATCCTGCCCCTTTTACCCTGCTTATGTATAGTTGTATGGATTGGTTACTTATAGCTGTCAATCAGCACTGTTTGGCTCCACCTCTTCCTGCAGGAGGGGAGTGCTTCCTTTCTTTTCTTTCTGCCATCAGAGTTTATACCAGATGGATGTGAGTAAGATACTTGACCCTGATTTAAGTGACCTCTTAGCACCAGTTCTGAGGTTTTTTACCCTTGAGACTTGTGCTTCATGTTCAGACCAACCTGAACGACATTGGAAGTCTCAAGCGCCTTCAAAGCAGTTCTTTTGGCACCAAAGGAAGATCCTGAGTCTTCAAAACATAGGCCATCTGAACTGGAGTTGTGGTTTGCTCCGGCATTCACAGCCATTGAGGAAAGAGGAAACTTGGTGAGGCTTTTCAGCTTCAAACACCTTGGACCCAGGACTAATTGAGACTGTAACGTATATTTTCCTTCACCCCTCTGAAGTTTCCAGCTCATTGCTTTAAGAAATAACTCTTTGTGATCAATAAAACTTATTTTGAGTTATTTACAGCGTTTTGGGTTTTTGAGAGTTCTAGTTTCTTATAGGAGGGCAAGAAGCAATCCCTTGGGGGAAAGATGCCACGTCCATCCCTCCTTCATTAAGAATAATAGTCCCCAAGCACGACGGCACAAAGTACGCAAGTAAGTGTCTGGCTGAGATCATATGGTGGCACCCACACAATCAGCAAGGAGGTGGTACAGCAATGTTTCTTATTGAGCACACCAGTTAAGGTTAAAATCTCTGGATAAGCATTCTTTTCCTTTTTTATTTTTCTTGTCATTACAGTGAGGCAACAAGTCCGTCTTTATACAACAGTCCCATAAAAATGTTGTCAACCAATCCCCTGGGTTTGTGGGCATTTTAGAAAGCCTGGTGAAGCACAAGGGATGTTGTTCTCCTGGGACTACAAAACTTGGAAAGGGGAATAGAGAAAAATGACATTGCTTTAAATATTTCAGTTGCTTTATGCTTCAGTGTCCCCTGGAAAAAAAACAACTGTGAAAACATTTTTTGAAAACTGGTATTTCCAGTTGCAGAACATGTTAAAAGGCATAGAAAACGAGAATAGTTTTTTTTAAATCACCTCGTATTTACACAGAAAAAAGTTTGGATAAATTGTGGAAATCTCAGGAAGAGGACAATTTTGATACCACAGTTTCATTCTAGAGACCTCTTCCATAACTTGAAGAATTCTCTACCTTGTTAACTGGTTTCTTAACCTGTCAAAAACTGTGCCTAAAAGTCTTCCTATCAAAGTCTGAATCCATATGGAATCTTATCATATATTGTGCTTTTGATGTATAGTGTTGTAATTGGTTTGAATAGGTTTGATTATCTGTACTCATTATGTTTATTTTGCCTAACTCTCACTTCGGTTTGTTTATAAGTTATATTGAGTTATTTGATTTCATGTTTTGCTTTGATTGTTGTTTATGTGTTCATTGCCATTGAATGTTTGCCATTTTTGTTATTGTATTGTCGAAGGCTTTCATGGCCGGAATCACTGGGTTGTTGTAGGTTTTTTCAGGCTGTATGGCCATGGTCTAGAGGCATTCTCTCCTGACGTTTCGCCTGCATCTATGGCAAGCATCCTCAGAGGTTATTTTTGTTATTTCTGCAAACTGCCCTGAGACTCTTTGAGGAGAGACAGTGGGTTGTAAATAAAGTATCATCATCATCATCATCATCATCATCATCATCATCATCATCATCATCATCCCATTCAAGCCTTTCAACAAGTTCTGATTTATTTAATGCAGTGTTGCTCAATCGTCTTAAAATAGTTCCTCATGTTGTGATGACCTCCAACCAGAACATTATTTTCATTACTACTTCATAACAGTAATTTTGCTTCTGTTGTGAATTGTCATGCCAATATCTGATATGCAGAATGGATTTTCATTCACTGGACCAAATTTGGCACAAATACCCGATATGCCCAAATTTCAATACTGGTGAGGTTAGGCGGAAGGATTTTGCCGCGACCATTTAATACAGTTCCTCATGTTGTGGTGACCCCCCAACCATAAAATATTTTTGTTGCTACTTCATAATTGTAATTTTGCTACTGTTATGAATTGTAATGCCAATATCTGATATGCAGGATGTATTTTCATTCACTGGCCCAAATTTGGCACAAATACTCAATATGCCCAAATTTCAATACTGGTGAGGTTAGGCGGGAGGATTTTGCCATTTGAGAGTCGTAGTTGCTGGGAGTTATAGTTCACCTACAATCAAAGAACATTCTGAACTCCACCAGTGATGGAATTGAACCAAACTTGGCACACAGAACTCCCATGACCAAGAGAAAATACTGGAAGGGTTTCGTGGCCACCTTGAGTTTTGAAGTTGTAGTTCACCTACATCCAGAGAGCACTGTGGACTCCTCCTATAAACTATCAAGAATGTTAAGATCTTCCAGAGAGGCCCTGCTCTCGGTCCCACCACCTTTGCAGGCATGTTTGGTGGGGACGAGAGACAGGGTCTTCTCTGTGGTGGCCCCCGGCTCTGGAGCGCCCTCCCTGGAGAGATTAGGTCTGTCCCCTCCCTATTATCCTTCAGGAAGCAGCTAAAATCCTGGCTCTGGAAACAGGCATTCTCAGGTTGATGGATGACCCGGTATTGACTAAGAGTTGTAATTCACCTACATCCAGAGAGCATTGTGGACTCAAACAACGATAGATCTGGACCAAACATACTACAAATACTCAATATGCCCAAATGTGAACACAGGTAGAGTTTGGGGGAAATGGACCTTGGCATTTGAGAGTTGTAGTTGCTGGGATTTATAGTTCACATACAATCAAAGATCATTATGAGCCAACCAACAATATAATTGGGGCAAGCGTCTCACACAGAACCCCCAGATCTTGAAGGGACCTGCTGATGCAAGCCTCCCTTCAGCCTTGCACACTCTCCCTCGCCAGCACATCCGCAACATGCTCCTTGCTTGGAAAAGAATGACAGGTGGAAATATCTTCAGCCTTCTCTGTCAAAGGGGTTCCTAAGACCATCAGAAATACGAGGGATATTTTTTAAGTAAGGTCCGTTTGAACATAAGTACACAACGAAAGTTTATTTCAAAAAAATAAATTTATTTTCAGAAAGTGCATACTTCACTCTATTTTTTGACATAGTTGCCAAGTTTGTTTAAATGCTTATCATACCTCTGAACCAATTTTAAAATACCCTCTTCATAAAAACTTGCCGCAAGAGTTCACTGCCGTTTTCACGTCGTCGAAGGGTGACTGGAGCGGTCCTCATCATGGACGTTGTCACGGCCATCTTTGAATTGTCGTACCCACTTACGCACTTTGCTTTCACTCATAACAGTCTCACCGTACACTTCACAAATCTGTCGATGAATTTCTGCAGCAGGCGGGTTCCTTGCTGACAAAAACCGTATCACTGAGCAAACCTCACATGCGGAGGGTGAGTTGATAGTCTTAAACATTTTTAAAGCACAGAACAGAACCGTACAGGTGAGCTACAGAGCGGAAACTGAGCACAGTTGTTCCCGAGGCATGCCGGTACACGACGCTCAATCCGGTATGCGCGCAAACTACTAGTGTCTACAACAAAACGGAACTTACTTAAAAAATACCCCTCATATATGTTTCCTGATGGTCTTTGGTAACCCCTCTGAAACCCTCTCATGACACCCCCCCCCCCACCGGGGTCCTGAACCCCAGGTTGAGAAACACTGATTTAATGCCTACCAATAATAATAATAATAATAATAATAATAATAATAATGGCAGGTATAAAATCAGCCTGCCCACAACTCAGAATACCAAGGAACCTGTTTCAGAGAAGAAGAAAAGTTCATACATTATTTTATTTTTTTACAAAATGAATGACTTAAAATCCATGCAGCTGTTGGTATGAATGTTTTAGTCAATAATCAAAATGCATGGAAAGATGTGTGAATTAGGAAATATATGTACAAATTTCTACATAGTAAATGCAAAGCAAAGCCAACTGATAGAGGATGAGACTGGACCTGCCATTTAAAGAAACATGATGCAGCTGATGAACAAAAAGAGAAGAAAAAATGCAGAATAATTCTAATGCTGCAGGAATAGAGATTAACACTACTGCTGTGATTATATATATCGCACATCATTCTCACACCATCTCACTTTTGAAAACCTTGGGGAAAATGCTGTCCCAGTCTCTTGTGTATAACTGGTTTCCATAGCAGTGGGCAGACAGAGAAATATAGGTGGTGCATTTTTCAAAATCTTTTGGATTGCCAAGAGAAGCAGAATTTATTTCCTGACTCTTAAGCATTACATTGCAATGGGTATCTGACTCTCTTTTGGAAGTGTTCATGCTATTGCATCCATAAAAAGAATCTTTCTTCCTGCCTCTTTACTGAGACTGAGGCCCACAAATAATAAGGAAAGGTATGGCAGCAAGCAGGAAAAGGAATAGCAAAGAAAAGAAAATAAGGGCGGAAAGACTTCTGGCATAACTCACCAAAAATATAATTGTGAAGTCCCATTTAATGGAATGGAACAGACTTTAGTCACAACAAGCTTAAATTGGTCCCATTTGAAGGCATACAAACAACTCTAGACCTTAAATTTTCTCCCTTCCTACTCGCACTAGTGAAAAGCAGGGATGAAGAGACAGTTAGTAGGAGAGGTAGTGACTTGAAAAGTTGGCCATGCTATTTGGCCAACCGAGCAGTTTGAAAACATGCAAATGTGAGTAGATACCGCTCTGGAGGGAAGGTAACGGTGATCCATGAAGTCATGCTGGTAACATGAACTTGGAGGTGTCTACGGACAATGCCGACTGGCTTAGAAATGGAGATGATCACCAACCCTCAGAGTCGGACACAACTGGACTTTCAGGGTAATATCTTTTTGTGCTGGTACAACTGTACCAGGAGCTCCAACTCTGTTTGCTTTGCATTAAATGTTTGTTTGCAATCCCAGGCTTGGGATTTTGCAGCAGGGTGGCTTCCTGTTATAGTTTGCAATCATAGGGCAAGCCACCTGTCAATTATAGTTAGGTTCCCTGGTCCTGCCCCTTTTTGAGTTTTAGTGGGAATAGGAGCCATTTTGAGTTCAGTCTACACAGAGCAGCTTTCGCACAGGACATAAAACAAAGAGCTCCTGTAGAAAGCTTTGTCTTCTACGGCTTGGCCGGGGAGATATACAGCTACAGCTTGGCCGAGGATCATACAGCATTACAACTCCTTTGCTGAGGGACTTCAGCCAGCCATCACCTAAACCTGAACTCCTTCTTTTCCCCTGGAAGTCTACAAAGCTCTGCTTGGTAAGGGTCGCTTGCGGAAGCCAGACGCAGTTGGTACCGGGTGCAGGGGCTCCACGCCAACAGAGGCAAAGACAGACTGCCCAGATTAGAAGTTAAGGATTTCCCCATTAGTTAATTACAGTTAAGAAGATAGTGCCTGTTCCCAGTGAACAAGATTGCAAGAGCCAATAGACTGTTAAGAAAGCTTTAAAGTACCTGTTTGTTTTCATCAATAAAGAACTTTGTTGGACTTACTTTAAGCCTCTACAGAACTTTGTTTTGGGGAGGTCCAAGGGCCTTTAATCTGAGGCAGCCCTGGCGTCCCCTTGGGCACACAGAATTTATGTCCTGTCTACAGTCTGATGCACAGGCTCGGCGTGCGACAGCACAATCATATAATCAATGGTTTAATCTGTTGCACCACCACAACCCAACATGAATTTTGGTCATGTCAGCCACATGACTGACATCGAGCATGCGCCCCCCCCCCTTACAAGGGAAGATGACTTATAGTTTTGCAAAGGACAAAGATACCAGACTGCGCAATAGGGGTTAAGTCTTGGTCACATTGCCAAGCCATTGACAACAACAAGGACCCCACTAGGCTTTTGGGAAACGGCTGGATCTTGGAACTTCTGCCCTTCGTGAGAGTTGTAGTTTCCCAAGGACCAAAGTATGAATCAGTTGCAGCACAGCTGGGGTTTCATCTGCCAGCCTTCCCAGTGATCATGGACTCTCTGCCTGCATGTCTTGGACTTCAGTACATACTATCTCCCTCATGAACTTTCCTCAAAGACCTTTTAAAACATTGGACTTCAGGCTTCTTCATGAAAATTAATCCTCTTATTAAATATACTTGGGATGTGGGACAAAGATGGGGTTTTGTTGCTATGAAATGCTTATGATTTGAATGTATGTATCTTGCTATGAAATATTGCCTGCCCCTTTGCCTTTCCCTTTGCCCTTTGTCTTAGAAAATTGCAACCAGAGATTGCTCTCTGCCTGAGGGAGGACCACCGCCTCTCTCGAAACTTGCTTGATTATTCAACATCAGCATGGACAATAACAAGTGAAATATCCTTTTATTTGCTCTCGTCTGGCAGACAAGGAAGTTTCTTTGGACATCATGATTGCTTTACAAAGGGACGAGGCTAACCCCAGGGGGTCCCCTTGCCCCGGCTCTGTTTGTTTCCTCCACAAGGCTCATCAAGGACACTCCTTATCAGATCTGGGACAGGAAAGCCTTTCTTAATCCCATCACCTCCCATTCTGAGTTTTGCCTAGAAAAATGCCTGTAAACTCTGTGCTGGTATGCTTGTAGTGGAAATATCCCTACAGTGCATCCGATCTCAGCTGAATCGCTCATTAAACCTCGATGCCCCTTCTTCACTTTGGCAAGAGTCTCATTTCAATTATTAATATTAAATAAAATTGCTGGAATCAGGCTTCTCTGAAGGCTTGCCAAGGTAGCGTTCCCTCTTTGGTGGGAACTAAGGGTCATCTCTCCTTGGAGTTGACCTCCCTAAAGTCTAGTTCGACTTCATGACCAGGAGGTGTCTATGGACAATGCCAGCTCTTCTGCTTAGAAATGGAGATGAGTACCATCTCCAGAGCCGGAGATGAGCATTACGCAGAGATGGAGACATAAAAAATATGTTTGGGGGTCACCAAAAGATGAAAAACTGTATTACGGGATCGTTGCATTAGGAAGGTTGAGAATTTAGGGCTGGGCAACCACGGAAAAAATTGTTTCTAAACTCGATTCGTTTTTAGGGGTTTTTGCGTTTCGTTTTTTAAAAGAAATATCGAAAAGTTCGATATTTACGAAATTTTGGAAATTACGAAACAATTTCGAAACAATAACGAATCGATTCGTTAATGGCGGATGTGATTGCGCAATATGCTAAAAAAAACCTCCAAATGGGACAGGGGGA
>NW_026847882.1:9134506-9169513 GCF_025583915.1 Anolis sagrei ordinatus
AACTTGCACCAGACATATGGAAATAATAACGAAATAATAACGAAACAATTTCGAAACAATTATGAAACAATTACGAAATAATTTCTAAAAATTCGTTTCGATTTTTAGTTGCTCCTGAATGGTTCAATATCGGATCGTAAGCCACTTTAAATACGAATTATTAACGAATTACGAAATTAACGAACGAAACCGCACAGCCCTATTGAGAAACACTGTTTTAAGCAATCAAACTCATTTTTTTAAAATGCTAGCAGTAAAACATCATTCTCTTTCAAAGCCTTAATGGGCATGCAACAAATTCATTTCAAAAAGTAATACCATTTGCTCTCATTGTAGCGCAGCGAAAGATGAAATCCTCACTCCCATTATCCAAGGTTCTTCTAATGTTTTTGGCTTTAATCCCTCATCCCTTTTGCACACCCTCTTGTCTCTGTTTTGTCATTTCAGCACTATCCTCCTGCACATATTTTCCCATTTTTTCCCATTCCTTAGTCAATAGCTATATGCACATTTAGTAAGTAGCTTAAGTTTCCTTATCGTGGTCTTCAAGGGTGACAACCGAGGCACTAAAAATATGGAAGACAAGATAGACCGAAAGCTCTGCTGCTACATCAGCGAGGGGAAAATAACAGCTAAGGTATGGAGGCAAAACAAAGTTTGCAATATCAGATGAAGGAGAGTGTGTCAAGTTGCTAATCCGCCACAGCTGTAGCTTTCCCTATCTTGCTGGACAACCTAAAAGTCAGGGATTTGTCTGTTTACCTGCGCTTTCCATGAGATCATCACTACTTGATTCTCAGTAGGATGTAGATACTCAGCATGCAGCAAGCTATCTATCAGAAAGGCCAATCTCTCACAGATGAGATGAGAAAGAGCTTGAGCAGTTGATGCTGAAACAGCATGGGGAGCTTTGGCTGAAGCTGTACTGGCATGGAAAATTGTAGTAAATAAGTTGGACAAACACAAAGATTCTAGGATGTATCAAGATATTGTTCCATCTAGGTCGGTCTTACGTACGCCAAGCAAGATAACCCCCAATTTACTCCTGCTGTGTGAGACTACAGTTCCCTTAACACATCATCATTAGACACGCTGCCTAGGGAGGTATTGGAATCATATTTCAAAATATCTGATAGGTACCAGATGAAGATATAGGTTAAGAAAAAAGTAAACACCTCCAGTATCAGGACATTGCACGGCATACTTTGGGGCAAGATGTGCACTAGGTTTTCTCTCCCCCTATTCACCAACATGGCTATCACCATATAAAACAGTGGTTCTCAACCTTCCTGATGCTGCGACCCCTTAAAACAGTTCCTTATGTTGTGATGACCACCAACCATAACATTATTTTCATTCCTACTTCAGAACTGTAATTTTGCTACTGTTATGAATCGTTCACTGGACCAAATTTGGCACAAATACCCAATACACCCAAATTTGAAGACTGGTGGGGTTGGGGGGGGGGTCATGGGAGAACTGTGTGCCAAGTTTGGTTCAATTCCATCGTTGGTGGGGTTCAGAATGCTCTTTGATATTGTAGGTGAACTATAAATCCCAGCAACTACAACTCCCAAATGACAAAATCAATTTTTTTGGGTGAAGGACATACATTGGGTTGTTCGGTGTCTTGTGTCCAAATCTGGTGCCAATTCGTCCAGTGGTTTTTGAGTTCTGTGAATACCACAAACGAACATTACATTTTTAATTATATAGATTTTAAATGTTGAATCATTTTTAAAATTGTGTTAACTGTATTTTGATATGTTATGGCATTGAATCGCTGCTGACTGCGAACCACCTTGAGTCGCCTCTGACTGAGAAAGGCGGTATACAAATTGTTGTTGTTGTTCATTCGTTCAGTCGTCTCCGACTCTTCGTGACCTCATGGACCAGCCCACGCCAGAGCTCCCTGTCGGCCGTCACCACCCCCAGCTCCTTCAAGGTCAGTCCAGTTACTTCAAGGATGCCGTCCATCCATCTTGCCCTTGGTCGGCCCCTCTTCCTTTTGCCTTCCACTTTCCCCAGCATAATTGTCTTCTCTAGGCTTTCCTGTCTCCTCATGATGTGGCCAAAGGACTTCAACTTTGTCTCTAGTCTCCTTCCCTCCAGTGAGCAGTTTGGCTTTCTTTCCTGGAGGATGGACTGGTTGGATCTTCTCGCAGTCCAAGGCACTCTCAGAACTTTCCTCCAACACCACAGCTCAAAAGCATCGATCTTCCTTCGCTCAGCCTTCCCTAAGGTCCAGCTCTCACATCCGTAGGTGACTACAGGGAATACCATGGCTTTGACTAGGCGGATCTTTGTTGCCAGTGTGATGTCTCTACTCTTGACTATTTTATCGAGACTGGACATTGCTCTCCTCCCAAGAAGGAAGCGTCTTCTGATTTCCTGGCCACAGTCTGCATCTGCAGTAATCTTTGCACCTAGAAATACAAAGTCTGTCACGGCCTCCACATTTTTTCCCTCTATTTTCCAGTTGTCAATCATTCTTGTTGCCATAATCTTGGTTTTTTTGATGTTCAGCTGCAACCCGGCTTTTGCGCTTTCTTCTTTCACCTTGGTGAGAAGGCTCCTCAGCTCCTCCTCGCTTTCACAAATACAAATACAAATACAAATACGGTAAATAAATAAATACAAAGAGAAAAAAGCAGAGAGAATTTCCCCTTTGGTATAGATGCTGATTGTTAAAGCGTCTTGATTTAAAACTACAAGTTACACACCATTTCCTCCTTCCTAAGCAGATGAAGTCAGGGTCCAAACCATGTTTATGAATTAGTAATGCACTGCTTTCTTTTTAACCTCTTCCCAGTATGGGTAAATGTCCCGAAACCCCAGGGACATAGAACCAACCAGCCAGATCAAATGTGAAACATGCAAGGTTTTGTCAGACTGAGATTTGAAAATGCAGTGTGATCGGTGTTCTGTCTTGATTTTGCATTCACCTTCAACTTTCTACAAACTGCTCAGCCTCCTTTGGAATTAATGAAGGCAGTGCAATTACTGAGTAACATAATAGCAGGTGAAGGAGGGGAGCATTTAAAATTAGCTGCCTCTTTTTTTAGAGAGAGCGAGAGAGCAAGAGAGAGACTTATTTGAGAGAGTTTACCACTCAGTCAGGATGCTTGACATTAAGACCAACTGCTGAGCATTTGCTATTAGGCTTGGACGGTTTCGTTCGTTAATTTCGTAATTCGTTATTAATTCGTATTTAAATTAGCTTACGATCCAATATTGAGCCATGCAGGACTACTGTGAGGAGTAATTAAAAATCGAAACAATATTTCCAATTTGTTTCGTATTGTTTCGTAATTGTTTCGTAACTGTTTCAAAATTGTTTCTAAATTGTTTCGTAATTATTTCCGTATGTCTGGTGCAAGTTTTATAGTTGTTGTTTGTTTTATCAGTGATAAAAAATAAATTATCACACCAACAGTCAACAACAGAGGGAGAGGGAAGCTTCAGAAGTTCCCCCTGTCCCATTTGGAGGGTTTTTTAGCATATTGCGCAATCGCGTCCGCCATTAACGAATCGATTCGTAATTTTACGAAATTTCGTATATTTTGAACTTTTTTAAAGGAAAATTTCGGAATTCTTTAAAAAAATGAAACGCAAGGGCCCCCCTAAAAACGAAACGAGTTTAGAACCAAATTTTTCCGTGGTTACCCAAGCCTATTTGCTATCTAGCCGGTCCATTCATTTATCGAATTACTAGCCGTCCCCTGCCACGCGTTGCTGTGGCCCAGTCTGTTGATCTAGAAAATACAGTAATGAGAAAATGTTGTTTTCTAATATATGTAATTTCTTTATGCTTGTGGGTAAACAGTATTTCTTGCTGTTTCTTTGTCAGTGTTGATGTGGAGAGTGTCTGGTTTGACTACTCTGGAACATGCAATGTATAATTGTCCTTCTTTAGGGGTCCCTTTCAAATCTATGACACTATATTTCTCTGTGTGTGAATCATATCTATCTATATAGTTGGATGGCTCTTTGTCAGGAGGGCTTTGATTAGGTTTTCTTGCCCTGGTGAAGGGAGTTGGACTGGATGGCCTTGAGTATTTTCTGTTGGTCATGGGGGTTCTGTGTAGAAAGTTTGCCCCGATTGTAGGTGAACTGTGAATCCCAGTACTACAATTCCCAAATGTCAAGGTCTATTTCCCCCAAACCCTACCAGTGTTTATATTTGGGTGTATTGAGTGCTTGTGCCAAGTTTGGTCCAGATCCATCATTGTTTGAGTCCACAGTGCTCTCTGGATGTAGGTGAACTACAACTTCAAAACTCAAGGTCAATGCCACCAAACCCTTCCAGTATTTTCTGTTGGTCATGGGAGTTCTGTGTGCCAAGTTTGGTTCAATTCCATCGTTGGTGGAGTTCAGAATGCTCTTTGATTGTAGGTGAACTATAAATCCCAGCAACTACAACTCCAAATGACAAAATCATAATTTTTTGAGTGATGGTCACTCCTTGTGTTGTGGGAGACGTTTTGTTGCCAAATTTGGTGTGATTTCGTTCATTGGTTCTTTTGTTTTTAAGGTACTCATCATGCACAGAGCATTTTTATATATATAGATGAACATAGAAACAAGAGACAGAATGTGCACTACACATTCTGAATTAATGCAGTTTGATGCTACTTTAATTGCCATGGTTTGATGCTTTTGAATTCTGGAAATTGTAGCTTGATTTTGTGTGTGTGTGTGTGTGTATCAGGAGTGACTTGAGAAACTGCAAGTCGCTTCTGGTGTGAGAGAATTGGCCGTCTACAAGGACATTGCCCAGGGGACCCCCAGATGTTATGATGTTTTACCATCCTTATGAGAGGCTTCTATCATGTTGTGCTGGGCCTATAATAATTGTCTTTTGAACAGGATGTGCTCTTTGTGCCCAGCGGGAAGCCGGGTTGCCTTGTTGAGAGGCCTTAAGGATTTTCCTATACAAAAGTCTTTAGATGCTTGAAAAGTTTAACAAAGTCCTTTATTATTGCTTAGATCTTCAACAAACAATCAAATGCTTCTTAGATCTTTATCAAATCAAACAAATGCTTCTTAACTTGTCTACAATAGACAGGCACCTTGCTTGGAGAAATGTTTCTATCCTTTATGAGGAAAACTCCTTTTTAACCCCTCTCTAGCAATCTGCTTTCTATGCTTGCTGGTGTGGGCTCTACTCCCGGCTCCAATTGCTTCTGGTTACCCGAGTAGACCTACCAGTCAAGGCTCTGTAGATTCTCCAGCTGGAGTCCTTTGGAACTGTTTTGCTCCAGAATTTCTGTTTCCCCCGGATGCTGTGAGAAATGAAGCTTGTCTACAGATGGAGCTGATCCACGTCCTGTAGCTAAGCTTTCCACTATAAGACTGACTAAAATGGTTCCCTTTCCCTCCCAGAGCCCTGGAAAAAGGGGCGGAACCAAAACTTAACAATGATAGACAGGTCATTGGCCCTATAATTGCAAACCAAGGGAAGTCACCTTACTGCAAATGCATGGAACCTTGGAATATATGCAAACACTCAATAGAAAGAAAATGAAGCTGATGCTCCTGGTACAGCCGTACCAGCACACATGTCCCTGCAAGGGGAGCTGGAGCTGACAGAAAGAGCTCATCCCCAGTCTCCCTGAATTCGAACCTCCAACGTGTTGGTCTTCAGTCCTTCCAGGACAAGGGTTTAACCATTGCACCACCAGGAGCTCCCTTTTAGCTTGATGAGGAACCAGCACTCTTTGGCAGTGAAAGCTAAAGACCTTGTAAAACTATAACGCCCAGCATTCCATAGCATTGAGCCATGGTAGTTCAAGTGGTGTCACACCACATTTATTCTACAGTGTACATGCACTCATAGAGACCAACTTGGACTTTCTTCCATATGCACACAGTTACTTTTCTATTATTTTGCTGGCAAAAGTATGATAGCTGGGATCCAATGCAGGTGCAAGATAGTGCTTAAGGCTATCTGGATATCGTATGCAAACACGTTCAGATACGTAAAGTCTTCGCTTCTCTACTCTGACCCACATTGTGCAATGAGCATTGGGTCCCAGCTATCATACTTTTGCCATTTTGCTTCTCCCTCCATGCAAATGTCCCCTCAAAAAATCCAGGAGTCCACATTGTATCATATCAAACTGTGAAATGTGAGCAACACAGAATCTGGATTCCAACTTTAAATACAGGTTTACAGTTAGCATCTGATCCAGGCTTATTTGGAGGCATCTGACCTTAGACCCTAGCTCAAATATAACTACAAGCTATTTTTGAGTGTCGAAACCTTACTTGGTTCCCTTTCTCATTCAAAGGGAGGAGTAAAGAGAAGGACACGAATTGACATGCTGCTTATGCACATCCTTTGATTTCCCATTGCATGCAAACACAGTGGACATCTGAAAGTCAAGAAATATTCAGTGGTGTGTAATGAATGATACATCAGGAGTTCAGAGGAAAAATATAACACATTAGAAGTCCTGGCAAAAGAGAGTGAGAAAGACATTCAAATTCTATAACACCCGTGGGCAGCTGTGGCGGGGCATAAGGCTATATCCCTCAAAGCCTCTTCACATAAGCCATCCTATTGCTCCCAGTGTGGTTGTAAGTAATGGAATTGCTCTCCTGATTTTGGTTTTCACCCCAACTGCTTCATTTTTTGTGGCTTGGGGACAATTAGCTGAAAAATCAAGTAGGTCAGGGCATTTCTGGGTCTGCTGTGGAAATCAAGAGTTGTATGTGGTCTGTATTAATGTCTTCATTAGGGCTGGGCAACCACGGAAAAAATTGTTTCTAAACTCGATTCGTTTTTTGGGTTTTTTTGCGTTTCGATATTTAAAAGAATTCCGAAATTTTTCTTTAAAAAAGTTCGATATTTACTAAATTTCGTAAAATTACAAAACTATACGAAACGAATACGAAACGAATACGAATAGAATACGAATCGAATATGAATCGAATACGAATCGATTCGTTAATGGCGGACACGACCGCGCAATACGCTAAAAAACCTCCAAATGGGACAGGGGGAACTTCTGAAGCTTCCCTCTCCCTCTGTTGTTGACTGTTGGTGTGATATTTATAATTTTTTTCACTGATTAAACAAACAACAGCTATAAAACTTGCCCCAGACATGCGGAAATAATAACGAAACGATTTCGAAACGATTTCGAAACGAATACGAAACGAATACGAAGCAATTACGAAACGAATTGAAAAATTCGTTTCGTTTTTTAGATGCTCCTGAATGGTTCGTTATCGCTTCGTAAGCAAAAAAAAATAACGAATTTTTAACAAATTACGAAATTACGAAACGAAACCGCCCAGCCCTAGTCTTCATTCTAAACTACAGTAGGGCCATTGAAATCAATAAGTCTTTCATAAGCAGTGACTGTAAATATTGCATTACTTTCTATCAGTCTAGTGTACTTTGCCTGGAATTTTGCTCTGCATTAATTCATTAAAATGCAGAGTTGTGCCTGGATCCATTTTTCTTCGTTACATCTGTTCTTTTGTTATTTTTGTTACATTCAGGAGCACGTAATGGGAAGCCCCCTCCCGGTACAAAAAATCAGCTCAACACGAAAGCAAGTGGGAGCTGATCACAACTCCCCGCCTCCTTTTTGGGAGCAGCCTCCTTGCCTTGGAAAGTGTGTGTGTGTGTGTGTGGTGTGCAGGCCCAGAAAGTATGTGCACCTTAGTGCCTCCTCTGGAGTAAGAAACAGAACTTAACAGCCCGTACCTTGGGAAGTCTGACTTGGCCACGGTGGTCCACGCTTTGGTTACATCCCGTTTAGATTACTGCAACGCTCCCTACATGGGGTTGCCTATGAAGACTGCCCGGAAGCTTCAATTAGTCCAACGTGCGGCAGCCAGACTACTAACGGGAGCGGGGTACAGGGAGCATACTACTCCTCTGTTGCGACAGCTCCACTGGCTGCCAGTCAACTTCCAAGCACAATTCAAAGTGCTGGTCTTAACCTATAAAGCCCTAAACTACTCTGGCCCAATTTACCTGTCTGAACGTATCCTCCCCTATGAGCCATCAAAATTGCTAAGATCATCTGGAGGGGGCCTGCTCTCGATCCCACTGGCCTCACAGGCGCGGCTGGTGGGGATGAGAGACAGGGCCTTCTCGGTGGTGGCCCCTCGACTCTGGAACTCCCTTCCACTGGAGATCAGAACTGCCCCTTCTATCTTAACGTTCAGGAAACAGGTGAAAACTTAGCTTTGGGGATTGGAATTCGACAAATGAGCCATGATCCTGTGATATGCATGGATGACGATGAATAATGATTTTTGATGACGACTGACCACTGTAATCATATGACTGTATTTTGCTATTTTAATGTTTTAGTGTGTTTTAGAATATGATGTTTTAATGACTGTCTGTAATATTGATGTTGGAAACCGGCCTGAGTCCCTCGAATGGAGGTGAGAAGACCGGTATACAAAACTGCTAAATAAAATAAATAAACTTTTCTACTTGCCTGTGAAAGAGTGCATGTGTGGTGTGCAGGCCCAGAAAGTGTGTGCACCTGCCTGCAGCTGAGTGCCTCCTCTGGAGTAAGAAACAGAACTTTCCTAGTTGCCTGCGAAACAGTGCATGTGTGGTGTGCAGGCCCAGAAACTTTGTGCGCCTGCCTGCAGCCAAGTTCCTCCTCTGGAGTAAGAAACATAACTTTCCTACTTGTCTGGGAATGAGTGCATGTGTGGTGTGCATGCACAGGAAGCATGTGCGCCTGTCTGCAGCCGAGTTCCTCCTCTAGAGTATGAAACAGAACTTACCTCCCTGCCTTGGAAAGAGTGCACGTGTGGTGTGCAGGCCCAGAAAGTGCATGCACCTGCCTGCAGGCGAGTGCCTCCTCTGGAGTAAGAAACAGAACTTGCCTACTCGCCTTGGAAAAGAGGGCATGTGTGGTGTGCAGGCCCAGAAATTGTGTGTGCCTGCCTTTAACCGAGTGTGTCCTCTGGAGTAAGAAACAGAACTTGCCTCCTTGCCTTGGAAAGAGTGCACGTGTGGCATGCAGTCCCAGAAAGTGTGTGGGCCTGCCTGCAGCCGAGTGCCTCTTCTCTAGAGTAGAGAAACAGGTAAGAAGCCTCATTAAATTGCATGCCTGCCTGCAGCTGAGCACCTCTACTCTAGAGCAGAAAAAGCTTAAATGCCTATGATGGAAAGGGGAGCCTGGGAAGCCCCCACCCCATAATGGACCAATAGAAAATGGGGCAAAAGAGTGATAGCTGGGACCCTATGCTGGTTGCGCACTGTGGGTCAGTATTCATGAAGGGAACATGTGCATGAGACACCGCAGCGAGTGAGAGATGCAGCTGTGAGGGAGGGAGGAGGAGGCGGTCTACAGCTCACGCATCCTGCCCCCCCCCCCCCCGGAGCCCCAGCTCCTCCACTATCAGAACGCAGGCTGAGGAAAGCAGAAGAAGGGGTGGGAATCTGGTTTCCTGCCACTCTGTTCGCACTAGGTCTTTGTAAAAACCTTCCCCGGCTGCCAGCACACTTTCTGCCCTTCAAAGAAAGCAGCCCCAGCAACTGGGAGCAGTCCAAGAAAACTTCCCTTCATTAATTCCAGTTCCAGTTATGCGCAGGGTCCCAGCTATCATACTTTTGCTGAAAATGGATCATTCGGCACACCAGAGCAAAAACAGATATCTTTCCTCCCATTTTCAGGAGGACAGTTATCTGTTTTAGCTCTGGTGTGCCGAAAGAGCCATTTTCGGCAAAAATATGATAGGTGGGATCCATCAAGCCAGGACATGAAACGGGTCAAGATTTACCCAGGTTTCACAAGCCTATTATACAGTCAGCTCTTCTTATCCATGAATCCCATAGTCAATTACTTGAAAATACCCCCCCTACCCCACCCCCCAATACCAAAAGCAATCACTGATTTTGCCATTATATGAGTATATTAGGGATATCATTTTTATAATGATGCTAGCTGTCCTCTGCCATGCGTTGCTGTGGCCCAGACTGTTGATATGGAAAATAAAGTAATGAGAAAGTGTTGGTTTTTAATATAGGCACTTCTTTATGCTTGTGGGTAAACAGTATTTCTTGCTTTGTCGGGACAATGATATGTTGCCCACCCTGGAACATGCAACATATCACTGTCCTTCTTTAAGGGGTCCCTTTCAAATATATGATACTATATCTCTCTCTGTGTGAATCTTATCTATCTATCTATCTATATGGCTGGATGGCTTTCGTAATTTGTTAATAATTCGTTAATTTTACCATTTCCGAAGCGATATTGAAACATATTTCCAAACCCGGAAGGGTTTATAAATATCGAACCAGCAGCCCCCATAGTTTTAACGAGCCTCCGCTCGTTTCGTTAATGGGGTGGAGGCTGCTGGAGTGCTGGTGCATGGGAGCCAATCCGGCGCTCCCAAACAGTGCACCACCATGGGTCCGTGGCTGCCTGTTTTTGATTGGCCGGCGAGCCCTTTCAAAGCGGCTCCGCGCGGCCCGTAGCTTCAAGAGGGCGAGGGAGTTTGCATTGGGTTGGCTTGGCAATGGCTGCTAGCAACTCGGATTGGATTCATTCCTTGCTGCTGTGAGTGCTGCTTGCTTCATTTGCTGTCTCTTGCCTGTGTTTGGTCCACATTTGGGCCATTTTTTGGTTAATTGTCCATTTTAAAATATTTTTAATATTATTTTTTAATATTATTTTTAATATTATTTTTTAATATTATTTTTTAATATTATTTTTAATATTATTTTTTAATATTATTTTTTAATATTATTCTTAAAAAATATTCTAAAAAAGAAAAGACTCTTCTGTTGATGTGTGCTCTCATTTGCTGTATCCTGCCTGTGTTTGGTCCACATTTGGGCCATTTTTTGGTTAATTTTCCATTTTAAAATATTTTTTAATATTATTTTAATATTATTTTTTAATATTATTTTAATATTATTCTTAAAAAATATTCTAAAAAAGAAAAGACTCTTCTGTTGGTGTGTGCTCTCATTTGCTGTATCCTGCCTGTGTTTGGTCCACATTTGGGCCATTTTTTGGTTAATTTTCCATTTTAAAATATTTTTTAATATTATTTTAATATTATTCTTAAGAAATACAAAAATATTCTAAAAATTCGTTAATATTTACAAAATTTCTTAAATACCAAAACTTTTTTGGGGGAAAGTTTTGTAATTATTTTAAATATCGAAACAAAAAAAAACCCCAAATACAAATCGATTTTAGAAACAAATTTTTCCGTTGTTACCCAGGCCTTCTATCTATCTATCTATCTATCTATCTATCTATCTATCTATCTATCTATCTATCTATCTATCTATCTATCTATCTATCTATCTATCTATCTATCTATCTATCTATATCTATGGCTGGATGGCTCTTTGTCAGGAGGACTTTGATTACGTTTTCTTGCCCTGATGAAGGGAGTTGGATTGGATGGCCTTGAGTATTTTCTGTTGGTCATGGGGGTTCAGTGTGGGAAGTTTGCACCAATTCTGTCATTCGTGGGGTTCAGAATGCTCTTTGATTGTATGTGAACTGTGAATCCCAGTGACTACAACTCCCAAATGTCAAGGTCTATTTCCCCCAAACTCCATCTTTGTTAATATTTGGGAGTATTGAGTGCTTGTGCCAAGTTTGGTCCAGATCCATCATTGTTTGAGTCCACAGTGCTCTCTGGATGTAGGTGAACTACAACTCCCAAACTCAGGGTCAATGCCCACCAAACCCTTTCAGTATTTTCTCTTGGTCATGGGAGTTCTGTGTGCCAAGTTTGGTTCAATTCCATTGTTGATGGAGTTCAGAATGCTCTTTGATTGTAGGTGAACTATAAGTCCCAGCAACGACAACTCCCAAATGATAAAAACCTAATTTTTGAGTGATGGTCACTCCTTGTCTCGTGGGACGTTTTGTTGCCAAATTTGGTGTGATTTCGTTCATTGGTTCTTTTGTTTTTAAGGTACTCATTATGCACAGAGCATTTTTATATAGATAGATTGTATATAATAGGATTTGAGCATCCACAGATCTTGGTACCCATGGGAGGTCCTAGAACCAAACTCCAGTGAATACCGAGATCCTTCTATACTTACCAAAGATAAATAGAATTAATCAAGAATAGCATATGTTAATGTACCATCTTTGTCACGTATCGTCATTATACACAGAACAGAGGTAATAGAGTGTATGTGTTGGCATAATTTTAATGCTATTATTTAGTAGGCGTGGGCGGTTTCGTTCGTTAATTTCGTAATTCGTTATTAATTCGTTTTTTGATAACGAAGCGATATTGAACCATTCAGGAGCAACTAAAAAATGAAACGAATTTTTCCAATTCTTTTCGTAATTGTTTCGTAATTGTTTCGTAATTGTTCCGTTATTGTTTCGTTATTGTTTCATTATTATTATTTCCGCATGTCTGGTGCAAGTTTTAGGGTTGCTGTTTGTTTTCTCAGTGAAAAAAAATATAATTATCACACCAACAGTCAACAACAGAGGGAGAGGGAAGCTTCAGAAATCCCCCCTGTCCCATTTGGAGGTTTTTTTAGCATATTGCGTGATCGCGGCCACCATTAACGAATCGATTCGTAATCGATTCGTAATTGTTTCGTAATTGTTTTGTAATTTCCGAAATTTCGTAATTATCGAACTTTTTTTAAGAAAAAATTTGGAATTCTTTTAAATAACAAAACGCAAAAACCCCCTAAAAACTAATCGAGTTTAGAAACAATTTTTTCCCGTGGTTGGACAGCCCTACTATTTGATGAGGGTGAGCAAACTGGATGAGGGTGAACAAATTGAAACTCAATCCAGACAAGACAGAGGTACTCCTGGTCAGTCGGAAGGCCGAACAGGGTATAGGGTTACAGCCTGTGTTGGACGGGGTCGCACTCCCCCTGAAGACGCAGGTTCGCAGCTTGGGTGTGACTGGATTCATCGTTGAGCCTGGATCCCCAGGTTTCAGCGGTGACCAGGGGAGCATTTGCACAGCTCCGGCTCGTGCGCCAGCGGCCTTCTCGGTAGTGGCCCCTCGGCTATGGAATGCGCTACCAGGGGACATCAGGCAGGCCCCTTCGTTACTGGTGTTTCGGAGGAGGGTTAAGACGTGGCTCTATGAGCAGGCATTTGGATAACTATGATAACAACTAACTCAGTAAGACGGCATTGAACAAGGAACGAAAAAGGACTGTGAGAACGGGATCTGACTCTAATTGAGGCGTTGATGACTATATGTGTGTCGTTTGTGTACGTGTGTCTTATATATTGTCAGTGTTGTTTATTTTTACTGTAAACCGCATTGAGTCACCGCTTCAGGCTGATAAATGCGGTATACAAATGGAGTAAATAAATAAATAATAAATACTATTTAGGTAATTTTCTCACTTTAATATGAATATTTTAATACTTTATTTTCCAAATTAAGTGGGAATTTTGTTTTTTCTGTGTTTTTAAATCGTCCTTATTTTAATGCTGAGGTATCCTATATTATGAATAGATATATTGCTTGTATTAGTGTTATATGCATCATAGTGCCCATTATTAGCACTTCAATAGGTGGCACATTTTGATCCTACATTTGCATGAAGGTTATTTAAAAAAAACAGGAAAAGAATCCATCCATGGCAAGAATAGAAGCTCAGAGTGGTATATTTTTCTCACTCGTTAATTGCCTCCCAGAAGAGGATAAAGCAGTTACTTTTAGAAGACTGTAGTGTCTTCTTTAGAATTGAAATAAAACCACCAGAGAATAACTTGAAAGGACAGGTAAAGATCCTTCGTTTATTAAGGAAAGCTGAGGCTAAATTAGCTGCTGGCTCCTACCAAACTTGGTTGTCATTATACATTTTTTTCTGTGTCATATTTAATAACATAATAAAAATTGTTGTTCATAAAGCTCACAGAACAAGTCATTAAAGAGCGCCTTTTTATAATGCTAGGCCAAGGCAGAATTGTTGAGGGTTTCTATGAGTTTGACTGCATGAGAACAGCGAAAGCATAGCAGATATCTCCCCCCAACTTTATGGTCTTTGCAGATCAAGAACTGGAGCCTTGGTAGCATGATGGGTTAAATCCTTGTGTGGGAATATTGCATTCAAATCACCCCTGACAGATGGTCATCCAGCCTCTGTTCCGAAGGAGGAGCCTCCACCACACTCCGGGGTGTAAACGGCTCTCACAGTCAGGAAGTTCTTCCTCATGTTCAGATGGAATCTCCTTTCTTGTAGTTTGAAGCCATTGTTTCACGTCCAAGTCTCCAGGGAAGCAGAAAACAAGCTTGCTCCCTCCTCCCTGTGGCTTCCTCTCACATATTTATACATGGCTATCATATCTCCTCTCAGCCTTCTCTTCTTCAGGCTAAACATGCCCAGCTCCTTAAGCCGCTCCTCATAGGGCTTGTTCTCCAGACCCTTGATCATTTGAGTCGCCCACAACCTGGGGATCACAACCAGATACAGTGAAGACATCTGCCCTTTCGCTATGCTACTCTGCTTCTGAGTATGCATGCCCAGTGTGGAACACATCTCACCACACTAAAACAGTGGATGTGGCTCTTAATGAGACATGCACGCATTATCACAGGGTGTCTGCGCCCTACACCACTGGAGAAATTACACTGCTTAGCCGGTATTGCACCACCTGACATCCGCAGGGAAGTTGCAGCCAATAGTGAAAGGACCAAGGCAGAAACATCTCCAGCTCATCCCTTGTTTGGGCATCAGCCAGCACGTCAATGACTTAAATCAAGACATAGTTTTCTTAGATCTACAGAGACACTCGCTGGAACACCCCAGCAAGCGAGAGTCCAAAAGTGGCAGGCCCAAACCCAGCACCTCAATCCATGGGTGATACCAGATGAGAGACTCCCCCCTGGGCACACAGAAGACTGGGCGACTTGGAAGGTGCTGAACAGACTGCGCTCTGGCACCACGAGATGCAGAGCCAACCTTCAGAAATTGGGCTACAAAGTTGAATCCATGGCATGCGAGTGTGGAGAAGAACAAACCACTGCCACATGCACGATGGAGGACCTTCTTGCGGCAACACCAGAGGCACTCCAAATGGCCAGATACTGGTCAAAGGACATTTAACCAAAGACAAGTTTGCAAAATCTGTGGTTTTGTTTTGTTTTGTTTTGTTTTTTTAATCTCTGTGTTTGTTTCGTTCTGTTAGAATTGTAACACAATGGTATGGTTGCTGATGACACGATAAATAAATATTGTTGTATTGATGCCGGCATCAAATTGTGCCTTTTTAAAGCCGCTCTGAGTCCCTCCTGGGGTGAGAAGGGCAGGGTAGAAATATTTGAAATAAAAAATGTGGGGACATGAGAGAATCCTCCCACAAGGATAGAAAAAATATCAAAACATCCGGGCGTCCCTTGGGCAACGTCCTTGCAGACAGCCAATTCTCTCACACCAGAAGCAACTTGCAATTTCTCAAGTCGCTCCTGACATGATAAAAAAAAATCCTGTACTGCCTATCATTAAAAAATGCCCAATTTTCAAAGAAGTTTCTGAATACATTTCAAAGGCACATTTAAATACTCTACTCTTTGTTCCTGGGTGTCTTTTTCGTTTTTGCTTTCCTTTTGAAATCGTAGCCGTGGAAAGGGGGAATAAGGCCAAGAGAACGGAGGGAGGGAGGCAACCCATTCTTTCTGCATTATTGTCCGTATAAAAATTGAAGCTGCCATTTGGCATGGAAAGGAAGCTGTCAACTGATGCCAATGTACGAGCAAATTGAAAGAGACAGGAGATCCACCCGCAAATCTCTGACATGCCTCATTTCGTTTCAGGCTCTTGAGTTAACTGTTCTGAGCTTTCCTCTATGTTTGTGTCATTCTTTTGCTCTCATTTTGAGTACACACAAGAGACTTTGGACTTCTGAAATGCAGAATACTGGGTCTCCAAGAATTTTGTCCAGGTGTAGGCTTTGGGATAGCTCAACCTTCAGTTCTACAAACTGATTCCATGTTGCATATGCCCTGCGTGTGACTGGGACCATTTTGTGCCAAGAAACCAATGCTATACTTAGATTCTGTTGGCTGTTCGACACTACAATTAGACTCATTGAATCAGTTCTTGAATGGTGAGTCAAGATATAGCTGAATTCATCTGATTTAATCTGTCTACTATAGTCGGAACTGACAATAGTGTATTTAGACGTAAATATTCTCATGCTTAGCTATATTTGAAGTCTCATTAAATACTTTTCTATGCCTACATTGAACATATGGAGATGATATACAACTGTCCCCCTCTAGCCATGCTATCACATTCAATCTCATATCGAGTGGGATATATGAACTGTGCCTCCTGTGCCAACATCATCCATCTGGGCCCCATTAACCACCTTGAAGGGCAGAGCCAGAAGAAATATGCCATGAAGTTCAACAGTGACAAATGCAAGATGCTCCACTTTGGCAGGAAAAATGAAATGCAAAGATACAGAATTGGGGATGATGCCTGGCTCGAGAGCAGTACGTGTGAAAAAGATCTTGGAGTCCTCGTGGACAACAAGTTAAGCATGAGCCAACAATGTGAGGTGGCGGCAAAAAAAGCCAATGGGATTTTGGCCTGCATCAAGAGGAGCCTAGTGTCTAGATCTAGGGAAGTCATGCTCCCCATGCTCTATTCCGCCTTGGTTAGACCACACCTGGAATATTGTGTCCAATTCTGGGCACCACAATTCAAGAGAGATATTCACAAGCTGGAATGTGTCCAGAGGAGGGCGACTCAAATTTATTTATTTATCGTGTCATCCGCAACCAGATCATTGTATTACATTTCTAACAGAACAAAACAAACAAACAGATAAAACAAAACACACAAATTTTGCAAACTTGGTAGCTGATTAAATGTCCTTTGACCAGTATCTGGCCACTTGGAGTGCCTCTGGTGTTGCCGCAAGAAGGTCCTCCATTGTGCATGTGGCAGGGCTCAGGTTGCATTGCAGCAGGTGGTCAGTGGTTTGCTCTTCTCCACACTCGCATGTCGTGGATTCCACTTTGTAGCCCCATTTCTTGAGATTGGCTCTACATCTCATGGTGCCAGAGCGCAGTCTGTTCAGCGCCTTCCAAGTCGCCCAGTCTTCTGTGTGCCCAGGGGGGAGTCTCTCATCTGGTATCACCCACGGATTGAGGTGCTGGTTTTGAGCCTGCCACTTTTGAACTCTCGCTTGCTGAGGTGTTCCAGCGAGTGTCTCTGTAGATCTAAGAAAACTATTTCTTGATTTAAATCGTTGACATGCTGGCTGATACCCAAACAGGGATGAGCTGGAGATGTCTCTGCCTTGGTCCTTTCACTATTGGCTGCTACTTCCCGGCGGATGTCAGGTGGTGCAATACCGGCTAAGCAGTGTAATTTCTCCGGTGGTGTGGGGCGCAGACACCCTGTGATAATGCGGCATGTCTCATTAAGAGCCACATCCACTGTTTTAGTGTGGTGAGATCTGTTCCACACTGGGCATGCGTACTGAGCAGCAGAGTAGCATAGCGCAAGGGCAGGTGTCTTCACTGTGTCTGGTTGTGATTCCCAGGTTGTGCCAGTCAACAATACAAAAATACAACAATAAAATAAAACAATATAGCAGCAATCAAAAACAATTAAACAGTCAGTTCTCAGTTCTACAACATGTCAATAAACCAGTTTAACACTCAGCGTTCGCCGTCTCATAGTCCATAGTTTCAGTTCCACATTGTCAGTCCTGTCAATTCCAGTCGTCCATTTTCCTTAACTGCCAGATTGCCCGAAGGCCTGGTCCCATAACCACATGAGGAGTTGGAGCTGACAGAGGGAGCTCATCCGTGCTCTCCCCGGATTTTAACCTGCGACCTGTCGGTCTTCAGTCCTGCTGGCACAAGGGTTTAACCCATTGCGCCACCAGGAGCTCCCAGTATAAAAGGTGGATTGCCTGCATAGAGACTTCTAGAAGAGCTAATTCTTCATTGGGGGTATTGGCATTATTATTATTATTATCATTATTATCATTATTATTTGATACAAGATCACCATGCTGGCTGTTGTATTGGATCACATGTTGGACCCTTCTCAAGTATCTAGGATTGTGTGATGTATCGGCAAATAATGCGTGCAGATCCCAGTAGGGTGGCCTTTTGCTGCTGACAGATGGTAATTTTGTCAGGGCCAATTGTGTTTAAGTGTAGGCCAGGGTCTTTAGGCACTGCACTCAGTGTGCTGATCACCACTGGAATCACCTTTACTGCCTTGTGCCAGAGTATTTGCAGTTTGATCGCATCTTGTGTCAACTTTTTCAGTTGCTTTTCTTCAGTCCTGCTGTCACCTGGGATTGCAACATCGACAATCCAAATTTCGTTTATTAACATGATTGTTAGGTCAGGAGTATTGTGTTCCAAAACTCTGTCCATCTGAATTCAGAAGTCCCAGAGTAGCTTGACATGTTCATTTTCTGTAACTTTTGCCGGCTTGTAATCTCACCAGTTAGTTGTCACAGGCTGATGGTGTTTGTGGCACAAGTTCCAATAAATCAGCAGAGCATCAGTGTTGTGCCTCTGCTTGTAGTCTGTCTGCGCAATCTTCTTGCAGCAGCTGAGGATGTGATCTATTGTTTTACCTGCTTCCTTGCAGAGCCTACACTTGGGATCTGTCATTGATTTTTCAATTCTGGCTTGGATTCCATTAGTTCTCATCACTTGTTTTTTGGCTGCAAGAATCAGGCCCTCCGTCTCCTTTTTCAGAGTTCCCATTTGTGAGCCACAGTCATGTTATTATTATTATTATTATTATTATTATTATTATTATTATTCTCTGAGAAATCTAGAGGCGCAAAAGGCTTTCAGACTAGATCTGGAAGTTTATATAAGCTTCTTAAACCTCATGCTGCTCATTCCTGCTTCAGTCAAGGGTCAGATACCTTTGAAAGGTTTCAGCTACATGAGCCCGAAGAGTGATTGAGAATTCATTCCTGGATGTCTGCATGATGTCCAGGGATCTCAGAACTTTATCATGGGATAAAATGGGTTAAACTGATCTAGCTCCATGCAAAGGAAAGTTGAAGAGTGCTCCAGTGGATAAAACTCTCAATTCAAAGTGCTGGCATTAATCTATAAAGCCCTAAACGGTTCTGGCCCAATTTACCTGTCCGAACGCATCTCCTCCTATGAACCAGTTAGGACATTAAGATTATCTGGGGAGGCCCTGCTCTCAGTCCCGCCTGCAATACAGGCACGTCTGGCGGGGACGAGAGACAAGGTCTTCTCAGTGGTGGCCCCTCGGCTGTGGAACGCCCTTCCTACAGATATTAGATCAGTCCCCTCCCTATTGGCATTTCGGAGGAAAGTGAAGACCTGGTTGTTTGAACAGGCATTTGAATAGGCAGTGTAATGAACATAGGAATACGGAACAACGGATGATGAGATTGGATCTTGATTTTCACTTGAGACGCTAATGAGTTGTTATATTGATGCTTAATTGTTTATTATGTTACTGTTTTAACTGTTACTAACTCAGTTCTTGTGGGTTTTTTCGGGCTATATGGCCATGTTCTAGAGGCATTTCTCCTGACGTTTCGCCTGCATCTATGGCAAGCATCCTCAGAGGTGAGGTCTGCTGGAAATGGGAAAAAAATGGGTTTATATATCTGTGGAATGACCAGGGTGAGACAAAGGGCTTTTGTAAGTTGGGCTGGGTGTGAATCTTTCCACTGACACCTTGATTAGCATACAATGGGCTGACAGTGCCTGGAGCAAACTCTTCTTGAAAGGTGATTAGATGTCCCTGCCTGTTTTTCTCTCTGCTGTTTTGCTCATTTTAGAATTTTTTAATACTGGTAGCCAGATTTTGTTCATTTTCATGGTTTCTTCCTTTCTGTTGAAATTGTCAACATGTTTGTGGATTTCAATGGCTTCTCTGTGTAGTCTGACATGGTGGTTGTGAGAGTGGTCCAGCATTTCTGTGTTCTCAAATAATATGCCGTGTCCAGGTTGGTTCATCAGGTGCTCTGCTATGGCTGATTTCTCTGGTTGGAGTAGTCTGCTAATCAAGGTGGTCAGTGGAAAGATTCAAGAACTGAGTGATTCCAGCCATGAAAGCCTTTGACAATACATTTTCCCTTAACTGTTTTTATGATGTTTAGCATTGAATTTTTGCTGTTGTTAACCGCTTTGAGTCACCTAAAGGCTGAGAAAAGCGGTCTACAAATCTACACAGTTATTTTATTATTTATTTATTTATTTATTTATACGCTTGTATACCGCTAATATCTCAGCCTAAGTCGGCGACTCATTGCGGTTTACAACAATTAAAAACAGTATTCAATTTAAAACATAAAACACATATACAATACAAATTATTGGGCCACCAATAATAATCCCATGCATCTCGTAACTAAAATCACAATCCAAAATTCGTCGTCCATGATTACCAGTCCTTTAGTCATCAAAATTCGTTGCGACGGATTAACCGAATGCTTGTTTAAACATCCATGTTTTCAATCTCTTCCGAAACACCATCAGCGAGGAGGCTGATCGTACCTCTATAGGGAGGGTGTTCCAAAGCCGAGGGGCCACCACAGAAAAAGCCCTGTCTCTCGTTCCCGCCAGCCGCACTTGTGAAGCCGGCGGGATAGAGAGCAGGGACTCTCCAGAATAATAATAATAATAATAATAAATAATAAATAATAAATAAATAATAAATAAATAGCTTTGCACTTAGAAATGGTATGAGAAGCACCACCGTCTGATGTGGATCTGTCTGCTATTCACAACATTTGCCATTGGCATACCTTTTCCCAACATTTGTAAGCATAGTAAAAAGAGGACAGATTGGACCATGTCACTAGCCGTTCCAGGATTCAGCAAAGTCATCTGCAATGGCCAGAAGCTCTCCAAAAGCCATGCAGCCATCAAAGCGCAGTGATAGTGACAGAAAAGATGACAATCCAGAGTCACTGAACAAGTTTTAGCCCAAAGAGACTGTGTAGACTCTGCTCTACCACTGCATGCCAAGCACAAAGTGCCTCTGGAGACAGTCCAGTATATTACTGCTCTGAACTGCCCACGGATGAAGTGGTCAATGCAGATAAGCCCAAAGTTGGTTTAATTGAAAATTATATGAAAAAAATGTTCACACAGAACCAAGTTTGACTGTGGATAATGAGAAACTTAGAAAACCTGCCCATCTTATCTTTCCTCCAAAATATATCCCCGGAATCCAGCAAAAAGTTTGGATCTAACAGCTTTAGCTGCCCACAATATTTGCAGTGCCTCAGTCCCCTAGGCCTGTCAGATATTAAAGTTTATTTTGTTCCTCTGGGAAATGTCATGTTGGCCCTTATGATTAAATAAATGGTGTGTTTTGCTGGCTCATAGAAAATCACAAGGCAAAATGTTAGGTCAGTTTACCTCTCATGAAAGATTTACATCCTTATTTCTTCTGCATAAAACAATAGAATTGAGGCTCGCCATGGAGGTGGAGTCAGGGACAGAGACAGCAGTATTGGTTTAAGAGGCAAGGAAAGGGGAAACAGACAAAAAAAGTCCATTTTTCCTTTGTAACTCAGGGCAATTCCAGACAGCGCTTTAATGCGAGTGCAATTGAGTTTCAAAAATGTGATTGCACTCACATTAAAGTCCACCCCCCACCCCAGAAAGCACATGGGGGGGGGGTCCACATGCCTTGCCAGGCTTTCCAGCAGGGCACCAGGATAAAAAAGAAAACCCCTTAAAACAGCCTTTTTCTGTCGCGCGCTGGGCCTGTAAATAATTGTCTTTAAATAGGACGTGTGACTTGAGCCCAGCGGGAAGCCGGCGGCCCCCGAAGAGAAGTTCTCAGAGGTTTTCCACCACAAATGGTCTTTAGATGGCTTGTGAAGTATAACAAAGTCCTTTATTAATGAACAATCAAACAGAAACTTCTCTTCTCTTCAGAAAGTTAAACAAATGATTCCAGGCTTTAATGCAACTGGTGGCTTCCTAATCTTGTTCACAAAGGACAGGCAATTGTCTTCAATAACTAATTCTTTGCTTTAAAGGAAAATCCCCTTTTTAACTTCTCCCAGGCTGACTGTAATCTAATTCTTACTGATGTGGGCTCCGCTACCGGGTCGAATTGCATCTTGAACGCCGAGTGGACCTACCAGTAAGGCTAGAAGATTCTCCAGCTGGAGTTCTTTGGTCTTTAGGGCTGTTTCCCTGGAAATCTTTTGAGACTCTTAAGACTCTTTTCCCCTGGAAAGTCTTAAGGGTTGAAGCTTTTGTACAGGGGAAGCTTACACACGTCTTGTACATTAGCTATCCTTGCTGAGACTAACTAAAAATGGCTCCCTTCCCTTCCCAATTGCCCTGAGCAAGGGGCGGGACCAAAACTTAACGATGATGGACAGGTGACTTGCCCTATGACTGCAACCAAAGGAAGCCACCCCTCTGCAGAAACCCTGAAACCCTGGCCTGCAAGCAAACATTTAATACAAAGCAAACAAAATTGGAGCTCCTGGTACAGCTGTACCAGCACAGGTCTTTTAAAAAGGAAAATAATTCACCCAACAGCCATTTCCTCTTCTCTGGAGTTCTCCCAGGTCATACCAATGATGCAACAAGGGGCGGGGGGAGAAGTGATTTTCCTCCTCCTCTCCCTCTCTTGGCGCATCATTGGTACGACCTAGGAGAACTCCAGAGAAGGAAAAATGGCTGCTGGGTGAGTTATTTTCCTTTTTAAAAGGTTGTTTTAAGGGGTTTTGGGTGGGGGCAGAGGCTGTCTTGGGTTTCTTGGGTTCCAGGAGCCTAACAAACCTGAAACAGATTCTGTAGATAGACCCCAAAACTATGCTGCATGATCCTCGGTCCCATCTACACAGCCCCCACAGCTGGAAAGACACGGGTTTTTTAAAAACCCATGTATTTCCAGCAGTCAAATAATCTCAGCACAGAGCAGAGTTTTCCTGTTTTGTGTTGAAAGCATGTCGAAAGCATTTGTGTTTTCGTGGGGTGTCATCTGGATGCCTCACTTGAAGAAGCGGGAGGGCACGCATTTTAGGGCATGTCTGGATGGCCCCTCAGTTGTCAATCATCCCTTTTCTTCGAGGTATTTGTACCTCGCCCTTCTCAACCTCCCCCCCCCCCCGGCAACAATTTGGTACCTCCAAAGTACACATAATACAATACATAATAAAATCCAATAATTACATACATTTAAAACATTAAATCACATTAATTAATTAAAATCTGTTTCTGTTTCAATAACAACCTGGTGGCTTTATCTGAGCCGAATTATGTGGTTAGAGACTCCATCAAGCATGCCCATAGTCCATTTCCATGTTGCAAACATTTCATCAAATTAGGTCCACCATTTATTAAATCTAATGGGAATAATGAATAGAGGGTTTAATTCTACAATGAAGATGCATTCCGAGGCCCCTTCCACACAGCTGAATTAAACCCCATATTATTTGCTGGAATATATGGCAGTGAGTACTCAGATAATGCAGTTCAAAGCAGATATTGTAGGATTTTCTGCCTTGATATTTTGTGTTATATGGCTGTGTGGAAGAACCTTAAGATTTTTTTTTTTAAAAAAAAGAGCACTTAAAGTGCCTAGCTGGATAAATGCATCAATTCTAGTTCCTCCCAGATTTAATTTCTGGTGGAAGAGCAAGGATAACAGTCCCTTTGCCATCTTCGACACTTGAGACTGAACTTACCAAATGCTCTTTCATGACATTGACACAGAAAAATGTCAGGAGAGAATAAAGAAAAAAAGAATAGTGATTCTCACTAGGAGAAAGTTCAAAGCAGTCCTTTTATTTTAGTACTAGCCGTCCCCTGCCACGCGTTGCTGTGGCCCAGTCTGGTGTTTTGGAAAATAAAGTAACATGAAAGTGTTGGTTTCTAATACAGTATACAGTATGTAATTTTTTTGCTTGTGGGTAAGCAGTATTTCTTGCTGTTTCTTTGTCAGTGTTGATGTAGAGATTGTCTGGTTTGCCTACTCTGGAACATGGAACATATAATTGTCCTTCTTTAGGGGTCCCTTTCTAAAGTTGGGAAAAAATGCTGACATATTGCCTCTATCTGTTAGGGCTGGGCGGTTTCGTTCGTTAATTTCGTAATTCGTTATTGATTCGTATTTAAATTAGCTTACGATCCGATATTGAGCCATGCAGGAGCAACTAAAAATCGAAACGAATTTTTCAATTTATTTCGTAATTGTTTCGTAATTTACTTGGTTCGAAATCGTTTCGAAATTGTTTCGTTATTATTTCCGTATGTCTGGTGCAAGTTTTATGGTTGTTGTTTGTTTTATCAGTGATAAAAAATAAATTATCACACCAACAGTCAACAACAGAGGGAGAGGGAAGCTTCAGAAGTTCTCCCTGTCCCATTTGGAGGTTTTTTTTAGCATATTGCGCAATCGCGTCCGCCATTAACGAATCGATTCGTAATTGCTTCGTAATTGTTTCGTAATTTTACAAAATTTCGTATATTTCGAACTTTTTTAAAGAAAAATTTCTTAATTCTTTTAAAAAATGAAATGCAAACCCCCCCTAAAAACGAATTGAGTTTAGAAACAACTTTTTCCGTGGTTGCCCAGCCCTAGGATGCATTATTGCCCCAACCTTATTTACCATCTTCATCACTACGATGTTTTCTTGCCCTGGTGAGAAGGAGTTGGTGTGGAAGGCCTTAAGTATTTTCTGTTGGTCATGGGGGTTCTGTGTGGGAAGTTTCCCCAATTCTGTCATTTGTGGCATGCAGAATGCTCTTTGATTGTAGGTGAACTATAAATCCCAATAACTACAAATCCCAACTGTCAAGGTCTATTTCCCCCAAACTCCATTTGTGTCTTGCATCCAAATTTGGTGTCAATTCATCCAGTGGTTTTTGAATTATGTTAATCCCACAAACAAACATCACATTTGGGCATATTGAGTATTTGTGCCAGTTTGGTCCAGATCCATCATTGTTTGCGTCCACAGTGTTCTCTGGATGGATGTGAACTACAACTCCCAAACTCCTAAACTCAATGCCCATCAAACCCTTCTTGTGTTTTTTGTTGATTATGGGAGGTTTGTGTGCCACATTTGGTTCAATTCCATCATTGGTGGAGTTCAGAATGCTCTTTGATTGTAAGTTAACTATAAATCCAAGCAACTACAACTCCCAAATGACAAAATTATTTTTTTTGAGTGATGGTCACTCATTGGCTTGGTAGGTGTCTTGCGTCCAAATTTGGTGTCAATTCATCCAGTGGTTTTTGAATTATGTTAATCCCACAAACAAACATTACATTTTTTTATATAGATGTGCTAACATAGAAGAGAGCTAAGATATATACGGTCACGTTCCCATTCAGCCCATGTCTTTTAATTCTCAATGTATCACCTGGTGTTTATTACCTGAAATGACCTTAGTTCAAAGGGAACAAAAAAAAGGGGGGGGGCTTTCTGTCTTCTGAAGTTTGCACCCTCGTCTTGATTAGATTTTAAACAAAGCCCGAGCACATCAACATTAGATTTAAGATGAACTGTAGATAGTCAGCAATTTAAAGAGATTTCATATCCCATTCTTTCTTTGGTCATACTGTGAATCCCAACTAAATCTCCTTTAAGGAGATTATGGAACAGTTGGTTTTCTAAGCCAGTGTTTCTCAACCTGGGGGTCGGGACCCCTGGAGGGGTTGTGAAGGGGTGTCAGAGAGGTCACCAAAGACCATCAGAAAACACAGTATTTTCTGTTGGTCATGGGGGTCTCTGTGTGGGAAGTTTGGCCCAATTCTATCATTGTTGGGGTTCAAAACGCTCCTTGATTGTAGGTGAACTACAAATCCCAGCAAGTACAACTCCCAAATTTCAAGATCTATTTTCCCAAAACCCCACAAGTGTGTATCCGTGCCAAGTTTGGTTCAGATCCATCACTGTTGGAGTCTAGAGTGCTCTCTGGATGTAGGCAAACTTCAACTCCCAAACTCAAGTTCAATGCGCATCAAACCCTTCCGGTATTTTCTGTTGGTCATGGGAGTTCTGTGTGTCAACTTCGGTTCAATTCCATTGTTGGTGGGTTTCAGAATGCTCTTTGTTTACAGGTTAACTATAAATCCCAGCAACGACAACTCCCAAATGGCAAAATCAATCCCCCCACCAACCCCACCAGTATTTGGGCATACCGGGTATTTGTGCCAATTTTGCTCCAATGAATGAGAATACAAACTGCAGATCATTATTTACATGGCAATTCATAATGTTAGGGTTATGGTTGGGGGTCACCACAACATGATGAACTGTATTAAGGGGTCACGGCATTAGGAAGTTTGAGAACCCCAAAAGACCAGAAAGAAAGGTGGATGTAGTTGTTCAAATTTGCATCATTCCTGCCCCAATCCTGTATGTCCCTCCATGAAATTCAGAAACAACTTAAACTTGATCTGTCTCTCTGAAACAAGGATCAAAATGCATTTAGTGTTCACTGTACTGAATGCTTAAAGCTTATGATACGTTCTTAGCAGACTCTTCCTTCCCTTTAGTGTGGAGTCAGAATGGGCTATAAAATACTTTATTGGTGTTTTCTCTTCTGTGGTCTCGAATCTCAGATAGACTATAATTTTGTCCCACAACAAGGTCTCTTTAGGGTCTCAAAGCATTGCAAGTAATGTGTGTTTTGTGTTCCTGAAAACAGACTGAAGGGAAACCCATTTGTTTGTTTTTCTTCGTTTCGTTAATGTGGATAGTTGGCACGCTGTTTGTGGAAGGGATTGTATTTTTAATTGTTTTACGAGTCCAATAACTTAATGTAAACAGGGGAATGGGTGCATGATGGTAGGGCTTGTATATCCAAGTGCAGCCCCTACCATCATACACCTGTATCCCTCTTTTCATTAAGGGATTGGACCTGTAAAGCAATTAAAATACAACCTCCTGCACAAACAGTATGCCAGCTATCACAGAAGAGAAAACACCAGTAAGGTATTTTATAGCCTACCCATCCCATGCATCCTTGATTACCTGTCCAGAAACACTATAAGGAAGTGTTCCTCAACTTGGGGTTTGGGACCCCTGGGGAGGGGGTGTCAGAAAGGTCACCAAAGACATCAGAAAACAGTATTTTCTGTTGGTCATGGGGATTCTGTGTGGGAGGTCTGGCCCAATTCTATTGCTGGTGGGGTTCACAATGCTCTTTGATTGTATGTGAACTATAAATCCCAGCAACTACAACTCCCAGATGTCAAGGTCTGTTTTCCCCAAACTCCACCAGTGTTCACATTTGGGCATACTGAGAATTCATGTCATGTTTGGTCCAGATCTATCTGTTGCAACTCAGAGTAGGCTTCGCCTTGCTTCCAAACACCACCACACAAGAGCTGTAGTTTTACAGTTTATTGAGGAAAAAATCCAAGTCAAAATAAAGAATAAGCATTGCAAAGTTCCAAAGATTAAGGTTAAATGCAGAATACAGTTCCAAAGATCTTCAGGTAAAAGCAGGAGACATAATCCTATTGGCAAAGTTCAAACCAGAGTCCCAGGTACAAGCAAGGAAACATTTGCCCCAAGAATCACAATGCAAGAAATCCCAAGCGTGCTGCTTTCCAGGCTAAGGTTATTCCATGAAGCTTTCAGGCTAATAAGCTACGTTGAACTGACGCTTTCACAGAGTTTCCAGGAGGCCTAAATACCTTCCCAACATCAAAACATTAAGCTCTCAGCATCATAAAAGCATTACGACGACCTTGCACCGGGCTAGCCTCCTGTCTGCCTTGCCAGATGTGAACTGCGCCTGACCCGGAGATCAAGGCGAGCTTCTCGGGTCAAATCCTTATCTATACTTTTTCTATCATCGTAGGAAGGCACCTGGCCATTATTTCCTTCATTAAAATTCCTTTCTGGTGAAAACAGCTGTGTTGATACTGCACTATCTGTGAGAGCCTCGGAAGCAGGCTCAGAAATTTGAGGCACAGACAAAGAGCCAGGAAGCTGAAACCCAACAGGAATCTGAATCCCATCATCCTCATCGTCAGAAACTAGCTCAGCCACAACACTATCATTGTTTGAGTCCACACTGCTCTCTGGATGTAGGTGAACTACAACTCCAAAACTCAAGATCAATGCCCAACAAACCCTTCCAGTATTTAATATTGTTCATGGAAGGGAGGAAAAACTTAGACAAAATAGAGGATTGGATAAAGGTTGAAATGAAGAAGGAAATTATTTTGGAAGAATTTAGAGAAATAAAATTGACATGGTTCCATTGTATACAATTAGGACAATGGTTTAAAAACTGGGCAAAAAATAATAAAAATGGAAGTAAGCTTAATCAATTTGAACAAATAATACAAAATGGTCCAATTATATCATTGGTGGAGTTCAGAATATTATTTGATTGTAGGTTAACTATAAATCCCAGCAACTACAACTCCCAAATGACAAAATCAATCTGTCCCCCTCCCAACCCCGCTAGTATTCAAATTTGGGCGTATCAGGTATTTGTGCCAAATTTGATCCAGTGAATGAAAATACATCCTGCACATCAGATATGTTGGGGTTCAGCCTCTGTGTGAGCCTGACCCTCAGCCTCCGTGTGAACCTGAACCTGATTCTTTGATTGTATTTCCTGATGCAACTGAACAGGCTACTGAACATGTATTTTTCCCTGATGGTTTGGAAACTGTTGATTCTGAGGGCAGTGGCTGGGAAAGTGAAACTACACATCCTGATGAGAATGTTTCAGAATCAAGCAGTGATAACTCTCCAGAGGAGCTAACACCTGCCTTTTTTAATGAGGATAGAAGAGGGCAGATTTGGGAAAACAGGAGTGAATCGCAGAGTCTGTGAAGGTCAAGTAGATTAAAGGAAAAGGAGGCTTCCAAGCCTGGAGGCGTGTCCCGAAACAGTTTCTTTAGTTTTAAGTGTCTCCCCCCGGGCTGTCTCATTAGATCAAGCATCATTTAGACTGAGGCATTACTTTGGCAGAGTTCCCATTTCCCATGGCCTGCATTCCCAGAGGCTTCTAGTTTCCAAGTACAGTTAGTGAGATGCTAACAGGTTCCAGGTTTTTATAGGGTTGCTTTTGGAATTTTGATCTAGTTCAGAGATATTCCTGACTGCTGAGTTTTACTGTGGCATTTTGACTTTGCATTTTCCTCTATTTTGTAACCATTTTTCATCAATTAAAAAGGACTGTTTTTTCCCCACAGTCAAGTGTGGTGGATTTAATCTTATGGTCTTGTTTCCTGATCTGGGTTGCAACAAGATATTACATTACAATTCATAACAGTAGCAAAATTACAGTTATAAAGCAGCAATGAAAATAATTTTATGGTTGGGGCCAGGGGTGGCTCAATCCATTATGCAAAGTAAGCATTTGCAGTATAGTTGATTTTGCCCAGAGGTGCTCTTGAGGCGCTCTTGGGGGAAAACAGACCTTGACATATGCGAGTTGTAGTTACTGGGATGTATAGTTCACCTACAATCAAAGTGCATTCTGAACTCAACCAGTGATGGAATTGAACCAAATATGGCACACAGAACTCCCACGACGAAGAGAAAATATATATCAGTGATTGGTTGGGGGGGGGGGGGACACGCCAAAATACTGTTTGCTTACTGTTGAAAATTACCTAGGGCCGCCGCTGGTTGGGGGTCACCACAACATGAGGAACTGTGTTAAGGGGTCGAGGCATTAGGAAGGTTGAGAACCACTGCTATAAGGCATATATGAAACATTAATGAATTCTGAATTCTACAAATAAAATTTGATCTCAAGCCGGAATATTTCCTACTGGGTTTAACTGATTTTTAAATGGATATAAATACAAACAAAATATTTATTTACCATATAACAGCAGCCAGAATTAAATTTGCACAATTATGGAAAACAAACGAAATACCAACCATAGAAAACTGGCTATTTATTTATCGAGTCATCAGCAACCAGGCAGTTATATTACATTTCTAACAGAACAAAGCAAACAAACAGACAAAATACAAAAATACAAAATACAGAGTACAAAATTTATGAGTTTGGTAGTTGATTAAATGTCCTTTGACCAGTATCTGGCCACTTGGAGTGCTTCTGGTGTTGCTGCAAGAAGGTCCTCCATTGTGCATGTGGCAGGGCTCAGGTTGCATTGCAGCAGGTGGTCAGTGGTTTGCTCTTCTCCACATTCGCATGTCGAGGATTCCACTTTGTAGCCCCATTTCTGAAGGTTGGCTCTGCATCTCGTGGTGCCAGAGCGCAGTCTGTTCAGCGCCTTCCAAGTCGCCCAGTCCTCTGTGTGCCCAGGGGGGAGTCTCTCATTTGGTATCAGCCATTGGTTGAGGTTCTGGGTTTGAGCCTGCCACTTTTGGACTCTCGCTTGCTGAGGTGTTCCAGCGAGTGTCTATGTAGATCTTAGAAAACTATTTCTGGATTTAAGTCATTGGCGTGCTGGCTGATACCCAAACAGGGGATGAGCTGGAGATGTCTCTGCCTTGGTCCTTTCACTATTGGCTGCTAATTCCTGGCGGATGTCAGGTGGTGCAATACCGGCTAAGCAGTGTAATTTCTCCAGTGGTGTAGGGCGCAGACACCCTGTGATAATGCGGCATGTCTCATTAAGAGCCACATCCACTGTTTTAGTGTGGTGAGATGTGTTCCACACTGGGCATGCGTACTCAGCAGCAGAGTAGCACAGCACAAGGGCAGATGTCTTCACTGTATCTGGTTGTGATCCCCAGGTTGTGCCAGTCAGCTTTCGTATGATATTGTTTCTAACACCCACTTTAATAAACATGGACGTATTATTTATTTATTTATTAAACTTTATTTGTACCCCGCTAACATCTCCCGAAGGACTCGATGTGGCTTACAAAGGCCAAGGCCCTCAATAAAACAATAACATAACAATACATTATATAACTCATAAGCAAACCAAAAAACATTAAAGCAGTAACAATAAACAATAAAACAATACACCATGACACATTTAAAAACTAGGGCCGGGCTAAATGTAATGGGTACAGTTAAAAGTGCTGGACGTGACAGGTGAAATGTAGGATTCTAGGGTAGGTGCGATGTGCAGGCAGTCTTAAATCTCTAATAAAGTGCGTCCGGGACATGATGCTGGGAGTTTCCTATTCTGGAAAGGCACACTGGAACAGCCAGGTCTTCAAGCTCTTCCTAAAGACTGCCAACGTTGGGGCTTGTCTGATGTCCTTGGGGAGAATGTTCCAGAGTCGGGGAGCCACCACAAAAAAGGCCCTGTCCCTCATCCCCATCAAACGCGCCTGCGATGCAGGTGGGATCGCGAGCAGGGCCTCTCCAGATGAACGAAGGGATCGTGTGGGTTCGTATACGGAAATGCGGTCACGCAGGTAGGTGGGTCCCAAACTGTTTAGGGCTCTGTAGGTAAGCACCTTCACCTTGAATTGAGCCCGGAAAATGAACGGCAGCCAATGGAGCTCCTTGAACAGGAGGAGTTTGACATTATAGTCCTGGTGGACAACAAGTTAAACATTGGTATGCCGAAAATGTGTCGGTCCCCGTGGGGACAATGAGCAAAACAAAGCACATGGATTTCTGGCCTTGACAATCAAGAGGGAGAATCAGTGTATAGAATCTAGGGACAGTACATGATCCCCGAGATGATCTATTATGCTAGGTTAGACCACATCTGGACCAATATTGTGTCCAATTTCTGGGCAACACAAAATTAAAGAGAAAAGCTGGAATGTGTCCACGAGGAGGGCTAGACACTAAAATGACTAAAGGGTCTGTCTCACTATTAAAAACCACGAGGAACAAGCCTTATATGAGGCGAAATCGGGGCATGTTTAGCCTGAAGAAGACAAGAGAAGGCTGAGAGGAGACATGATAGCCATGTATAAATATGTGAGAGGAAGCCACAGGGAGGAGGGAGCAAGCTTGTTTTCTGCTTCCTTGGAGACTAGGACGCGGAAAAAATGGCTTCAAACTACAAGAGAGGAGATTCCATCTGAACATGAGGAAGAACTTCCTGACTGTGAGAGCCGTTCAGCAGTGGAACTCTCTGCCCCGGAGTGTGGTGGAGGCTCCTTCTTTGGAAGCTTTTAAACAGAAGCTGAATGGCCATCTGTTAAGGGTGATTTGAATACAATATTCCTGCTTCTTGGCAGAATGGGGTTGGACTGGATGGCCCAGGAGGTCTCTTCCAACTCTTTGATTCTATGATAAGTAAAGATTTTTTTATTATTTTTATTATTGACACAAAAGCACAGTATGTCACAGCAAACGAGATCTATATGCTGGAAAAAACCCACAAGAACCAAGCACAAAACAGCTGAAAAGAAGGAAACCAGTGTGGAAACCACATCATCTCAATCAGTGAAGCGACAATAGTGCCACAAGGCCAGGACTGGGCTGAACCTGCCAGGTTCTCCCTTAAAGTGTGCCAAGAAAAGGGCCAAGATGACTTAAGTCAATCTAGACAAGAGGGGAATCAATACAAAGAGTAGGGCAATTTTATGTCCACTTGTGTTTCCTTCATTGTGTGAGCATTCTGGTGTCTACTGAGGACTCAGCTCTTCCCACACTCTGGGCAAGTGGATGCTTTCCCTCCTGGAAAGTTTTGTGACCTGATTTGAGGACACAGCAACAACAATCTTTAATTAATATTTATTTATTTATTTAAAAAAAATTCTATACCGATCTTCTCAGCTACAAGAGGGACTCAGATCCGGTTCACAACATGTGTTCATATACAAAAATACAAACAACACAATGCATCATCATTACACAATTAAAAACATATTACAATACAACATCGTCATCATCACAATCACATAGCCACGTTTTCAAAGCATTCCTGGTCATAATTCACAGTTATTCATTCTCCTTCCATATGGACCAAAGTTGACTCAGTTGTCAATGGCCGCATTCCATAGCCAAGTCTTTGTTAGCTTCCTGAACGTCAGGAGGGAAGGGGCAGTTCTAATCTCCTGTAGGAGGGAGTTCCAAAGCCGGGGAGTCACCATCGAGAAGGCCCTGTCTCTCGTCCCCACCAACCGCGATTGTGACAGTGGTGGGATCGAGAGCAGCCCCCCCCCCCCGGAAGATCTTAAAGACCTCGATGGTTCATAGGGTAGAATCCGTTCAGACAGGTAAACAGGGCCAGAGTCGTTTAGGGCTTTGTAGGTCAAAACCAGCACTTTGAATTGTGCTCGGAAGCTAATCGGCAGCCAGTGGAGCTGGCGTAACAGAGGGGTTGTATGCTCCCTGTACCCAGCCCCCGTTAGAAATCTGGCTGCTGAGCGTTGGACTAGCTGCAGCTTCCGGACAGTCTTCAGAGGCAGCCCCACGTAGAGAGCATTGCAGTAATCTAGACGGGATGTAACCAAAGCGTGGACCACCGTGGCCAATGGGGACTTGGGGCGGCTTACATGAGGCCAAGCCCAACAGCATATTACAATAAAATAAAACCAAAACACAATAACAACACAGTAAAAGACATACAACATATATTTATTTATTTAAGGTATTTTTACCCCACCCTTCTCAACCACCTAGAGGGGACTCAGGGCGGCTTCCAAACGGCACATATTCGATGCCTACAATTAAACAAAATAAAATACCTAACAAAATCATTAAAACATTGAGTTAATACAATAAAATCTACTAGAAAAAAAAAGCCAGCCTGGTGGCCGTCGTCTCGCCGAGTTCTGTAATTAGTGATTCTATTCAGTTTATCATAATCCGTTTCCATAGCATCTTGTCGTCATTGTCCTTGTCAGTCTGCCAGATTACCCAAAGGCCTAGTCCCATATCTATGTTTTTAATTTCCTTCTGAAAGAGAGGAGGGCTGACGATGATCTAATTTCCCCGAGGAGTGAATTCCACAGGCGGAGGACCACCACCGAGAAGGCCCTGTCCCTTGTCCCCGCAAGTCTCGTCTGTGACAAGGACGGGACGGAGAGCAGGGCCTCTCCAGAAGATCTTAAATTCCTAGGCGGGACGAAGAAGGAGATATGTTCGGACAGATACGCTGGGCGGGAACCATATAGGGTTTTATAGGTCAAGACCAACACTTTGAATTGTGCTCGGAAATGGATCGGCAGCCAGTGGAGCTGACATAGCAGAGGGGTGGTATGCTCCCTGCATGATGCTCCGGTGAGTACAAAAAACGATAAAACAAAATCATACACAATAAAATAACAATGAGCGGGCCGCATGTGCAAGATAAAATACTAAAAATACTAAAAATCAGGATGAGATAGGGATGGAGCAGATTGTGAGGGAGAAACTCATAAAGGAATGAGGGAGAAACTCATAAAAATAGACCTTCACACAGGTGGGGAAATATACTCTGGGGACAAAAACGTTGAGGGGGGGGGCATTGGAAAAGCCAGGTTTTGAGATCCCTCTTGAACATTTCTAAGGTGGGGGCCTTCCTAATCTCACCGGGTAATGAGTTCCAGAGTCGGGGGGCCACAGAGGAGAAGGTTCTCTCCCTTGTGCTTACAAGACGAGCCTGTGATAATGGCAAGGGCGAAAGGAGAGCCTCTCCCGAGGATCTAAGGGCTCAGACTGGTTCATGGAGAGAGGTCCTGTCAGAACCCAGAAGCCTTTAAACATGCCAGACACAGTTCAAATGGTAAAACACAGCATTATTGTTAGCAAAAAGTCTTGAAAAGCACTTAACTGCAGTGCTTAAGTCTGCTGGAGCAATTTGGCACCAAAAATGAGTCAATAGAGTAAACTAAAATATAATCCGGATTATAGTGTAGACTCTTAATCCAGATTAAACTAAAGATAAAGCAATTTGCTTAAAAATCAAAATGTAGCAAGAACACAGTCTATAAAGTTGAAAGAACATTGTTTCAAAACTGAAAGATGTTAAAGTCACAAAGATATTAACAAGCAAAGTCCAGGAGTCCAAAAGCGAAGTCAAACCAGTCCGTAGTGAATTCCGTAGCAAAGCAAGGTTGAAGCGTAGAAGTCACTCAGGAAACAGGAACACAGGAGCACACGAGGCTATAGCCTAGGACCCAAGGTGGAGAGTTGGCAGATACAAGACTAATGTCCCCAAGACGACACTTTGCCTTCTGCAACTTGCCA
>NW_026847882.1:9169698-9427687 GCF_025583915.1 Anolis sagrei ordinatus
TCGAAATTTACGAAATTTCATAAATTCGGAATTCTTTAAAAAAACGAAACGCAATGGACCCCCTAAAAATGAAACGAGTTTAGAAACAATTTTTTCCGTTGTTACCCAAGCCTAATAAAAACCCCACTCCGGTTGTCCTCGTCCACCTGCAGCCAAAACATTGCCAAGGCTGTCCAAATGCTAGAATCTTTGCTGGGAACAATTCTAATGTTCAAGATAGTCTCAAAACTCCCATTTTCTTCTTGGCTAGCATGGTAAGAATAACAGCAAAGGGACCAATTAGTGCTAGTAGTTTATTTACCATCCATGTTTGTTTTGCAACAGGAGCTAGGCTTAGATGACCAAACTCTGGCCATAAATGGCACTCGGATTCATCTCTCCTCTCTTGTTTCCTCCCTCTTTACATAGAAAAACAATTTTTCGGTGAAGGCCAACTGAATGTAAGAGGAAATCCTCTCTAGGATAATTAGGCTAAATTATGATTTCCAACAGAGCCCAATGGGCTTCTCTTATTTTAAACAGATGCCTCTGGTATGATTGAGAATAGCCGCAGCATCTGCTGCTTCAGAAAGAGAGGAAGGAGAAAGGCCAGGAGTAATCTCTCATTACCCACCTATGTTTGCTTTTATTGTCTCAGTTGATGCTGTTATTCGCATCGCCCACTTCCCCGAGCGGCAAGACGTCCCAGAGATGGCACAATTAGGTTCTTGGGTTCCATTTCCTTCTGATGAAAAAGCACTGGAGACTAACATGGGAGTCTCAATGGTCTTCATAATGTTTTCTTTACTACAGCTATGTGTACAGGCATCCTCTGAACTGCCCTCCTCTTCTTGGGTAGAGAAATGTGGGGTTTGTGGGAGAATTACTGTCCTAGATCAATCAGTGCAGCAGATTAGATTTTCAAACTGGCCTGAATGTAATTTTGCAGTCAGCATGGGAGCTGAAATGAATCCAAACAGAAGAAGTCACCACTGACCAGCTAAGCTAGCAGGGGGGTAATTGACAGGGAGTTGGTGCAAAGGCATTGTGTTGAGAAATGAAGGGTTGTATGCTCTCCGCCTTCCAACTAAAGCACAGATGGTCTTCTTATTAGTAGTTTCAAAGGTAATCTTTTATTTACCAGAAGATCTCATTTATCAGTCAACCATTTCTGCATTTGCCAACTTGCAGGGACCTAAAGAGGGCCTATATACCCAGAAGGCACCAGAGACCAGATGAACTTGGAAGCAAAGATCCTTCCTGGAGGGTCGATTCCAGTTGGTGAAGCTGGGAGATGCCTGCTCGGACCCCTGGCCTTTGACCTGTGGGGTCCCGCAAGGCTCCATTCTGTCTCCCATGCTTTTTAACATCTGCATGAAACCGCTGGGAGTTTTGGAGTTAGGTGTCACCTCTACGCAGATGACACACAGCTCTACTACTCATTTCCACCCAATTCCAAGGAGGCCCCTCAGGTGCCGGACGAGGGCCTGGCTGCTGTGTCTATCTGGATGAGGAGGAACAAGCTGAAGATCAATCCCGACAAGACAGAGGTCCTCCTGGTCGATCGTAAACCCAACCGGGGTATAGGGTGGCAACCTGTGTTGGACGGCGTTACACTCCCCCTGAAACCACAGGTCCGCAGTCTGGGAGTCCTCCTGGACTCATCGCTTACGCTTGAGGCTCAGGCGTCGGCGGTGTCTGGGAGGGCTTTTGCACAATTAAGACTCATGCGCCAACTGCGACTGTACCTCGCGAAGGCTGATCTGGCCAAGGTGGTCCACGCCTTAGGCACCTCTAGACTGGATTACTGAATGCACTCTACGTGGGGCTACCCTTGAAAATGGCCCGGAAATTTCAGATGATCCAACGGACAGCAGCCACATTGTTAACTGAGGCTCCTTACAGGGAGCGGTCATCCCTCCTGTTCAAGGAGCTCCACTGGCTGCCATTCATCTACCGGACCCAATTCAAGGTGCAGGTTCTTACCTACAAAGCCCTGAACGGTTTGAGACCCACCTACCTGCGTGACCGCATCTCCATATACGAACCCACACGATCCCTTCGATCTTCCGGAGAGGCCCTCTTCTCGATCCCACCAGCATCGCAGGCGCGTTTGGTGGGGACGAAGGAGAGGGCCTTTTCGGTGGTGGCCCCTCAACTCTGGAACTCACTCCCTAAAGACATTAGACAGGCTCCAACTCTGGCAGTCTTCAGGAGGAGCTTGAAGACGTGGCTGTTCCAGTGTGCCTTCCTGGAATAATGACCCCATAGCACTTTGTCCTCCAAAGCACTTTATATTTCCTTAAGTCTGCTTGTATGCCCTCCACAAACACCAGTATCACCTTTCGTTCATGGCCCAGCATTATTTCCAATTTTAACTTTACATTTGGCCTTCCCACTGTTTTAATTATGTGTTGCTTTTTTTTTTGATGACGTTGTGTATTTTATTGTCTATGTTTTTAATTGCTTGTATTGATGTTTTATTTCTTGTATTGTTGTGTTTGGGCTCGGCCTCATGTAAGCCGCACCGAGTCCCTTGGGGAGATGGTAGCGGGGTACAAATAAAGTTAATAAATAATAAATAAATCTCATTTATCAGTCAACCATTTCTGCATTTGCCAACTTGCAGGGACCTAAAGAGGGCCTATATACCCGGAAGGCACCAGAGCCCAGATATAACTTGGAAGCAAAGCAAGATCAGGCCAATGGAGGACCACCAAGTAATGCAGTGCTGGAAGCTATAACTCAGAAGAAGGCAATGGACAACCAACTATGAGTATTACTTTGCCTAATTCCACAGCATTCAGTCATGGCAGTGCAAGTGGTGTCAATCTGCATTCCTTCTACATTGTAAATGTTCCAACTTGTCTCCTGCACATGTCATCAGTTGGCAACCCCTTCCCCCAGCACCAACTGCTGCTCTGCGCCAGGGTGAAGAGAGAGGGGACCAGGGGACAGTTCCATCTTGTCTCCTGCATATGTTATCAGTTGGTGACCACTCCCCCAGCACCAACTGCCACTTTGGGCCAGAGCCAAGAGAGGGGGCACCAGAAGACAGTTCCATCTTGTCTCCTGCATACGTTATCAGTTGGGGACCCCTCCCCCAGCACCAACTGCCACTTTGGGCCAGAGCAAAGAGAGGGGGCACCAGAAGACAGTTCCATCTTGTCTCCTGCATGTTATCAGTTGGGGACCCCTCCCCCAGCACCAACTGCCGCTTTGAGCCAGAGCAAAGAGAGGGGGCACCAGAGGACAGTTCCATCTTGTCTCCTGCATATGTTATCAGTTGGGGACCCCTCCCCCAGCACCAACTGCCGCCTTTGATCCAGAGCAAAGAGAGGGAGCACCAGAGGACAGTTCCATCTTGTCTCCTGCATACGTTATCAGTTGGGGACCCCTCCCCCAGCACCAACTGCCACTTTGGGCCAGAGCAAAGAGAGGGGGCACCAGAAGACAGTTCCATCTTGTCTCCTGCATATATCATCAGTTGGGGACCCCTCCCCCAGCACCAACTGCCGCTCTGGGCCAGAATGAAGAGAGAGGGGGCCAGGGGACAGTTCCATCTTGTCTCCTGCATATGTCATCAGTTGGGGTCCCCTCCCCCCAGCCCCAACTACAACTCTGGCCAGAGTGAAGAGAGAGGGGGCCAGGGGACAGTTCCACTTTGTCTCCTGTGCTATGCTAATAATATAATATAATATAATATAATATAATATAATATAATATAATATAATATAATATAATATAATATATATGTAATGGGTTTTCATGTTATAATAATAATAATAATAATAAATATTATAATTATATATTTTATATTACATGTAATATTACTAATAATATTACAATATAATGGTATAGTACAATATAGTAATATATAATACTGATATTGTGCTATGCTAATAATATAATATATTGTATGTATGTGTATATATATATATATATATCTTGGAAGCTGCACTGAGTCCCCTTCAAGGTGAGAAGGGTGGCATGTAAATGTCGTAAATAAATAAATAATTGTGTCGTCGCACCTGGGGGCTATAATTCTTAATGAAGGAGGGATGGACGTGGCATCTTTTCCCCAGGGGATTGCTTCTTGCCCTCCTATAGGAAACTGGAACTCTCAAAAACCCAAAACGCTGTAAATAACTCAAAATAAGTTTTATTGATCACAAAGAGTTATTTCTTTAAAGCAATGAGCTGGAAACTTCAGAGGGGTGAAGGAAAATATACGTTACAGTCTCAATTAGTCCTGGGTCCAAGGTTTGAAGCTGAGAAGCCTCACCAAGTTTCCTCTTTCCTCAATGGCTGTGAATGCCGGAGCAAACCACAACCCCAGTTCAGGTGGCCTATGTTTTGAAGACTCAGGATCTTCCTTTGGTGCCAAAAGAACCGGATTGAAGGCGCTTGAGACTTCCAACATCATTCAGGTTGGTCTGAACATGAAGCACAAGTCTCAAGGGTAAAAAACCTCAGAACTGGTGCTAAGAGGTCACTTAAATCAGGGTCTTTTAGAGTGAAGTCTCTTACTCACGTCCATATGGTAGGAACTCTGATGGCAGAATGAAAAGAAAGGAAGCATTCCCCTCCTACAGGAAGAGGTGGAGCCAAACAGTACTGACAGCTATAAGTAACCAATCCATACAACTATACATAAGCAGGGTAAAAGGGGCAGGATTAAGCATGATACAACAGTTTAAATCTTGTAACTAACAGTTCTATACATAGGTGGTGCCACTCGCGCCGTCACAATAATAAATAAATGCATCCAACTCTGATCAACTAAGGACCTCATCACACTGGGGTCCTGAAGCCGGGTGACAGCAGTAGAATCTGTGAGGTAGAGGAGGAAACTGTTGCTCCGTAGTTTGCATTTCTCATCCCCCTCTCCTTCACATGGGGAAGCTGTTGCTGCCAGGCTTCCCCCCGTGGTGTCCCTGTTCTACTGAATCAGAAGAAGGCAATGGACAACCAACTATGAGTATTACTTTCCTGAAAAAAATAAACAAAATTCATAAGATCCCCATAAATTAATAAGTGATGTGAAGGGATATGTGTATGAACATACACACATGGTTATACACACATGGGAGGTAAAATCTCCCAGTCTCAGTTTTGTTACATTTCTCCATGTCCCAATCCCACCCCCCACTTTTGCCATTCCCATAATTTACTATGTCACAGGAATTTTTGTTTTTGATCAAGTCAAAATTTTTCATTCATTTTTGGGCCTTTATATCAGATTCCAATTTCTCATCTTTGAGAAATTTGCACATTTTTCCTGCTATGCCACTGAGCCATGGCAGTTATATTGGTATCAAACTGCATTAACCTCTGCAATGTTCTCCTTCCTCTGGCACATGAAGACTATTTCATTTGAACTCATCTTTGTTGACTAATTGGCTAAGCAGAAAGGTCTTTTAATGTGGTATGTGGGGACAGAGAATGCTTTGAAAAAGAAGAAACACCTTTAGGTCTGAAAAAAAAGACACGGCTCGATTGTATTTTATGTACAAATGAAGATAGGGAAGCTCCAGAGAGAGACTACGTGCCTCAATATGTTTCGCCTTCAACCAACTCATAGTTGTCTTTGTCCCCAGCTCGCCATAGTAAAAATTATTAGAGGTGTGCAATTTTCTCATTGGTTCTCATAAGTCAGATCAAATTCATTAAATTCATACTTACGAGGCAATATCCGACATGTGGGTGTGCTGTCGTGCCTGGGGGCTATAACTCTTAGTGAAAGAGGCATGGATGTGGCATCTTTCCCCAGGGGATTGCTTCTTGCCCTCCTTTAGGAAACTGGAACTCTCAAAGACCAAAACACAACAGATAACTCGAAATGGTATTTATTGTTCACAATGAGTTATCTTTCTCAGGCATAAGCTTGATGTTTCAACAGGGATAAAGGAAATATACTTTACAATCTCTGAAGTCCAAGGAGTTTGCAGCTGAGAAGCTTTTCCTGTTTCCTCTTTCCTCAATGGCTGTGAATATTGGAATAAACACAACCCCAGTCCAATGGCCTATGTTGAAGGGACAAGACCTTCCTCTGGTGCCAAAAGAACCGGTTTGAAGGCACTTGGGTCTCCTCAGTGTTGTCCAGGACGATCTGAACATAAAGCATGAGTCCCAAGGGTAAAAAAAAACCTTAGAATTGGTGCTGAGAGGTAATTTAATCAGGGGCTATTAGAGCCAAGTCTCTTACTCATGTCCATCTGATAGACACTCTGATGGCAGAATGAGAAAAGGGAAGCACTCCCCTCCTCCAGGAAAAGGTGGAGCCAAACAATTGAGCTTGAGAAAGCAATTCAACTGGTGCAAACAACACTGATTGACAGCTATAAATAACCAATCAATCCAACTATACATAAGCAGGGTAAAAAGGCAGGATTAAGCATGATACAACAGTTTAAATCTTGCAACTAACAGTTTTATTTATTTATTTATTTACAGCTTTTATATTCCGCCCTTCTTACCCCGCAGGGGACTCAGGGCGGATTACAGTGTACACATATATGGCAAACATTCAATGCCAATTTTTGACATACAAACATATACAGACATACACAGAGGCTATTTAACTTTTTCTGGCCGCCAGGGGAGCTGTCGCTTTCATCGTCCATCTGCGACGCTGATGAAGTACTTCCGCATTCCCCGCATGCTTCCTCGCTGGAATGCTCTTTATGGCCTCATAAATTAGTTAATTTAGCCTCCCCACACTTTAAGGTGGTACCTTATTTTCCTACTTGACAGATGCAACTGTCTTTCGGGTTGCAAAGGTCGACAACAGGCTACACACAATTGGTTGGAAACCCACTCCAACCCGGGCTGGCTTCGAACTCTTGAGTGATCTTTAATGCAGCTGACACTCAGCCAGCTGCGCCCCAATCCCGATGGTCTTTGGCCACATCATGAGGAGACAGCAAATCCTAGAGAAGACAATTATGCTGGGGAAAGTGGAAGGTAAAAGGAAAAGGGGCCGACCAAGGGCAAGATGGATGGATGGCATCCTTGAAGTGACTGGACTGACCTTGAAGGAGCTGGGGGCGGTGATGGCCGACAGGGAGCTCTGGCGTAGGCTGGTCCATGAGGTCATGAAGAATCGGAGACAAGTGAATGAATGAACAACAACAACACATAGGTGGCACCACTCATGCCGTCACAGTGGGCATCATCTGTGCCAAAAACTGTGAATCAAAACTTACCAATTTTTTTCCCATTTGCATTTTGTAAAGCTCAAAAGCCTCCCAAAGTCAGTTTTATTTTCAGTGGAAGGAAGCAAACCAAGGCCAAAAAGGCTGCCTTTCCTCTTTAGATTAATGGCCTTTCACTATTAGGAGAGAGAATTATCAGGGAGAAAGCAGAGTTCAATGGGAAAGAAAGCACAGAATTCTGGGAAATGTAGTTTGGGAAGGCAAGGATCTCTATGCCAGAGAATTCAAAAGGCCCTGCCCTAAACTACAGTTCCCAGAATTCTGCTCACATCAGAAAGTCCAAATCAGGAGAAGGGAGATATTTGTCCCTCCATAGCAAGAGCCAGCTAGAGTTCCAATAAATTGTTGAATCTGCAAAGAGGAGGACTGACCAATACTTCTACTAAGTACATCTCTGTGCTGGGCTGGGAAGAAATCCCTAAATGGATGGCCCTTAAGGGTGCCTTCCAACTCAATGGGGGAAGCATATTAATTAGTTTAGAGTCTGGATGGCCATTTGTCAGGAGAGTTTTGATGGTGCCCTTTTGCCTAGAAGAAGGAGTTTGGACTAGATGGCCCTTGGAGATCCCCTCCAACTCTTGTATTCTATGCAAATGTAAAATTGGTTAATATTGGCTTCTATTGGTTAATAATATTTATTTATTTGATCAGTCATATGACCATTTCAAAATAAAACACGAGTATTATTATTATTATTATTATTATTATTATTATTATTATTATTATGGCTTCTATTGGTTAATATGAGAGAGATTCAATGAGATAGCTATTGTGACTTTTTTAAAAAACATGATTTGTGTCAAAACATTTAAAAAATCCCTAAAATCAATAGAATTTTCATGAAAGTTGGAGGTGATACCCTGTTATCTTGTCATTGTATAGAAAATTCAAGGAGATCGCTTGAATCAAAACTTTAATCAAACTTTGAAAAATTCCCCCAAAAATCTGTGGATAAGTGAAAATTCTGAAACTTGATGGGCTAACAATGGTAAATAAATAAATAAATATTTATTGCACACCTCTAGTAATTTTTACTATGGCGAGCTGGGGACAAAGACAACTATGAGTTGGTCGAAGGTGAACTGGTACGGTTCCAGCCCAGCGTATCTGTCCGAACGGATCTCCCTCTACATCCCACCTCGGAGTTTAAGATCTTCTGGGGAGGCCCTGCTCTCGGCCCCACCTCTATCACAAGTGAGATTGGTGGGGACGAGGAGCAGGGCCTTCTCGGTGGTGGCCCCTCGCCTGTGGAATTCACTTCCCAGGGAAATTAGGTCATCGACATCCCTCCTTTTCTTTAGAAGGAAATTAAAAACATGGATTTGGGACCAGGCGTTTGGGCAATCTGGCAGATAAATAAAGGACTATGACGACGGATAGGAATAGACAATGTGGAATGAAGTATGGACTCTGAGTTGGCGAACACTGAGCATGAGATTGGTTTATTGATTGTGATATATATTGATTGTTTTAATTGTTATAACTGTTTAACTGCTGTTTTTATATGTTTTTGTATTATTGTGTAGGCATCGAATTGTGCCTTTTTGTAAGCCGCCCTGAGTCCCCCCTCGGGGGTTGAGAAGGGCGGGGTAGAAGTACATGAAATAAATAAATAAATAAATAAATAACTGCTACAATTCCATCAAGTTTCACCCCAATAGTTTTTAAAATGATGGAGAAAGGAGCCCCTGAATTTCCCCCAATTATAATAATAATTCACAATGACTATAACAAAAAGGTAACAAAATTTGGTTACTCTCATTATTGGAACAACATTTTCACTAACTATACTTTAGAAACACTTAAGAAACAAAATGCCAGAGCCCCATAACTTAGTAATGACTTTTGAAACATTTTATTTATTTTATTTATCGTGTCAGGCAACCGAACAGTTGTATTACATTTTTGACAGAACAAACAAACAAACATACAAAAGACACAGAGTTTGCAAGCTTGGTAGTTGATTAAATGTCCTTTGACCAGTATCTGGCCCCTTGGAGTGCCTCTGGTGTTGCCGCAAGAAGGTCCTCCATTGTGCATGTGGCAGGGCTCAGGTTGCATTGCAGCAGGTGGTCAGTGGTTGGCTCTTCTCCGCACTCGCATGTCGTGGATTCCACTTTGTGGCCCCATTTCTTAAGGTTGGCTCTGCATCTCGTGGTGCCAGAGCGCAGTCTGTTCAGCGCCTTCCAAGTCACCCAGTCTTCTGTGTGCCCAGGGGGAGTCTCTCATTTGGTATCAGCCATTGATTGAGGTTCTGGGTTTGAGCCTGCCACTTTTGGACTCTCGCTTGCTGAGGTGTTCCAGCGAGTGTCTCTGTAGAGCTTAGAAAACTATTTCTTGATTTAAGTCGTTGACGTGCTGGCTGATACCCAAACAAGGGATGAGCTGGAGATGTCTCTGCCTTGGTCCTTTCACTATTGGCTGCTACTTCCCGGCGGATGTCAGGTGGTGCAATGTAAGCAGTGTAATTTCTCCAGTGGTGTAGGGCACAGACACCCTGTGATAATGCGGCATGTCTCATTAAGAGCCACATCCACTGTTTTAGTGTGGTGAGATGTGTTCCACACTGGGCAAGCATACTCAGCAGCAGAGTAGCATAGCGCAAGGGCAGATGTCTTCACTGTGTCTGATTGTGATCCCCAGGTTGTGCCAGTCAGCTTTCGTATGATATTGTTTCTAGCACCCACTTTTTGCTTGATGTATTCAGGCAGTGCTTCTTGTAGGTCAGAGCACGGTCCAGAGTGACTCCCAGGTATTTGGGTGCGCTGCAATGCTCCAGTGGGATTCCTTCCCAGGTAATCCTCAGAGCTCGGGATGCTTGTCTGTTCTTTATTGATCACATATAGATCAGAAATAAATTAAGCAGAGCTTTCAATGAGACATTTAATGCTTCTCTGGGACCCAGTGATTTTTCACCTACTTCCCAATAAAGTAAACTCACTGTTTTTAGTGCCTTTGGTTTTCCTTGCTCTGTTCTGAACAAACCATCTCCAAGTCACATAATTTAGTCTGCTCGCCTTCTAGAACAAAACCATAGTGCCTCAATTATTTATGTTGCTGGAAGGGATAAGACATGAGCAAGATCCCATTGGTCCTCCTTGTTTAAGTCAAGCTGGACAAGACTAAACTCTTCCAGAGATGAAATGGAATGCCTTGAAAGGTCATTGTAATAGAAAAGTACTTGGAAATTATTTACTGTATTATTTATGTGAATTGCCTTCTGTTCTTCGGAGCAAACAAAACTGATATCTGAGCATATATTGCTGCTGTAAAAGACCAATAACCATCACCGTTTTATTTAGAGTAATAAAGAAATGCATTTTATTTTAAAGATTTAAGTCAGCGCCTCTGCTCATCGGAAAGAAATTGTTGTTTCAGAGATTAAAAATACATTAAATTATCTCTCTCTCTTTGTTTTCTTGGAAGCTTCTAAACCCTCCTTTCGTCCTAATAGAAGCTATTGTCTCAGTGCCAACATACGCATATAGACGAAACCCTTCTTGGCAAGGCAAAATCAGAACTATGTTTTCTTCATCCATCAAAAAGAAAAGGAAGTGACTGTAAGTGCGGTGGATCTTTTTTTCCATTGGGAATAGGATTTCTTATTTCTCTCTCCCTGTGGATTACTGTTGTCGGCAGAGTTTAAGTGCTGTGTACTCAGGTTTTATTGGATTTTGAAGTTTTCTCAGAGAAACAAAACATATTTGCTTCCTTTGTTGACTAGATGAGTTCTTTTCTTATTTTGGATAAGGAAGATGAAGGATGGCAAAAAGCGGAAACCGGAGGATGAAGATACTGCCTGGGAAAGGAGTCAAGAATGTGCTTCCCCTCCATCTCCACATCAGTGAATATCTGGGTCTCTTATTCCTCCTTTCACCATGGAGACATAAAAAGTAAGTTCTTATTGTGTTGGTCTACCTAATGAGCAGAAAGAAAACTTAAAGGGATTTTTTGTTCTGTGGACAAAGAATCTACAATAATAATAATAATAATAATAATAATAATAATAATAATAATAATACTTTATTTGTACCCCGCTACCATCTCCCCAAGGGACTTGGTGTGGCTTACATGAGGCCGAGCCCAAACGCAACAATATAAGCAATAGTAACAACAACACAAGCAATTAAAAAACACATAGACAATAAGATACACAACATTATCAATAAAACAACACATAATTAAAAACAGTGGGAAGGCCAAATGTAGAGTTAAAATTGGAAATAATGCTGGGACATGAATAGAAGGTGATTGTGGTGTTTGTGGAAAGGCATACGAGCAGACTTAAAGAAATGTAAAGTGCTTTGCAGGACAAAGTGCTATGGGATCATTATTCCAGGAAGGCACACTGGAACAGCCATGTCTTCAAATTCCTCCTGAAGACTGCCAAAGTTGGAGCCTGTCTGATGTCTTTAGGGAGTGAGTTCCAGAGTCAAGGGGCCACCACCGAAAAGGCCCTCTCTCTCATCCTTACCAATCGCGCCTGCGATGCTGGTGGGATCGAGAGCAGGGCCTCTCTGGATGATCGAAGGGATTGTGTGGGTTCGTATACAGAGGTGCGATCACTCAGTAGGCAGGTCCCAAACCGTTCAGGGCTTTGTAGGTAAGAACCTGCACCTTGAATTGGGTCCGGTAGATGAATGGCAGCCAGTGGAGCTCTTTGAACAGGAGGGATGACCTCTCCCTGTAAGGAGCCCCAGTTAACAACCTGGCTGCCGCCCGTTGGATCATCTGAAATTTCCGGGCCGTTTTCAAGGGCAGCCCCACGTAGAGTGCATTGCAGTAGTCCAAGTCTAGAGGTGACTAAGGTGTGGACCTCCCTGGCCAGATCCGCCTTCCTGAGGTACGGTTGTAGTTGGCGCACGAGTCTTAATTGTGCAAAGACCCTCCCGGCCACCACTGATGCCTGAGCCTCAAATGTAAGTGAAGAATCCAGGAGGACACCCAAACTGCAGACCTGTGAATTCAGGGGGAGTGTAACCCCGTCTAGCACAGGTTGCCACCCTATACCCCGGTCTGGTTTACGATCGACCAGGAGGACCTCTGTCTTGTTGGGATTAATATTCAGCTTGTTCGTCCTCATCCAGACTTTTGGAGGATCATGCCCTGCAAGGCAGAAGGCTTGTGCATTTCAGGTGAATCACTATCCGTTTCTGCTTGCTAAATACTGGAAGCCCCCCATATTCTGAACAAAAATGTGTTGTTGGTTTCAATATGACAAAACCCTGGGTGGTGGTGAACGGCGATGGATTGCAGAGCCGCCGATGTAAAGAGGGGCATGGCCTTCAGGAAGAGCTGTTCTTACCCACGCCTACCTCGTCCCTCTTTGCATCGGCAGCTTTGCACACCCGGCGATGCAAAGAGGGAGGAGGTGGGTATGGCTAAGAACAGCTTTTCCTTAACGAACATGATGGGAGCTTCTTTCACCTATGGTGGAGCTGTGTGGAAACTCAGAAATACTGGAAAGGTATCCACGAAGTAATGCAGATAATACTAAACAAAAAATTCCCAAGAAATGCTGAATACTATTTATTGGGAATTGTTGATGGAGACATAAAGTTAGACTCAAATGAGGACATTTTATTCATGTATTTGACATCGGCCGCCAGAATCGCCTTTGCAAAACTCTGGAAGCTGAAAGAAATACCAGACAAATCCCACTGGATAAAGAAGATAAACGAAATTAAGGACATGGACACACTAACTTTTTTTATTAAAAAAGAATGCAGGCAATCCAGTCAAACAGACAGACTGGTCAATAATTGAGGACTATATTGAAAAAAAGTACAAGGATTTATAACTGTACTGAGATTACAACAAATATATAAAATAGACTATACAAGGTGTATAGAAAAAAAGAGACTATACGGGCAGAATTGGAAGGAAGTCCAATTTTTTAATTTTTCATTTTTTACATATTTTTTCTTTTTTTCCTTTTCTTTTTTCTCCTTTTTTTGATGGGGTGTTGCATATTATCTTTTTAATGTTTTTTTTCCCCCTCTTACGGGTGTCATCGCTGTCATTTTCCTACTTTCCTATCCTCTTGAAATTATTCCCCCACTTTCGCTGTAATCTATAATAACTCAATAAAAATTATTAAAAAAAAGAACAGCTCATCCTGAAGGCCACTCCCCCATTGGCCTTCAGAAAGAGCTGTTCTTAGCCACGCCCACCTCGTCCCTCCTTGCATATCCAGCCGTGCAAAGCCACATCCGAAAATAATTCCGAACAATGGGGAAGTTGTTTCAATTCGGAATTGCTCCTCCCACTATTCCTGCATGGCTCGAAATTGGATCAAAAGGTAATTTAATCCGAATTAATTACAATTTTAGAAGCTTCCGAACTTACCCAAGCCTTATGTCTATGCAATATTGTAGTCTTTCTTTCCTTTTAACTTTTTCCAGCTCTGTTTCTGCATGACTTTTTCCAGATTGGTTCTTTATTGCTGCTGGAGAAGACACAATGTCCAAACATTTTGCACTGTTACTAATACTAAGAATAATTATTTATTTATTTATTATTTACTTTATTTCTATACCGCTTTTCTCAGGCCTCAGGCGACTCAAAGCGGTGAACAACATCAGTACAAAATATCACAAAACAGGTATAGGGCAATTAAAAACAATTATCACATAAAGCATTAACATCCGTATAACAATCATGAGCGCCTCAACAGTAAAATCAGAATCCATTCTCATCATCCATTATTCCATATTCCTATGTTCAATTACACTGTTTAATCAAATGCTTGTTCGAACAGCCAGGTCTTCACTTTCCTCCAAAATGCCAGCAGGGAGGGGGCCAATCTGATATCTGCAGGCAGGGCGTTCCACAGCCGAGGGGCCACCACTGAGAAGGCCCTGCCTCTCGTCCCCGCCAAGCGCGCCTGTGATGCAGGCGGGACTGAGAGCAGGGCCTCCCCAGATGATCTTAATGTCCTAGCTGGTTCATAGGAGGAGATGTGTCGGAGAGGTAAGTAGGGCCAGAACCATTTAGGGCTTTATAGGCTAACGCCAGCACTTTGAATTGTGCCTGGTAGCCAGTGGAGCTGGCGCAACAGAGGAGTTGTATGCTCCCTGAGCAACCTGGCTGCCGAACACTGGACCATTTGAAGCTTCCGAGCAGTCTTCAAAGGCAACCCCACGTAGAGAGTGTTGCAGTAGTCTATACGGGATGTAACCAGAGCGTGGACTACTGTGGCCAAGTCAGACTTCCCAATTATAAGAGTTCTAATTGGGAAAGAACAGTGTAAAAAAACAGAATTTAGGATTTCACAAATGGGAGAATGGCCTCTTTTTTTTTGCTCACTTTTGTGTCTCCCAAAAGTCTTTGATCTCTCTTACAATGTTGTACCTTGAAATTCTAATCCAATTACACCTGAAAAACTACTGCGACATTCCATAATAAGATGATAGACAGAAAGATAGATATTGTATAAATGAAATGCTTGGAGAGTGATTATATGATCCCAGATTCTCTCTCTTTCCCTCTTCCTCCAGCTCCACATTATGTTTTTGTAACACCCAGCTTGATGGAACAGTCTAGAGAACACAAAAAAAAAAATCTTGCTTGTTATCTTGTGACATTTTAACTGGTCTGAATAAAGGTATTGTCCTACTGGAGATCTTGATTTGTTTCGAAATGTACCGGTATAACCGCATTTGATCACTGACTGATTCTCCATGCATGAATAGTAGCATGGTAGGAGGAAGCGGGGAATGGACTTGGAATTCTATGCCTCTAAAATAATCATCTCCCCCTTCTCCCTTTGGCTATTCACGAATAAGACCCTCTTATATAGTTCTTTGATGGATATACAAAGGAACAGATAATATAAATGTAATATGTTCATGTTGCAAAATAGAGGATTGAGTGTTGTGCTCTGATCTACAGAGAAAAGGTGCCAAAAGAGATGTGTTAAAAGTGTTGCCACATTGCTTTAACAAAATCTCCCACCTACAGATGGATAGTTAATTTGCCCACCATCCTCACTTGCTTTGCAGCTGTTTCAAATGTGCTTGAAATGTGGCAACGTTATTGTTCTCCTGTCGTTCCATTGGGTTTCTGTGCTACTAGAGTTAAAAGGTGCTTAAATATTGATTGCTTTAGCAGATGAGATGGAATAGACAAAATACTTGGCTGTGTATTCCCAGGGAATAGCTTTGTGGACACCATAGGTATCTTCTTTGCCTTGTGAAGATTTAGTACTTCCTTTCATGACACACAACTCTACTACTCATTTCCACCCAATTCCAAGGAGGCCTCTCGGGTGCTGGACGAGTGCCTGGCCGCTGTGTCTATCTGGATGAGGAGGAACAAGCTGAAGATCAATCCCAACAAGACAGAAGTCCTCCTGGTCGATCGGGGTATAGGGTGGCAACCTGTGTTGGACGGGGTTACACTCCCCCTGAAGCCACAAGTCTGCAGTCTGGGAGTCCTCTTGGATTCATCGCTCACGCTTGAGGCTCAGGCGTCGGGGTGTCTGGGAGGGCTTTCGCACAATTGAGACTCGTGCGCCAACTGCGACCGTACCTTGCGAAGGCTGATCTGGCCGGGGTGGTCCATGCCTTGGTCACCTCTAGGTTGGATTACTGTAATGCGCTCTACGTGGGGCTGCCCTTGAAAACGGCTCGGAAATTCCAGCTTGTCCAACGAGCAGCGGCCAGGATGTTAACTGGTGCTCCCTACAGAGAGAAGTCAACCCTCCTGTTCAAGGAGCTCCACTGGCTGCCGTTTATCTTCCGAGCCCAATTTAAGGTGCAGGTGCTTACCTACTACTTAAACTGACAAATCACAACCAACCAGGATCCTTAGACCCACTTCTCAAAGTATATAAAGCAAAGGTTACTCCCATGCTCTTGTACGGAGCTGAAGTTTGGGGTCTAAACCAGGTACCATTATTAGAGCAATCACAATCACAGCACCTGCGAAGTTTCCTAGGAGTGGACAGGACGACCCCAGCTGCCGCAGTAAGAGCAGAACTGGGAGTACACACAGTGGATGGCTTATCCAAAATCAGGGCCTACAACTACTGGGCAAAACTGATGGCCATGGAAAATGATAGACTCCCCAAACTGTGCCTGTTAGAGCAGATAGAAAATCAACATCAGACCTCTTGGTTAGTTCTCCTGACAAAATACATTAGGAGCTGTGGACTTCCGACTCGGTATCCGAATCTCTTAGAAGAGTTAGACCCAAAAATAGTTGCTCAACGAGTATTGGATATAGAAGGCCAAAAAGACATCGCTACCCTCAGTAAAGCTGGCTCACTGAAATGGTTAGGCCGCTTTAAACATACTTTCCAAACAGCTCGATATCTAAAAACAGAAATGCCTAAACACCTTAGGAGGGTATTTACCAGAGCTCGTTTTGAACAGCTGGATACAATGGACAAGCACGGAAGGTTTAATCAAGTCCCATACAACGAACGATTTTGTATTTGTGGAGCACCAGAGGTGGAGGATATCACACATGTATTGTTCAACTGTGAGCTGTATAAGAAAGAGAGAGACCATTGCCTTGGACCATACATTACTCAAAAAACACACTGGGACCCATATATTAAAACCTCATTTTTGTTGGCCAGCCAGAACCCTAAAATAACACACAAAACAGCCCTTTTTCTATTCAAAGCAACACAGCTGAGAATTGCACATTTAGAATCAATTGGGGTAAACTGTGGAGGTGACGCAGACATTTGACCTGAACGAGATCTTGTTAACAGCTTGTTTATTTTAACTCCTTTTATACCGAGGGTTGTATGTTGTATGTATGACTATGTATGACTATGTGTTAATTGTGTTATGTGTTAAATGTTTTGATACGGCCAATAGGCCAATCAATAAAACGTATCTATCTATCTATCTATCTATCTATCTATCTATCTATCTATCTACAAAGCCCTGAACGGTTTGGGACCAGCCTACCTGCGTGACCGCATCTCCGTCTATGAACCCATGCGTTCACTACGCTCATCTGGAGAGGCCCTGCTTGTGATCCCGCCTGCGTCGCAAGCATGGTCTGGTGGGGACACGAGACAGGGCCTTTTCCGTGGTGGCCCCCCGTCTCTGGAACACTCTCCCCCAAGATCTTAGACAGGCCCCTACATTGGCAGTCTTCAGAAAGAACTTGAAGACCTGGCTGTTCCGATGTGCCTTTCCCAATTAGGAAATCTCCAATAACAAGTCCTAGAAGCACTTTATTAGAACTAAGATTGCAGCACACTGCACACTGCACTTGCCCTATAATCCTTACATATCACCTGTCACATCAGCACTTTTTAATCCTGTACCCTTTACTCTGGCCCGGCCTAGTTTTATCCTGTTTGATGTATTGTTTATTGCTTGTGGTTTTGTTGTTTTAATACTGCTTTAATTGTTTTTAATTTGCCTTTGTAAGCCGCATCGAGTCCTTCGGGAGATGCTAGCGGGGTACAAATAAAGTTTAATAACAATAATATTAATAATAATAATAAAACCCATTGTCCTCACTCTGACAGAAATGGAGCACAACCAGGGTGCTGAGAAGCAAGCGGCAGAGATCAGCACTCTTGGGGAAAAGCTCAGATTTTCAAAGGCTCGGGACCATATCTCATTGGAGGAGCCACTTAGAATACTAGAATCATAGAGTTGGAAGAGATCTCATGGGCCATCCAGTCCAACTTCCTGCCAAGACACATTCAAAGCACCCCCGACAGATGGCCATCTAGCCTCTGCTTAAAAACCTCCAAAGAAGGAGCCTCCACCATACTCCTGGGCAGAGAGATCCACTGCTGAATGGCTCTCACAGTCAGGAAGTTCTTCCTAATGTTCAGATGGAATCTTCTTTCTTGTAGTTTGAAGCCATTACATCCTAGTCTCCAAGGCAGCAGAAGACAAGCTTGCTCACTTCTCCCTATGATTTCCTCTCACATATTTATAAATGACTATCATGTTGCCTCTGTTTAAAAGCCTCCAAAGAAGGAGCCTCCACCATACTCCTGGGCAGAGAGTTCCACTGCTGAACGGTAGGCCTGTTTGATCAAGAAAAAATTTGTTTCTAAAATGGATTTGTAATTGGGGTGTTTTTTTGTTTCGATATTTAAAATAATTACAAAACTTTCCAAAAAAAAGTTTTGGTATTTAAGAAATTTTGTAAATATTAACGAATTTTTAGAATATTTTTGGTATTTCTTAAGAATAATATTAAAATAATATTAAAAAATATTTTAAAATGGAAAATTAACCAAAAAATGGCCCAAATGTGGACCAAACACAGGCAGGATACAGCAAATGAGAGCACACACCAACAGAAGAGTCTTTTCTTTTTTAGAATATTTTTTAAAATAATATTAAAAATAATATTAAAAAATAATATTAAAATAATATTAAAAAATATTTTAAAATGGAAAATTAACCAAAAAATGGCCCAAATGTGGACCAAACACAGGCAGGATACAGCAAATGAGAGCACACACCAACAGAAGAGTCTTTTCTTTTTTAGAATATTTTTTAAAAATAATATTAAAAATAATATTAAAAAATAATATTAAAATAATATTAAAAAATATTTTAAAATGGAAAATTAACCAAAAAATGGCCCAAATGTGGACCAAACACAGGCAGGATACAGCAAATGAGAGCACACACCAACAGAAGAGTCTTTTCTTTTTTAGAATATTTTTTAAGAATAATATTAAAATAATATTAAAAAATAATATTAAAAATAATATTAAAAAATATTTTAAAATGGAAAATTAACCAAAAAATGGCCCAAATGTGGACCAAACACAGGCAGGAGACAGCAAATGAAGCAAGCAGCACTCACAGCAGAGTCTTTTCTTTTTTAGAATATTTTTTAAGAATAATATTAAAATAATATTAAAAAATAATATTAAAATAATATTTAAAAAATATTTTAAAATGGAAAATTAACCAAAAAATGGCCCAAATGTGGACCAAACACAGGCAGGATACAGCAAATGAGAGCACACACCAACAGAAGAGTCTTTTCTTTTTTAGAATATTTTTTTAAAAATAATATTAAAATAATATTAAAAAATAATATTAAAATAATATTAAAAAATATTTTAAAATGGAAAATTAACCAAAAAATGGCCCAAATGTGGACCAAACACAGGCACGATACAGCAAATGAGAGCACACACCAACAGAAGAGTCTTTTCTTTTTTAGAATATTTTTTAAGAATAATATTAAAATAATATTAAAAATAATATTAAAATAATATTAAAAAATATTTTAAAATGGAAAATTAACCAAAAAATGGCCCAAATGTGGACCAAACACAGGCAGGATACAGCAAATGAGAGCACACACCAACAGAAGAGTCTTTTCTTTTTTAGAATATTTTTTAAAAAATAGTAAAAATAATATTAAAAAATAATATTAAAAAATAATATTAAAAAATAATATTAAAAATATTTTAAAATGGAAAATTAACCAAAAAATGGCCCAAATGTGGACCAAACACAGGCAAGAGACAGCAAATGAAGCAAGCAGCACTCACAGCAGCAAGGAATGAATCCAATCTGAGTTGCTAGCAGCCATTGCCAAGCCAAACCAATGCAAACTCCCTCGCCCTCTTGAAGCAACGGGCCGCGCGGAGCCGCTTTGAAAGGGCTCGCCGGCCAATCAAAAACAGGCAGCCACGGACCCATGGTGGTGCACTGTTTGGGAGCGCCGGATTGGCTCCCAGGCACCAGCACTCCAGCAGCCTCCACCCCATTAACGAAACGAGCGGAGGCTCGTTAAAACTATGGGGGTTGCTGGTTCGATATTTAAAAACCCTTCCGGGTTTGGAAATATGTTTCAATATCGCTTCGGAAATGGTAAAAATAACGAATTAATAACGAATTAACGAATTAACGAACGAAACCGCACAGGCCTACTGAACGGCTCTCACAGTCAGGAAGTTCTTCCTAATGTTCAGATGGAATCTTCTTTCTTGTAGTTTGAAGCGATTGCATCCTAGTCTCCAAGGCAGCAGAAGACAAGCTTGCTCCCTTCTCCCTATGACTTCCTCTCACATATTTATAAATGACTATCATGTTGCATCTCAGCCTTCTCTTCTGCAGGCTAAACATGCCCAGCTCTTTAAGTCGCTCTTCATAGGGCTTGTTCCCCAGACCCTTGATCATTTTAGTTAAACCCTTGTGTCAGCAAGACTGCAGACTGACAGGTTGCCGGTTCAAATCTAGGATTTTTTGTTTATGGTTTGACTCTTTGTCTCTTGTGATTATATACTCATGCTTCGGATCAATGTTTTCCTGGTTCTTTGGATTTTATTAGAGAAGTCTGTGACGGCAACCACCGAGTTTCACAAGCAAAAGGTGGACAGTAGGGCTGGGCAGTTTCGTTTCGTTAATTCGTAATTCGTTAAAAATTCGTTAATTTTTTTAAATAACGAAGCAATAACGAACCATTCTGGAGCAACTTAAAAACGAAATGAATTTTTAAATACGTTTCGTAAATGCTCCGTATTTCGTTATGTATTCGTTTCGTTATTGGTTTGAGGTCGTTTCGTTATTATTTCCGCATGTCTGGGGCAAGTTTTATAGTTGTTTTTTGTTTAATTAGTGAAAAAAAATTATAATATCACACCAACAGTCAACAACAGAGGGAGAGGGAAGCTTCAGAAGTTTTTTTAGCGTATTGCGCGATCGCGGCCGCCATTAACGAATCGATTCGTTATTGTTTCGTTATTGTTTTGTAATTTTTTTACCATTTACAAAATTTCGTAAATATCGAACTTTTTTAAGGAAAATTTTGTAATTATTTTAAATAACGAAACGCAAAACCCCCCAAAAAACGAATTGATTTTAGAAACAAATTTTTCCGTTGTTACCCAGGCCTAGTGGATAGTATTTCTCCTTCGCTTTCCATATCACTCAGAGAGAATTTTCAACCATAATCAGCATTTCACAAGAATGGGTGGGTCACATTATTGCTTTGCTTGGCTATCAGAAGATCTGTGCACAATGGGTACCCAGGATACTGACGCCTGAAATGAAAGCGCACAGACTTGAAACTTCAGAGACTGGATCTCACCACCGTATGACATCCTCCATACAGTCCAGATTTAGCACCGTCTGACTTCCATCTGTTCCTGATAATGAAAGAAGATCTGCAGGGACATCATGATGCTTCTGATGAAGACGTTGAGAGAACTGCGAGATGCTGGTTGCGGAAACAGAGTATCAACTTCTTCTGTGAGGGCTTCAGAAAACTTGTTCATGGTTGGCAGAAATGTATCCAATTGTCTAGTGCAGTGTTTCTCAACCTGGGGGTAGGGACCCCTGGGGGGGTCATGAGGGGGTGTCAGAGGGGTCACCAAAGACCATCAGAAAACAGTATTTTCTGTTGGTCATGGAGGTTCTGTGTGGAAACTTTGGCCCAATTCTATCATTGGTGGGGTTCAGAATGCTCTTCGATTGTAGGTGAACTATAAATCCCAGTAACTACAACTCCGAAATGTCAAAGTCTATTTTCCCCAAACTCCACTAGCGTTCACATCTGGGCATATGGAGCATTTGTGCCAAGTTTGCTCCACATCCATCATTGTTTGAATCCAAAGTGCTTTCTAGATGTAGATGAACTACAACTCCAAAACTCAAGGTCAATGCCCTTCCAGTATTTTCTGTTGGTCATGGGAGTTCTGTGTGCCAAGTTTGGTTTGATTCAATTGTTGATGGAGTTCAGAATGCCCTTTGATTTGTGCCAAATTTGGTCCAGTGAATGAAAATACACCCTGCATATCAGATATTTACATTACAATTCATAACAGTAGCAAAATTACAGTTATGAAGTAGCAACAAAAATAATTTTGGTTGGGGGTCACCACAACATGAGGAACTGTATTAAGGGGTCGCTGCATTAGGAAGGTTGAGAACCACTGCAATTGTCTGGTGATTATGTGGAAAAGTGAATAGTGGCAGTTAAAGAGCACATTCTAAGGATTATTTCTGCGTTTGATTTATTAAAATATTCCCATCCAAACCCAAGTAACGAAGGTGGAGGCATTACTTTTCATTCAACCCTCATATTTTCCCTCTGGCTCCAGCACAGGTTATGATACTGACTGATGTGCTTCAAGAGAACAGATCACTGTTTGATTAAACCTACCCAAATAGCTTTCTTGACAGTGATAGGAGTCGGACCGAAAATAGCAGCCAGGATGAAGGTGGGTTGGAGACTGATATTGACAAGAACGAAAGAGCAAAGGAGCGAAAAGGGCATTTTCATCACCCCTGAAAGCTGTGATAAAAGCAAACCTTGTCATCTCATTACAACGGCAATCAATGTTGCAGGTTTACTTGCTTTCATGTCATAATCTGTGTTGGAGGAGAAATTACACTGATTGCTTTGCCAGTGTTTGAAAAGCCTTTTCTATGGGATAGGGCAGGCTTCAAGAATGAAGGCACAGTCTTCCCAGAAACTTCTTAAGTGGAGGAATTGGACATATCGGCACTTAGATGATAGTGCTGTTAAGTGCAAAGACTGTAGAGGTAGCAAATAACATGATACTTTGTTCTGAACCTTTCTTCTGCCCCAAAAGGCGCCCACATACCCTGAACAGAGACCATGAGGGGCTTCTGAGCTCTCCAAAACTCTAGGTGCTCTAACTGCCTATTACAGGGAAAACCAACTGATCCCTAATCCATCTAAAACACAGACATGTGCCTTTCACCTTAAGAACAGACAAGCATCCCAAGCTCTGAAGATTACCTGGGAAGGAATCCCACTGGAGCATTGCAGCGCAACCAAATACTTGGGAGTCACTCTGGACCGTGCTCTGACCTACAAGAAGCACTGCCTAAACATCAAACAAAAAGTGGGTGCTAGAAACAATATCATACGAAAGCTGACTGGCACAACCTGGGAATCACAACCAGATACAGTGAAGACATCTGCCCTTGCGCTATGCTACTCTGCTGCATGCCCAGTGTGGAACACATCTCACCACTAAAACAGTGGATGTGGCTCTTAATGAGACATGCCGCATTATCACGGGGTGTCTGCGCCCTACACCACTGGAGAAATTACACTGCTTAGCCGGTAATGCACCACCTGACATCCGTTGGGAAGTAGTAGCCAATAGTGAAAGGACCAAGGCAGAGACATCTCCAGCTCATCCCCTGTTTGGGTATCAGCCAGCACGTCAACGACTTAAATCAAGAAATAGTTTTCAGATCTACAGAGACACTCGCTGGAACACCTCAGCAAGCGAGAGTCCAAAAGTGGCAGGCTCAAACCCAGAACCTCAATCAATGGCTGATACCAAATGAGAGACTCCCCCCTGGGCACACAGAAGACTGGGTGACTTGGAAGGCGCTGAACAGACTGCGCTCTGGCACCACAAGATGCAGAGCCAACCTTCAGAAATGGGGCTACAAAGTGGAATCCTCGACATGCGAGTGTGGAGAAGCAAACCACTGACCACCTGCTGCAATGCAACCTGAGCCCTGCCACATGCACAAGGGAGGACCTTCTTGCGGCAACACCAGAAGCACTCCAAGTGGCCAGATACTGGTCAAAGGACATTTAATCAGCTACCAAGTTTGCAAAATTTGTGTGTTTTTTTTATCTGTTTGTTTGTTTGGTTCTGTTAGAAATGTAATACAATGTTCTGGTTGCGGATGACACGATAAATAAATAAATATTCTGAGGTCATGGTGGAAAAGACCAAAAATCAGCATCCTCAATCTGCTGCACTTCCCAGAAGCTATTTCAAGCAGGTAGGGAATCAGTTTGTTTATTTATTTATTTATTTACCATATTTATATACCGCCCCTCTCAACCCGGAGGTGACTTGAGGCAGTTTACAGTCAGCAGTCAATGCTCCCAAGCAACATAAAATATAGTTAAAACTTGTGCGCCAGCTGCGCCCGTACCTTGGCAAGTCTGACTTGGCCACAGTAGTCCACGCTCTGGTTACATCCCGTATAGACTACTGCAATGCTCTCTACGTGGGGTTGCCTTTGAAGACTGCTCGGAAGCTTCAAATGGTCCAATGCTCGGCAGCCAGGGTGCTAACAGGAGCAGGTCACTCAGGGAGCATACAACTCTCTGTTGCGCCAGCTCCACTGGCTGCCAGTTTGCTACCGGGCACAATTCAAAGTGCTGGCTTTAGCCTATAAAGCCCTAAACGGTTCTGGCCCTACTTACCTCTCCAAACACATCTCCTCCTATGAACCAGCTAGGACATTAAGATCATCTGGGGAGGCCCTTGCTCTCGGTCCCGCCTGCATCACAGGCACGCTTGGTGGGGATGAGAGACAGGGCCTTCTCAGTGGTGGCCCCTCGGCTGTGGAACGCTCTTCCTACAGATATCAGATCGGCCCCCTCCCTATTGGCATTTCGGAGGAAAGTGAAGACCTGGCTGTTCGAACAGGCATTCAATTAAGCAGTGTAATGAATATAGGAACACGGAATAACGGATGATGAGATTGGATTCTGATTCTACTGATGAGACACTAATGATCTGTTATATTGATGTTTAATTGTTTATGATGCTATTGTTTTAACTGTTACTTAATTGTTTTATGATGTTTAGCATTGAATTTTGCTGTTGTTAACTGCTTTGAGTCGCCTGAGGGCTGAGAAAAGTGGTATGTAAATGAAGTAAATAAATAAACATTACAAATAATATAAACCATACTATATAAATAAAAATGTAATGTTTGTTTGTGGGATTAACATAACTCAAAAACCACTGGATGAATTGACACCAAATTTGGACAGAATATGCCTAACAACCCAATGAGTGACTATCACTAAAAAAAAAAATTGATTTTCTCATTTGGGAGTTGTAGTTCCTGGGATTTATAATTCACCTACAATCAAAGAGCATTCTGAACTCCACCAATGATTGAACTGAACCAAACTTGGCACACAGGACTCCTATGACCAATAGAAAAGACTAGAAGGGTTTGATGGGAATTGAACTTGAGTTTGGGAGTTGTAGTTCACCTACATCCAGAGAGCACTGTGGATTCAAACAGTGATGAATCTGGACCAAACTTGGCACAAATATTCAATATGCCGAAATACGAATACAGATGGAGTTTGGGGAAAATAGACCTTGACATTTGGGGATTTATAGTTCACCTACAATCAAAGTGCATGTTGAACCCCACCAATGACAGAACTGGGGCAAACTTCTCACACAGAACTCCCATACTTAAGGCCATCCAGTCCAGCTCCCTTCACCAGGGCAAGAAAGCGTAATCAAAGCCCTCCTGACAAAAAGCCATCCAGCCATAGATATAAATAGATAGATTTTATTTATTTATTTGTTGTGTCAGGGCAACCAGTCAATTGTATTACATTTCTAACAGAACAAAACAAATAAGCAAAAACACAAAGTTTGCAGACTTGGTATTATACTAAATGTCCTTTGACTAGTATCTGGCTTCTTGGAGTGCTTCTGGTGTTCCTGCAAGAAGGTCCTCCATTGTGCATGTGGCAGGGCTCAGAGTGCATTGCAGCAGGTGGTCTGTGGTTTGCTCTTTTCCACACTCGCATGTTGTGGATTCCACTTTGTGGCCTCATTTCTTGAGGTTGGCTCTGCATCTTGTGGTGCCAGAGCGCAGTCTGTTCAGCGCCTTCCAAATCGTCCAGTCTTCTGTGTGCCCAGGGGGGAGTCTCTCATTTGGTATCACCCATTGGTTGAGGTTCTGGGTTTGAGCCTGCCACTTTTGGACTCTCACTTGCTGAGGTGTTCCAGCGAGTGTAGATCTTAGAAAACTATTTCTAGATTAAGTCATTGACATGCTGGCTGATACCCAAACAGGGGATGGGCTGGAGATGTCTTTGCCTTGGTACTTGATAGATAGATAGATAGATAGATATGATTCACACACGCAGATAAAGTATAATAGATTTGAAAGGGACCCCTAAAAAAGGACAATTATGTGTTGCCTGTTCCAAAGTAGGCAAACCTGACAATCTCCACATCGACACTGACAAAGAAACCGCAAGAAATACTGTCTACCCACAAACATAAAGAAATTACATATATTAGAAACCAACACTTTCTAATTACTTTATTTTCCAGATTTCCAGACTGGGCCACAGCAAAGCGTGGCAGGGGACGGCTAGTAACAGCAATAAAACAATAAAAAACATAAAACACCAATCCTCAGGGTCTCATCACTAAAATAATTTTTCCGTCATATCGTTCAATCGTTCCGTGGATCTTAATTAGTTTGTTACATTGCGTCTGCAAATGCCTCCTCAAACAGCCAGATTTTAGATCTCTTTCAAAATGTTAGGAGGGAGGTGGGAGGGCATTCCATGCCTAGGGAGGGCATTCCATGGCCGAGGGGCCACCTCTGAGAAGGCATTTGCTAGTTATGGCAACACCCTCCTACGATTTTAATGCTTCAGATGGGGGGGGGGGGGAACAGGCTTATACCTCTGTCAAGCATTTGTCTAGCTCCAATGGACAGAGATCCACATGGACAATAATAATAGAAGATGCTGTTTATTGTTTTCAAAAAAAGAAGAAGACAAAAACTGGGCAGTGGACCTATTATGTGGAAAGGGAAACATATGAAACATATGATTTCGCCTCCAAGAAGAATGCTTGTCGATATTTTTATAGCGCAATCAAGCATTTGGTTAGTTAGACTCAGCTTGGCAACATCAATATTTGCTGGCAAAGCATTAAGCAGATGCCATTTTAAGTTGAATCTTGCATCATTTCAACTTACATTAGTATTCTACAACCCAATGAACACAGGCAGCATTGGAATAGCGTGACGCCGTCAGTGGCGCCACCTGTGTGTAGAACTTTAAAGTGCAAAGGTTTAAACTGTATAACATGCCCAAACTTGCCTAGTTTGTAAATGTATAGTTGGATTGATTGGTTATTTATAGCTGTCAATCAATGTTGTTTGCACCAGTTATATTGCTTCCTCAGCTCAATTGCTTGGCTCCACCTCTTCCTGGAGGAGGGCAGAGCTTTTCCTTTTCCATTCTACCATCAAACTTTCTATCAGATAGATGTGAGAAAGAGACTTGGCTCTAAAGCCCTTAATTAAGTTACCTCTCATCACCAATTCTAAGGTTTTTACCCTTGGGACTCATACTTCATGCCCAGATCGCCCTGGACAATGTTGAGGAGAACCCAAGCGCCTTCAAACCGGTCCTGTGGCATCAGAGGAAGGCTTCGTGTCTTCAAATATAGGCCATTTGGATTGGGGCTGTGAATGTTCAGGCATTTGCAGCCATTGAGAAAGAGGGAACCTTGAAAAACTTCTCAGCTGCGAAATATCCTTGGACCCAAGACAACCAGAGACTCTAATGTATATTTCCTTTACCCCCTTTGAAACTTCCAGCTTATTGCCTTAAAGGGATAACAATAAAACCTATTTTGAGTTATCTACAGTGTTTTGGTCCTTGGGAGTTCCAGTTCTTTAAAGGAAGGCAAGAAGCAATCCCCTGGGGGAAAGATGTTACGTCTATGTCTCTTTCACTAAAAGTTATAGCCCCCAGCTGCGATGGCATAAATAGCATGCTAACTGGTACTGATCCTCTTTTTTAATACTTTCCCTTTCTTTCTTTCTCCTGCCTTTTCTTTCCAGTAAGACCAGCCTCTTGTATCAGTGATATATGGTTTTTATCTTCTTAAACATTATGCTGACAACACAGGGCATTACCTGCCACTTTTGATAAACTGTCAGATTATTTTTGGAAACTTTGCATATGATTTTTCCCCTCTGAAGGTACAATTTAGCACAAGCATAATCTATTAAATTGCTTTCTCAGCAATGCCAAGTATTGTGCTGCTGCCCCGCCCCCCCCCCTCCTCCAAAATGGCATATTGAATGGGTAATATTTGTGTCAAAGTGTGAATGACACATGGAACAATTTCATAATAGCTTCATCCTGAAAGATGCTAAGAAACCTCAGCTTGCCTAGATAGGTAGATTCCAGTCGGGTATAACATTTAATTGAATTCTGATGATGATGATGATAATGATGATGATGATGATGATGATAACTGAAAATGCAATGAAACAATGGAAAACTGAGTTGTTCATGGGCAACGAAAGCTATGGAACTGTTAACATCAAGAGAGGAATTTTCCAGGGTGACTCACTGTCACCACTGCTGTTCATCATTGCAATGATCCCACTGTCAGTAATTCTACAGAAAACAAACCTAGGCTACCAAACAGCAAGAAATTCACCAAAAATCTCTCACTTGCTGTACATGGATGATCTAAAGCTTTATGGAAAATCAGAAACTGAAATCGAGTCACTGACCAACACAGTCAGAATCTTCAGCACTGACATCAGTATGGAGTTTGGCCTAGACAAATGTGCAATCAGCCTGAAGCCTATAAATATCTGGGCATACTACAATTGGACAATATCAAGCATGGGCAAGTGAAAAATGTGGTCAGCAAAGAATATATCCAAAGAGTCAGAAAGGTTTTGAAGAGCAAATTAAATGGTGGAAATACGATCAAGGCTATCAACACCTGGGCCATCCCCGTCATTAGATACACTGCTGGGATTGTGAACTGGACACAAGCAGAGCTGGATGATCTGGACAGAAAAACAAGAAAACTGAGGACAATCCACTACTCATTACACCCATGTAGTAAGGTCGACAGACTTTACCTGCCCAGAAAATCAGGAGGCAGAGAGAAGAGGGCTTCTGCAAGGAAAGCAAACGGTAGAAGAAGAGAAACACACACTAGCAGATTATGTGAAAGGCAGTCAAGAACCAACATTGAGGGAAGTCAATAGTAGTAAACTGCTTCAAGTGCAAAAGACAAAGAGAGAATACTGTAAAAACACAAACCAGAGCAGAAGAGAAAACTGGCAAAAGAAGGCTCTCCATGGACAGTTCCTGGGAAAAATTGAGAGCCAAATTGATAAAGAAAAAACATGGCTGTGGCTCACAAATGGAACTCTGAAAAAGGAGACCTGATTCTGGCAACCCAAGAACCAGCTATTAGAACCAATGCCATCAAAGCCAGAATTGAAAAGTCGACAACAGATTCCAAATGTAGACTGACTCTGCAAGGAAGCAGATGAAACAATAGATCACATCCTCAGCTGCTGAAAGAAGATCGCGCAGACAGACTACAAGTAGAGGCACAACACCGTTGCTCAGATGATTCATTGGAACTTGTGCCACAAATACCATCTGCCTGTGACAAAGAATTGGTGGGATCACAAGCTGGAAAAGATTACAGAGAATGAACACGTCAAACTCCTCTGGGACTTCAGAATTGACAGAGTTTTGGAGCACAAGACTCCTGACCCCACAATCATGTTAAAAAACAAAGTATGGATTGTTGATGTTGCAATCCTAGGTGACAGCAGGATTGAACAGAAACAACTGGAAAAGCTGACACAATATGAGGATTTAAAGATCAAACTGCAAAGATTCTGGCACAAGCCAGTCAAGGTGATCCCAGTGGTGATTGGCACACTGGGTGCAGTGCCTAAAGGCCTTGGCCTGCACTTAAACACAATAAGCGCTGACAAGATTACCATCTGCCAGTTGCAGAAGGCCACCTTACTGAGATCTGCACGCATTATTCGCCGATCCATCACACAGTCCTAGACACTTGGGAAGTGTGTGATCCAATACAACAGCCAGCAGAGTGATCTTGTCTGCTGTGGACTCATCTTGTTGTGTTAATAATAATAATAATAATAATAATAATAATAATAACAACAACAACAACAACAACAACAACAACAACAACAACTTATTTCTAGATCACCCTCTCTCCCAGGAAGGAGACTACTGAGTCTACTTTTTTGGACATTATCAAAAGATATAAATGGTGGCCTTGTGGGCCTCATCACACAAGAGAAAAAATCCACTCAAAATCTGGTTTCTGCCTCCTGCAGAATTCTGGGGTTTGTAGTTTAGGAAGGAGCCTTTAATAGCCTCACTAAACTACAAACCCCAGAATTCTGCAGGAGGCAGAAACCAGATTTTAAGTGGATTTTTTTTCTGTTTTGATGAAGAGGGTTTTCAAGCACAGAATAGATTGGATTTTATTTTCATTGCTAGAGGACAAATACTTGCTGAATTGTTTCATGTACAAACTATTCACAGATCAAGTCATCCCAAGACAAAAATATGGTGTGTTGTCAATGTATGTAATATGTGAAAGGAAGCCACAGGGAGGAGGAAGCAAGCTTGTTTTCTGCTTCCCTGGAGACGAAGACACGAAACAATGGCTTCAAACTACAAGAGAGGAGATTCCATTTGAACATGAGGACTGTGAGAGCCGTTCAGCAATGGAACTCTCTGCCCTGGAGTGTGGTGGAGGCTCCTTCTTTGGAAGCTTTTAAACAGAGGCTGGATGGCCATCTGTCAGGGGTGATTTGAATGCAGTATTCCTGCTTCTTGGCAGGGGATTGGACTGGATGGCCCATGAGGTCTTTTCCAACTATTTGATTCTATGATTCATTGTCAATATAAGCTTTTGAACATCCACAAAGTCTCAGAAAGCAGTTCCATATTGCACTCCATTGTGGCAGAATGCTTACATAATCAAATTGATTACCCAATTTGGTGGTTCAGGAGTAAATTAAAAACTTTCCCCTGAACTCAAAGGCTTATGCAAACAGAAAATGAACAGAAGAGCAAAGGATATAGTTGTATGTTTCTATTTGTGAGTGTAGCTTGGCTCTAGGTCTTGGGAATCACTACATTTCCATTGTTACATCAAAGGTATACTGTATTTAGAAAGAAGGAAATAGGGGTTATTGACTTTCCCAAAAGGGAAACAGAAAATATTTTTCAAAACCTTGAAGGCAACTTTGAATGATTACTACAGTGGTTCTCAACCTTGCTAATGCTGTGACCCCTTAATGCCGTTCCATATGTTGTGGTGACCCCCAACCATAATATTGTTTTCGTTGCTACTTGATACCTGTCATTTTAGTACTGTTATAAATTGTAATGTAAATATCCGATATGCAGGATATATTTTCATTCACTGGACTAAATTTAGCACAAATACCCAATATGCCCAAATAGAAGTTGTAGTTGCTGGGATTTATAGTTCACCTATAATCAAATAGCATTCTGAACTCCATCAGCAATGGATTTAAACCGAATTTGGCTCAAAGAACTCCCATGACCAACAGAAAACACTGGAAGGGTTTTGTGGGCATTGGCCTTGAGTTTGGGAGTTGTAGTTCACCTATATCCAGAGGAGCACTGTGGATTCATGCAATCATGGATCAGGACCAAACTTGGCATGAATACTCAGTACGCCCAAATGTGGACACTGGTAGAGTCTGGGGGAAATAGACCTTGACATTTGGGAGTTGTAGTTGCTGGGATTTATAGTTCACCTACAATCTGAACTCGACCAACAATAGAATTGAGTCAAACTTCCCACACAAAATCCCAATGACCACCAGAAAATAATATGTTTTCTGATGGTCTTTGGCGACCCCCTTGACACCCCCTCATGACCCCCCCAGGGGTCCCAACCCCCAGGTTGAGAAACACTGGATTACTAGAATTTGAAAGACTTGGTCATTCGCAAAAAAAATAAAATTACGGAGTCATTCCAAATTTACGTCTACGAAACCTGTGACCATTTGGACTTCAATGCCTAGACACGGCATTCATCATTTTGATTCTGCCTGTCATATACAGCTTTGCATTTTTGTTGCTGATTTTATTCTTGTTGTGCTAATTGAAGATAAGGCTGGATGAACAGTTGTCAACTCTGGATGTTTCCAGGTTAGTTTTAAAAACTCAGGAAGTACTTTTTTGTGTGTGTCAGGAGTGACTTGAGAAACTGCAAGTTGCTTCTGGTGTGAGAGAATTGGCCGTCTGCAAGGACGTTGCCGAGGGGATGCCCGGATGTTTTGATGTTTTACCATCCTTGTGGGAGGCTTCTCTCAAGTCCCCATATGGGGAGCTGGAGCTGACATAGGGAGCTCATCCATGCTCTCCCTGGATTCAAACCTCCAATCTGTTAGTCATCAGTTTAACCCATTGCGCCACCGGGGTCCCCAGGAATAACTCAGACCTTCCTATTCTTCTTTTGCCTGTCTCCTTTCAAAAATGCCTTGGTTTTAGTTCTGTCGTGTGCTGGGCCTGTAACAGCTGTCTTTTCTATAGGACGTATACTTTAAGCCCAGCGGGAAGCCAGGGGGCCTCAAAGAGAGGTTCTCAGGGATTTTTCTGAAGTGATGGTCTTTAGAGTCTTTAATGATACAACAAAGTCTTTATTATGGAACAAACAACAAATCTTCAATGGTTCAAACACTTCAAGGCTTTCTTAGTCTAGTCCCCAATTGACTGGTACCTGACTTTGATTAACTGTACTTTCTCTGTAGGAAAAAACCCTATTTAACCTCTCCCAGGCAGTTTACTACCTATGCCTCATCGGTGTGGGTCCTACTACCAATTCCAAATGCATCTGGGTATCGAGTAGACCTACCAGCTGAGGCTTGTAGATATTTCAGCTGGAGTTCCGTGGATCTGTAATGCTGTCCTCCCTCAGAGAATTCTTTGAAAACTTCAGGGCTGTTTTTCCTCTGATTGCTGTGAGGCTGAGAGGCTGTGAGCTCTCAGCCAGAGCTTTGGGACCTTTTCCCTGGAATTTCTGTTTCTGTTTCCCCGAATGTTCTTGAGAAAAGAAGCTTTTCTACGGGACGAGCTGGTCTACATCCTATAGTTTAGCTTCCTTATGTGAGACTGCCCCAAAAAATGGCTCCTTTCCCTCCCAGAGCCCTGAACAAGGGGCGGAACCAAAGCTTAATTATGATGGACAGGAGGCCTGCCCTATGACTGCAAACAGATAACAGAAAGAAAATAAAGTTGGAGCTCCTGGTACAGCCGTACCAGCACAATTTTGTTTCTCTCCCTCCCTTTCATTCTCCCCTGTTCCCCTTCGATTCATCCCTACTAGGCCTGTTTGATCAAGAAAAAATTTGTTTCTAAAATCGATTTGTAATTGGGGTGTTTTTTTGTTTCGATATTTAAAATAATTACAAAACTTTCCCCCAAAAAGTTTTGGTATTTACAAAATTTTGTAATTATTAACGAATTTTTAGAATATTTTTGGTATTTTAAGAATAATATTAAAATAATATTAAAAAATATTTTAAAATGGAAAATTAACCAAAAAATGGCCCAAATGTGGACCAAACACAGGCAGGATACAGCAAATGAGAGCACACACCAACAGAAGAGTCTTTTCTTTTTTAGAATATTTTTTAAGAATAATATTAAAATAATATTAAAAATAATATTAAAATAATATTAAAAATATTTTTAAAATGGAAAATTAACCAAACAATGGCCCAAATGTGGACCAAACACAGGCAGGATACAGCAAATGAGAGCACACACCAACAGAAGAGTCTTTTCTTTTTTAGAATATTTTTTAAGAATAATATTAAAATAATATTAAAAATAATATTAAAATAATATTAAAAAATATTTTAAAATGGAAAATTAACCAAAAAATGGCCCAAATGTGGACCAAACACAGGCAGGATACAGCAAATGAGAGCACACACCAACAGAAGAGTCTTTTCTTTTTTAGAATATTTTTTAAGAATAATATTAAAATAATATTAAAAAATAATATTAAAATAATATTAAAAAATATTTTAAAATGGAAAATTAACCAAAAAATGGCCCAAATGTGGACCAAACACAGGCAGGATACAGCAAATGAGAGCACACACCAACAGAAGAGTCTTTTCTTTTTTAGAATATTTTTTAAGAATAATATTAAAAAATAATATTAAAATAATATTAAAAAATAATATTAAAAATAATATTAAAAAATAATATTAAAAATAATATTAAAAATATTTTAAAATGGAAAATTAACCAAAAAATGGCCCAAATGTGGACCAAACACAGGCAGGAGACAGCAAATGAAGCAAGCAGCACTCACAGCAGCAAGGAATGAATCCAATCCCAGTTGCTAGCAGCCAAGCCAACCCAATGCAAACTCCCTCGCCCTCTGCAGCAAGCTACGGGCCGCGCGGAGCCGCTTTGAAAGGGCTCGCCGGCCAATCAAAAACAAACACAGCCACGGACCCACGGTGCACTGCTTGGGAGCGCCGGATTGGCTCCCAGGCACCAGCACTCCAGCAGCCTCCACCCCATTAACGAAACGAGCGGAAGCTCGTTAAATCTATGGGGGTTGCTGGTTCAATATTTTAAAACCCTTCCGGGTTTGGAAATGTGTTTTGATATCGCTTCGGAAATGCCAAAAATAACAAATTAATAACGAATTAACGAATTAACGAACGAAACCGCACAGGCCTAATCCCTACATGTCACATCCATTCTCATACAGCATTTTGGAAACAAGTTTTCACCAATTTCCATCAAGCCACAAAAATTATTATTCAGGAACTGTGGTCAAAATGTTAAACTGCTTTAGCAATATTACACTAGTCAAACATTAGGGAAAATTTGTTCGAGTGCTAACATTCCTCTTTCTCTTGCTTGATCTGCGTTGAATTTGTGTTCTGGAGACAATCACGGTGTTTACTTGCCAGAGGCCATTGTTATTGCTTTTGGGATTGTAGAAACACAGAGCCAAGTACAGATCCATTTCATTTCTGAAAGTACTAACTGAAGTGTGCCATCTGTATCCTGAAAAGCTAAGTGATGTATCATGGACCAGTTTCAAACACTTGACGGAAAAGGTGGACACTTCAAATTGTTTTTAAATGGGACACATCTTTATTAATACAATTAATGACTACAATAAAAGCTGGATTTATTCTTCCTCAAATATTCCAGGATATTGTGGTCTGAAGCTGCTCTGATATAGCTGAGGGATGTCTCTGGAACGCTTTTGGCATCCAGATGGATCCCGCCAATCTATCTGTCCACAGCTCCAAAATATTGGGAAAACTCTGGAGCGTCCCACAAGCTCCAGAGTAAATCCCATTTCCTCTTGGAGAGCCTGGAATGCTCCCCAGATCTCAGTGGTGACCCGGGGAGCATTTGCACAGTTAAAACTTGTGCGCTAGCTGCACCCTTACCTTGGGAAGTCTGACTTGGCCACGGTAGTCCATGCTCTGGTTACATCCTGTATAGACTACTGCAACTCTCACTACGTGGGGTTGCCTTTAAAGACTGTCCGGAAGCTTCAAATGGACCAACGCTCGGCAGCCAGGTTACTAACAGGAGCGGCACTCAGGGAGCATACAACTCCTCTGTTGTGCCAGCTCCACTGGCTGCCAGTTTGCTCCCAAGCACAATTCAAAGTGTTGGCCTTAGCCTATAAAGCCCTAAACGGTTCTGGCCCAACTTACCTGTCCGAACGTATCTCCTCCTATGAACCAGTTAGGACGTTAAGATTGTCTGGGGAGGCCCTGCTCTCAGTCCCGCTTGCATCACAAGTACGGTTGACGAGGACGAGAGACAGGGCCTTCTCAGTGGTGGCCCCTCGGCTGTGGAACGACCTTCTCACAGAAATTAGATTGGCCCCCTCCCTGTTCACATTTTGGAGGAAAGTGAAGACCTGGTTGTTTGAGCAGGCATTTGAATAGGCAGTGTAACTAATATAGAAATATGGAACATTTGGATGATGAGACTGGATCTTGATTTTAACTATGAGACGAGATGAGATGTTATGATGTTTATTGATAGTTATAATGTTATTCTTTTAACTGGTTTTATCATGTTTATGTATTGTATTTGCTTTGTTAACCGCTCTGAGTTGCCCTGAGGGCTGAGAAGAGCGGTATACAAATATAGTAAATAAATAAATATATAAATAATGGCTGGATTCAGTATAGTTGAAAGGTGAGACCAATTTATCTGTGTAGACATGACCAAAATATAACCGTGTGAAAGAGAAACTCTGCAACTCACTAAGTCAGTGTTTCTCAACCTGGGGGTCATGACCCCTGAGGGAGTCACAAGGGGGGTTCTGTGTGCCAAGTTTGGCCCAATTCTATCAATGGTGAGGTTCAGAATGCTCTCTGATTGTAGGTGAACTATAAATCCCAGCAACTACAACTCCCAAATGTAAAGCTCTATTTTCCACAAACTCCACCACTGTTCACATTTGGGCATATTGAGTATTTGTGCCAAGTTTGGTCCAGATACATCATTGTTTGAGTCCACAGTGCTCTATGGGTGTAGGTGAACTACAACTCCAAAATTCAAGGTCAATTACCACCAAACTCTTCCAGTATTTTCTATTGGTCATGGGAGTTCTGTGTACCAAGTTTGGTTTAATTCCATCGTTGGTAGAGTTCAGAATGCTCTTGGATTGGAGGTGAACTATACATCCCAGCAACTAAAACTTCCAAATCTCAAGATCTATTTTCCTCAAACTCCACCGGTGTTCACATTTAGGCATATTGAGTATCCGTGCCAAGTTTGGTCCAAATCCTTCATTGTTTGAGTCCACCGTGCTCTCTGGATGTAGGTGAACTACAACTCCAAAACTCAAAGCCAATGGGCACCGAACCCTTCCAGTATTTTCTCTTGGTCATGGGAGTTCTGTATTTGGTTTAATTCCATCATTGGTAGGGTTCAGAGTGCTCTTTGTAGGTGAACTATAAATCCCAGCAACTACAAATCCAAATGACAAAATCAGAGGTCATTACCTCTGAGGATGCTTGCCATAGATGCAGGCAAAACGTCAGGAGAGAATGCCTCTAGACCATGGCCATATAGCCCGAAAAAACCTACAACAACCCAGTGATTCCGGCCATGAAAGCCTTCGACAATATTTATAAATTTTTTATCATGTCTCCACTAAACCATATCTTCTGGGGCTAAACAGACCCAGCTAAACAGACACTCCTCATAGGGATTCATGGTCTTCAGACCTTTGATCATTTTAGTTGCCCTCCTCTGGACACCTTCGAGCTTTGAGTCAATATCTCTTTTGAACTGCCAGAACTGGACACAGTATTCCTGGTGAGGTCTAGCCAAAGCAGAATACAAAGGCATCATGATTTCTCTTGATCTAGATACTATATTCCTTTTGATGAAGCCCAAAATCCCATTGGCTTTTTTAGCTGCTGCATCACACTGTTGACTCATGTTTAACTTGTTGTCTACAAAGATTCCAAGATCTTTCCCACATGGACTGTTGCCAAGCCAGGCATCACCCATCCTGTATCTTTGCAATTCATTTTTCTGCCTAAGTGTAGTATTTTATAGGCCTGTTTGATCAAGAAAAAAATTTGTTTCTAAAATCGATTTGTAATTGGGGTGTTTTTTTGTTTCGTTATTTAAAATAATTACAAAACTTTCCCCCCAAAAAGTTTTGGTATTTACGAAATTTTGTAAATATTAACGAATTTTTAGAATATTTTTTGTATTTTTTAAGAATAATATTAAAATAATATTAAAAATATTTTAAAATGGAAAATTAACCAAAAAATGGCCCAAATGTGGACCAAACACAGGCAGGAGACAGCAAATGAGAGCACACACCAACAGAAGAGTCTTTTCTTTTTTAGAATATTTTTTAAGAATATTAAAATAATATTAAAAATAATATTAAAAATAATATTAAAAATATTTTAAAATGGAAAATTAACCAAAAAATGGCCCAAATGTGGACCAAACACAGGCAGGAGACAGCAAATGAGAGCACACACCAACAGAAGAGTCTTTTCTTTTTTAGAATATTTTTAAAGAATAATATTAAAATAATATTAAAAAATAATATTAAAATAATATTAAAAATATTTTAAAATGGAAAATTAACCAAAAAATGGCCCAAATGTGGACCAAACACAGGCAGGATACAGCAAATGAGAGCACACACCAACAGAAGAGTCTTTTCTTTTTTAGAATATTTTTTAAGAATAATATTAAAATAATATTAAAAAATAATATTAAAATAATATTAAAATATTTTAAAATGGAAAATTAACCAAAAAATGGCCCAAATGTGGACCAAACACAGGCAGGAGACAGCAAATGAGAGCACACACCAACAGGAGAGTCTTTTCTTTTTTAGAATATTTTTTAAGAATAATATTAAAATAATATTAAAAAATAATATTAAAAATAATATTAAAAAATATTTTAACATGGAAAATTAACCAAAAAATGGCCCAAATGTGGACCAAACACAGGCAAGAGACAGCAAATGAAGCAAGCAGCACTCAACAGAAGAGTCTTTTCTTTTTTAGAATATTTTTTAAGAATAATATTAAAATAATATTAAAAAATAATATTAAAATAATATTAAAAAAATTTTAAAATGGAAAATTAACCAAAAAATGGCCCAAATGTGGACCAAACACAGGCAGGAGACAGCAAATGAAGCAAGCAGCACTCACAGCAGCAAGGAATGAATCCAATCCAGTTGCTAGCAGCCAAGCCAACCCAATGCAAACTCCCTCGCCCTCTGCAGCAAGCTAAGGCCGCGCGGAGCCGCTTTGAAAGGGCTCGCCGGCCAATCAAAAACAAACAGCCACGGACCCACGGTGCACTGCTTGGGAGCGCCGGATTGGCTCCCAGGCACCAGCACTCCAGCAGCCTCCACCCCATTAACGAAACGAGCGGAAGCTCGTTAAATCTATGGGGGTTGCTGGTTCGATATTTTAAACCCCTTCCGGGTTTGGAAATGTGTTTTGATATCGCTTCGGAAATGCCAAAAATAACGAATTAATAACGAATTAACGAATTAACGAACGAAACCGCACAGGCCTAGTATTTTACATTTGTCCTTATTGAAATTCACTCTTTTAGTTTTTGGTCCAGCTCTCTAATCTGTTAAGGTCGTTTTGAATTCTGATCCTCTCCTCTGGAGTATTAGCGATCCCTCCCAATTTGGTGTCACCTGAAAATTTCATAAGCATGCCCTCTAAACCTCCATCTAAGTCAGGGGTCCGCAAACTAAGGCCCGGGAGCCGGATGTGGCCCTCCAAGGTCATTTAGCTGGCCCTCGCTCAGGGTCAACCTAAGTCTGAAATGACTTGAAACCACACATTAACAACCACAATCCTATCTCATCAGCCAAAAGTAGGCCCACACTTCCCATTGAAATACTAATAAGTTTATATTTGTTAAAATTGTTCTTCATTTTAATTATTGTATTGTTTTTAAGTGTCTTTTGCACTACAAATAAGGTATGTGTAGTGTGCATAGGAATTCATTTTTTTTTTCAAATTATAATCCGGCCCGCCAACAGCTTGAGGGATTGTGACCTGGCCCTCTGTTTAAAAAGTTTGAGGACCCCTGATCTAAAAGGTAAAGGTAGTCCCGTGACATTAAGTCCAGTCATGTCTGACTCTGGGGTGTGGTGCTCATCTCCATTTCTAAGCCGAAGAGCCAGCGTTGTCCGTAGACACCTCCAAGGTCATGTGGCCAGCATGACTGCATGGAGCGCCATTACCTTCCCGCTGGAAAATTGATCTACTCACATTTGCATGTTTTCGAACTGCTAGGTTGGCAGAAGCCAGGGCTGACAGCGGAAGCTCACACCGCTCCCCGGAATTGAACCTGTGACCTTTTGATCAACAAGCTCAGCAGCTCAGTGCTTTAACCATAAAGATATTGAACAGAACAGGGCCCAGGACCAAACCCTGCAGCACTCCACTCATCATTTCTTTCCAGGATGAAGAGGAAACATTACCAATGTCAGATCCAACTAATCGTAGCATTGCCTAGCCCACATTTGACTAGTTTGCTTGCACCAAGACTGTGGCGCAGCTGCTGATGGAAAGGTCATAAGTTCAAAGCCAGCCTAGGTCGGGGTGAGTGTCTGACCAATTTGTGTAGCTTGCTGTTGACCTTTGCATCCCGAAAGACAGTTGCATCTGTCAAGTAGAAAATTTCGTTACCACGTATGGGGGGAGGCAAATTTAACTAATTTATGAGGCCATACAAATCTCCAGTAAGCATGCAAGGAATGAGGTAGTACTTCATCCATGTCACAAATGGTTGGTGAAGGTACAGCTCCCGTGGTGGCCAAAATACCCTCAAGAAACGCTGGAATGTTAAATTGCTTCTGTGTCTGTCTATATATGTTGTGTGTCTATGGCACTGAATGTTTGCCATGTATATGTACATTGTAATCCGCCCTGAGTCTCCTGCAGGGTGAGAAGGGTGGAATGTAAATGGATGTCAGTCCACTTCTAATTATATATTATATAACCCTCCTGTTTAAGGAGCTCCACTGGCCACCATTCATTTTCCGGACCCAATTCAAGGTGCAGGTTATTTCCTACAAAGCTCTGAATGGTTTGGGACCTGCCTACCTGCATGACCGCATTTCTGTGTACGAACCCACACGATCTCTTTGTTCATCTGGAGAGGTCCTACTCGCACTCCCCTCTGCATCGCAAGAGCGATTGGTGGGGATGAGAGAGAGGGCCTTCTCGGTGGTGGCCTCTCGACTCTGGAACTCAGTCCCTAAGGACATCAGGCATGACCCAACTCTGGCAGTCTTTAGGAGGAGCTTGAAGACATGGTTGTTCCAGTGTGCCTTTCCAGAATAATGAACCCTTAGCATTATGTCCTCCAAAAGCACTTTATTAGTGATTTAGGACTGCTTGTACGTTTTCCCCAACGCCCCACCTCCTTTATCTTGTTCATGCCCTGCATTATTTTTAACTTAATTACATTTGGCACAGACATAGTTTTTAAATGTGTTTTGTGCCACTGTTCAATGTTGATGCTATTTTGAGTATGAGATTTATTTTAGAGATTTATTGCTTTGTATTAGTATTTGTTAGGGCTGGGTAACAACGGAAAAATTTGTTTCTAAACTCGTTTCGTTTTTAGGGGGTCCATTGCGTTTGGTTTTTTAAAAGAATTCCAAATTTTTCTTTAAAAAAATTTCATTATTTACGAAATTTCGAATTGATTCGTTAATGGTGGACGCGATTGCGCAATATGCTCAAAAACCCTCCAAATGGGACAGGGAGAACTTCTGAAGCTTCCCTCTCCCTCTGTTGTTGACTGTTGGTGTGATAATTTATTTTTTTATCACTGATAAAAACAAACAGCAACTATAAAACTGGCACCAGACATACGGAAATAATAACGAAACAATTTCGAAACGATTTCGAAATGATTTCGAACCAATTACGAAACAATTACGAAATAAATTGAAAAATTGGTTTCGATTTTTAGTTGCTCCTGCATGGCTCAATATCGGATCGTAAGCTAATTTAAATACAAATCAATAACGAATTACGAAATTAACGTACGAAACCGCCCAGCCCTAGTATTTGTATTTTGTTCCGTATTGTAATTGTTATTGTTTGTATTGATGTATTGTGGGCTCGGCTTCATGTAAGCCGCACTGAGTCCCTTGGGAGATGGTAGCGGGCTATAAATAAAGTTTTATTATTATTTTATTATTATAAATACTGTAAATAAATAAATAAATAAATAAGAAGGTAATGGAGGACTTTGTTGAAGGCAATATATTGTAGAAGGCTTTCATGGCTGGAATCACTAGGTTCTTGTGGGGTTTTTTCGGGCTATAGGGCCATGTTCTAGAGGCATTTCTCCTGACGTTTCACCTGCATCTATGGCAAGCATCCTCAGAGGTAGTGAGGTCTGTTGGAATTAGGACAATGGGTTTATATAACTGTGGCATGGCTGGGGTGGGGCAAAGAGCTTTTCTCTGCTGGAGCTAGGTGTGAATGTTTCAACTGACCACCTTCATTAGCATTTGAAGGCCTGGCTGAGCCTGAGAAAATGTTCTGTTGAGAGGTGTTAAGATGTGCCTAGTTGTTTCCTCTCTGCTGTTTTGCTGTTGTAATTTTAGAGTTTTTTTAATACTGGTAGCCAGATTTTGTTCATTTTCATGGTCTCTTCCTTTCTGTTGAAATTGTCCACATGCTTGTGGATTTCAGTGGCTTCTCTGTGTAGTCTGTAGGCCTGGGTAACAACGGAAAAAATTGTTTCTAAAATCGATTTGTTTTTTTGGGGTTTTTTGCATTTCGATATTTAAAAGAATTCCGAAATTTTTCTTTTAAAAAGTTCGATATTTACGAAATTTCGTAAATGTTTAAAAAATTACGAAACATTAACGAAACAAATACGAAACAATAACAAATCGATTCGTTAATGGTGGACGCGACCACGCAATACGCTAAAAAAACTCCAAATGGGACAGGGGGAACTTCTGAAGCTTCCCTCTCCCTCTGTTGTTGACTGTTGGTGTGATATTATAATTTTTTTCCACTAATTAAACAAAAAACAACTATAAAACTTGCCCAGACATGCAGAAATAATAACGAAACGACCTCAAACCGATAACGAAACGAATACATAACGAATCCGAAGCATTTAAGAAACAGATTGAAAACTTCGTTTCGTTTTTAAGTTGCTCCAGAATGGTTCGTTATCGCTTCGTTATAAAAAAATAACGAATTTTTAACGAATTACGAATTAACGAAACGAAACCGCCCAGCCCTAGTAGTCTGACATGGTGGTTGTTGGTGTGGTCCAGCATTTCTCTGTTCTCAAATAATCTGCTGTGTCCAGGCTGGTTCATCAGGTGCTCTGCTAAGGCTGACTTCTCTGGTTGAAGTAGTCTGCAGTGCCTTTCATGTTCCTTGATTCGTGTTTGGGCAACACTGCGTTTGGTGGTCACTATGGAGACTTGTCCACAGCTGCATGGTACACGGTAGACTCCTGCAGAGGTGAGAGGATCCCTCTTGTCATTTGTTGAACGTAGCATTTGTTGGATTTTCTTGGTGGGTTTGTTGATTGTTTGTATGTTGTGTTTGAAGACAGATCAAAGTGAGCCTTTTTGATTGTTTGAAGGCCTCACTGAAATCAAGTTATGCTACATCCAAAGCATTCCCTGCATCTACCAAGCTTGTGACTCTGTTGGAAAACCTATAAAATTCTTCATGATGATATGTTTTGTCAGATGCGAATAGGTAAAACCATGATACCATTCTCATATGGGAATTGTACTGTATATATATTTTATGAGCAATTGCTTACAATTTTTGCTCCACTGACAGTCATGCTTGTTTAGGTAGGGTCAAAGCTGTGACATGAGTTGATGTTTGCATTCATTTGGTTTATTTCAGCCAAGAAAATAAATAATGTCTGACCTAAGTAGAAAGGCTCACTTTGATCTGTCTGAGATTGAACTGTTAGCAAAACTTAATAACTGAAAACAAACACAGCCTGCATCCCTCTAGGGATTAAAATATATCTTTGAATCAAAGGATCTCAGGAGAAGAAGAGATATACAAAGCTAATTTCCTAAAAGGTCACCTTCTATAGAAGCTGAGATGGGACGGATGTGTATTTTTGAATTAGATAGGTGGACCTGGGGCATAAAAAGTAAGAACTATGGTCTTTATGCAATTTAAAGGGCCATGTTTGTGAATCTCACATAATTCTCTGAACTCTCCACGTACAAACATAACACTGCAAGGAGGGCATGAAAATGGAGACATGTGTACCCAAGCAACATCTGAATGTATCAAGATGGCAAAAGTTATTAATGAGGAAGAACACTCAAGCTAAGAGAGGCTGCATCGATTTGCTTTTTCTTAGGCCTACTGGGGAGGTCAAGATTCAATCTCTTCCTATCCCTCCCACTGTGTTAAGTGAAAATTGCTTTGCACTTTGAATTCACTTTGCTATGCAGTTGCAACATTTGGAAGTTGTTGTCTCCTCTAAAGGCTCGAATGTTAAATATCATTAGAAGTGGACTGACATAGAGTTACAAGCTGGGTAGATGCGGGGAATGCCGCGGATGTAGCGTACCTGGATTCCAGGAAGGCCTTCGACAAGGTCCCCCATGACCTTCGGGTAAGGAAACTAGTCCAATGTGGGCTAGGCAAAACTACGGTGAGGTGGATCTGTAATTGGTTAAATGGACGAACCCAGAGGGTGATTCTCCCCAATGCTTCCTCTTCATCTTGGAAAGAAGTGACGAGTGGAGTGCCATCAGCAGGGTTCCGTCCTGGGCCCGGTCCTGTTCAACATCTTTATTAATGACTTAGATGAAGGGTTAGAACAGTGGTTCTCAACCTTCCTAATGCCGTGACCCCTTAATATAGTCCCTCATTGTGGGGACCCCCAACCATAACATTGTTTTTGTTGCTACTTCATAATGGTCATTTTACTACTGTTATAAATCATAATGTAAATATCAGATATGCAAGATGTATTTTCATTCACTGGACCAAACTGGGCACAAATACCCAATGCAATCACATGTAAATGCTAGTGGGGTTGGGGGAGGATTGATTTTGTAATTTGGGAGTTGTAGTTGCTGGGATTTATAGTTCACCTATAATCAAAGAGCATTCTGAACTGCACCAGCAATGTATTTGAACCTAATTTGCCACACAGAACTCTCATAATCAACAGAAAACACTGGAAGGGGTTGGTGGGTATTGACCTTGAGTTTGGGAGTTGTAGTTCACCTATATCCAGAGAGCACTGTGGACTCACGCAATGGTGGATCTGGACCAAACTTGGCACCAATAGTCGATATGCACATATGTGAACACTGGTGGAGCCTGGGGAAAATAGACCTTGACTTTTGGGAGTTGTAGTTGCTGGGATTTATAGTTCATTACAATCAAAGAACATTCTGAACTCCACCAATGATAGAATTGGCTCAAACTTCCCACATTTAATCCCCATGACCATCAGAAAATACTGTGTTTTCTGATGGTCTTTGGTGACCCCTCTGACACCCCTTCACAACCCCCTCAGGGGTCCCGACCCCTAGGTTGAGAAACACTGGGTTAGAAGGCAGGATCATCAAGTTTGCAGATGACACCAAATTGGGAGGGATAGCCAAGACTCCAGAGGACAGGAGCAGGATTCAAAACGATCTTGAGAGATTAGAGAGATGATGGGCCAAAACTAACAAAATGAAGTTCAACAGGGACAAATGCAAAATACTCCACTTAGGCATAAAAAATGAAATGCAAAGATACAGAATGGGGGACAATGCCTGGCTTGAGAGCAGGACGTGTGAAAAAGATCTTGGAGTCCTCATGGACAGCAAGTTAAACATGAGCCAACAATGTGATGTGGTGGCAAAAAAAGTCAATGGGATTTTGGCTGCATCAATAGGAGCATAGTGTCTACGTCCAGGGAAGTCCTGGTCCCCATGCTCTATTCCGCTTTGGTTAGACCACGTTACGTGGAATATTGTGTCCAATTCTGGGCACCACAATTCAAGAGAGATATTGACAAGCTGGAATGTGTCCAGAGGAGGGTGACTAAAATGATCAAGGGTCTGGAGAACAAGCCCTATGAGGAGCGGCTTAAGGAGCTGGCCATGTTTAGCCTGAAGAAGAGAAGGCTGAGAGGAGATATGATAGCCATGTATAGGCCTGTGCGGTTTCGTTCGTTAATTCGTTATTTCGTTATTAATTCGTTATTTTTACCATTTCCGAAGCGATATTGAAGCATATTCCCAAACCCGGAAGGGTTTTTAAATATCGAACCAGCAGCCCCCAGAGTTTTAACGAGCCTCCGCTCGTTTCGTTAATGGGGTGGAGGCTGCTGGAGTGCTGGTGCATGGGAGCCAATCCGGCGCTCCCAAGCAGCAGTGCACCATGGGTCCGTGGCTGTTTGTTTTTGATTGGCCGGCGAGCCCTTTCAAAGCGGCTCCGCGCGGCCCGTAGCTTGCTGCAGAGGGCGAGGGAGTTTGCATTGGGTTGGCTTGGCAATGGCTGCTAGCAACTGGGATTGGATTCATTCCTTGCTGCTGTGAGTGCTGCTTGCTTCATTTGCTGTCTCTTGCCTGTGTTTGGTCCACATTTGGGCCATTTTTTGGTTAATTTTCCATTTTAAAATATTTTTATATTATTTTAATATTATTTTTAATATTATTTTTAATATTATTTTTAATATTATTTTTTACTATTATTTTTAAAAAATATTCTAAAAAGAAAAGACTCTTCTGTTGGTGTGTGCTCTCATTTGCTGTATCCTGCCTGTGTTTGGTCCACATTTGGGCCATTTTTTGGTTAATTTTCCATTTTAAAATATTTTTTAATATTATTTTAATATTATTTTTTATATTATTTTAATATTATTTTTAAAAAATATTCTAAAAAAGAAAAGACTCTTCTGTTGGTGTGTGCTCTCATTTGCTGTATCCTGCCTGTGTTTGGTCCACATTTGGGCCATTTTTTGGTTAATTTTCCATTTTAAAATATTTTTTAATATTATTTTAATATTATTTTTTAATATTATTTTAATATTATTTTTAAAAAATATTCTAAAAAAGAAAAGACTCTTCTGTTGGTGTGTGCTCTCATTTGCTGTATCCTGCCTGTGTTTGGTCCACATTTGGGCCATTTTTTGGTTAATTTTCCATTTTAAAATATTTTTTAATATTATTTTAATATTATTCTTAAGAAATACCAAAAATATTCTAAAAATTCGTTAATATTTACAAAATTTCTTAAATACCAAAACTTTTTTTTGGAAAGTTTTGTAATTATTTTAAATATCGAAACAAAAAAACACCCCAATTACAAATCGATTTTAGAAACAATTTTTTTCTTGATCAAACAGGCCTAATAGCCATGTATAAATATGTGAGAGGAAGCCACAGGGAGGAGGGAGCAAGCTTGTTTTCTGCTTCCTTGGAGACTAGGACGCAATGGAACAATGGCTTCAAACTACAAGAGAGGAGATTCCATCTGAACATGAGGAAGAACTTCCTGACTGTGAGGGCCATTCAGCAGTGGAACTCTCTGCCCCAGAGTGTGGTGGAGGCTCCTTCTTTGGAAGCTTTTAAACAGAGGCTGGATGGCCATCTTTCAGGGGTGATTTGAATGCAATATTCCTGCTTCTTGGCAGAATGGGGTTGGACTGGATGGCCCATGAGGTCTCTTCCAACTCTTTGATTCTATGATTCTATGATTCTATGACATCCATTTGTGTTTTGATTTATTTTGAATTCCTTGGCATTTGAGGGCTTTGTGGGGTCTTCAAAGTATCTTGGACCTCAGAACTTGGCCCTTGAGACTTCCAGAGTTGAACACCACTGCATTAGAGCCAAGCCAAAGAACCATGGTGAAAGCAATGAGATTGGAGAATATGTGAACTTTCCTTTCTTCATTATGTAAGCATCTCTCTGTGTATCACTAAGTAAAAGGCTGTGTTCGCTATTTGTTCTGGCAGCATTTGCAGGGAAAGGATGCTATCTGCAGTAATTTCTTTCAACAAATAAGTTGGAATGACCCCAAGGAACGGAGAAAAGAAAGCAAGAAAATGGACTCTGTTTTTGGTCTGCTTGTAGATTGCAAACAGAATGTTGCTCTGGATTCTTCAAAAAATATGAAACCAAAGAACCTATTTGTTTGGATTTCAAACTTTGCAAAGGAATGTGCACAGAAGAATATGTTGTGGATTAATGCCAAATAACAGATGAATAAGATGAACCTGGCAGATTCATGTGCATAGGAGTGCTCCTTCCTCTGCGCTTGGCTGCAGGCCCTGGCAGGTCCCCATGCGTAGACCCAAATGTGTGGGCCTGCCAAGGGTTTTCTGGGCCTGCACGGTTGCCAAGCTGTGGAGGGCAAGCCCCAGCAACCAGCCATTGTTATACCGAAGTAAATAAAAAGCAAATATAAGTCTAAATTATCAGTTAGGTAAAACTGAGAGTCAGAGATTCCTTTGGGACTTGGTTTTCAGTCAAACTATTGACAGAATAGAGTGACTAAAAGTCATAAGCTAGCCAGAAAGGAGGCTGAAGGAAAATATATTTTGAAAGAGAAGAACATGGCTTAGCAGAGTAGAAACAAGTTAACTGTTTGAAAGTTATGTAATAACAATTTTATGTATTCAAAGGAGTGAAAGACAGTTGCAATTATATCCAAGTGGAACTGAAGTAAAGTAAAAAAAAACCTCAAAAATTACAACAGCAAAACAACAGAGGGGAAACAAAGAGGCACATAAAATCACTCTCAACAAAAGATTCCCCCCAGGCACTTCCAAGCCATTGAATGCTAATCAAGGTCATCAGCTGAAACATTCACACCTAGCCCCAGCAGGCAAAAGTCCTTTGTCTCACCCTGGTCATTCCACAGATATATAAACCCATTTTTCCTACTTCCAACAGACCTCACTACTAGAGCTGGGCAACCACGGAAAAATTTGTTTCTAAACTCGATTCGTTTTTTGGGGTTTTTTGCGTTTCGATATTTAAAAGAATTCCGAAATTTTTCTTTAAAAAAGTTCGATATTTACGAAATTTCGTAAAATTACGAAACAATACGAAACGAAATACGAATCGATTCGTTAATGGCGGACGCGACCGCACAATACGCTAAAAAACCTCCAAATGGGACAGGGGGAACTTCTGAAGCTTCCCTCTCCCTCTGTTGTTGACTGTTGGTGTGATATTTATAATTTTTTTCACTGATTAAACAAACAACAGCTATAAAACTTGCCCCAGACATGCGGAAATAATAACGAAACGATTTCGAAATGAATACGAAACGAATACGAAGCAATTACGAAACGAATTGAAAAATTCGTTTCGTTTTTTAGATGCTCCTGAATGGTTCAAAATCGCTTCGTTATAAAAAAAAGAACGAATTTTTAACGAATTACAAAATTACGAAACGAAACCGCCCAGCCCTACTCACTACCTCTGAGGATGCTTGGCATAGATGCAGGCGAAACATCAGGAGAAAAATTGCCTCCATAACATGGCCATATAGCCTGGAAAAACCAACAACAACCCAGTGATTCCGGCCATGAAATCCTTCGACAATACATTGAAGTGAAGTACTTTGTAACCAATAAGCTTATGTGCAAAAGAATTCATAAATAAACATTTCTTTGTTTCAATATATATATTAAAGTCTCGTGTCAAGTTACAGGACTAAAGTTACATGGCTGTGATTACATTGATGTATTTATTTTATTTATTTATTTGCTTTATTTTTATACCGCATTTTTCAGCCTAATTCGGTGACTCAATGTAACCTGTGAGGAGAAGTTGGAAGCTACATATTGACTCCAGGTTTGGATTACACATTGAAGAAATATACACAGACATATAAAGATTGCATCTTGTAATAAAAACATATTAAGAAAAGCATCACAGATAAAGAGATAGTGTGTTCCAAGCATGAACTACATGTTGTGGTTGAGTCTCCTAGTAACGTTACCGCTGATGATAGGAATAGTAGAGGAGGAAAGAGAGGTGCTCAGAGTTTGGATGAGGAGCAACAGAGAAAGAGAGTTAGGGAGATATTCATGTCTCCTACAGACGATGACTCATTTGAGGGTTTCTCAGAAGGAGAAATGGAGGAGAAAGAAGATGAAAGCAGGGGTGTAAAACGGATTACTCGGGAGCAGGAGTCTGATGAAGAGCATCAGAGGAAATGGATCTGTGATATACTTACTGCTCCAACTGAAGAAGAAGATTTTATGGGATTCACTGGAAGTGATGGGTCTGGGAGTCGTGACGAGGAGGAGGATGGGTTGGATTGGACTCGTGTACAAGAAGTTAGAGATGTGTGTACACAACCTATGTCCAGCGATACTTTTGAGGGGTTTTCTGGGAACTGGCAATCTGGTGATACATGGGGAGACTTAAGCCTTGATAAGAGATGGAAAAGCTGGCGAGAGCGGCGTTGGCATTCAGCTGTGGAGGGTAGAGCAGCTGATAGCGATGAGGAAAGGGTGGAGGACAGCTCATCAACAGATAATGAGTTGTAAGATAAATGTAGGCACGGGAGTAATGGGACTTTGCAGAGGCAAAGTGTTGGATTCGTGCCTTTGTTGCTGCCGTTTCTCTTGTTGGGTCCTGGAACTACAGCTTGCTGCTTTCTCTGTGTATCGACTGGCTTTGGATTCCTGTAAGTGCTGACTTCCCCTCTGTTTGACTTCGGATTGCCTGGACAACGACACTGCTTTTTGGACTCTAATATCGCTAACTTCGGACTGTTTTTGGACTATGGCTTTGTGTTCTTCCACCTTGTTTACTTGCATACCTTGAACTCTGTTTAAGGTTTTGTTTATCCCAGATTATATGCTGGTTTAATTTGGATTATTTGCCAAGTTAAGTTTTTGTCTTGCAAACTGCTTGAAACCTTTTTGTTTTGGCCAGGGACACTGAAGTAAGTGTCCCTGAGTCCTTTTGGTTGCCTTAATAAACTTTGTTTGGACCTTATCCCTGTGTCTGGCTCTTAAAAGCATCTGGATTCCGACACTATAAGTCACTGAGTTTGTGATTCCTCACTCTCCTGTAATGCCTCATTGCCTCACATGCACATACATATATGTTCAATGTAGGCAGGGGTGGGATATCCAAGGTTTTGGTATATGGCCTGCCCTGTTAATTTTGCAGCAGGTTTGAAGCCAGTACCCGCACCTTTCGTATCAAGTATATTTTAGTTCTGGGAGGGGGGTCCTTCATATCATGCCATCGGAATGGACGGAACGAAACAGAAACATGAAATAAATGGATGATACAGACACTGGGCCCATGACTACTGTTCTCTTCCTTGTCCCCATCATTAAGAATTCTCACACATATTGAATGAGGTCTGGACCCAATTTACTTTTTCCTTGTTAGATAGCCCTTCCTTTCTTCTTCTTCTGATTAATTTTTTTTTCCCAATCCAAGAAAGCATTTGGAAATACAAATGGAAGTTAAAAATCACAATGAGTCATAGTGATTCTGACTTTTGAAAAGAGGAGAGAGGGAGGAATCATGTGGCATGCTGGAATAAGAAAACAGTGTCCTTGTTTTGTTGAAGGCTTTCATGGCTGGAATCACTGGGTTGTTGTAGGTTTTTTCGGGCTATATGGCCATAGTCTAGAGGCATTCTCTCCTGACGTTCCGCCTTCTTCTATGGCAAGCATCCTCAGAGGTAGTGAGGTCTGTTGGAACTAGGAAAAAGGGTTTATATATCTGTGGAATGATCAGGGTGGGACAAAGGACTCTTGTCTGCTGGAGCTAGGTGTGAATGTTTCAACTGACCACCTTGATTAGCATATAATGGGCTGACAGTGCCTAGAGCAAACTTTCGTTGAGAGGTTATTAGATGTCTTTGTCTGGTTCCTCTCTGTTGTTGTGCTATTTGTAATTTTAGAGTTTTTTTAAATAAAAGTCTAACATGGTGGTTGTGAGAGTGGTCCAGCATTTCTGTGTTCTCAAATTAAATGCTGTGTCCAGGTTGGTTCATCAGGTGCTCTGCTATGGCTGATTTCAGACTACTTCAATCAGAGAAGTCAAGCCATTATCTTTGTGGATGGCGTGAATTCTCTCTCGTAAGAGGTGAAAGCCTTCGACAATACATTGAACATCTCTACAGGGAGAAACTCTTCCAAGACACATGAAAACTGGAAAAACTAAGGACCAGGAAAGCACATCTACTGTGCTCCCTGACTTTATTATTATTATTATTATTATTATTATTATTATTATTATTAAACTTTATTTGTACCCCGCTAGCATCTCCCGAAGGACTTGATGCGGCTTACAAAGGCCAAGGCCTCAAACCCAACATAATAATACACCTAAAGCAAATTAAAAACAATTAAAGCAGTATTAAACAACAAAGAACCACAAGCAATAAACAATACATCAAACAAGATAAAAACTGGGCCGGGCCAGAGTAAAGGCTACAGGATTAAAAAGTGCTGATGTGACAGGTGATATGTAAGGATTATAGGGCAGTGCAATGTGCAGTGTGCGGCAGTCTTAATTCTAATAAAGTGTGTCTGGGATTTGGTAATGGAGATTTCCTAATCGGGAAAGGCACATTGGAACAGCCAGGTCTTCAAGTTCTTTCTGAAGACTGCCAATGTGGTGGCCTGTCTAAGATCCTTAGGGAGAGTGTTCCAGAGACGGGGGGCCACCATGGAAAAGACCCTGTCTCGTGTCCCCACCAAACGTGTTTGCGACGCCGGCGGGATCACGAGCAGGGCCTCTCCAGATGAGCGTAGTGAACGCATGGGTTCATAAACGGAGATGCGGTCATGCAGGTAGGCTGGTCCCAAACCATTCAGGGCTTTGTAGGTAAGCACCTGCACCTTAAATTGGGCTCGGAAGATAAACGGCAGCCAGTGGAGCTCCTTGAACAGCAGGGTTGACCTCTCTCTGTAGGGAGCACCAGTTAACATCCTGGCCGCTGCTCGTTTCCTTCTATGCTGCAGAGACACAGATACTATCCCACAATTTCTTGCAGCCAAAAGGACTTTCAAAAAACCACAGGCTCACCGGATCTATGACCGCCTGGAATGCAACCTCTTACGAGAGAGAATTCACACCATCCGCAAAGAACTCGCAAACACAGACAAGGAACTGCTGCACCTCCATATCAGCATCAGCCAGAAGATGAATTCACACCTAGCTCCAGCAGACAAGAGTCCTTTGTCTCACCCTGGTCATTCCACAGATATATAAACCTTTTTTCCTAGTTCCAACAGACCTCACTACCTCTGAGGATGCTTGCCATAGATGCAGGCGAAACCTCAGGAGAGAATGCCTCTAGACCATGGCCATATAGCCCGAAAAAAACCTACAACAACCCAGTGTCCTTGTTCTTCGTTTTGAATTGTTTTGTTTATTAATCTGCAATTTACTAGACAATTGATACAGTAACTGTTGTCTAAATGCAAGCAGGGCACTTTCTGGGAACACAAGGAATGTGTGCAGCTTCCATTTCAGCTCCAATGGGTGAAATACGTTAATAATAAGCAATCTATTTGTAGTCTTGTGATGGATAACAGAATGGGAGCAGAAGGTCTAATTATGCAAAAGAACCTTATGGTAATAAGAGATGTGAGAGAAATGTAAAGTATTTGTTATTGTTACCAATTTATGGAGTCAAATGATACCTGCCATTTTCAGATCATGGTTCCAATTTACGGGATTTGTGCGTAAATTGGAATCGCCCAAGAAATAAATGCGACCCCAATTTCCATTTATTGACTGTGTGACTGCATGCCTTTGGCCTCCTTAGGCACTGTAGTGTGAAATGGGAGATTAAATTAAAAAAGTAAGTGCTTTGATTCCTTCTGTACACTGTACCTGTATTACTGAAACAGGGAAGGCATTTGCCAAAGAGGGAGAAGGAGCTTAAACTAGAAGCAATTGCTTCGCTGTTGCATTCTGCACTCTCCGCCATCAGTTTAATTAAGAGGCACAAATTGTTGCACACTCTTGTAGCATCTCAACAAAATAAAGGCACTCTGTATACATATGGATGTAAGGGAACAGCTATACCTTTTGTATACATAATGGTTTTTTGAGGAAGCTTTACAAATGACTCCGCTTAAAAACAACACTGGATTCAAACACATAAAGATGGATGTTTGTTCACATGGGGACTTCAAGAGCAGAATGGGCTTTCTATAATATCCAGGTTTTCCAGAATATCCAGGTCCAGGTTTACCTATATTCTAGGCATGCCACCTGATGCCCATTTGAACTACCCAGATGGTGAAGCTGGGAGACACCTGCTCAGACCCCTGGCTTTTGACCTGTGGGGTCCCGCAAGGCTTTATTCTGTCTCCCATGCTTTTTAATAACTACATGAAACCGCTGGGAGAGGTCATCCGGAGTTTTGGAGTTGAGTGCCATCTCTATGCAGATGACACACAACTCTACTACTCCTTTCCACCTAACTCTAAGGAAGCCCCTCGGGTGCTGGACGAGTGCCTGGCGCTGTGGCTGTCTGGATGAGGATGAACAAGCTGAAGATTAATCCCGACAAGACAGAGGCTCTCTGGTCGATCGTAAACCGGATAGGGGTATAGGGTGGCAACCTGTGTTGGACGGGGTTACACTCCCCCTGAAGTCACAGGTCCGCAGTTTGGGTGTCCTCTTGGACTCATCGCTTACGCTTGAGGCTCAGGCATCGGCGGTGTCCGGGAGGACTTTCGCACAACTGAGACTCGTGCGCCAACTGCGACCGTACCTCGTAAAGGCTGATCTGGCTGGGGTGGTCCATGCCTTGGTCACCTCCAGATTGGACTACATGGGGCTGCCCTTGGGGCTCTACATGGGGCTGCCCTTGAAAACGGCTCAGAAATTCCAACTGGTCCAGCGGTCAGCGGCCAGGTTGTTAACTGGTGCTCCTTACAGAGAGAGGCCAACCCTCCTGTTTAAGGAGCTCCATTGGCTGCCGTTCATTTTCCGGTCCCAATTCAAGGTGCAGGTGCTTACCTACAAAGCCCTAAACGGTTTGGGACCCACCTACCTGCGTGACCGCATCTCCGTATATGAACCTACACGATCCCTCTGGAGAGGCCCTGCTCACGATCCCACCTGTGTCACAAGTGCGTTTGGTGGGGACAAGGGACAGGGCCTTCTCTGTGGTAGCCCCCTGACTCTGGAACGCTCTCCCCAAGGACATCAGACAAGCCCCAACGTTGGCAGTCTTTAGGAAGAGCTTGAAGACCTGGTTGTTCCAGTGTGCCTTTCCAGAATAGGAAACTCCTAGCATCATGTCCCAAATGCACTTTATTAGAGATTTAAGATTATCTGCACACTGCACCTACCTCTAAAAACCGATACATTTCACTTCTCATGTCCAGCACCTTGAAATTTTATTCATTACATTTGGCCCGGCCTTTAGTTTTAAATGTGTCATGGTGTCATTGTTTTAATGTTTATTGTTATTGCTTTAATGTTTATTGTTTTGCTTTGTGAGTTTTATTGTTGTATTTGTTATGCTGTTGTTTTATTGAGGGCCTTGGCCTTTTGTAAGCCGCACCGAGTCCTTCGGGAGATGTTAGCGGGGTGTTGTTGTTGTTCATTCGTTCAGTCGTCTCCGACTCTTCGTGACCTCATGGACCAGCCTACGCCAGAGCTCCCTGTCAGCCGTTACCACCCCCAGCTCCTTCAAGGTCAGTCCAGTCACTTCAAGGATGCCATCCATCCATCTTGCCCTTGGTCGGCCCCTCTTCCTTTTGCCTTCCACTTTCCCCAGCATAATTGTCTTCTCTAGGCTTTGCTGTCTCCTCATGATGTGGCCAAAGTACTTCAACTTTGTCTCTAGTATCTTTCCCTCCAGTGAGCAGTCGGGCTTTATTTCCTGGAGGATGGACTGGTTGGATCTTCTCGCAGTCCAAGGCACTCTCAGCACTTTCCTCCAACACCACAGCTCAAAAGCATCGATCTTCCTTCGCTCAGCCTTCCCTAAGGTCCAGCTGTCACATCCGTAGGTTACTACAGGGAATACCATGGCTTTGACTAGGCGGATCTTTGTTGCCAGTCTGATGTCTCTACTCTTTACTATTTTATCGAGATTGGACATTGCTCTCCTCCCAAGAAGTAAGCGTCGTCTGATTTCCTGGCTACAGTCTGCATCTGCAGTAATCTTTGCACCTAGAAATACAAAGTCTGTCACGGCCTCCACGGTTTCTCCCTCTATTTTCCAGTTGTCAATCATTCTTGTTGCCATAATCTTGGTTTTTTTGGGTTTTTTTAGTTTTTTTTAGTGGGGTACAAAGATAATAATAATAATAATAATAATAATAATAATAATAATAATATGAAGACCTGAAATATATGGAGAAACTGGGAGAAAAGGTGTATTTTACACTGAGGACTCTACAAATATACTTACTATAAATTATCCATCTGAAGTCCAGCAAGCTCCTACAATTACTCCCCAGTTATTGCTCATACATGCAATACCTTCTTGGCAATGATTTTCTCCTGTTATACGTACTGCTTTAAGAGTGAGCCGAATGGACCAATTGAAAGTACTGAGTAAAAATAGAGAAATGAATGGTTGCAATGTTCTAAAGGGATTAGCACATTAGGGATACTCAACACTCGAAAAACATGTTTTCCAACTTTTTTTTTGAATATTTTAAAATATTATTTCCATTCTTAATTTATGGGCAGTTCCTGTTCCCTACTAAAGCCTTCAATCTGTACTCATTTCCAACATGTTTTATTTTGAGGACCAAGAACCATTCCTAAGCATTTCATTGAGGTCGTCAGAATTCCTCCCTTTGCCACTTAAGTTGAAAAGGGGCAACCTTTCCTTAGGAATCTCCAAGTGAACAGTCATCCAAGTTTACATTGCTCCTTTTTAAAAGAGAGAGAGAGAAATGCAGCTACTCTACAATCCATGGCATGTCAACAGGAGCCTCTAAGCACCATCTGCCACTGAGTTCATTTCATAAATCCATCTGTTCCAGAACTCTTCTCTCTTCTCCTTCCCACCCTACATACTCCAAATTCAAACTTGCTAAGCCAAATCAACTGCACTGGGAATTCCAAGACTGAAGGGAAGGTCAAGTGACTTTGGGTTATATTTACTTTAGTAAACAGAGTTTATTCCCCAATCCCTTTTTTGAACGGGAAGAACTCTCATATATTTGAACTCAGTTTTCTGGCATGTAATCCTCCAAATTGCAGACACACTTTCACGAATGTTACCACTCCAGCATTGCTGTGTTGCTGCACCAGATTTTGACTGTGTACTCCCCGAGGCCTTCAAAATAGCATATATTTCATCTTCTGTTCATTGTCCCTCATATTAGTGGGAAATAATTTAGATTAGACGGTCGAGATGACCTATTTATGCACAGACTCCTATTGATATCGAGCTAGAATTTGGAGGCTCCTGCCCAGGAGAGAGGAGCCCTTAGACCCACCAAAGAGAGTCTGAAACCCTTGGCAAGCGAAAGAGAAAGGCACAGAATTTTCCAAGGCCCTCAATAAAACAACAGCATAACAAATACAACACTAAACCTCATAAAGCAAATCAATAAACATTGAAGCAGTAACAATAAAAACATTAAAACAATACATCATGATGCATTTAAACTAGGGCCAGGCCTAATGTAATGACTAAAATTAAAAGTGCTGGACATGACAGGTGAAATGTAAGGATTTTAGGGGTAGGTGCCAAGTGCAGACAATCTTAAATCTCTAATAAAGTGTGTTTGGGACATGTTGCTGGGAGTTTCCTATTCTGGAAAGGCACACTGGAACAGCCAGGTCTTCAAGCTCTTCCTAAAGACTGCCAACGTTGGGGCTTGTCTGATGTCCTTGGGGAGAGAGTTCCAGTGTCAGGGGGCTACCATAAAGAAGGCCCCGTCCCTCGTCCCCACCAAACGTGCTTGTGACACAGGTGGGATTGTGAGCAGGGCCTCTCCAGATGAATGGAGGGATCATGTGGGTTCCTATAAGGAGATGCGGTCACGCAGGTAGGCGGGTCCCAAACCATTTAGGGCTTTGTAGGTAAGCACCTGCACCTTGAATTGGGACCGAAAAATGAATGGCAGCCAATGGAGCTCCTTAAACAGGAGGGTTGACCTCTCTCTGTAAGGAGCCCCAGTTAACATCCTGGCTGCTGCCCGTTGGACCAGTTGAAATTTCCGAGCCGTTTTCAAGGGCAGCCCCACGTAGAGCGCATTACAGTAGTCCAATCTAGAGGTGACTAAGGCATGGACCACCCCGGCCAGATCAGCCTTTACGAGGTATGGTCGCAGTTGCCGCATGAGTCTCAATTGTGCAAAAGCCCTCCCGGCCACCGCCGACGCCTGAGCCTCAAGCGTAAGTGATGAATCCAAGAGGACACCCAAACTGTGGACCTGTGAGCAACTGTTTTAGTCTCTTAGAAAATTGTATATGTTTCACTAGGCCTTATCCTGTGGACCCCCAGATATTTTGGCCTTCAACTGCCAGAAATCCTAACAACTGGTAAACTGACTGGGATTTCTGGGAGATGTAGGCCAAAATGTCACAAAAATTAATGTACAGATTTTATAAATGTGGAATTAATATGATATGTGGGAATGAATGGAAGAATGGAAGGTGAACGTATGGAGCTAATAATTTTGGAAAGGAGCAGTGTGTTCCAGTATTTTCTGTTAGTCATAGGAGTTCTGTGTGCGAAGTTTGGTTCAATTCCTTCATTGATGGAGATCAGAATGCTCATTGAGTGTAGGTGAACTATAAATCCCAGCAACTACAACTCCCAAATGACAAAATCAATCCCTTCCCGTAACCCAACTAGTATTCAAATCTGTGTGAATCGAGTATTTGGCCCAAATTTGGTCCAGTGAATGAAAATACATCCTGCCTATCAGATATTAACATTATGATTCCCTACAGTGGTAAAATTACAGATATGAAGTGATATCGAGCTCCCTTTTGGAGGGATCTCCCTGTGAGAGAAGAACCCTGAGGACTACACCAAAGAGAGTCCTTAAACCTTGGTGAGGCCAGGAAAAGCCAATTTCAGCAATAAAAATATTTAAAATAATAAATCCCCATCAAAAGCGGAAGAAGTTCAGCGACCGACGTGTTTTATCAGCTGAGATCGGATGCATTGCAGGAATAATTCCACCACAAGCATACTGCTAGGGCAGTTACAAGAATATTTATAGAGAAAATACAAAGGAAAACAATTCAAATCTCCCGCCCGCTCCCTGCCGGCCGGCTTCACGCTGATTGGTTGACAGCACGATCAGCTGGGAGGAGGCTTGGCGGCCCGCCTTGCTCTGGGCCAATCAGCAAGCTTCTCTCGCTTCTGAAGATGGACGAATCAGAAGCGAGGAGGCGGGACGATCGTGCACAATGGGGAAATGATGGGATTATAGTTTGCCAGCCAGATGGAATGTGAGGCTTTGTTTTTGGCCGGCAAGGCGCGATCTTCATCTGAAAGGTTTTCCTGTCCTTGATGAGTTTTGGGAAGAAAACAAACAGGATCAGGTGGCGGACCTCAGTGGGGTCAACGCTGCCCTTTGTGAATTTAATCTTTTTTTCCAAAGTCTCATAGACTTCCCCATCTCACTAGACATGCTCAGAGGGCGAGATAAAGAAATCATAATGGCTATTGTTTCATGCAGATGAGTTGATCAACAAAAGAAGTTTCGAGGGAGGCAGGGATTCTCCCTCGAGCATTGCAACAGTCCTGGGTCACATTTTCTAGGGCAAAGGGCAAAAGGGGGAAGGCAATGTTCCATAGCAAGATAGATACATTCATAATCATAAGCATTTCATAGCAACGAAACCCTATCTTTGTCCCACATTCCAAGTATATTTAATAAGATAATTATTTTTTTTAAGAAGCCTGAAGTCCAATGTTTTTAAAGGTCTTTGAGGAAAATTCATGAGGGAGATAGTATGTACTGAAGTCCAAGGCAGAGAGTCCATGATTATTGGGAAGGCTGGCAGATGAAACCCCAGCTGTGCTGCAACTGATTCACGCTTTTGGAAACTACAACTCTCACAAAGGGTAGAAGATTCAGCCCAAGATTCAGCCATTTCCCAAAAGCCTCGTGGGGTCCTTGTTGTTGTCAGTGCCTTGGCAATGTGACCAAGACTTAACCCTTGTTGTGTAGTCTGGTGCCCTTGCCCTTTGCAGAACTATAAGTCACTATCCCTTATTTTGGGGGAGGGGGGGTGCTCGACATCAGAAGTAGTAACGAAAATAATTTTATAATTGGGGGTCACCACAACCTGAGGAACTGTATTAAGGGGTTGCAGCATTAGGAAGATTGAGAAACACTGCTTTAGAGCATACTAGCTGTACCCTGCCACGCGTTGCTGTGGCCCATTTCAGTCTTCCCTTTCTGCTTCCCTTCCTTCCTTTTTTGTTTCCTTCCTTCCTTTATGTCTTCTGTCTTTCCTTCTTTCCTTCCTTCCTTCTCCTCCTCCTTCTCCTTCCTTCCTTCCTTCCTTCCTTCCTTCTCGTCCTCCCTCCCTCCCTCATTCCTCCCTTCGTTCTGTTTCTGCCTCCCCCTTCCCCTCCGTGATGTTGTGGCCGACTCTGGTGGTGGACCCACAACCGGTATGACAGCGGGCCAGACCCCTGTCTGGAAGGAACGGTAGTAGGGAACTCTCTCTGTCTTGGATCCCCCTGGCGAGGAGGAGGCGGCAGAGGCGGAGCCGGGCCCCTCCTGGCCCGCCGTCGGCCTTTCCCTCGTTCCCTCTTTCCTTCCTTCCTTCCTTCCTTCCTTCCTTCCTTCCTTCCTTCCCTCCCTCCCTCCCTCTGTCTTTCTCTCCTTCCTTCTGTTACCTTTAATTTTATGTCCTTTTCTCCTTCCTTCCCCCTTTGGCTCCTTCATTCCTTCTCTTTCCCTTCTTCTCTCATTTCTTCTGGACTGTCCCTTTCAACGGTAATGCCGCGGGGGAGGGGGGGGTGAGGGGCGGCAAGTGCGCGCGTGGCGGGGAGTTTGCGCCGCGCGCGCGTGTGTGCCGCGGGGGGGGCAGGGGCGGCGGGTGCGCGCGTGGCGGGGAGTTTCCGACGCGCGCGCGTGTGCCGCGGGGGGGGGGTGAGGGGCGGCGGGTGTGCGCGTGGCGGGGAGTTTCCGCCGCGCGCGCGTGTGTGCCGCCGGGGGGGGGGGCGAGGGGCGGCGGGTGCGCGCGTGCCGGGGAGTTTGCGCCAGTGCGCATGTTCAGTTGTTTTGTGGTGTTTTCGTCGTTGCAGTTGTGTTTTCTTTACTTTGGAGTAGATTAGTTTGTAGCGAGTGGGTTGTCCTAGGGGCATGGGAATTTTGGTTCAGTTCCGTTGGGGGGTTGTGGAGTTATGCGACGCCGTACGACGCCCCCTACAGATTTATATATATAGATGTCGGGTACTTGTGACCCTACAGATCTTGTTGAACTGCAGCCTCCATAATTCATGGTGAAGTGATAGTTGCTTAACATAATCATGATGGCTGAAAGAAATGGATGGTGGGTTGGATCTTATGAAAGTTGTATCTCAGCAGCAATTGAGGACCATGGGTTTCCCCATCCCTACTTTGTGTCTTATTTACAAATTAAAGATTACATTTGCATATAAATTTATTATGGATGAGGCCATCTGTTTCAGCTTCCTTGGTTTTCTCCATATTCTGCCTGCCTTTTGTTAACCTCTTTTTTCCTTAATGTGTTGCAAAATTTTGTGGCTTTTTCTCTCTCCCTTGCTTGGGAATCAATGCCATTGGCCTAATATGTCTCCTAATTTGTTACATAATTTATGGAACGCTTCCCCATTGTATAATGCATGTTTCTCAATTTTTTAAAAAAAGATGTATGCACATTTTAGCAGTGTTGTTCAAAAATATGTGTATTGTTTATTTCTTGAAATGTGCTGCAAGTCTCGCAGATCTGCGAATGTTCAAGGGAAGGTGTACGTTTTCACGAAACAAGTCTCGCAAGGTGCAAAACTGCTATTTTCTTTGAGAATCGCAAGTTGAATTAAATGCCTTTCCTTCCTTCATTTTGACAGACATCTCCCACTAATAAACATTTTTCTTTTTTATCTCAAGTTGTCAGGTGCTGTATTCACCTGTCTGTTTTTCTTTGCCTTCCAATTCCAACTGGTCCTAAGAAATATCTGTCAAGAACCTCCCATGATATCTGATTCTTTCTCTGCTAAACCTTGTGACTCTTGCTAGTAGGTGTATGAGGTTTAGCCCTGAAATGGTTCAATTCATTCCTCCCGGGACCAGAGACAGAGGGTGGAGTGGTTAGGCCAAAGCTCTGAGAGCTCCTGCCTTAGCTGTGGAGTTCCCCAGGGTGCTCTCCTCTCGCCCTCTCGCCCCTGTGCGCTCCTCTCGCCCACTTGCTGGACTGGTGTGGAGCTTTGTCATAGAGTGCTACCAGTATGCAGATGATACCCAGCTACTCTTGCGTCTCGAACCTGGGACAACTGCGATTCCTGAGAACTTTAGGCTGTGTTTGGAAGCAGTGATAGAATCATAGAATCATAGAATCAAAGAGTTGGAAGAGACCTCATGGGCCATCCAGTCCAACCCCATTCTGCCAAGAAGCAGGAATATTGCATTTAACTCACCCCTGACAGATGGCCATCCAGCCTCTGTTTAAAAGCTTCCAAAGAAGGAGCCTCCACCACACTCCAGGGCAGAGAGTTCCACTGCTGAACGGCTCTCACAGTCAGGAAGTTCTTCCTCATGTTCAGATGGAATCTCCTTTCTTGTAGTTTGAAGCCATTGTTCCATGTCCTAGTTTCCAAAGAAGCAGGAAACAAGCTTGCTCCCTCCTCCCTGTGTCTTCCTCTCACATATTTATACATGGCCCTCATCATGTCTCCTCTCATCCTTCTCTTCTTCAGGCTAAACATGCCCAGCTCCTTAAGCCGCTCCTCATAGGGCTTGTTCTCCAGACCCTTGATCATTTGAGTTGCCCTCCTGTGGACACATTCTAGCTTGTCAATATCTCTCTTGAATTGTGGCGTCCAGAATTGGACACAATATTCCAGGTGTGGTCTAACTAAGGTGGAATAAAGCATGGGGAGCATTACTTCCCTAGATCTAGACACTATGCTCCTATTGATGCAGGCCAAAATCCCATTGGCTTTTTTTGCCGCCACATGACATTGTTGGCTCATGTTTAACTTGTTGTCCACAAGGACTCCAAGATCTTTTTCACATGTCCTGCTCTCGAGCCAGGCATCGTCCCCCATTCTGTATCTTTGCATTTTTCTGCCTAAGTGGAGTATCTTGCATTTGTCCCTGTTGAACTTCATTTTGTTAGTTTTGGCCCATCATCTCTCTAATCTGTTAAGATCGTTTTGAATCCTGCTCCTGTCCTCTGGAGTCTTGGCTCTCTCTCCCAATTTGGTGTCGTCTGCAAACTTGATGATCCTGCCTTCTAGCCCTTCATCTAAGTCATTAATAAAGATGTTGGAACAGGACCAGGCCCAGGACGGAACCCTGTTTGTGGCACTCCGCTCGTCACTTCTTTCCAGGATGAAGAGGAAGCAATGGGGAGCACCCTCTGGGTTCGTCCATTTAACCAATTCCAGATCTACCTCACCGTAGTTTTGCCTAGCCCACATTGGACTATATATATATTCATACAATATATTATATTATTAGTATAGTACAACTTCAGTATTAAATATTACTATATTGTACTATACCTTTATATTGAATATTATTAGTAATATTACATTATATATATATATATATATATATATATATATATATAGTATTATATTGCATTACATTATAATATTATAAATATTATGTGTATATACAATATATTATATTCTTTTACAATATATTATAATATCAGAATAGCACAGGAGTCAAGATGGAACTGTCCCTTGACCCCCTCTCTCTTTTCACTCTGGCACAGAGTGGCAGTTGATGCTGTCGGGAGGTGTCCCCAGCTGATAACATATGCAGGAGACAAGATGGGACTGTCCCCTGGCCCCCTCTCTCTTCACTCTGGCCCAGAGCGGCAGCTGGTGCTGGGGGGAGGGGTCTCCAGCTGATAACATATGAAGGAGACAAGATGGGACTGTCCCCTGGCCCCCTCTCTCTGCACTCTGTCCCAGAGCGGCAGCTGGTGCTGGGGGGAGTAGTCCACAGCTGATGACATATGCAGGAGACAAGATGGAACTGTCCCCTTCTGTTTCTGCCATCTGCTTCTCTGGCCCTGGAACTCAACAAAAAAGCTCCTGTTTTGTAGCAGGTTTCCTATGAGGCGGGTGAGGTGGTAGTCCTTTGTGATATTATACATTTTTCTCAGGAGGAGGCGGTGGTTCACAGTATCATAAGCCGCTGACAGGTCTATGAAGACAGCTCCTGTGATCTGCTGCCTTTCAAAGCCGTCTTCTATGTGCTGAGTCAGGTTCAGCACTTGCGATGTGCAGCTTTTGCCTTTCCTGAAGCCAACTTGCTGTGGAATTAGACATGGGTCTATTTTTTCCAGCCCTGGCATTGAATTACATTCATTCCACAGTGTAGATGCACCATTAGTCTCAGGAGAAGATAATGGCAAAAGATTACTTCAAAACATGTAACAATTATGTTTTAAACACAACCGTTGAAGTTCTAACTCTGCTTTATTGGAAGTTACATACAAATATTAAATTAACCCGTCTTTCTAGGCACATCACTACAAATATTTTGCTTTGTTTCTGTTTCAGTCAACCTAGGAAACTGAATGAAAGTGTCAATTTAACTAATAGAAGACGAATAGTGGTACCCAACAGAAACATTGGTTTTAAAGTCTTTCTTATCACCATCTTCTTACACCATCCTCAGTCAGAGAAAATAGGGTGGAAATAGCAACTTAGCCAGATTTGGATCATAGGGAGTTATTGAGCTAGGAAATAAATAACCCTGTAGGATTTAGACTCCAGAGCTTTGCACTCCCTTATTTGAAGCAATCTTCCCAGATGGCAAAATCCAAAGGAATTTACAGGATAGATGCTTTGCTCTGTTTGCTGACAAACGAGTCATATTATCTGATAAGCTTCGCAAAGAGAATCTGTTAGGAATTTGGTGGTCAGAAATGAGATTCTTCTGATAAAGGAATGGATGATGGGTTAAGTGACTGAAACTGCACCGGGGAGAAGGAATCAAGCAACATCTATTGGGCAATGTCACCTGAGGTTTAACATCACTATTTATCAGCTTTTATTGCTTAGAATGAGTGTTTTGTTTGCTCCATTCTTCCAAAAAACTCAAACACTCAACCACTACATGAAAAATGCTCAGGATATTTCAAATTAATCTCCTTGGTTACTAAACGATCGAGATTCAATAGAGGTTTTGAGCAAAAAATATGCTGGGATTAGCTAATGGAGTTATAGATGTGCAACTTAGAGTCATTTCTCTGTAACTCTTTCAAATTCATGGTCCCTATGTAGTTACTATGTAGGTCCCTATGATGACATACCAGGCCCATTACTAGTTGTAACTACATACATACGCTGATGACAACGTTGTCTGTGCGCATTCAGAAGAAGATCTACAAGCCACTCTAAACACCTTCGCAGAAGCGTACGAGAAGCTCGGCCTGTCATTGAACATCGAGAAAACCAAAGTGCTGTTCCAGCAGACACCAGCCAACCCCTCTCCAATGCCAGCAATACAGTTTAATGGTGCAAAATTAGAAAATGTTGATCATTTCCGCTCCCTTGGCAGCCACCTCTCCACCAAAGTCAACATCAATACCAAAATACAACACCGCCTGAGCTCTGCAAGCACAGCATTTTTCCAAATGAAGCAGAGAGTGTTTGAGGACCGGGACATCCGTAGGGATACCAAGGTGCTTTTGTCCTCCCAACCCTGCTAGATGCCTGTGAAACGTGGACTGTCTACAGACGTCACATGCAACTCCTGGAACGATTCCATCAGCGCTGCCTCCAGAAAATCCTGCAAATCTCTTGGGAAGACAAGCGGACAAACGTCAGCATGCTAGAAGAAGTAAAGACCACCAGCATCGAAGCAATGGTCCTCCACCATCAACTCCGCTGGACTGGCCATGTTGTCCGGATGCCCGACCACCATCTCCCAAAGCAGTTGCTCTACTCCGAACTCAAGAACGGAAAACGGAACATTGGTGGGCAGGAAAAGAGATTTAAAGATGGGCTCAAAGCCAACCTTAAAAACTCTGGCATAGACACTGAGAACTGGGAAGCCCTGGCCCTTGACTGCTCCAATTGGAGGTCTTGGTCAGGGTTGACTTGACGTGCCTTCCTCTAGGCACGTTTCTCTCTTTCACCCTCCATTCATGCCTCTTCAAATTCTGAAGCACTGCAGGTCACAGCTGACCTCCAGCTGGAGTGCTCAAGGGCCAGGGCTTCCCACTTCTCAGTGTCTAAGCCAGACTCTATCCACACTCTCTTATGGACTACACCTAACAGGATCTCTTAGACCAGGCCCTTTAGGAGAGGAGGATGATCCAAATGCACTTTTTCCAAGATGCAAGCATTCTTCTCCTTGGATTTCTTTGAGAGCATCCCAATTCATGCAGATTTCCAGTTTCCTATTCCTGGACTGCAACTCCCAGCAATCCTCCAGATAGATAAGACAGATAGATTAGATAGAGATGTAAGTAGGTAGATAGATTGATCAGGAGGGCTGCTGGGAATTGCAGTCCAAAAATAGGTAGAGAAAAGAAAGAAGGGAGAAAGAGGAAGGGAAAGAAAGGAGGAGGAAGAGAGGAAGAGAAGGAAGGAGAGAAAGAAAGAAAGAAAGAAAGAAAGAAAGAGAAAGAAGAAAGAAAAAAGAAAGAAAGAAAGAGGAAGGAAGGAGAGAGAAAAAAGAAAAGGAAGGGAGGGAGGGAAGGGAGGGAGGGAGAGAAGGGAGAGAGGGAGGGAGGAGAGAAAGGAAGAAATAAGGAAGGAAGGAAAGAGGGAGGGAAGGAAGGTAGAAGAGAAAGAAAGAAAGAAAGAAAGAAAGAAAGAAAGAAAGAAAGAAAGAAAGAAAGATGGAAGGAAGGAAGGGGAGGCAGGAGGCAGGCAGGAAGGAAAGGATGGAAGGAAGGAAGGAAGGAAGGAAGGAAAGATAGATGAACGGAAAGAAAGAAAGAAGGAAGGAAGGAGAGGAAAGAAAGAAAAAGGAAGGAAAGAAGGAGGGAAGAAAGGAAGGAAGAAGAGGAAGGAAAGAAAGAAAGAAAGAAAGAAAGAAAGAAAGAAAGAAAGAAAGAAAGAAAGAAAGAGGAAGGGAGGGAGGGAGGGAGGGAGGGAGGAGAGAAAGAAAGAGAAGGAAGGAAGGAAGGAAGGAAGGAAGGAAGGAAGGAAGGAAGGAAGGAAGGAAGGAAGGAAGGAAGGAAGGAAGGAAGGAAGGAGAGAAAGAAAGAAAAAAGGAAGGAAAGAGGGAGGGAAGGAAGAAGAGAGAGAGAGAGAGAGAGAGAGAAAGAAAGAAAGAGGGAGGGAGGGAAGGTGGGTACAGCTAGTAAATAAATTAATTAATCACAGAATAAATGTTCCTGAAGGTTCATAGAGCACTCCAAAGTCATAGCTATCTCTGTGAAACAAAGCCAGATTACTGACTATTGAGAAGAGCTTTCTGTTAAACAAGCAAACGAATAACAGAATACAAAAACCTAGTATCTAAAGCAGATAAGTGTTATTGGACAAACTACCTGGTAACAGAGCACTTGATCCTTGATTAATTTCCAGTTACTCTTCTGGCTTCTCCACTAGTTTATCTTGATTCCCCAGCTGCTGATGGCATGTCTTTCCAATACGTTGTGTAAACAGACCCCCTGATACCACTTAATGCCTTTTTGTACCAACAGATCTCTCGAGCAATTTATATTTCAGACCATATCCTGTACAGAAGACAGATCAGAACAGGACCATGGGAGCAATTCTGGAGTCTGTGCTTAACTCTCATTAAAACTAGGATTGCTTTATTGGCTTTTAACACACTCCGTACGTACGGCACATTGCAGTTTAGCGGCCAGTTATCACCTAGGTAAGTAAAAGCATGCCTTCTTCGTTATTCATTGCACTCGAGTGTGTGTAAATGAGAAAATAAATTTGGACCTGTAATTTTCCTTTAAGAGAACTCACAGGAGGGGTATAGGGAAACATCCCCAGTGTCATCTTCTCAAGCTGTTTGTACTACAAATCCCTGGCAGACATGGCCAATTATAAGCCATTATGGGGATTGTAGTCTCTAGAACACCAGGAAAGCATCGCGTTGGAGAAGTCTGCTCAGGCCCACTGCTGACTATGATTTTTCATATGTGAAAACTGAATGGGTTTCTATCAAAAGTGAGAGAGATTTGGGAGATATAATGTGTGCGATGAATTATTCCAGGAATACCTGGCCGCTCTAAATGAATTCAAGTCCCCTTTCAGGGCCAGATCAACTACACCCAAGAGTATTGAAGGAACTAGTCATTTCGGAACCATTGGCAATCATCTTTGAGAGTTCTTGGAGAACGGGAGAAGTTCCAGCAGATTGGAGGAGGGCCAATGTGGTCCCAATCTTCAAGAAGGGAAGAAAGGATGACCCAAACAATGACCAATGTCTGGTCAGCCTCACGTCGATACCAGGCAAGATTCTGGAAAAGATTGTTAAGGAAGTGGTCTGCAAACACTTAGAAACAAATGCGGTCATCGCTAATAGTCAACATGGATTTATCAAAAACAAGTCATGCCAGACTCATCTGATCTCTTTTTTCGATAGAGTTACAAGCTGGGTAGATGCGGGGAATGCCGTGGATGGAGCGTACCTGGATTTCAGTAAGGCCTTTGACCAGGTCCCTCATGACCTTCTGGCAAACAAATTAGTCCAATGTGGGCTAGGCAAAACTACGGTGAGATGGATCTGTAATTGGTTAAATGGACGAACCCAGAGGGTGCTCACCAATGCTTCCTCTTCATCCTGGAAAGAAGTGACAGTCGGTGCCACCAGCAGGGTTCCGTCCTGGGCCCGGTCCTGTTCAACATCTTTATTAATGACTTAGATGAAGGGTTAGAAGGCAGGATCATCAAGTTTGCAGACGACACCAAATTGGGAGGGAGAGCCAATACTCCAGAGGACAGGAGCAGGATTCAAAACGATCTTGACAGATTAGAGAGATGATGGGCCAGAACTAACAAAATGAAGTTCAACAGGGACAAATGCAAGAGACTCCACTTAGGCAGGAAAAACGAAATGCAAAGATACAGAATGGGGGACAATGCCTGGCTCGAGAGCAGTACGTGTGAAAAAGATCTTGGAGTCCTCGTGGACAACAAGTTAAACATGAGCCAACAATGTGATGTGGCGGCAAAAAAAGCCAATGGGATTTTGGCCTGCATCAATAGGAGCATAGTGTCTAGATCTAGGGAAGTAATGCTACCCCTCTATTCCGCTTTGGTTAGACCACACCTGGAATATTGTGTCCAATTCTGAACACCACAATTCAAGAGAGATATTGACAAGCTGGAATGTGTCCAGAGGAGGGCGACTAAAATGATCAAGGGTCTGGAGAACAAGCCCTATGAGGAGCGGCTTAAGGAGCTGGGCATGTTTAGCCTGAAGAAGAGAAGGCTGAGAGGAGATATGAAAGCCATGTATAAATATGTGAGAGGAAGCCACAGGGAGGAGGGAGCAAGCTTGTTTTCTGCTTCCCTGGAGACTAGGACGCGGAACAATGGCTTCAAACTACAAGAGAGGAGATTCCATCTGAACATGAGGAAGAACTTCCTGACTGTGAGAGCCGTTCAGCAGTGGAACTCTCTGCCCCGGAGTGTGGTGGAGGCTCCTTCTTTGGAAGCTTTTAAATAGAGGCTGGATGGCCATCTGTCAGGGGTGATTTGAATGCAATATTCCTGCTTCTTCGCAGAATGGGGTTGGACTGGATGGACCATGAGGTCTCTTCCAACTCTTTGTTTCTGTGATTCTATGATTCTTAGGTGTCTACGGACAATGCCGGCTCTAGGAAAAAGGGTTTATATGTCTGTGGAATGACCAGGGTTCGAGTTCTTTGCGGAGGTGAAAGCCTTCGACAATACATTGAACATCTCTACGGGGAGAAACTGTTCCAAGACACCTGAAAATTGGAAAAACTAAGGACCAGGAAAGCACATCTACTGCGCTCCCTGACTTTCCTTCTACGCTGCAGAGACACAGATACCATCCCACAATTTCTCGCAGCCAAAAGGACTTTCAAAACACCACAGGCTCATTGGATCTATGACTGCCTGGAACACAACCTCCTATGAGAGAGAATTCACACAATCTGCAAAGAACTCGCAAACACAGACAAGAAACTGCTGCACCTCCATATCAACATCAGCCAGAAGTTGAATTCATACCTAGCTCCAGCAGACAAGAGTCCTTTGTCTCACCCTGATCATTCCACAGATATATAAACCCATTTTCCTAGTTCCAACAGACCTCACTACCTCTGAGGATGCTTGCCATAGATGCAGGTGAAACGTCAGGAAAGAATGCCTCTAGACCATGGCCATATAGCCCAAAAAAACCCTACAACAACTTCTTTGGTTTTGCCGCACTTGCTTGCACTGAAAATCAAACTGACTTTGGGAGGCTTTCCAGGGTTACAGAATTTAAACTAAAAGTATTGGGTAAGTTTTTGCATGGGTACCTCAGCCTCAATTCTTAAATTCTGTTCCTATATACAAATCTTATGAATTAGATATGACAAATGAGTTAAAAATTAAAGTTTTGCACATCTATATATATATAAATGCTCTGTGCATAATGAGTACCTTAAAAACAAAAGAACCAATGAACGAAATCACACCAAATTTGGCAACAAAACATCTCACAACACAAGGAGTGACCATCACTCAAAAAATTATGATTTTGTCATTTGGGGTTTGTAGTTGGTGGGATTTATAGTTCACCTACAATCAAAGAGCATTCTGAACTCCATCAATGATGGAATTGAACCAAACTTGGCAGACAGAACTCCCTTGACCAACAGAAAATACTAGAAGTGTTTGGTGGGCATTGACCTTGAGTTTGGTAGTTCACCTACATCCAGATAGCACTGTGGACCCAAACAATGATGGATCTGGATCAAACTTGGCACAAGCACTCAATACATCCAAATATGAACACAGATGGAGTTTGGGGGAAATAGATCTTGACATTTGGGAGTTGTAGACACTGGGATTCACAGTTCATCTACAATCAAAGAGCATTCTGAACCCCACGAATGACAGAATCGGGACAAACTTCCCACATAGAACTCCCATGACTAACAGAAAATACTTAAGGCCATCCAATCCAACTCCCTTCATCAGGGCAAGAAAACATAATCAAAGTCCTCCTGACAAAGAGCCATCCAGCCATAGATAGATAGATAGATAGATAGATAGATAGATAGATAGATAGATAGATAGTAGGCCTGGGTAACAACGAAAAAATTTGATTCTAATATCGTTTCGTTTTTAGGGTGCCTCAGCGTTTTGTATTTAAAAATATATCCGAAATTTTCCATAAAAAAAAGTTTGGTATTTACGAAATTTTGTTAATATTTACAAAACATTTTGTAAAGATGGCGCCTGCGGTTGCGCATGTGCAAAGCATCAACGAAATTTTTTTCAATATTTTTCAATATTTTTTTAATTTAATTATTAATTTTTTTAATAATAATAAAAATATTTGGCAGAAAATGCTTGCCAAAAAGAGCCACAGGGCAAACAGACTGAGCCTCCCCGCTGCTCCCAGCTCCGTCCCACCCTCCTGAGTCCTGCGGGCTCTCTCTCTCTCTCTTTCTCTCTCCACCAAGAGGAGGGAAAGGAGAAGAAAGAAAAGAGGAAGGGAAAGGATGGAAGGCAGGCACTCACTCTGGCGGGCCCTCAAGCGCTGCCGCCGAGTCAGGCCCGGCTCCTCCGAAGCACACCCACCGCAAAGGTGAGGAAGGAGGGACGGGGCCGCCTTCCCGCTGAGGGTCGCTCGCCCTCTCGCTCGCTTGCTCAGCCGGCGCCTTCCCCGCCCTCTCCTCCTCCTCCTCCTCTTTCAGGCTCTGACTGGCTAAGGAGAGGAGAGAGAGGAGAGCCAATAATCCTCAGCAGGAGGCACTGCGGGCCCAATCAGGAGAACCCACAGGGCAATCAGCTCCGTGGGTTCTTCTGATTGGCTCCTGGAGCTCCCAGCAAGCATCTAGCCATCTTACGTATTTCCGAAATGGACGGAAATACAAAAATATTTGGCGCATGCTGTTTCGATTTTGAAAATACACTTCCGGGTTTGGAAAAAAGTTTGATATCGTTTCGTATATGGGAAATTAACAGGAAAAAAACGATATACAAAATTAACAAACGAAACCGCCCAGCCCTAATAGATAGAGATAGAGATATAGTAACACAGAGAGATATAGTTTCATAGATTTGAAAGGGACCCTTAAAGAAGGACAATGATATGTTGCATGTTCCAGAGGAGGCAAACCAGACACTCTCCACATCAACACTGACAAAGAAACAGCAAGAAATACTGTTGACCCACAAGCATCAAAACATTACATATATTAGAAACCAATACTTTCTCATTACTTTATTTTCCAGATCAACAGACTGGGCCACAGCAACGCATGGCAGGGGACAACTAGTCTCTAATAAATATCTTCATAAGAATAGTGCTGAAATTCGCAGCACTATTAACTGTCCCTGGCAGTGAATCTGTTTCAGGTACAAGATGTACATATCAGGAGCTGTTCAAGGTGCTGAAATCAATCTCTGCAGAGACAGAAGACTGCTTGCATTTTAGACATCAAGCTGGATTGTCTGGCTGTACTATTTGGAGGTTTATGTGGGTGTTATGGTGTGCTGAGAGCACAAGAGAGGGGGGGGGGTCTCTCTGCTGGTGATTCGGGTACATAAGAATTAGAATGATGCTCACTTATCATCAAAGAGTGAGGCTGAAGCAAGAAATTCCAGCAATCACAAGGAAAAGCCTTATAGAAATTTCTTGTTTCAACCTTGCTCACTGGTGGGAAGAGGTAGCGGAATAGCAAAAAAACAGCTGCCTGGTAAAGTATATTTGGAAGTGTGGTTGGGTCATCAGATGTTGATTCATTACACATATGTAACTTAGAGCTTGTAAAAAAAATACTGTCCTGAATCCAGAATTTGCAATCATCCCATGCATTATGACTTCTTGTACATATCAAGGTTTTGTTTTGTTTTTTGCTCTGAATCCACCTTTGCTCTGCACTAAGCAAAGTCAAGAAACATTTCTGAAGTTTGCAGTGAAATCCTAGGGCAGCGTGTCTCAACCTGGGGGTCAGGACCCCTGGGTGGGTCATGAGGGTGTGTCAGAGGGGTCGCCAAAGGCCATCAGAAACCACAGTATTTTCTGTTGGTCCTGGGGATACTGTGTGGGAACTTAAGCCCAATTCACTAGTTGGTGGAGTTCAGAATGCTCTTTGATTGTAGGTGAACTCCCAAATGTCAAGGTCTGTTTTCCCCAAATTCCACCAGTGTTCACATTTGGGCATATTGAGTATTCATGCCAAGTTTGGTTCAGATCCATCATTGTTCAAGTCCACAGTGCTTTCTGGATGCAGATGAACTATAACTCCCAATCTCAAGGTCAATGCCCACCAAACCCTTCCAGTATTTCCTGTAAGTCATGGGAGTTCTGTGTACCAAGTCTGGTTCAATTCCATCGTTGATGGAGTTCAGAATGCTCTTTAATTGTAGGTGAACTATAAATCCCAGCAGCTACAACTCCCAAAGGACAAAATCAACCCCCACCCCCCACCCCACCAGTATTCAGATTTGGGCGTATTGAGTATTTGTGCCAAATTTTATCCAGTGAATGAAAATGCATATTGGATAATTTACATTATGATTCATAACAGTAGCAACATGATAGTTATGAAGTAGCAACAAAAACAATGTTATGGTTGGAGGTCATCACAACACGAGGAACTGTATTAAGGAGTCGCGGCATTAGGAAGATTGAGAAACACTGTCCTAGGGCTTTGTGGCCATCTGGACACTGTTTTGGTCTGTTTCAGCCTGATCCTTAATGGTGTAACATTAGAAAATGTTGACCATTTCCGCTACCTTGGCAGCCATCTCTCCACAAAAGTCTACATTGACAATGAAATACAATACCAGCTGAGCTCTGCAAGTGCAGCATTTTCCTGAATGATTCTGACCGAACCTAACCATGCCTACATTTTACACACATTAGGTGATCCCTCGTTTTCCGAGGATGATTGTCTTCCCATATTCTTGTGGGTCCGTATGTGGCTGTGGAGCCCTATTCTTGCTCTGCATCTTCTCCTGCAGTGAGGGCATTGGTTTCCAGGTGGTAGGCGGTCTTGGTCGGGATTGGCTTGACGTGCCTTCCTCTTGGCACGCTTCTCCCTTTTGCCCTCCATTTGTGCCTCCTCAAATTCTGCAGCACTGCTGGTCACAGCTGACCTCCAGCTGGAGCGGTCAAGGGCCAGGGCTTCCCAGTTCTCAGTGTCTATGCCAGAGTTTTTAAGGTTGGCTTTGAGCCCATCTTTCAATCTCTTTTTCTGCCCACCAACATTCCGTTTTCCATTCTTGAGTTCGGAGTAGAGCAACTGCTTTGGGAGATGGTGGTCAGGCATCCGGACAACGTGGCCGGTCTAGTGGAGTTGGTGGCGGACGACCATTGCTTCAGTGCTGGTGGTCTTTGCTTCTTCCAGCAGGCTGACGTTTGTCCGCCTGTCTTCCCAAGAGATTTGCAGGATTTTCCGGAGGCAGCGCTGATGGAATCGTTCCAGGAGTTGCATGTGACGTCTGTAGACAGTCCACGTCTCACAGGCATATAGCAGGGTTGGGAGGACAAAAGCACCTTGGTATCCCTACGGATGTCCCAGTCCTCAAACACTCTCTGCTTCATTCGGGAAAATGCTGCACTCGCAGAGCTCAGGCGGTGTTGTATTTCGGTGTCGATGTTGACTTTGGTGGAGAGGTGGCTGCCAAAGGAGCGGAAATGGTCAACATTTTCTAATGTTACACCATTAAGCTGTATCTCTGGCATTGGAAGGGGTTGGCTGGTGACTGCTGGAACAGCACTTTGGTTTTCTTGATGTTCAATGACAGACCGAGCTTCTCGTATGCTTCTGCGAAGGTGTTTAGAGTGGCTTGTAGATCTTCTGAATGCGCACAGATGGCATTGTCATCAGCATACTGGAGTTCTATAACAGATGTTGTTGTGACCTTGGTTTTAGCTTTCAGTCTGCTATGCAGGCGAAACGTCAGGAGACATGCCTCTAGAACATGGCCATATAGCCCGAAAAAACCCACAAGAACTGAGTGATTTGTTGTTTATTCGTTGAGTTGTTTCCAACTCTTCATGATCCATGCCAGAGCTCCCTGTTGTCCACCCCCAGCTCTTCCAAGGTAAGGCCAGTCACTTCAAGGATACCAACCATCCATATTGCCCTTGATCGGCCCCTCTTCCTTTTTCCTTCCATTTTCCCCAGCATCATTGTCTTCTCTAGGCTTTCCTGTCTCCTCATGATGTGGCCAAAGTACTTCAGCTTTGTCTCTAGTCTCCTTCCCTCCAGTGAGCAGCCGGGCTTTATTTCCTGGAGGATGGACTGGTTGGATCTTCTCGCAGTCCAAGGCACTCTCAGAACTTTCCTCCAGCCCCACAGTTCAAAAGCATCTCTCTTCCTTCGCTCAGCCTTCCCTAAGGTCCAGCTCTCACATCCGTAGGTGACTACAGGGAAGACCATGGCTTTGACTAGGCAATGGATCTTTGTTGCCAGTGTGATGTCTCTACTTTTTACTATTTTATCGAGACTGGACATTGCTCTCCTCCCAAGAAGTAAGCGTCTTCTGATTTCCTGGCCACAGTCTGCATCTGCAGTAATCTTTGCGCCTAGAAATACAAAGTCTGTCACGGCCTCCACATTTTCTCCCTCTATTTCCCAGTTGTCAGTCATTCTTGTTGCCATAATCTTGGTTTTTTTGACGTTTAGCTGCAACCCAGCTTTTGCACTTTCTTCTTTCACCTTGATTAGAAGGCTCCTCAGCTCCTCCTCGCTTTCGGCCATCAGAGTGGTGTCATCTGCATATCTGAGGTTGTTAATGTTTCTTCCAGCAATTTTCACCCCAGCTTTGCATTCATCAAGCCCCGCACATCCTCGCATGATATGTGTTCTGCATACAAGTTAAAAAGGTTGGGTGAGAGGATGCAGCCTTGCCGGACGCCTTTCCCAATCTTGAACCAGTCTGTTGTTCCATGGTCAGTTCTGACTGTTGCTACTTGGTCCTTGTACAGATTCCTCAGGAGAGAGACAAGGTGGCTTGGGATGCCCATCCCACCAAGAACTTGCCACAATTTATTATGATCCACACAGTCAAAGGCTTTAGAATAGTCAATGAAGCAGAAGTAGATGTGTTTTCCTGAAACTCCCTGCCTTTCTCCATTATCCAGCGGATATTGGCAATCTGGTCCTCTGCCTAACAGCTAACTGACAAGAAAAGGAAAGCCTTCCAAACATGGCAGAGAAACCATGCCTAATAAATACTATAAATAAATAAATGTGCTGGACCATCGGGACATATGGCTCTGGATACATTAACTATGAGCTTTGTATGGGGCACAAATGCCTCAGATTAACCCTCAACGAAAGGAGAATTTTGTTCCTATTCATTTTGGAAGAATTTAGTAAAATTGCTTTCCTCCCTCTTGTTCAATTTGTTAAGTGTGTAGGAAAACAAAGCTGTCAGATGTTCATATCCCTTCTGCTACTGATTGTACCTGTCCATTTCATAATCACAGTTTACCAGACACTGTCCTTGCGCTCTCATACTTTTCAGCCAAGCATCACCTGTCAGCACGTGGAGTCTCTGTGAAAATATATTTAGCAGAAATCAATTCTCAGCATTTGTGAAATGTCAGAATCTATATCCTCAATCTTCAAATAGAAATAAGCAGAAATGGTGCATTTCACAATGGGGTCTTCTTCCAGAACCTTCACACTGAGAGACAACAACAAACACTGGGCTTGTAAAGGAATATTTGGAAGGAAGGAAAGGAATGTCAAGACCTCATGTGCAAGCCAACCAAGAAAATTGATCTGCTTGAATGATTTGAGTTCCCAGTTGGAAGCTCCCTCTTTCTCTCTCGCACAAGCAGACACAATATTAGGAAATATTTATCTGCAAATGTGTTCTACGAGAATTAAGTCCCTCTTTGTTTTTCCTTCTCCAAGAAATGATCTTCTGATGCTGTAAATGTCATTTACCCTTTTGGACCCTTTGGTCTCCCCCAGGCATGTTCCAAGGCAGGGAAAGGAACATGGCGGTTGCTAGGCAACTACTTTGCTAATTCTAGTCCCAACCCCTGAAGCTCGAAAAGGAGCGTTGATGGTTGGAAATCCTATTTGACACCACGATACAAAAACACATTTCAGATCAGCAATCACTCAACAGTGCCTTCTCCAGAATTCGCAAATGCTCCTCTTTAATTTTTTTCCATAAGGGAAATATGTAGCAAACTTGAGAATCTGGAAGAGATGCTCATTAACCTCCCCATCTTGCACTTTCGTATGGTTTCCCTGAAGTATTTAAAAAAACCCTACTATTCCAGATGGGCACTTAATAAATTATGTGTCATAATTAATACATTTTAGTTGCTATTTAAATAGCCATTGTGTAGAACAACTCCCCTTTCCTAAGTATATCTGTTTCCTAAGCATGTAAGCACCAGAAAATATGCAAGTATGGATAAACATATACATTTGAAATCCAGAGATCCTGGTAATGGATATTTTTTATGTATTGTCGAAGGCTTTCATGGCCAGAATCACTGGGTTGTTGTATGTTTTTGAGGCTGTATGGACATGTTCCAGAAGCATTCTCTTCTGACGTTTCACCTGCATCTATGGCAGGCTTCCTCAGAGGTTTTGAGGTCTGTTGGAAACTAGACAAGTGGGGTTTATCTATCTGTGGAATGTCCAAGGTGGAAGAAAGAACTCTTGTCTGTTGGAGGCAGGCCCATAGCCCGGGGGCGGGGGGACTTGAGGGGCTTCAGCCCTCCCCCCTTGAAATTCTCAGGGTTGTTTGCGAGAAGGCCTTACTAGTACATTATTTAAACTGTTATGTTTGTGCCATCACACCAAATCCAAAGAAGAAGCCTCCACCACACTCCGGGGCAGAGAGTTCCACTGCTGAATGGCTCTCACAGTCAGAAAAGGTGATTAGTCACATTTTTCTGCAGTAAAATAGTACTTGCAAACACACACATAATATAATGTCAAAATAGAGATTACTACTAGAAGGTAAAAAAACGAAGTTAAGTATTTCATCGGAGTACTGACTCGAATCCTGTTAGGAATTTATTTACATCATTGTCATAGAATCATAGAATCATAGAATCATAGAGTTGGAAGAGACCTCATGGGCCATCCAGTCCAACCCCATTCTGCCAAGAAGCAGGAATATTGCATTCAAATCACCCCTGACAGATGGCCATCCAGCCTCTGTTTAGAAGCTTCCAAAGAAGGAGCCTCCACCACACTCCGGGGCAGAGAGTTCCACTGCTGAACGGCTCTCACAGTCAGGAAGTTCTTCCTCATGTTCAGATGGAATCTCCTTTCTTGTAGTTTGAAGCCATTGTTCCTTGTCCTAGTCTCCAAAGAAGCAGAAAACAAGCTTTCTCCCTCCTCCCTGTAGCTTCCTCTCACATATTTATAGATTGCTATCATGTTGCCTCTCAGCCTTCTCTTCTTCTGGCTAAACATGCCCAGCTCCTTAAGCCGCTCCTCATAGGGCTTGTTCTCCAGACCCTTGATCATTTTAGTCGCCTTCCTCTGGGCGCATTCCAGTTTGTCAATATCTCTCTTGAATTGTTGTGCCCAGAATTGGTCACAATATTCCAGGTGTGGTCTAACCAAAGCAGAATAGAGGGGTAGCATTACTTCCCTAGATCTAGACACTAGACTACTATTGATGCAGGCCAAAATCCCATTGGCTTTTTTTGGCTGCCACATCACATTGTTGTAAGCATCTCCTGATTTCCTGGCTGCACTCTGCGTCTGCAGTCATCTTTGCACCTAGAAATACAAAGTCTCTCACTGCAAGGGAAAGGCATGCAAGATTTTTAAGTCAACTGGTCAGAGAATTGGAGGCCTGGTTTTACAAAGACAGCACTTCCATACTGCGCATGTGGTCTTTCCGCTACTAAGACCATTCCTGGAACTTTCACGGGGTGTCTGTGCCCTACACCACTGGAGAAATTACACTGCTTAGCCGGTATTGCACCACCTGACATCCGCCGGGAAGTAGCAGCCAATAGTGAAAGGACCAAGGCAGAGACATCTCCAGCTCATCCCTTGTTTGGGTATCAGCCAGCAAGTCAACGACTTAAATCTAGAAATAGTTTTCTAAGATCTACAGAGACACTCGCTGGAAACACCTCACAAGCGAGAGTCCAAAAGTGGCAGGCTAAAATGCAGACAATCAATGGCTGATACTAAATGAGAGATTCCCTCCTGGACACACAGAAGACTGGGCAACTTGGAAGGTGCTGAACAGACTGCACTCTGGCACCACGAGATGCAGAGCCAACCTTAGAAATGGGGCTACAAAGTGGAATCCTTGACATGCGAGTGTGGAGAGGAGCAAACCACTGACCACCTGCTGCAATGCAACCTGGGCCCTGCCACATGCACAATGGAGGACCTTCTTGCAGCAACACCAGAAGCACTCCAAGTGGCCAGATACTGGTCAAAGGACATTTAATCAACTACCAAGCTTGCAAACTCTGTGCCTTTTGTATCTTTGTTTGTTCTGTCAAAAATGTAATACAACTGTTCGGTTGCCTGACACGATAAATAAATAAATAAATAAATAATGTTATTTGTTGTTTCCTCCAATTCAATACTAAAGGAACAAGCATTTATAAAGAAAACAAAAAAAGAAAAGCAGCAACGAAACAATAATTGGTCCTTAGAGCATTAAGAAGGATCCTCTTTTGAGGGCAATTGAGAGTATTGTAAGTAACCTATATCTTTTAGGAGAGAAATCATATTCTCAGTGGTATTGAGGAATGAATAATTGCCGAAGTTATCTGTGTCACAATAGCTTATTGCTTTAGAAAAATGTAGTCTCTCTCCCAGAAGTCAGACATGACCCCGTAAATGAGAGCATCAAACATTACCATATATAATTAAACCACACGTTATTTGGCCACGGCGCTTAATTTCTTAGACGTTTCAAAGTTCTCTTTACTAGTGAACATTAAGGCAATGAATAAGTTCAGCATGTCCTTGGGTTTTAAAGAATGGGGAGGTATTGAGGTTAATGAAGCTTAAAGTAGCTCAAGTAATGAGAAATCAAAAGATTTCTCATTACCTGAAGATGTTTCCAATTTATATAAATATGTACACACACATACATCTACCTTGATTTGAAACGAGTGGCCAAATTCCTAGTGGTATCTCCTTTCTCTCCTCCTTCTTTTCTCCATTAATTCTATTGGAGTTCACAAAGTCCAATACATAAAAAACTAGTTTTTTGGTTTTTTTGTCATGTCAGGAGCGACCTGAGAAACTGCAAGTCGCTTCTGGTGTGAGAGAATTGGCCGTCTGCAAGGACGTTGCCCAGAGAACGCCCGGATGTTTTGATGTTTTTACCATCCTTGTGGAAGGCTTCTCTCATGTCCCCGCATGAGGAGCTGGAGCTGATAGAGGGAGCTCATCCACCTCTCCCCGGATTTGAACCTGCGACCTGTCGGTCTTCAGTCCTGCTGGCACAGGGGTTTAACCCACTGCACTACTGGAGGCTCCTCATAAAAAATTAGTGACCAACGATCTACAATCTGCAAACACCTAATTAACTAATGAGCAAAGCAGCAATAACTAATTATCTAATTAATTATTAACTATTGGCCCCCTAGTGGCACAATGGATTAAACTGCTGAGCTGCTGAACTTGCTGACCAAAAGGTTGACGGTTTGAATCCGGGGAGTGGGGTGAGCTCCTGCTATAATTCCCAGCTTCTGCCAACCTAGCAGTTGGAAAACATGCAAATGTGAGTAGATCAATAGATACCACTTCTGCGGGAAGGTAATGACGCTCCATGCAGTCATGCTGGCCACGTGACCTTAGAGGTGTCTACAGACAACACCAGCTCTTCAGCTTAGAAATGGGGATGAGCCAGAGTCAGACACCACTAGACTTAATGTCAGGGGAAGCCTTTACCTTTGGGGTGCGATGTCATCTGTACGCAGATGATTTCCAACTCTATCACTCTTTTCCACCTGCCACTAAGGAAACTGTTCAGGTCATGAACCGGTGCTTGGCCGCTGTAACGGAGTGGATGAGGGACAACAGATTGAAACGAAATCCAGACAAGACAGAGGTACTCCTGGTCAGTCATAAGACTGAACAGGGTACGGGGTTACAGCCTGTGCTGGACGGGGTCACACTCCCCCTAAAAGCACAGGTACGCAGTCTGGGAGTTCTCCTGGATTCATCGCTGAGCCTGGAACCCCAGGTACTCCTTCTTTTCCCCTGGAAGTCTACAAAGCTCTGCTTGGTAAGAGTCACTCGCGGAAGCCAGAAGCAGTTGGTACTGGGTGTAGGGGCTCCATGCCAACAGAGACAAAGACAGACTGCCCAGATTAGAAGTTAAGGATTTTCCCATTAGTTAGTATACAGTTTATGAAGATAGTGCCTGTTCCCTGTGGACAAGATTGAAAGAGCCAATAGACTGTTAAGAAAGCCTTGAAATACCTGTTTGCTTTCATTAATAAAGAACTTTGATGAACCTTTAAGCAATCTAGAGACTCTGTTTTAAGGAAATCCAAGGGCCTTTAATCTGAGGCAGCACTGGCGTCCCGTTAGGCACACAGAATTTATGTCCTGTCTACAGTCTTATGCACAGGCCCAGCGTGCGACAGCACACCTTCACTGGTTGACTTTGTTTATATTAGCAAAGGCATCATGCAACGTAGGGCCCTTCCACACAGCCATATAATTCAGAATATCAAGGCAGAAAATCTCACAATATCTGCTTTGAAGTTGGTTATCAGAGTCTACGCTGCCATATATTCCAATTCAAAACAGATAATGTGGAATTTTATTTAGCTGGGTGGAAGGGGCCATGGAGAGGGAAGTGGGAAGACTCTCTGAGCCCTGCAGTGCATAGAATATAGATTAGGAACAATCTGCAGTGCTACCACTGAATGGCAACAAAATGGTAAGTCCCATCACCCTGTCCTATACTGTAAACACAGGGAAGGATGATAACTGTGTGAACAACATGGCTAGTTCCAAAGCAACTGTGCCCTTCATTGGCGGGAAAGATTATTCTATGCACCATATGGATGCCACAGCGCCAATCCTCATTCATCACAAGGTATTTGGCCCATGAAGATAAAGCCTCAGTATTATCCAGGTTAACATGGTCATCTGAACATTATTTTATTATTTCGCACATTTCTACCCTGCCCTTCTCAACCCCCGAGGGGGGACTCAGGGCAGTTTACAAAGGCACAATTCGATGCCAGCATAAACATAACAATGGATAAAACATGTAAACAGCAATTATAACAATTAAGACAGTCAGTTTATACATCAAAATCAATAAAAACAATCTAATGCTCAGCGTTCGCCATCTCAGAATCCGTAATTCATTCCACATTGTCAAATACTATCGATTCTGGTCATCATTGTCCTTATCTAACCGCCAGATTGCCTGAAAGCCTGGTCTCACAACCATGTTTTTACTTTCCTTCTGAAAGAGAGGAGGGATGTCGATGACCTAATTTCCCCGGAGAGTGAATTCCACAGGTCAGGGGCCACCACCGAGAAGGCTCTGCTCCTTGTCCCCACCAACCTCACTTGTGATAGAGGTGGGGTCGAGAGCAGAAGATCTCAAACTCCGAGGTGGGACGTAGAGGGAGATGCGTTTGGACAGATACGCTGGGCCAGAGCCGTATAGGGTTTTGTAGGTTAAGACCAGCACTTTGAATTGTGCTCGGAACTGGATTGGCAGCCAGTGGAGCTGACATAACAGAGGGGTGGTATTATTAAACTTTATTTGTACCCCGCTAGCATCTCCCGAAGGATTCGAAGGTATGCTCCCTGTATGACGCTCCAGTGACTAATCTGGCTGCCGCTCGCTGGACTAATTGAAGTTTCCGAACAGTCTTCAAAGGCAACCCCGCGTAGAGTGCGTTGCAGTAATCTATTTGGAAGAACTTCCTGACTGTGAGAGCTGTTGTTCAGCAGTGGAACTCTCTGCCCCAGAGTGTGGTGGAGACTCCTTAAACAGAGGCCGGATGGCCATCTGTTGGGGATGCTTTGAATGCAATTTTCCTTCTTCTTGATTCTGTGATTGTACCTTTTCTCAAACTTTTGTCAAACTTTTCTCGTTGTATTTAGCTTCCATCTTTATCTCAATTCCTTAAATGTATTCTGAGTTTAGAATCAGCCAAAAAATGAGAAGCTCAATTTCAGAAGCTCACATATGGCATATTTTCTATTTAAATTCTATCACAACATCAATGCATTCTGTTTGGATCCTCCATATATATATATATATATATATATATATATATATATATATATATATATATAGTATACAATCAGTGTGTATGTATGAGAGAGGAAGTGGAAGAGTAGCAAATCAAAAATAAATATGAAACATTGGAAAATCAGGTCTCTGTCATTTCTGTAGTTACTAGAGAATATTCTTTGCTATCCAAAAATGGTGGGTAATTGCCCATGCAATTTCATCCTCCAGAACACAGTGCTGGTGCTAAACAACTAAACTGTCAGTTGTATAGAACTATATGTAGTTAGAAAATAGTATCTCTTTAGTGTTCTGCTGTGTGTTTTCATTTGGCATAAAAACAAAACTATCCGATAGTCCAACAGATCTTCAACGGAGGATCCCCGAAGCAGCAATTTACCAGAAAGTTACAATGTGATTTATTTGATTTCTGTATTCACCCTCACATCTTCTAACAAAACCCAGTGCTTTGAAAAACACATTAATTACAGCAGATACACGTTGCATGACCCCCAAAAGTTGTTGCCTCAAACCCTTTCCCATTTTTCATTGCAATCATGGCCTTGCTTAAAACACAAAGAAGTCAAACATAAGCATGTCTTGCAGGCTAAGATGATTATAGAATAATTTGTTTTTGCGGGACTAAAGAAAATCAATCAGTATTGTTTGGGGACAAACTGTATTAAGTGGCTGTCAACAGGTATTTGTTTGGACTTCTGCAGAATAGGTTTCTCAGCATGTGAAAGGAGAAGGTTTGCTAATCCGTTTATTTGGTGGGAGTAATTTCCTAATTCCCATGTTCAAAACAATCAGAGAAGTAGGACTTCCAGTAGTGACTTGTCGCTTTGTTATGCGTTTTGTAATTTATTTGTACATCTATATATATAAAATCCGAAGTGGCGTCCAACGGGGGAGCAAAACTCAAAAACCCCCAACAGAAATCAACCAAAATTCCCATGCACCTTCCTTAACCCACTAGGTACAAACAAACAGAATCAGAATTAAGAACAACAAAACAACACATCCACAAAATGACAAAACAACTGAGCATGCGCAATGGCGGCCAGCCGCCAGTTCCCCCGCGTGCGCACATGGCCTGCCGGCCAACGCTCCCTCCACAAAGCCCCGCCCCCATCCTCCCTCGCCGCGCAAAGCCAGAGAGCCTAAGTTAGCTTACGTGGAGCCCTTTGCCCATGCAGCCTTCCCTCAGCAGGAAAAAAAAGCCCCAGCCGACGGGAGGAGAGAGCAGCAAAAGAGGCGAGTGCTGGGAAGGGAACGGAAAGGCGGGGGGGGGAGAGGAGGGGGACAGGCCACGCCCCCATCCTCCATGCTCCTTCACTCCTCCTCCCCAAAGCCGAAGCCCCGCCCACTCCAAGCCCCGCCGCGTCGCACGCCGCCTCAAAGCCTGCTGGGAAAGCAGCAGCAACGGAGCATCCACGCAAGGAGGGGGGAGGGGGAGGAGGAAGGTCCACGGTGCTTGAATGAAGGACCTTCTTCTCTCCCTCCCTTCCCTTCTTTCCTTCCTTCCTTTCTTTCCTTTCCTTCCTTCCTTCTCCTTCCTTTCCTTCTTTCCCTTCCTTCCTGTCCATCCTTCCTTTTCTTTCCCTTTCATTTCCTTCCCCTTCATTTCCTTCCCTCCCTCCTTTCTTTCCCTCCTTCCTTCCTCCTTCCTTCCTTCTCCTCCCTCCCTCCCCATTTCCTTCCTTCCTGTCCCTTCTTCCTTTCCTTCTTTACCTCCCTCCTTTTTCTCCTTTCCCTTTCTTCATTTCCTTCCCCTTCATTTCCTTCCCTCCCTCCTTCCTTCATCCCCCTCCTTTCTCTCTCTCCTTCCTTCCTCCCTTCCTGTCCCTCCTTTTCCCCCCTTCCTTCCCTTCTTTCCCTCCCTCCCTTCCTTCTTCATTTCCTTCTTTTCCTCCCTCCCTTTCCTCCTTCTTTCCCTTTCATTACCTTCCCCCTCATTTCCTTCCCTCCCTCCTTTCTTCATCCCCTCCTTCCTGCCTCACTCCCTTCCTGCCTCTCCTTTCTTTTCCTTCCTTCCTGTCCCTCCTTCCTTACTTCTTCCTTTCCTTCTTTCTAAGAGATAAATACAATATTAAATGGAAGGGACAGTCAAGAAGTAACAAGAGGAGGGAAAAAGGGAAGGAAGGAAGAAGAGAAGCAGGGAGGGAAAGAAGGAAAGAAAGGAAGAGAAGCAAGAAAGGAGAGAAGGAACAAAAGATAGGGAAGGAAGGATGTAACCAAAGAGCAAAGAAAGGGAGGAAAGAAACAGGTAGAGACGGAAGAAAGATAAGAGATAGGGAAAGAAAAAGAAGAAAGGAAGGAAAGAGGGAAAGAAGGAGAGAAAGAGGGAGGGAAGGTTGGCCACAGCAACGCATGGTGGGTACAGCTAGTTTCTTATATAAGTGAAGTGGGGATATTGGAGTAACTTTGTTTACATCGTTTTCACACAGCTCTCAGAATGTAAACCACTGTTAGAACAACGGTGAAACTTTCTGGCATTTCTTGAAAGGACGAACAAAACCTTTTATTTATTTATTTATTTATTTATTTTGTATACCGCCACTCCCAATTTGGCTCGGAGCGGTTTACAGCAGTAGATTAAAACAATACAACCAACTTTAAAATACAATAAAAACAAGAACAGACATAGCCCTGAGTTATTCACGAGGCTTGGGCGATCCAGTTCGTTAATTTCGTAATTCGTTATTAATTCGTATTTAAATTAGCTTACGATCCAATATCGAACCATGCAGGAATAGTGTGAGGAGTAATTAAGAATCGAAACATTTTTTCCAATTTTCGTAATTATTTCGTAATTATTTTCGTATGTTTGGTGCATGTTTTACAATCTCGCATTTACCCCACTTCCGGTCCCTTTGCTCTGCTGCTTCCCTCCTCTTTCCACATGCTTCTTCTTGCCTCACTCTAATATACAATACTATAATATAATATATAATATAATAATATTATAATAATATAATATATATATTATATTATATTATATTATATTATAATACTATTATATTATAGTATTGTATATATTATATTATATTATTATATATTTTATTACTATATTATTATATTATATTATAATTGTATAATATAATATAATATACAACAATATAATATTATAATATAATATAATATAATATAATATAATATAATATAATATAATATAATATAATATAATATAATATAATATAGTTGTTGTTTGTTTTATCACACCAACAGTCAACAACAGAGGGAGGGGGAAGCTTCAGAAGTTCCCCCTGTCCCATTTGGAGGATTTTTTAGCATATTGCGCAATCGCGTCCGCCATTAACGAATCGATTCGTAATTTACGAAATTTTGGAAATTTCGGAAGTCCTCAGAATTTAGAAATGCTAGCGCACCCTAGAAACGAAACGAGTTTAGAACCAATTTTTTTCTTGATCGCCCAAGCCTATTATTCAACCATCGAAAGCTTGTTGGAAGAGAAAGGTTTTACAGGCTTTCCAAAAAGCAAGTAGCTCTCGGATAGATTGGGTTTCAACTGGCAAGGCATTCCATAAATAAGGGGCCACAATTGAGAAGGCTCTCTGCCTAGTCGAGGACAGATGATAAGTCCGGATATTGGGGACTTCAAGCAAATTTTGGTCCTCGGACTGAAGTAATCTCTGGGGTTGGTAGAGGGATAAGTGGGCCCTCAGGTACGCCGGCCCCAGACTATATAAGGCCTTAAAGGTTAATCCCAGCACCTTGAAAGTAATCTGGTACTCAATCGGTAGCCAGTGCAGCTGTTGTAGAATTGGAGTGATACGACACCTCGCCAGCACCCCGGCGAGAAGACGAGCCACTGCATTTTGCACCAGCTTCAGTTTCCAGATCCCTGACAAAGGAAGGCCAATGTAGAGGGTGTTACGGTAGTCACGCCTTGAGATGACCGTTGCCTGGATCACTGTAGCCAGGTCGTTCCTAGATAGGAAGGACGCCAGTTGCCTAGCCTGACGTAGGTGAAAAAACGCAGGTCTGCTCACAGCAGAGACCTGGGCCTCCATTGTGAGCAGAGGGTCCAATAAGACACCAAGGCTTTTTACAGAAGGTGACGGACGTAGTGTCTCGCCATCCAGGGTAGGCAGCTGGACCTCCCTCCCACCCGGATGGCCCAGACAAAGGATCTCCATCTTCGCTGGGTTCACCCTCAACCTGCTGGCACGCAACCACCCAGTAAGGGCCTCAAGGCACTGGTCATATGGAAGAACTATAGACCCACTACTAAATTAAATGTTTTCCAACATCCAAAATGTAATACTTTATAGCCATTTAAAATTCTTACTTTATCAAGTTTTACTGGGTTACCACCAAACTAAGCAAGATGGCTTTGACTCTGAATTTTGGTGTCATGGATTTGGGGGTACCTGTGAGGTTCAGAGCAATAATCTTGGGGTCATGCACACTGAAATGTTGAGGAGTTGTGATTATATCATACTTGCAGAGATACGCTAGTGTATGGTGCCCATATAATTAAGACTTCATTAAATTGTGTAACAATAAGATGAGTCTCAAGCCAGCCAAATCCTAAACAAGATAGGGAATGTTTCAATTACATAAGCGCTACTCACTAGCTACACAACATATAGGTAAAGGTGAAGGTGAGCACCAACCTCCACAGTCAAACACTGACATGAAGTCATCTCTTTTTCTAAGCTGAAGAGCTGGCGTTGTCCATAGACACATCCAAGGTCTTGTGGTCGGCTTGACTGTATGGAGCACCGTTACCTTCCCGTCAGAGTGGTGCCTATTGATCTATTTAGTATTTATTTATTTTGAGTGCTTCTACCCTACCCTTCTCAACCTCCTAGGGGGGGGGGCTCAGGGTGGCTTACAAAAGGCACAATTTGATGCCCAACAATTCACAAAATACAATATGCAATTTACGATATAACAACGACAATTATAACTAATTAAAATAGTTTTTTTTGTCGTGTCAGGAGTGACTGCAAGTCGCTCCTGGTATGAGAGAATTGGCCGCCTGCAAGGATGTTGCCCAGGGGACGCCTGGATGATTTGATGTTTTTATCATCCTTGTGGGAGGCTTCTCTCATGTCCCCGCATGAGGAGCTGGAGCTGACAGAGGGAGCTAATCCGCCTCTTTCCGGATTCGAACCTGTGACCTGTCGGTCTTCAGTCCTGCCAGTACAGGGGTTTAACCCACTGTGCCACCGAGGGCTCCATTAAAACAGTCAAATTAAAACAGTCAAATTTGAATTAAAACAGTCAAATTAAAACAACAGCAGCAATAAAATCATCTTGTGGTCAACGTTCGTCAATTCATAAATCCATAATCCATCCAGCATTGTCATTGTCCTTTCCTACTCTGGTCGCCATTGTCTTTTATCCATCTGCCAGCTTACCCAAAGACCTGGTCCCATATCCAGGTCTTTAGCTTCCTTCTGAAAGAGAGGAGGGATGTTGATGACCTAATTTCCCCGGGGAGCGCATTCCACAGGCGAGGGGCCACCACCGAGAAGGCCCTGTCCCTCGTTCCCGCCAGTCTCACTTGTGATAAAGGCGGGGCCAAGAGCAGAGATACACTACTCACATTTGTATGTTTTTGAACTGCTAGGTTGGCAGAAGCTGGGGCTGATAGCGGGATCAAACCTGCGACCTTTTGGTCAACAAGTTCAGCAGCTCAGTGCTTTAACCAACTGCGCCACCAGGCATACACAACATATAAAGGCTTTTCAAATGCAAAGTGTTACTTCTTCTGTCTCAACACTTGCCAATATGCACTGTCTTTCTTGTGCTGAAATTTAAGTATATTTTTATTCCTTTCCACCTTTATAATTCTCTTTTTGTGACATCATAATTATGGCTAGTTATTAAGATACAGATGGAGGATTATCCATTCCAATAAGACCCATGCTTAACATTTCCCTTTTAAGGACTTAGAGAATAAAGCCTCCTTTTTTGAAAAAACTCCTGAGATTGTGGGTTACAAATAGCAGCATACATCTTGCATGTATTTACCAGGAACCCGCTGCTAGCCCACCTATTGGTTTGATCCTATTAAGTCTCACAAACAAAGCAGGTTTGATGTAAGTCCACACTGTGGGTGGCAAATAATAATGACAACCAAAGTAGCACAGGTAGTATTACGTTGGAGAAGTTAGACTTCAAGTACGAATTATGACAAGAGGACCAGTGTGGTGTAGTAGTTTGAATGTTGAATAATAACTCTGGAAACCAAGGTTTGAATCCTTGCCATGGAAACCCACGATTTAACCATGAGCAAGTCACACTCCTTCAGCCTCAAAGGGAGGGAAAGGCAAAAGTTGCTAAGAGATCCCCATAAAAGGCTTCTATTGCTGGCTCAGGATTGATGCAAAGATTACAGTATAGTACTACTACAGAATCAATGTTATGAAGCAAAATCAGTGCATGTCTCCATTGGACCTCACAGAAGAAATTCTCAGATGTGAGTGGAAAACAGTAGGCTTGGGTAACCACGGAAAAATTTGGTTCTAAACTCGTTTTGTTTTTAGGAGGGCCCTTGCGTTTCGTTTTTTTTAATAATTCCGAAATTTTCCTTTTAAAAATTTCGAAATATACGAAATTTCATATAATTACGAATCGATTCGTTAATGGTGGACGCGATTGCGCAATATGCTAAACAAAACCTCCAAATGGGACAGGGGGAACTTCTGAAGCTTCCCTCTCCCTCTGTTGTTGACTGTTGGTGTGATAAAACAAACAACTATAAAACTTGCACCAGACATGCGAAAATAATTACGAAATAATTACAAAATAATTACAAAATAATTACGAAATAATTACAAAACAATTATGAAATAAATTGAAAAAATTGTTTTGAATCTAATTTACTCCTCACACTATTCCTGCATGGCTCAATATTGGATCGTAAGCTAATTTAAATTCGAATTAATAACGAATTACAAAATTAACGAACGAAACTGCCAAAGCCTAGAAAACAGCAATAGCTCCCCAAGGATAAGAGACAAATGAAACCCTAAATTAGAGCTTGACTACCGTATATACTCGAGTATAAGCCAACCCGAGTATAAGCCGAGGCAACTAATTTTACCACAAAGAAACTGGGAAAACTTATTGACTCAAGTATAAGCTGAGAGTGGGAAATGTAGCAGCTACTGGTACAGTTCAAAATAAAAATAGATACCAATAAAATTACATTAATTGAGGCATCAATAGGTTAAATGTTTTTGAATATTTACCATACGTCTGTACGTCTGTTTATTTGATGCTTAGACCATATTTATTTTATTTATTTACAGTATTTATATTCCGCCCTTCTCACCCCGCAGGAGACTCTGGGCGGATTACAATGTACATATACATGGCAAACATTCAATGCCATAGACTGTTGCACTCCAGGACAGGAAAAAGCCTTCTGATTTTAAAACACACCACATGCTGAGTGAAGAAACAAATCCTTTTTTATTTAAGCTTAGTATAATAGCCAGTAGAAAGAAATGCTTGTAAGAAAATTGAAAAGTTCCAAAAAGTAAAAGGTCAGCAAAATGCAGTAACTCCAAGCAATGTCCACAAAAGATATAAAAGCAATCCAAGGCAATATTTAGATAGGAATCAACAGGATGCAAAGACAATCCAAACGCTGCTAATCAACACCAAAAGGCGAGAAATGTCCCCAAGAACAAGACCCCCTTGAACAGGATTTCCATGGCACATGAACATGATTTCCAAATGATGCCTGATCTAATAGGTTTTCCCTTGAAGCAAACCTTATATCCCAAAACCCAGAAACTGGTTTTGTTTTTCCCCACCCTTGACTCTTATCTGACGAGGTTTTTCGGAGAGACGTAAACCTTGAGTTTGTTGTCGGTCCTGGCTGAACTCTAGCCGCCTGTTTTCCAACTCCCTTGTTGGCTGCTCATTAAAATTTCCAGGTGTCAGATTGTTTTCCAAACCCAAATATTGAGAGCTCACAGAGAGAGGGAGGAAACCATCATCCCTATTCCCAGCAGGAATATTCTCATGAGAAACTGCCCTTTGTACTGGGGCCTCTCTGTCATTGTCTGCAAGAAAATCATTGACCAAACCATCTCCATCTTGCACCTCAGCCTCAGCTACATCATTTCCCTCATCATTTCTCATTGAATTGCCTACATCATTGCCCACATCATCAACAACAACAACAACAATTTTATTGATTAGCCAGTTGGCCTTATCAAAAACAGACAGTGCAAACACAACATACAACATACATCTGGTCCTATTAAAATATATATATAGGAATTTATCAACTTAAAACCAATGTAACTTAGCCATAGATATATGCATCAACTATCCTCGTCTCCCCTACACTGCATCCCTATCTGATCTATGTACTCTGATCTTTTTTTAGCGGCTTTAAAAAATAAAGGGCAACTTGTGTCGTCAGAATGGGGTTAAAACCAGCCAACAAAAATGAGGTTTTAGCCACTGTATCCCAGCTTATTTTATTGCAAATGAAAGGCCATAAATATTTTTCCTTTCTTTTTCATATAGATTGCAGTTATGTAAAATGTGGTTCAAATTTTCAACTTCAGGGGCTCCACAGATACATATGGGATATGATTGAATCTGCCGTGTCTCTCCATGGATTCAATTTGTGATTGCCCACATCAGAAGCATCATGATCACCCTGGAACACAAACACAGGCTGTTTCCCAACATAGACACACAACATATATAGACAGACACAGAGGCAACTTAACATTCCAGCTTTTTCTTGAGGGTATTTTTTGGTCACCAAAAAATTGTCCTTTACCGACAATTTGAGACACTGATGAAGTACTTCCTCATTCTTTGCATGCTTGATGGAGATTTTTATGGCCTCGTAAATTAGTTAAATTTGCCTCCCTGCAGAAGCAGTATCCACATTTCCTACTTGACAAATGCAACTGTCTTTCAGCCTGCAAAGGTCAACAGCAAGCTAGACAAATTGGTTGGACACTCACTCCAACCTGGGCTGGCTTTGAACTCATGACCTTTCGATCAGTAGTGATAATAATAATAATAATAATAATAATAATAATAATAATAATCCTTTATTTGTACCCCGCTACCATGCTACCATCTCCCGAAGGACTCAGTGCGGCTTACAAGAGGCCGAGCCCAAATATAACAATAAAAACAACAGCAACAATAACAACACAATAACTCAAAAAACAAAGCAATAACATTAACAACACCCAATGACGCAATTAAAAACAATGGCTGGGCCAAATGTAATAATTAAAATTAATGCAGCTGACTCGCAGCCAGCTGTGCCACATCCCGGTGACTGTGTGATAGGTCTTTCACATACAAGGCAGATAGATAAATACACGAAAATCAGATTATTAAATACAATATAAAATACACAATAAAATCCTTTATAAATCATTAAAATACTACATATATCAATGCACCCTTAAAATACTACATACTGTAGGACTCGCACCTGCATAATCAAAAACCAGGTAAAACCAAATAGATACAGCATTATTAAAACTACATAAACAGCCACTATTAGTTAAAAGCATCCCCAACACAGTTGACTACAATATCAGAGATTAGTCTTGCCCAGATTAGTCTGTGCTGCCAGGGAAAAAAGAGATACCCTGTGAGTAACCATAGGGTTAGTGTCAGCCAAGAGATAGAGCACCGGGATTGTGGCGCAGCTGGCTGAGTGTCAGCTGCATTAAGATCACTCTGACCAAAAGGTCATGAGTTCGAAGCCAGCCCGGGTTGGAGAGGGTTTCCAACCAATTGTGTGTAGCCTGTTGTCGACCTTTGCAACCCGAAAGACAGTTGCATCTGTCAAGTAGGAAAATTAGGTACCACCTTAAAGTGTGGGGAGGCTAAATTAACTGATTTATGAGGCCATAAAGAAGACTCCAGCAAAAGCATTCCAGCGGGGAAGCATGCGGGGAATGCGGAAGTGCTTCATCAGTGTCGCAGATGGACGATGAAAGCGACAGCTCCCCTGGCGGCCAGAAAAAGTTAAATAGCCTCTGTGTATGTCTGTATATGTTTGTATGTCAAAAATTGGCATTGAATGTTTGCCATATATGTGTACACTGTAATCCGCCCTGAGTCCCCTGCGGGGTGAGACGGGCGGAATATAAAAGCTGTAAATAATAATAATAATAATAATAATAATAATAATAATAATAATAATAATAATAGAAAAATATTTTCTTTTCTGACACAGTGTTGGTTTGAAGGAGATGAAGAATAGACCCCAGGATTTTGGTTTTTGGCTCAGAGTACAGAGAGCAGGAAAACAAATAGTGAGGCAAATCCTCAATATCTGGGGCCCTACAAACACATAAACAAAGAGCCAGAGGGGTGCCCGTGTATCTGCCATCAATCACTGCTGTGGGCATACTTTGAAAATGAAGGGCTGTGAAGGCTTGCCTAAGTTTTGGAAATGTGAGCCTAGTCAGGTAAATAGCCCTATCATGGTCAAGTTTGTACAGTCTGAACCAGTGGGAGAATTTGGAGTTATTAATAGCCTGCCTATCATGGTGGACACAGTGATTAAAAATATATTCATGGAGCTTCTCCCTTGAGTTCAAGATAGAGGGCTTATCAGACAGAGTGGGGTGAAATTCAAGCAGCTTTTGGTATCTAGTATTCCAGACTTTGCATTTTGCTAGCTGTTCAAAACATCCCTTGGGAAGAACCCTAACTGAGGAGTCTTTTACACTTCTCCAATAATTAAATAGGGTGAAATGAACACGTGATCTAATGGAGGGGAAGAAAGCACAAAAGCTGGGTTGCAGCTAAACATAAAAAAAAACAAGATTATGGCAACAAGAATGATTGACAACTGGAAAATAGAGGGAGAAAATGTGGAGGCCGTGACAGACTTTGTATTTCTAGGTGCAAAGATGACTGCAGATGCAGACTGTGGCCAGGAAATCAGGAGACGCTTCCTTCTTGGGAGGAGAGCAATGTCCAGTCTCGATAAAATAGTAAAGAGTAGAGACATCAGACTGGCAACAAAGATCCATTGCCTAGTCAAAGCCATGGTCTTCCCTGTAGTCACCTACGGATGTGAGAGCTGGACCTTAGGGAAGGCTGAGCGAAGGAAGAGAGATGCTTTTGAGCTGTGGTGTTGGAGGAAAGTGCTGAGAGTGCCTTGGACTGCGAGAAGATCCAACCAGTCCATCCTCCAGGAAATAAAGCCCGACTGCTCACTGGAGGGAAGGAGACTAGAGACAAAGTTGAAGTTCTTTGGCCACATCATGAGGAGACAGCAAAGCCTAGAGAAGACAATGATGCTGGGGAAAGTGGAAGGCAAAAGGAAGAGGGGCCGACCAAGGGCAAGATGGATGGATGGCATCCTTGAAGTGACTGGACTGACCTGGAAGGAGCTGGGGGTGGTGACGGCCAACAGGGAGCTCTGGCTGTGGGCTGGTCCATGAGGTCACGAAGAGTCGGAGATGACTGAACGAATGAACAACAAATATATTAGGCATGGGCAAACGTTTTGACATGTTGCTCGGTGGGAGTCTCAGTAGTTTCTTAAGAAATTATTTATTTATTTATTTATATACCGCTTTTCTCAGCCCTCAAGCGACTCAAAGCGGTGAACAACATCAATACAAAACATCATGAGACAAGTATAGGGCAATTAAAAACAATTGTAACATAAATCATTAAACATTCGTATAACAATCATGAGCGCCTCAACAGTAAAATCGGAATCCAGTCTCATCATCCATTATTCCGTATTCCTATGTTCAATTACACTGTTTAATCAAATGCTTGTTCGAACAGCTGGGTCTTCACTTCCCTCTGAAATGTCAGCAGGGAGGAGGCCGATCTGATATCTGCAGGCAGAGCATTCCATAGCCGAGGGGCCACCACTGAGAAGGCCCTGTCTCTCGTCCCCGCCAAGCGCACCTGTGATGCAGGCGGGACAGAGAGCAGGGCCTCCCCAGATAATCTTAGTGTCCTAGCCAGTTCATAGGAGGAGATGCGTTCGGAGAGGTAAGTAGGGCCAGAACTGTTTTTGAATTCTGGGAGTTGTAGTTCCCCAGCTCCAAAAAGGAAGAGAAGGACAGGTGGAGAGATCTTCAACCTTCTCTGCCAAAAGGGTTCCTAAGACCACCAGAAATATCTGGTGGTCTTTGGTGACCCCTTTGAAATCCTCCTGGTGCTTTATAAGCAAACGCCAGCACTTTGAATTGTGCCCGGTAGCAAACTGGCAGCCAGTGGAGCTGGCGCAATAGAGGAGTCGTATGCTCCCTGAGTGCCACTCCCGTTAGCAACCTGGCTGCCAAACGCTGGACTATTTGAAGCTTCCGAGCAGTCTTCAAAGGCAACTTCACGTAGAGAGCGTTGCAGTAGTCTATACGGGATGTAACCAGAGCGTGGACTACCATGGCCAAGTCAGAATTCCCAAGGTACAGGCGCTGCTGGCGCACAAGTTTTAACTGTGCGAATGCTCCCCTGGTCACCACTGAAACCTGGGGTTCCAGGCTCAGCGACGAGTCCAAGATCACACCCAAGCTGCGAACCTGCGTCTTCAGGGGGAGTGTGATCCCGTCCAACACAGGCTGTAACCCTATGCCCTGCTTGGCCTTCTGGAGAGCCTCCAGTTTTGCTGCCAGAGACTCATCCCATCCCCAGACAGCATTACCATATTTACCATAATTTCAAAAAAAAAAACAGTAAACTAGTCCTGAAAGTGAAAAAGGAGGGTCAACAAAAATTTGGTATCAACAATAACATAATCTATATAAATAAAAATGTAATGTTAGTTTGTGATATTCACAGAACTCAAAAACCACTGGATGAATTGACACCAAATTTGGACACATGACACCTACTAACCCGAGGAGTGACCATCACTCAAAAATATTTGATTTTGTCATTTGGGAGTTGTAGTTGCTGGGATTTTTAGTTCACCTAAAATCAAAGAGCATTCTGAACCCCACCAATGACGGAATTGAACCAAACTTGGCACACAGCTCTCCCATGACCAACAAAATACTGGAAGGGTTTGGTGGGCAATATCCTTTGGTTTTGGAGTTGTAGTTCACCTACATCCAGAGATCACTATGGACTCAAACAGTGATGGATCTGGATCAAACTCTACACGAATACTCAATATGCCCAAATGTGAACACTGGTGGATTTGGGGGAAAATAGAATCTTGACATTTGGGAGTTGTAGTTGCTGAGATGTGTAGTTCACCAATCAAAGAGCATTCTGAACCCCACCAATGATAGAATTGGGCCAAACCTCCTACACAGAACCCGCATGTGGGCCACAGCAACATGTGGCAGAGGACGGCTAGTATATATAAATAAAAATATAATGTTCGTTTGTGGGATTAACAGAACTCAAAAACCACTGGACGAATTGACACCAAATTTGGACACAAGATACCTACTAACCCAAGGAATGACCATCACTCAAAAATATTTGATTTTGTCATTTGGGAGTTGTAGTTGCTGGTATTTATAGTACACCTACAATCCAAAGAGCATTCTGAACTCCACCAATGATGGAACTGAAGTAATCTTGGGACACAGAACTGCCATGACCAACAGAAAACACTAGAAGGGTTTGGTGGCCATTGATCTTGAGTTTGGGAGTTGTAGTTCATCTACATCCAGAGCGCACGGTGGTCTCAAACAATTATAGATCTGGACCAAACTTGACATGAATATTCCATATGTCCAAATACAAACACAGATGGAGTTTGGGGAAAATAGACCTTGACATTTGGGAGTTGTAGTTAGTTTATAGTTCACCTACAATCAAAGAGCATTCCGAACCCCACGAACAACAGAATTGGGACAAACTTCCCACACAGAACCCCCATGACCAACGGAAAATACTTATGGCCATCCAATCCAACTCCCTTCACCAAGGCAAGAAAACATAATCAAAGCCCTCCTGATAAAGAGCTATCCAGCCATAGATATAGATTGATATGATTCACACACACACATACTATCATAGATTTGAAAGAGACCCCTAAAGAAAAACAATAATACGTTCCAGAGTAGGCAAACCAGACAATCTCCACATCAACACTGATAAAGAATCAACAAAAAATACTGTTTACCCACAAGCATAAAAACATTACATACATTAGAAATCAACACTTTCTCATTACTTTATTTTCCAGATCACCAGACTGGGCCACAGCAACGCCTGGCATGGGACAGCTAATAATAATAATAATAATAATAACAATAATAATAATAATAATAATAATAGCAGTGCAGTGCTTTAACCCACTATGCCACCGGCCGTGCCAAAAGATCTCAGCCGGCATTTGGAGACAATGAACATTGACAAAATCACGATCTGTCAACTGCAAAAGGCCACATGACTTGGATCTGCACGCATCATTCAAAAATGCATCACACAGTCCTAGATCATAGAATCATAGACTCAAAGAGTTGGAAGAGACCTCATGGGCCATCCAGTCCAACCCCATTCTGCCAAGAAGCAGGAATATTGCATTCAAATCACCCCTGACATATGGCCATCCAGCCTCTGTTTAAAAGCTTCCAAAGAAGGAGCCTCCACCACACTCCAGGGCAGAGAGTTCCACTGCTGAACGGTTCTCACAGTCAGGACGTTCTTCCTCATGTTCAGATGGAATCTCCTTTCTTGTAGTTTGAAGCCATTGTTCCTTGTCCTAATCTCCAGGGAAGCAGAAAACAAGCTTGCTCCCTCCTCCCTGTGGCTTCCTCTCACATATTTATACATGGCTATCATATCTCCTCTCATCCTTCTCTTCTTCATGTGCAGCTCCTTAAGCCGCTCCTCATAGGGTTTCTTCTCCAGACCCTTGATCATTTTAGTTGCCCTCCTCTGGACACTTGAGAAGTGTTCGACTTATGATTTTGTGATACAAAATCCAGCATAGAGATCTCGTTTGCTGTGTCAGTAAAATAATAATAATAATAATAATAATAATAATAATAATAATAATAATAATAGAACTTCATTTGTATCCCGCCCTCTCTTCCCATGGGGACTCAGGCCAGCTTCCAACATAATAACAGGCAAACATTCAATACCTATATAAATAATACAGAGCTAGATATAGATCTAGAATTATATATACTAATTTCACATAAGCATTTCCCCCTGAAACATTTGCAAATCCTCACTCCCTATACGTGCATTTCCCTCCTGCAATATTTGCAAGCCCTATATATCTATATTCATATATATCTATTTAGACCTCTCTATATATAGATAATTATATCTATACAGAATTTGTAGAGACTTGCAAAAATGTGAGGGGAAAATTCATATAAAAATAATGTAAACATATAGATACAGAAATACAGGTTCATAGAAATCTCTACATATGGAATCTCCTTTCCTGTAGTTTGAAGCCATTGTTCCACGTCCTAGTGGGCTATCCAGTCCAACCCCCTGCCAAGAAGCAGGAAATTCTCATTCAAAGCACCCCCAACAGATGGCCATCCAGCCTCTGTTTAAAAGCTTCCAAAGAAGGAGCCTCCACCACACTCTGGGGCAGAGAGTTCCACTGATGAACGGCTCTCACAGTCAGGAAGTTCTTCCTCATGTTCAGATGGAATCTCCTCTCTTGTAGTTTGAAGCCATTGTTCCGTGTCCTAGTCTCCAGGGAAGCAGAAAACAAGCTTGCTCCCTCCTCCCTGTGGCTTCCTCTCACATATTAATACATGGCTATCATGTCTCCTCTCAGCCTTCTCTTCTTCAGGCTAAACGTGCCCAGCTCTTTAAACCACTCCTCATAGGGCTTGTTCTCCAGACCCTTGAGATGAAGTCACTAGAGTTGAAAGAGAGAATTTGGCAAAATTGTATTATGCAAGAATTCTATGACATCGTGGTTTACTGTGAACCATCTATGTACTGAGACACACACACACCCTTGCTTCCATATATCTTGTTCCATTAGCACAGGATTATGCCAACAAATAAAATGTATAATATGCAACTATATCAACTTCTTGGGGCCTCAACATGCACCGTGCAAAAAAGTCAGTGTATCAGCACAGCATTTAAAAACAGAGCATTTGGGGACCAAACATCTTGTTCTAAAGCAAAATTGAATTTCCTAGAATACAATTCAACTTTAAAACAAGCCTTGTTTGAGAGGAAATTGAGACTCCCTTTTGCAGCGGCACAGCAGAAATTGGGTTGCAGAGCAAATTTGATTGCGATGGGAGGCAGCAAGGACACAAAATGTTGTCTATCACTGGTGTGTTACGGTCCCTGATGTTCAAGGTCAGCGAGTTTACAGGGAGTTTCACCTTTTTTCTCATTACACTGGCTTTTTTTTCCAGAATTTTGTGTTCTTTGTATGATCTTTGGGGAAGACCAGCCAATCAGAGAGTGTACTGGTGCACTGAAAAGGCAGGTCTTATTCCCAGGTGGAAGTGAAGTCATAGATCTACCCATGACTTGCCAGCTCTTCCACTTTCTACTTTTTGCTGCCTTCCTACCTTTGTCCAGATCCATACATATCTTGTATAAATATATGAATCTGAAGGTAATCATCCACACTTTCCAAATGCTTCTGCAAAATTCTTTTTTAAAATTTATGTATTAGTTGGAAGGTTGAGAACCACTGTTCTCAACCTTCTTAGGGGGAAGTGGCATTCTCTCCTGACGTTTCGCCTGCATCTATGGCAAGCATCCTCAGAGGTAGTGAGGTCTGTTGGAAGTAGGAAAAATGGGTTTATATATCTGTGGAATGACCAGGGTGGGACAAAGGACTTTTGTCTGCTGGGGCTAGCTGTGAATGTTTCAGCTGATCACCTTGATTAGCATTCAATGGCTTGGAAGTGCCTGGGGGGAATCTTTTTTTAAAAATTTTATTGTGTATTTTATATTTATGTACACAGATAACAAGCGTCAGAAAGAAAAAAAAAGGATGTGGGTGGGAGGGAGTGAGGGAGAAAAGGGGGTGAAAAGGGGTAGGAAGGGGGGTTAGGAAGGGTCATAGCATAGGTAACAGAGAAACAAAAACAAGAGGTAATAAAACATTGCAGATATTCCCACCACCGCCCCTACATAGTCCTTAAAGGTGGTTGTACTTCCCAAAGTCGTCTGAGGACTAAAGTTTCTAGCTTGATTTGCCTTGTTCTCGTGGGTTGTCTCAAACTCACTTCAGTCTATATTTTCAGAAGTTGGACAAATCTATAATGAATGGAATCTTCCTTGATTTGATGAAATCTCTAAAGCCTGACCAGTCCGTTTTTTCCCAGGTGTTATTTAATTTCTGTGAAAGACTGTCCATTTGTATTAAATCAAAAACTTTGATAATCCAATTTTCTGTAGTTGGTATTTCTTCTTGTTTCCATAGTCTTGCAATTTGTAGTCTGGCTGCGGTGCTGAGCAGAAATAGCATTTTCTCTTGGTTTTTAGTTAGTTTTATCTCCAATATTTCTAATAAGTAGATTTCCGGTCTTAGGGGGAAGTGGATTTTTAAAATTTTTTGACTCATGTTATGTATTTCCTTCCAGTATGTTTTGATTTGTTTACAGGTCCACCATGTATGTATGAAGGTCCCTTTTTCTTTTTTACATTTCCAACATGTAATGGATATTCCCTTATTAAATTTTGCTAGTTTTTCGGGGGTGTAATACCATTGGTATAGCATCTTATACCAGTTTTCTTTTAGGTCGTTTGCTGCCGTATATTTTAGTTTTTTGTTCCATACTGTTTCCCATTGCTCCATAGATATGCTATGACCTATATCTTTTGCCAGTCTCGATAAAATAGTGAAGAGTAGAGACATCAGACTGGCAACAAAGATCCATTGCCTAGTCCAAGCCATGGTATTCCCTGTAGTCACCTACGGATGTGAGAGCTGGACCTTAGGGAAGGCTGAGCGAAGGAAGATCGATGCTTTTGAGCTGTGGTGTTGGAGGAAAGGGCTGAGAGTGCCTTGGACTGCGAGAAGATCCAACCAGTCCATCCTCCAGGAAATAAAGCCCGACTGCTCATTGGAGGGAAGGATACTAGAGACAAAGTTGAAGTACTTTGGCCACATCATGAGGAGACAGCAAAGCCTAGAGAAGACAATGATGCTGGGGAAGGTGGAAGGCAAAAGGAAGAGGGGCCGACCAAGGGCAAGATGGATGGATGGCATCCTTGAAGTGACTGGACTGACCTTGAGGGAGCTGGGGGTGGTAACGGCCGACAGGGAGCTCTGGCGTGGGCTGGTCCATGAGGTCACGAAGAGTCGGAGACGACTGAACGAATGAACAACAACATATCTTTTGCCCACTGTATTTGGCAGTTCTTGACTTGATCTTCTTCTGTGGACCATGTTAACAATTTTTTGTATATAATTTTGATCTTTTTTTTTCTTTTTGCAAGATTAGTTCCCAAAATCCTTCCTCTTGACAGAAACCTAGTTTACTATCTTCTTTGAAGCTTTGTTTGAGTTGTAGATATTGCAGCCAGGTTGAGAGTGATTCACACCTAGCCCCAGTAAACAAAAGTCCTTTGTCTCACCCTGGTCATTCCACAGATATATAAACCCATTTTTCCTACTTCCAACAGACCTCACTACCTCTGAGGATGCTTGCCATAGATGCAGGCGAAACGTCAGGAGAAAAATTGCCTCCAGAACATGGCCATATAGCCCGGAAAAACCTACAACAACCCAGTGATTCCAGCCATGAAAGCCTTCGACAATAAAATGAAAAATTGACTTGGCTTCAATACCATCAAATATACCAAACTTTTAAAGAAGATGAAAAAATAGGATTCTCACAAGATAGGGGACCCTGGGAAATAATCATGCAAAAAGATAAAAAGATTATCAGAATTTTATATCAACAGTTATTGATTTGGTCAACAGAAGAAGAGCAAATAAAAGATTGTCAAATCAAATGGGCCAAAGATACAGGACACAATATACTTACCAAACAGTGGGAAGAAATTTGGAATTTTTTAAAAAAATATACAATCTCTAACGACCTCAGGGAAAACTGGTACAAAATGTTCTTCAGGTGGTATCTCACCACAGAAAAATTAGCCAAATTTAACAAATCCCTGTCAAATAGGTGCTGGAAATGTAAAAAAGAAATAGGTACATTCTTTCACTCATGGTGGAGCTGCAAACAAATAAAGAAATACTGGAAAGAAATACATCTATTAATCCAAAAAATACTAAAGACAAAATTCAACCAGACACCAGAAATGTATCTATTAGGGATATCATAGAATCATAGAATCATAGAATCATAGAATCAAAGAGTTGGAAGAGACCTCATGGGCCATCCAGTCCAACCCCATTCCAAGAAGCAGGAATATTGCATTCAAATCACCCCTGACAGATGGCCATCCAGCCTCTGCTTAAAAGCTTCCAAAGAAGGAGCCTCCACCACACCCTGGGGCAGAGAGTTCCACTGCTGAACGGCTCTCACAGTCAGGAAGTTCTTCCTAATGTTCAGATGGAATCTCCTCTCTTGTAGTTTGAAGCCATTGTTCTGCGTCTTAGTCTCCAAGGAAGCAGAAAACAAGCTTGCTCCCTCCTCCCTGTGGCTTCCTCTCACATATTTATACATGGCTATCATATCTCCTCTCAGCCTTCTCTTCTTCAGGCTAAACATGCCCAGTTCCCTAAGCCGCTCCTCATAGGGCTTGTTCTCCAGACCCTTGATCATTTTAGTCGCCCTCCTCTGGACACATTCCAGCTTGTCAATATCTCTCTTGAATTGTGGTGCCCAGAATTGGACACAATATTCCAGATGTGGTCTAACCAAAGCAGAATAGAGGGGTAGCATTACTTCCCTAGATCTAGACACTCTGCTCCTATTGATGCAGGCCAAAATCCCATTGGCTTTTTTTGCCGCCACATCACATTGTTGGCTCATGTTTAACTTGTTGTCCACGAGGACTCCAAGATCTTTTTCACACGTACTGCTCTCGAGCCAGGCATTGTCCCCCATTCTGTATCTTTGCATTTCGTTTTTCCTGCCAAAGTGGAGTGTCTTGCATTTGTCACTGTTGAACTTCATTTTGTTAGTTTTGGCCCATCTCTCTAATCTGTCAAGATCGTTTTGAATTCTGCTCCTGTCCTCTGGACTATTGGCTATCCCTCCCAATTTGGTGTCATCTGCAAGCACAAAACTGAATGAAAATCAAGAGAGAATGTTCTTCCTCCTAATCACTGCAGCAAGAATACAATTAGCAAAAGTATGGAAATCAAAAGAAATCCCAGCAACTGAGGAATGGATAACAAAAATATTTGATCTAATCCAAATGGATCGCCTGTCCCAGAGACTGAATAAAACACCAGAAAAAAAAAGCAAACAGACTGGTCAGGTTTTAAAGATTTTATTCTATCAAGGAAAATACCCTTGCTCATCGAACTGTCCAACCTATGAAGAAGACAACAAGAACAGCCTAGAGTCGGGAAAGCTGAAGAAAAAACTGAAGCTTCGCCGAATAATACTCCCTGAAGAGAACTGGGAAGTCCACATAATCACCCCTTCTTCTTTTGTATTATTTCTTTTTTTCCTCTTCCCTGTTACCTTTCACTGTTCTCCACCTCTTTTCACCTTTTTCCACCTTTTATTTATTTATTTATTTATTTATTTATTTATTTATTTACTTCACTTGTATACCGCTATTCTCAGCCCTTAGGCGACTCATAGCGCCCGTACCTTGGGAAGTCTGATCTGGCCACAGTGGTCCACGCTCTTGTCACATCCCGAATAGACTACTGCAACGCGCTCTACGTGGGGTTGCTCTTGAAGACTGTTCGGAAACTTCAATTAGTCCAACGAGCGGCAGCCAGATTACTCACTGGAGCGACATTCAGGGAGCATACCACCCCCCTGTTATGTCAGCTCCACTGGCTGCCGGTTCAGTTCTGAGCACAATTCAAGGTGCTGGTTTTAACCTACAAAACCCTGTACAGTTCCGGTCCAGTGTATCTGTCCGAACGTATCTCCCTCTACGTCCCACCCCGAAATCTAAGATCATCTGGGGAGGCCCTGCTCCCGACCCCACCACTCTCACAAGTGAGGCTGGTGGGGATGAGGAGCAGGGCTTTCTCAGTGGTAGCCCCTCACCTGTGGAACTCACTCCCGGGGGAAATCAGGGCATCATCATCCCTCCTCTCCTTCAGGAGGAGGGTGAAGACGTGGTTATGGGACCAGGCCTTTGGGCAATCAGGCAATTAAATTAAATAAGACAATCAGGTGAATAAGACCAACAGGATTGATGAAGTGGAACGGAAAACTAGAACTATGAGTTAGCGATTGCTGACCTTGTAAGAGAGGAACTGGGTTTGTATTGGTTTTTATTGATTTTATTGATATAATGTATGAACTAGTGTGATGTAATTGTGTAATTGTCTAACTTTGTGTCTTGATTGTTTTGTACTGCAGGCATCGAATCGTGCCTTGCTTCTGTAAGCCGCCCTGAGTCCCCTTCGGGGTGAGAAGGGCGGGGTAAAAGAACCCCAAATAAATAAATAATAAATAAATAGCGGTTAACAACAATAATAGCAAAAATTCAATGCAGCATAACAAGGTATTTAAAACAATTAACACAATAGCAGACTAAGCAATTAAACAACAATAAACATTCATTCATTGGCGTCTCATAACTAGAATCATGATCCAAACTCGTCGTCCGTAGTTCCATTTCCTAAAATTCATTGCATTGTCTATTCAAACGCCTGTTCAAATAACCAGGTTTTCACTTTTCTCCGAAATACCATCAGTGAGGGGGCCGATCTAATGTCCGTGGGAAGGGCCCTGTCTCTTGTTCCCGCCAGCCGTGCCTGTGTTGCAGGTGGGATCGAGAGCAGGGCCTCCCCGGAAGATCTCAAAGTCCTAGTGGGTTCGCAGGTGGAGATGCGATCGGATAGGTAACTTGGGCCACAACCATTTAGGCCTTTATAGGCCAAAGCCAGCACTTTATAGAACCCTAGAATCCTAGAATCCTAGAGTTGGAAGAGACCTCCTGGGCCATCCAGTCCAACCCCCTGCCAAGAAGCAGGAATATTGCATTCAAATCACCCCTGACAGATGGCCAGACTTGTTTCTATTCAGCGTAGGCTCTGTTATCAATTTCTCTCTCAACCTGGCAGAGCGCCAGAGAGATTGTTGAACTATTCTGTTTTGTCTGAAAACATGCCTTCTATCTTCTTGCTCAGTACTTTCTGGAGCTGGGCCGAGCTGTTCTCAGGCTCAAATTCTCTGGTGGCAATTCAGGCCTTCTTCCAGAGACCATCCCATCATCCCCCAACACTTCAGGCACATTCTCATCAGCAGAGATGCTTTGAACAGGAATCCCATTGTCATTCTCTGCATCTAAAGCACCCTCATCATTAGAAACAACATTGTATTGTCGAAGGCTTTCATGGCTGGAATCACTAGGTTGTTGTAGGTTTTTTGGGGGGGCTATATGGCCATGTTTGTGCCCAGTAGCAAACTGGTAGCCAATGGAGCTGGCACAACAGAGAGGTTGTATGCTCCCTGGGTGCCGCACCGGTTAGTATCATGGCTGCCGAGCATTGGACCAATTGAAGCTTCCGAGCCATCTTCAAAGGCAACCCCACGTAGAGACCTCTCTACACCTTTTACACCTCTTTCACTACAAAGCATGTGTTCCCCCTCTTTTGCTGTAAATATCTTGGAAAATTCCACAATAAAAAATATTAAACAGAAAAATTATTCATTTGGTTCCTGATATTCACATTGTGGCAACTCCTCCTGTTCAACCTTTCTTGAATTTCCTTTGATTTCCTTAATTTTGATAGTGCTGTGTTATCTTTGTAATGTGTGATATTTTAATGGCTAGTTTCAAAATCTCCAAATCCTACAACTTTTTCGTATTTATTAGTATGCTGTGGGTAATAAGAACATTTTATTTTATTGTCTTAACCTGTTAGTATCTTGTGCGTGAAAGAAAAACCAAAGGGTGGGAGTGCCTTTGCTCAACATTTACCGTAGATTTAAATGTTCCTTGTCTGTGACTCAGTCTGGCTATATAGATGACCAAAAATATATTAAAGAATTCACAGTACTTTAAAACCACAGTTTCACCTCTGCTATGGCTGTCAGTGTATTAATGGGGTCACCCAAGTTATTTCACTCCAATTGCTAATCTATTCATAGCTTACCATAAGAGGAAGAAAACCCAAGGTCTCCATTAAATAGCCCTTTCCTTAGATACTGACTTGCAAACTTTGGTTGTAGATCATGTTCTCTCAACCTTGGGGAAATATCCAAGGATACAAAAAAAAAAAACAGAGAAATAACTAGGCAAAAGAGACTAACCTGAAAATAGACTGAAATCACGGGACATGCTGTTAAATTATAGGCCACTTAGAACACAATATGAGAAGTCTATTAGTGTGGATCCAGATAGGATGGTTAGATTTCAGCCGCGTCTTGCTTGGCTATAAATATTTTCAGTGGCGTTGGGGGGAATTATAATACACTCAGCTTTGGTTTTCTACTCAAAAATGTGGGGAGGAAATTCCACATCAGGCCAGTGTAAGGACAATTAAGATAAAGTTTGTAAAGTAAGTTGAAATGTTAGATGGGATATATATGTGAGAATTTTTTGTTTGCATCAAATGTGTCTAGTCCACCAAAAAAAATCCTAATGTATATTGGAATATATATATATATATATATATATATATATATATATATATATATATCAGAAGATGCTTACTTCTTGGGAGGAGAGCAATGTCCAGTCTCGATAAAATAGTAAAGGGTAGAGACATCAGACTGGCAACAAAGATCCGCCTAGTCAAAGCCATGGTATTCCCTGTAGTAACCTACGGATGTGAGAGCTGGACCTTAGGGAAGGCTGAGCGAAGGAAGATAGATGCTTTTGAACTGTGGTGTTGGAAGAAAGTTCTGAGAGTGCCTTGGAATGGAGAAAGGCAGGGAGTTTCAGAAAAACATCTACTTCTGCTTCATTGACTATTCTAAAGCCTTTGACTGTGTGGATCATAATAAATTGTGGCAAGTTCTTAGTGGGATGGGCATCCCAAGCCACCTTGTCTCTCTCCTGAGGAATCTGTACAAGGACCAAGTGGCAACAGTCAGAACTGACCACGGAACAACAGACTGGTTCAAGATTGGGAAAGGCGTACGGCAAGGCTGCATCCTCTCACCCAACCTTTTTAACTTGTATGCAGAACACATCATGCGAGGATGTGCGGGGCTGGATGAATGCAAAGCTGGGGTGAAAATTGCTGGAAGAAACATTAACAACCTCAGATATGCAGATGACACCACTCTGATGGCCGAAAGCGAGGAGGAGCTGAGGAGCCTTCTAATCAAGGTGAAAGAAGAAAGCGCAAAAGCTGGGTTGCAGCTAAACATCAAAAAACCAAGATTATGGCAACAAGAATGATTGACAACTGGAAAATAGAGGGAGAAATGTGGAGGACGTGACAGACTTTGTATTTCTAGGTGCAAAGATTACTGCAGATGCAGACTGTGGCCAGGAAATCAGAAGACGCTTACTTCTTGGGAGGAGAGCAATGTCCAATCTCGATAAAATAGTAAAGAGTAGAGACATCAGACTGGCAACAAAGATCCGCCTAGTCAAAGCCATGGTATTCCCTGTAGTAACCTACGGATGTGAGAGCTGGACCTTAGGGAAGGCTGAGCGAAGGAAGATTGATGCTTTTGAGCTGTGGTGTTGGAGGAAAGTTCTGAGAGTGCCTTGGACTGTGAGAAGATCCAACCAGTCCATCCTCCAGGAAATAAAGCCCGGCTGCTCACTGGAGGGAAGGATACTAGAGACAAAGTTGAAGTACTTTGGCCACATCATGAGGAGACAGCAAAGCTAGAGAAGACAATTATGCTGGGGAAAGTGGAAGGTAAGAAGAGGGGCCGACCAAGGGCAAGATGGATGGATGGCATCCTTGAAGTGACTGGACTGACCTTGAAGGAGCTGGGGGTGGTGACGGCCGACAGGGAGCTCTGGCATGGGCTGGTCATGAGGTCATGAAGAGTCGGAGATGACTGAATGAATGAACAACAACAAAACACATACACATATACATACACATATACATACATACATAACAGGAGCGGGGCTCAGGGAGCATACAACTCCTCTGTTGAATCAGCTCCACTGGCTGCCAGTCTGCTACTGGGCTCAATTCAAAGTGCTTACTTTAGCCTATAAAGCCCTAAACGGTTCTGGTCCAGTCTATCTATCTGAATGCATCTCTTCCTACGAACCCCCCAGGAACTTAAGATCGGCGTTGACCTATAAAGCCCTAAACGACTCCGGCCCAGTTTACCTGTCCAAACGGATTCTCCCCTATGAACCATAAAGGTTGTTAAGATCTTCCAGACAGGCCCTGCTCTCGGTCCCACCACCCTCACAGGCACGTCTGGCGGGGACGAGAGACAGGGCCTTCTCTGTGGTGGCCCCCCGGCTGTGGAACTCCCTCCCTCCTGACTTTCCAAAAAAGAGTAAAAACTTGGCTCTTCGAGCAAGCATTCGGAACCCCGGAGTAAACAGACAAACTAGAGTTGGAAATTGACCCAGGAACGGCCAAGACAATGTAACGGATGAAGACTTGAACAAGAGGACATAGTTTCTTTTTAAATTGTTTGTTATGCACTGCCGTTTATGTTTAATTTCACTTGATGTATTTGCTTTATCAATGTATGTATTTTGTTTCGGCATCGAATTGGGCCGACTGTGTATACCGCCCTGAGTCACCTTCGGGCTGAAACGGGCGGGATAGAAATAATGTAAATAGATAAATAAATAATACACTTAAACCCTTGAAGCGAGGAACATGGAGGAAAATGGATGCGAGAGCTGGACCATAAGGAAGGCTGACTGAAGGAAGAGAGATGCTTTTGAACTGTGGTGCTGGAGGAAAATTTCGAAATATACGAAATTTCGTATAATTACGAATCGATTCGTTAATGGTCGACGCGATTGCGCAATATGCTAAAAAAACCTCCAAATGGGACAGGGGGAACTTCTGAAGCTTCCCTCTCCCTCTGTTGTTGACTGTTGATGTGATAATTTATTTTTTTTTATCACTGATAAAACAAACAACAACTATAAAACTTGCACCAGACATGCCAAAATAATTACGAAATAATTACGAAATAATTACGAAATAAATTGAAAAATTGTTTTGAATCTAATTTACTCCTCACATTATTCCTGCATGGCTCAATATTGGATCGTAAGCTAATTTAAATACGAATTAATAACGAATTACGAAATTAACGAACGAAACCGCCCAAGCCTATTATCTACATATCCATCCATCCTTCAGTTCTGGAAACTCCTGGAAGTATTTTAACCTGTTCTATACCCTATCCTCCACCCTCCCTCTCCCTTTTTTAGTTTTATTTTTTCATTTTCTTCTCTTTCCTCCCCTCCATCTCCCCCACGCTCTCCACCGCACTTTCCATTTTCTACTTTACTTACGATTATTGTTCTCACCCTTTCCATGTAAATGGACACCTATCACCCCAATCCATCTTTCTATCCACTCCATCTTGAGGAGCACCATATTCTAAATAAAAAAAATAATTTAAAAAAAAGAGTTGGGGGTGGCCACATCAATAGGGAGCTTTGGCGTGGACTGGTCCATGAGGTCATGAAGCCGGAAATGACCAAACAAATAAACAACAACAAATGTACACCGCATTGTTCCTCAGCTCACTTTAGCAGTCTAAAGTATTATGGAAAACGTAGACTACTGAACTATCTGCACACACTGAAAAGCAACCAAACCCCCCTTTAACTGCCTAGTGCTCAGCTCTCTTTGGGTCTGCTCCCTCCCGTCTTCCCCTACTCGTACCATGTTTGTTTGTGTAACTGGGACGTTTGCCAACACCAGTTTGCCAGTGCTAAATTTAGGGTTGTCTGCCTTGGGACAATAGGCATCAAAGCATGCACATGTTTTCCGAATACAAGGCAAACACTTATTTAATCAAAGGAAGCTTTTAGCAAGTCAGAATGTTGCAAAGCAAATCCAAACAAATTTGTTTTGAAATGCGAACAGTGTATCAACCAACTTGTTCTTTGATCTGTTCAATTTTTCCCTGCATCCCACAACAAATAGCTAAAAGTGACAAGTAAGCAAATAAAATGGGCGCATTTCATCTACTAGATTGCAATGTGGGCTGTTGCTTTGTTTTCTGCATATATGAGAATAAATGAACTAAGAATATTGGTTTGGTTGCATCACTGTGCATGTATTGTATCAATTTCTCTCCCTTTGTCAGCAGATTTGACAGGACCAACATTAGATAGATAGATAGATAGATAGATAGATAGATAGATAGATAGATAGATAGATAGATAGTAGGCCTGTTTGATCAAGAAAAAAATTGTTTCTAAAATCGATTTGTAATTGGGGTGTTTTTTTGTTTCGATATTTAAAATAATTACAAAATTTTCCCAAAAAAAGTTTTGGTATTTACGAAATTTCGTAAATATTTACAAAACATTTTGTAAAGATGGCGGACCCCCGCGCATGCGTAAAACAAGCTCCGTTAAGGGTATAACTGCAAAGTTTCTTATCAATCCAGGATTCATTTCATCAGGGTTACTTGATAGTAAACATTCTTTTGCATTTTAGAATATTTTCACATATTATTCCCATCTTTATTAGGAGCAGAACTCCTGTATCTTTCCCAGTTGTATAGAAGAATGAATTCGGTCAGATGTTGCTTACATGGGAAGGACTCCTATGTGATAGGTGTGACATTTGTCATCAGAAGAGATGGGTCTGACTAACTGCCCGATTCACAGAATGGTATTATACGTACACTGAGCTCATAGGCGCATGGAGACAGAGCCGGCGCTGCAGGAATCCCCTCCCCGGCTCCTGCGCTCCGGCTCCGGCTCCTGCGCCCTCCTCCTCCTCCTCCTCCTGGCACTTCCTGCAACACAGCTGCGGAGGCCGGTTGTCTCTTTAAGGCGCCTCTCTCTCCCAGCTGTGTTGCTGGGAGAGAGAGGCGCCTTAAAGAGACAACCGGCCTCCGCAGCTGTGTTGCAGGAAGAGGAGGAGGGCGCAGGAGCCGGAGCGCAGGAGCCGGAGCGCAGGAGCCGGGGAGGGGATTCCTGCAGCGCCGGCTCTGTCTCCATGCGCCTATGAGCTCAGTGTACGTATAATACCATTCTGTGAATCGGGCAGTTAGTCAGACCCATCTCTTGACTAACTGCCCGATTCACAGAATGGTATTATACGTACACTCATAGGCGCATGGAGACAGAGCCGGCGCTGCAGGAATCCCCTCCCCGGCTCCTGCGCTCCGGCTCCGGCTCCTGCGCCCTCCTCCTCCTCCTCCTCCTCCTGCAACACAGCTGCGGAGGCCGGTTGTCTCTTTAAGGCGCCTCTCTCTCCCAGCAACACAGCTGGGAGAGAGAGGCGCCTTAAAGAGACAACCGGCCTCCGCAGCTGTGTTGCAGGAAGTGCCAGGAGGAGGAGGAGGGAGGAGGGCGCAGGAGCCGGAGCGCAGGAGCCGGGGAGGGGATTCCTGCAGCGCCGGCTCTGTCTCCATGCGCCTATGAGCTCAGTGTACGTATAATACCATTCTGTGAATCGGGCAGTTAGTCAGACCCATCTCTTGACTAACTGCCCGATTCACAGAATGGTATTATACGTACACTCATAGGCGCATGGAGACAGAGCCGGCGCTGCAGGAATCCCCTCCCCGGCTCCTGCGCTCCGGCTCCGGCTCCGGCTCCTGCGCCCTCCTCCTCCTCCTCCTCCTCCTCCTCCTCCTCCTCCTGGCACTTCCTGCTCCTCCTCCTCCTCCTCCTCCTCCTCCTCCTCCTCCTCCTCCTCCTCCTGGCACTTCCTGCAACACAGCTGCGGAGGCCGGTTGTCTCTTTAAGGCGCCTCTCTCTCCCAGCAACACAGCTGGGAGAGAGAGGCGCCTTAAAGAGACAACCGGCCTCCGCAGCTGTGTTGCAGGAAGTGCCAGGAGGAGGAGGAGGAGGAGGAGGAGGAGGAGGGCGCAGGAGCCGGAGCCGGAGCGCAGGAGCCGGGGAGGGGATTCCTGCAGCGCCGGCTCTGTCTCCATGCGCCTATGAGTGTACGTATAATACCATTCTGTGAATCGGGCAGTTAGTCAATCGGGAGCCGGTTGCGCTCGCGCCCAACAGGCAGGGTCGGGGCTTGGCTCACTGGGTGCGCGCTCGCGCCGCCCCTTCGCCCCGCCCGCCCCATTTACGAAACGGGCGAAAGCTCGTTAAAACTGTGGGGTTGCCGTTTCGATATTTAAAAACCCTTCCGGGTTTGAAAATATGTTTTGTTGTCGTTTCGTATATGCGAAAATTAACGAATGTTTAACGAATTAACGAATTAACGAACGAAACCGCACAGGCCTAATAGATAGATAGATAGATAGATAGATAGATAGATAGATAGATGTTTCCCCGAAAGTAAGACAGGGTCTTATATTCCTTTTTGCTCCAAAATATGTGTTAGGGCTTATGTATAGCTGTCTGGACACTATTTAAATTGACTTCTAGTCAGAATCTTCATAATTCAGAATAAATTCAGAAAAATTACCTTTTTGAAGTGATTTTGAACTTTTTAAGGAAACCATAAGTCCCTGTTTAAAATCTTAAAAGATGATGCTGTCAAGGTGATGCATGCCATATGCCAGCAAATATGGAAAACACAAGAATGGCCATCAGACTGGAAAAAATCAACTTATATCCCCATACCAAAAAAGGGAAATGCGAAAGACTGCTCCAACTTCCGTACAGTGGCCCTTATTTCTCATGCCAGTAAGGTAATGCTCAAGATCCTGCAAGGAAGACTCCAGCAATACATGGAGCGAGAGTTGCCAGATGTTCAAGCTGGGTTTAGAAAAGGTAGAGGAACGAGAGACTAAATTGCCAATATCCGCTGGATAATGGAGAAAGGCAGGGAGTTTCAGAAAAACATCTACTTCTGCTTCATTGACTATTCTAAAGCCTTTGACTGTGTGGATCATAATAAATTGTGGCAAGTTCTTGGTGGGATGGGCACTCCAAGCCACCTTGTCTCTCTCCTGAGGAATCTGTACAAGGACCAAGTAGCAACAGTCAGAACTGACCACGGAACAACAGACTGGTTCAAGATTGGGAAAGGCGTACGGCAAGGCTGCATACTCTCACCCAACCTCTTTAACTTGTATGCAGAACACATCATGCGATGTGCGGGGCTTGATGAATGCAAAGCTGGGGTGAAAATTGCTGGAAGAAACATTAACAACCTCAGATATGCAGATGACACCACTCTGATGGCCGAAAGCGAGGAGGAGCTGAGGAGCCTTCTAATCAAGGTGAAAGAAGAAAGCGCAAATCCGGGTTGCAGCTAAACGTCAAAAAAACCAAGATTATGGCAACAAGAATGATTGACAACTGGAAAATAGAGGGAGAAACTGTGGAGGCCGTGACAGACTTTGTATTTCTAGGTGCAAAGATTACTGCAGATGCAGACTGTAGCCAGGAAATCAGAAGACGCTTACTTCTTGGGAGGAGAGCAATGTCCAGTCTCGATAAACTAGTGAAGAGTAGAGACATCAGACTGGCAACAAAGATCCGCCTAGTCAAAGCCATGGTATTCCCTGTAGTAACCTACGGATGTGAGAGCTGGACCTTAGGGAAGGCTGAGCGAAGGAAGATCGATGCTTTTGAGCTGTGGTGTTGGAGGAAAGTGCTGAGAGTGCCTTGGACTGTGAGAAGATCCAACCAGTCCATCCTCCAGGAAATAAAGCCCGACTGCTCACTGGAGGGAAGGAGACTAGAGACAAAGTTGAAGTACTTTGGCCACATCATGAGGAGACAGGAAAGCCTAGAGAAGACAATTATGCTGGGGAAAGTGGAAGGCAAAAGGAAGAGGGGCCGACCAAGGGCAAGATGGATGGATGGCATCCTTGAAGTGACTGGACTGACCTTGAGGGAGCTGGGGGTGGTAACGGCCGACAGGGGAGCTCTGGCGTAGGCTGGTCCATGAGGTCACGAAGAGTCGGAGACGTGAAGCGAATGACACAACAACAACACTTAGTCATATATTTGATTGCATCCATCCATCTTCCTTGTTTCTTCCCTCTTCTTTCTTCCCTTTTCCCCTCCCTCACTAAGAAGAGTTTTAGAGATAACATCGGAGACGACTGAACGAATGAACAACAACAACAACAACAATAAGTCCCTTTGCCCTTCCAAAGCCAGTTTCGCCATTTTTCTTCCGACTCAGGAAGTGAGTCGGAAATTATTCTGGTCCCTGGCCTCAGCTCACACCAAAGAAGCCGGTTTTAAACCAGGAAAAGCTGAATTTCCTCCCTTTCCTTTCCCCGTTTCTGCCTCAAGCCAGAGAAGCCAGTTTTAAACCAAAGAAGGCTGAATTTCCTCCTGATTGCTTTTCCTGCTTCTGGCTCAAGCCAGAGAAGCCAGTTTTAGACCAGGGAAGGCTGAATTTCCTCTCTTTCCTTTCCCCATTTCTGCCTCAAGCCATGGAGGCCAGTTTTAAACCGAGGAAGGGTTAATTTCCTCCCTTTCCTTTCCCCGTTTCTACCTCAAGCCAGAGAAGCCAGTTTTAAACCAGGGTAGGCTGAATTTCCTCTCTTTCCTTTCCCCATTTCTGCCTCAAGCCAGAGAGGCCAGTTTTAAACCGAGGAAGGCTGAATCTCCTCCCTTTCCTTTACCCGTTTCTACCTCAAGCCAGAGAAGCCAGTTTTAAACCAGGGTAGGCTGAATTTCCTCCCTTTCCTTTCCCATTTCTGCCTCAAGCCAGAGAAGCCAGTTTTAAACCAAAGAAGGCTGAATTTCCTCCTGATTGCTTTTCCTGCTTCTGGCTCAAGCCAGAGAAGCCAGTTTTAAACCAGGGAAGGCTGAATTTCCTCTCTTTCCTTTCCCCATTTCTGCCTCAAGCCAGAGAGGCCAGTTTTAAACCGAGGAAGGCTGAATTTCCTCCCTTTCCTTTCCCCGTTTCTGCCTCAAGCCAGAGAAGCCAGTTTTAAACCAGGGAAGGCTGAATTTCCTCCCTTTCCTTTCCCCATTTCTGCCTCAAGCCAGAGAAGCCAGTTTTAAACCAAAGAAGGCTGAATTTCCTCCTGATTGCTTTTCCTGCTTCTGGCTCAAGCCAGAGAAGCCAGTTTTAAACCAGGGAAGGCTGAATTTCCTCTCTTTCCTTTCCCCATTTCTGCCTCAAGCCAGAGAGGCCAGTTTTAAACCGAGGAAGGGTTAATTTCCTCCCTTTCCTTTCCCCGTTTCTACCTCAAGCCAGAGAAGCCAGTTTTAAACCAGGGTAGGCTGAATTTCCTCCCTTTCCTTTCCCGTTTCTGCCTCAAGCCAGAGAAGCCAGTTTTAAACCGGAGAAGGAAGGCATTTTCTCTGCTTGCTTTTCCCCGCTCCTGGAGTAAAACAACTACTTTCAAAGTAAAGACCACCCCATGAAACAGGAAATAACATTTTCAAAACATTAATGAAAAGATTCAGAAGTCTCAGAAGTTTTGAAGTTTTGAACTTTTTTTTTCTGTGAAAATCGGAATTGACTTTGGAATTGAACCACTAGTGCCCCCTACATCCAAAACGAGTTTCGAACCATTTCTTTTAATCAAACAAGCCTACTGGACACTATTTAAATTGACTTTTAAAATAGTGAACTATAACTAGGGCTTATATTTGAAGTGGGGCTTATATTGCGCGCAACCTCAAAAATCCCGAAAAAATCATGCTAGGGAGGTCATTTTCAGGGAAACAGGGTATCTATGTGTTGGTCTATAGAATTTACTAGGAATAGCAATAAAAATGAAGCCATTAGCATTACTGTATGTGTACACCTATCTACACATATTGATAGCAGTAATTCAAAGTATTTCAGTCCTTGGGAATTTATATGGCCAAGAGATGACTTAATTTGAATGAACTAAGGGTCAACCTCTCTATAAATCATGGATAAATGATGATGTAATCTATTGGCAGTCTCTTATCCTGATTGGTAGAATTTAGAATTTCATTGAGAGAAAGTATCCTAGAGATAATGAAAGAATCATAGAATCCTAGAGTTGGAAGAGACCTCATATGCCATCCAGTCCAACCCCTGCCTAGAAGAAGGAAAATTGCATTCAAAGCACCCCTGAGAGATGGTCATCCAGCCTCTTTTTAAAAGCTTACAATGAAGGTGCCTCCACCACCTTCTGGGGTAGAGAGTTCCACTGCTGAACAGCTATCACAGGAAGTTCTTCCTAATGTTCAGATGGAATCTCCTTTCTAACCCTAACCTAAATCTGTAGCATTGCTCATATTTACAGTGTATCTCCTTCCCTTTCCTCAACTATAGCTACCTCACAAGGGGCTCATAGATAGCTAAGTTATCTATATGTTCTTTCCTCCTTGCTTTCCCATTAGTCAGATTGAGTTGGAACACACTCACTATGAGTAACAAGCATGGGGAAAAATGAATTATGCGCTTGGCCATCACAGAAAGATACAGTGCCTCTCCAAAACAAAACAAAAAAATCCTAACATACCATTACTCCCTCTTGTTAAAGTTAAAATTACCTAGTTAGCAAATCAACCTGTTGCATTAAATCTTAACTCTCAATTCCGGCTTTCCTCAATCAACATTTTGCACTCAGCAGGAAGATGCTGTTTTCTGAAAGGAGAATGTTGTTTCCTCCCAGAACAACCACAAACCACAAATTTCATGCAAAATCAATCCCAAACTACAAAGATTCTTGTCAACTCCTTCATTCTTCATTCACTTTCCCTCAACATTCAAATCACACCTGTATTGACTAGGGCTGGGCAGTTTCGTTTCGTTAATTCGTAATTCGTTAAAAATTCGTTTTTTTATAACGAAGCGATAACGAACCATTCTGGAGCAACTTAAAAACGAAACGAATTTTTAAATTCGTTTCATAAATGCTTCGGATTCGTTATGTATTTGTTTCGTTATCGGTTTGTGGTCATTTCGTTATTATTTTCGCATGTCTGGGGCAAGTTTTATAGTTGTTTTTTGTTTAATTAGTGAAAAAAAATTATAATATCACACCAACAGTCAACAACAGAGGGAGAGGGAAGCTTCAGAAGTTCCCCCTGTCCCATTTGGAGGTTTTTTAGCGTATTGCGCGGTCGCGTCCGCCATTAACGAATCGATTCGTTATTGTTTCGTATTTGTTTCGTTAATGTTTCGTATTTTTTTTTTACATTTACGAAATTTCGTAAATATCGAACTTTTTAAAAGAAAAATTTCGGAATTCTTTTAAATATCAAAACACAAAAAACCGCAAAAAATGAATTGATTTTAGAAACAAATTTTTCCGTTGTTACCCAGGCCTAGTATTGACCATTTTTCATTCAAAAATATTTTTCCTATTCTTAAAAATATGTCAAGAGGCCACAATATTACACCTAGTGTTCAATATAATTCTCCTCCCTTTTCTGACATATTTTTGGTAGCAGTATTAAATTTTATTTATTTATTTATTTATTTAGCAATTTTGTATATCGGTCTTCTCCCCTCTATCGGGGGACTCGGGCCAGTTTCCAACAATAAAATCACAAAACAATCATTAAAAACATCATATAACATATTCAATTAAAACGTTATAACAGCAAAATGCAATCACATAATAACAATAGTCAGTCGTCATAGTGAATTCGTTGTCCATCATTCATCGTCATCTATTCGATCACAAAAATATTGATTCACTCATTGAAAGCCAAACCCCATAGCCAGGTTTTCACCCATTTTCTGAATGACAGAATGGAGGGGGCAGTTCTTATCTCCAGTGGGAGAGAGTTCCAGAGTCGAGGGGCCACCACCGAGAAGGCTCTGTCCCTCGTCCCCACCAGACGCGCCTGAGAGGCTGGTGGGACTGAGAGCAGGGCCCCTCCAGATAATCTTAACAACCTAGATGTTAACAACCTAGATGTCATAGGGGAGAATACGTTCGGACAGGTAAACTGGGCCGGAGTCGTTTAGGGCTTTATCGGTTAACACCAGCACTTTGAATTGTGCTTGGAAGCTAATTGGCAGCCAGTGGAGCTGGCACAACAGAGGAGTAGTATGCTCCCTGTACCCTGGAGCTTCTGGACAGTCTTCATAGGCAACCCCACGTAGAGAGCGTTGCAGTAATCTAAACGGGATGTAACCAAAGCGTGGACCACCGTGGCCAAGTCAGACTTCCCAAGGTACGGGCGCAGCTGGTGCACAAGTTTTAATTGTGCAAAAGCTCCCCTGACCACCGCTGAAACCTGGGGCTCCAGGCTCAGCGATGAGTCCAGGATCACTCCCAAACAGCGAAACATGATTAGCCCTTAGGCCACATCACAATACCAAACCAAACAAAAAGGTTTGATAAAACTGGATTACACTCTATATCTGTCGCACCTCAGAGTAGAACCATCTTGCTTACGACACCAATGAACACACCAGCAGTAGTCTTTATAGTTTTATTAAAAGGAAAGATAAAAGGTTCAAAAAGCAAAAGTATATTTCAAAAGATCAATCCAAGGTAACATAGGCAAACAAGATCCATAAAGGCATAGGCAGAGCAAAGTTCCATGAGAACATGACAAAGTTCTGAAACATGAGCATGAAAAACTGCAAGATAAATCCAAAGTCTCTTGGTTGAAGCGGGAAGTTGCTCTGACACTGAGGCACATTTAAACAGCCTATTTAATACTCTTTGGACAACATGAAGGCATTTCTATGGCCCCAGGACTCTCTCTCTCTCGCCTCCTGGTGATACTGACACTCCTTCGCACTTTCAATTCCAATCGATCAGCTCTATCCAACCCACCAGCCCCGTCAAGGTCAAATCCCTTGTTAGCTGGCTGAGAACTATCCTCCCTTCCTGCATCTTGCCTTTCCTCCCTTCCTTCACCAAGTACCTGGCTCTCTCTCACTCTCAATAGTTTCAATGTCCCAAGCGTCATCCCTTGCTGTGGGAAACAACTGAACTCCTGCCTCCTGGTCCTGGTCTTCCTCGTTTAACACAGGAACATCCTTGCTTTGCATCTGACTCTGACTCTTAATGTGAATCTCATCATCCCATCAGAATCATTATTGACACCATGGCTCTGTGATTCCAGCTGAGTCACAACAATATCAGTGTTTCTCAACCTGGGGGTCGGGACCCCGGGGGGGGAGGTCGTGAGGGGGTGTCAGAGGGGTCACCAAAGACCATCAGAAAACACAGTATTTTCTGTTGGTCAAAGGGGTTCTGTGTTTGGCCCAACTCTATCATTGGTGGGGTTCAGAATGCTAGTTGATTGTAGATGAACTATAAATCTCAGCAACTACAACTCCCAAATGCCAAGGTCTATTTTCCCCAAAACTCCACTCGTGTTCACTGTGGGCATATTTATTTATTTATTTATTTATTTGGCTTGTATACCGCGACTCCCAATTTGGCTCGGAGCGGTTTACAGCAGTAGATTAAAACAATACAATTAACTTTAAAATACAATAAAAACAAGAACAGACATAGTCCTGAGTTATTCACCCATCGAAAGCTTGTCGGAAGATAAAGGTTTTACAGGCTTTCCGAAAAGCAAGTAGTTCTCGGATGGTTCGGGTTTCAACTGGCAAGGCTTTCCATAAATAAGGGGCCACAATCGAGAAGGCTCTCTGCCTAGTAGAGGACAGATGATAAGTCTGGATGTTGGGGACTTCAAGCAAATTTTGGTCTTCGGACTGAAGCAATCTCTGGGGTTGGTAGGGGGATAAGCGGACCCTCAGGTACGCCGGCCCCAGACCATATAAGGCCTTAAACATTAGTACCAGCACCTTGAAAGTAATCCGGTACTGAGTATTCATGCCAAGTTTGGTCCAGATCTATCATTGTTTGAGTGACCCGCAGTGCTCTCTGGATGTAGGTGAACTAAAACTCCAAAACTCAAGGTCAGTGCCCACCAAATCCTTCCAGGATTTTGTGTTGGTCATGGGAGTTCTGTGTGCCAAGTTTGGTTCAATTCCATCGTTGGTGGAGTTCAGAATCCTCTTTGATTGTAGGTGACCTATAAATCCCAACAAATACAACTCCCAAATGATAAAATTTATCCCCCACCCACAACCTCATCAGTATTCAAATTTGGGCGTATTGGGTATTTGTGCCAAATTTGGTCCAGTGAATGAAAATACACCCATGCATATCAAATATTTGCATTACAATTCATAACAGTAGTAAAATTACAGTTATGAAGTAACAGCGAAAATAATTTTATGGTTGGGGGTCACCACAACATGAGGAAATGTATTAAGCCAGTGTTTCTCAACCTGGGGGTCGGGACCCCTAGGGGGGTCGTGAGGGGGTGTCAGAGGAGTCGCCAAAGACAATTAGAAAACACAGTATTTTCTGTTGATCGTGGGGGTTCTGTGTGGGAAGTTGTCCCAATTCTATCATTGGTGGAGTTCAGAATGCTCTTTGATTATAGGTGAACTATAAATCCCAGCCACTACCACACCCAAATGTCAAGGTCTATCTTCCCCAAACTGCATCAGTGTCCACATTTGGTCACATTGAGTATTCATGCCAAGTTTGGTCCAGATGCATCAGTGCTCTCTGGATTTAGGTAAACTATAACTCCAAAACCCAAGGTCAATACCCACCACACTCTTACAGAATTTGTTGTTGGTCATGGGAACTCTGTGTCCCAAGTTTGGTTCAATTCCCTCATTGGTGGAGTTCAGAATGCTCTTTGATATTGTAGGTGAACTATAAATCCCAGCAACTACAACTCCCAAATGACAAAATCAATCCTCCCCTCAACCCCACCAGTATTCAAATTTGGGCATATCGAATATTTGTGCCAAATGAATGAAAATACATCCTGCATATTGGATATTTACAAGATGATTCATAACAGGAGCAAAATTATAGTTGTGAAGTAGCAATGAAAATAAATTGATGGTTGGGGGTCACCACAACATAAGGACCTGTATTAAGGGGTTATGGCATTAGGAAGGTTGAGAACCACTGTATTAAGGGGTCACAGCATTGGGAAGGTTGAGAACCACTGCCCTATACTATAAGTTAAGTAAAACACTTAAATATGATAAAACTGAATATATACATCATGTTTCCATATCACTCATACAGTTTATCCCAATCAGCCCCATGTATGTGGTTCTCAGACGTATTGCTTTGCTTAAAAACAGAGCTGCTTTATATGTTATTTTTGGGTCTTGGCCACACATAACATATGTTGTTCTGATGTGGGATTCCCAACAAATTGTTTGTTTGATATATGAACCAAGGTACAAGTCTCTCACCTTCTGGTACAATTTACAATCAAAGAATACCTGTGCTACAGCCTCAATTTCAGGTGCTCTGCAAATACATATATTTGGGTTGTTCACCATCTTATATAAGGAATGCCATTTTACTACACTAGCTTGCATTGCAGCTAATTAAACTAAGCCCTTAAACTGCTCTTTTTAAAAGCAAACCTGCCTATATTCTAGGCCTGGGTAACAACGGAAAAATTTGTTTCTAAAATCGATTTGTATTTGGGGGGTTTTTTTGTTTCGATATTTAAAATAATTACAAAATTTTCCTTTTAAAAAGTTCGATATTTACGAAATTTCGTAAAATGGTAAAAAATTAACGAATCGATTTCCGAAACAATAACGAATCGATTCGTTAATGGCGGACGCGACCGCGAAATACGCTAAAAAACCTCAAAAACTTTCTGAAGCTTCCCTCTCCCTCTGTTGTTGACTGTTGGTGTGATATTATAATTTTTTTTCACTAATTAAACCATAAAACTGGCCCAGACATGCGGAAATAATAACGAAACGACCTCAAAACAATAACGAAACGAATACAATATCGAATACGAAGCATTTACAAAACGTTTTTGAAAATTCGTTTTTTTAATAATTGCTCCAGAATGGTTCGTTATCGTTTTGTAATTGAAAAAATTAACGAATTATTAACGAATTACGAATTAACGAAACGAAACCGCCCAGCCCTACTATATTCAACTATACCATTCACCTATGTTGAATGGGCAGTTGGATCTTTGTAGGTATTTCTCAAGAATGACATGAGCAGCTGCTGTTTTGGAGCTATTTACAGTTATCCATCCCTGCATCAACATCTCCCATTGTCACTGGCTGTGTGTCACACAGAACCGTGACAGGTTTACATAGTACGAAAACCCAGATATTCAAGCATGCCTTTTTGTGGGTCAGCAGCCTCCGAAGGAAAATGTTGTTTTGCTGTCATTTAGACACAAGGGGAGTTGTGCTTTTGCTGGAGAATGACAATATGCAAACTCTCTCACTCTCTTCTCAATATGATCTGTGTTTCCCTCCATTGTTCAGTGACAGATTTTTCTGAGAACTTTGGTCTGCAAAAAAAGAGCAGTTTCGTTCATGTTAGTATTTCATCCTAGTTTGCAAAAAAAAAAAGATAAAGAAGAAGGATTACAGCAATATGGGTTTTTCAGCAAGGTATGGGGTAGATGACTAATAGGCTTGGTTAATCCACAAAAAAAGGTTCAAAACTCATTTCGGATGTAGGTGGTTCACTTCTAAAGTGAATTCCGATTTTCACAGAAAAAAAAGCGGGGAAAAGCAAGCGGAGGAAATTCCTTCCTTCCCTGGTTTAAAACTGGCTTCTCTGGCTTGAGCCAAGGCCAGGAAATTCTTTCCTTCTCTGGTTTAAAACTGGCATCTCTGGCTTTAAAACTGGCTTCTCTGGCTTGAGCCAAGGCCAGGAATTCCTTTCCTTCTCTGGTTTAAAACTGGCTTTACTGGCTTGAGCCAAGACCAGGAAATTCTTTTCCTCTCTGGTTTAAAACTGGCTTCTCTGGCTTGAGCCAAGGCCAGGAAATTCTTTCCTTCTCTGGTTTAAAACTGGCTTCTCTGGCTTGAGCCGAAGCCAGGAAATTCCTTCCTTCTCTGGTTTAAAACTGGCTTCTCTGGCTTGAGCTGAGGCCAGGAAATTCCTTCCTTCTCTGGTTTAAAACTGGCTTCTCTGGCTTGAGCCGAGGCCAGGAAATTCCTTCCTTCTCTGGTTTAAAACTGGCTTCTCTGGCTTGAGCCGAAGCCAGGAAATTCCTTCCTTCTCTGGTTTAAAACTGGCTTCTCTGGGTTGAGCCGAGGCCAGGAAATTCCTTCCTTCTCTGGTTTAAAACTGGCTTCTCTGGCTTGAGCCGAGGCCAGGAAATTGCTTCCTTCTCTGGTTTAAAACTGGCTTCTCTGGCTTGAGCCGAGGCCAGGAAATTGCTTCCTTCTCTGGTTTAAAACTGGCTTCTCTGGCTTGAGCCGAGGCCAGGAAATTGCTTCCTTCTCTGGTTTAAAACTGGCTTCTCTGGCTTGAGCCAAGGCCAGGAAATTCCTTTCTTCTCTGGTTTAAAACTGGCTTCTCTGGTTTAAAACTGGCTTCTCTGGCTTGAGCCAAGGCCAGGAAATTCTTTTCCTCTCTGGTTTAAAACTGGCTTCTCTGGCTTGAGCCAAGGCCAGGAAATTCTTTTCCTCTCTGGTTTAAAACTGGCTTCTCTGGCTTGAGCCAAGGCCAGGAAATTCTTTCCTTCTCTCGTTTAAAACTGGCTTCTCTGGCTTGAGAAAAGGCCAGGAAATTCTTTCCTTCTCTGGTTTAAAACTGGCTTCTCTGGTTTTAAAACTGGCTTCTCTGGCTTGAGCCAAGGCCAGGAAATTCTTTCCTTCTCTGGTTTTAAAACTGGCTTCTCTGGCTTGAGCCAAGGCCAGGAAATTCTTTCCTTCTCTGGTTTAAAACTTGCTTCTCTGGTTTTAAAACTGGCTTCTCTGGCTTGAGCCAAGGCCAGGAAATTCTTTCCTTCTCTGGTTTAAAACTGGCTTCTCTGGCTTGAGAAAAGGCCAGGAAATTCTTTCCTTCTCTGGTTTAAAACTGGCTTCTCCGGTTTTAAAACTGGCTTCTCTGGCTTGAGCCAAGGCCAGGAAATTCTTTCCTTCTCTGGTTTAAAACTGGCTTCTCTGGCTTTAAAACTGGCTTCTCTGGCTTGAGCCAAGACCAGGAAATTCTTTTCCTCTCTGGTTTAAAACTGGCTTCTCTGGCTTGAGCCAAGGCCAGGAAATTCTTTCCTTCTCTCGTTTAAAACTGGCTTCTCTGGCTTGAGAAAAGGCCAGGAAATTCTTTCCTTCTCTGGTTTAAAACTGGCTTCTCTGGTTTTAAAACTGGCTTCTCTGGCTTGAGCCAAGGCCAGGAAATTCTTTCCTTCTCTGGTTTAAAACTGGCTTCTCTGGCTTGAGCCAAGGCCAGGAAATTCTTTTCCTCTCTGGTTTAAAACTGGCTTCTCTGGCTTGAGCCAAGGCCAGGAAATTCTTTCCTTCTCTGGTTTAAAACTGGCTTCTCTGGTTTTAAAACTGGCTTCTCTGGCTTGAGCCAAGGCCAGGAAATTCTTTCCTTCTCTGGTTTAAAACTGGCTTCTCTGGTTTTAAAACTGGCTTCTCTGGCTTGAGCCAAGGCCAGGAAATTCTTTCCTTCTCTGGTTTAAAACTGGCTTCTCTGGCTTGAGAAAAGGCCAGGAAATTCTTTCCTTCTCTGGTTTAAAACTGGCTTCTCCGGTTTTAAAACTGGCTTCTCTGGCTTGAGCCAAGGCCAGGAAATTCTTTCCTTCTCTGGTTTTAAAATTGGCTTCTCTGGCTTGAGCCAAGGCCAGGAAATTCTTTCCTTCTCTGGTTTTAAAACTGGCTTCTCTGGTTTAAAACTGGCTTCTCTGGCTTGAGCCAAGCCCAGGAAATTCTTTCCTTCTCTGGTTTAAAACTGGCTTCTCTGGTTTAAAACTGGCTTCTCTGGCTTGAGAAAAGGCCAGGAAATTCTTTCCTTCTCTGGTTTTAAAATGGGCTTCTCTGGCTTGATCTGAGGCCAGGGACCAAAAGCGGGGAAAAGCTGAATCATTTCCCACTCACTTCCTGAGTCGTAACAAAAATGGCGGAAAAAGCTTCAGAAGGGCAAAGGGACTTCCGGTTTTTTAAAAAGCTTCGGTATCACTTCAAAAAGGTAATTTTAACAAAATTATTATGAGCAACGAGTTATCCGATTGACTCTATGCATGCCTAGTGACTCATAGAGCAACTACCGTGGTGTGGATGGGGTGCAAAAGAGTTTTCTTCACTTTGTATGTGATCTCAGTGCATAGTCAGCATTTTGCTAACTATGGAATAGAAAAATATGACAGATAATTCCACAAACACCCCATTTATTTATTTATTTATTTATTTATTTATTTCACATATTTATATCCTGTCCTTCTCAATCCCAAAGAGGGACTCAGGGCGGCTTACAGCAGGAAACCATTTGATGCCATCAAACAGATTCATAAATAACAATTACAGTTAAAACAGTTATTTAAAACATTGATTATTGAGACATTTATTTAAAATCACGCAAATTCAAAATCGTAGTCCAGGTCAAACCATTGTCAGTCAGATAGAGTCAGTCTCAATCTTGATTGCTGCATCTATTGTTCAAATGCTATGTCCCACAACAATGTTTTATGTTTTTTTTCCCTAAAGGATAGGAGGGAAGGGGCTAATCTGATGTTGCTGGGAAGAGAGTTCCACAGATGAGGGGCCACCACTGAGAAGGCCCTGTCTCTTGTCTCCACCAATCCTGTTTGCAAGGATGGTAGGACCAAGAGCAGGGCCTCCCCTGATGATCTTAACCTTTGCAGTGGTTCAATATCCACATTTTCCACAGCAAATTATTAGTAAATTGTCACTTAAAAATCTAAAAATGTCCTGTCTTTCCATGGCAATAATGGTGATTTTGTAATCATTACTTGTCATCTTGCCTTTTGTACAAAACTGAGACTCAAGGTGTAACATAAGGATGAAAAGAGATACACATAATACCTCACATCACTAAAATATATAAAAGTTAAAATATGTTTAACTAGTCAATATTTAAATATTAAACTGTATTAAGCAGTCAATTCTCAGAGGTCAGAGAAATTCTTATCTGCTGGAGGATGCTATGGAGGGAGGAAGTGTTGCAGGCATGTAGCTGGGGGGGAGGGGGGCTTGGGGGGCTTCAGCCCCCCCCCCCCATTCTCATGGTGGTCTGCAAGAAGGCCTTACTGGTACATTATTTAAACCAGTGTTTCTCAACCTGGGGATCGGGACCCTGGGGGGGGGGGGTCATGAGGGGATGTCAGAGGGTTCACCAAAGACCATCAGAAAACACAGTGTGGGAGGTTTGGCCTAATTCATTGGTAGAATTCAGAATGCTCTTTGATTGTAGGTGAACTATAAATCGCAGCAACTACAACTCCCAAATGTCAAGGTCTATTGTCCCCCAACTCCACCAGTGTTGACATTTGGGCATATTGAGTATTCGTGCCAAGTTTGGTCCTGATCCATGATGGTTTGAGTCCGCAGTTCTCCCTGGATGTAGGTGAACTACAACTCCAAAACTCAAGGTCAGTGCCCACCAAACCCTTCCAGTATTGTTGGTCATGGGAGTTCTGTGTGCCAAGTTTGGTTCAATTCCATCAGTGGAGGAGCTCAGAATGCTCTTTGATTGTAGGTGAACTATAAATCCCAGCAACTACAACTCCCAAATGACAAAATCAATCTCCCCCAACCCCACCAGTATTCAAATTTGGGCATACCGGGTATTTGTGCCAAATGTGGTCCAGTGAATGAAAATACATCCTGCATATCTGGTATTTACATTATGATTCATAACAGTAGCAAAATTACCGTTATGAGGTAGCAATGAAAATAATGTTATTGTTGGGGGTCACCACAACATGAGGAACTGTATTAAGGGGTCGCGGCATTAGGAAGGTTGAGAAACATTGATTTAAACTGTTATGTTTATTCATATCATGATCTGATCACCATGCTCAATATATCCCATATGCATGGGGGTATTGGGGTAACGATACAAAAGGTTTGCTAGGCTAGACCCTCTTTCACTAAGACTCAGCCCACCCCCCCAATCAAACTCAGCTCCCCCCGAAACAAAATCCTGGCTACGGGCCTGAAGTATTGTTTTCCAGAATCCGGGAGCAGCCTTCAAGAAAAGTCTTGCCTGTGCTCCCAACAGATGTACGTGAGAAAGCTCCTTTTTTTGAAGATCTCAAAGCTCATATTGACTTATATTGATGAATATAGTCCTTCAGATCATGGGGACCCATGATAGATAGATAGATAGTCAGAAATTCTTGGATTCGAGACCAAAGAATCAGTCTGTTCTTCTTGCAAGTGCTGAAACACTGATGAAGAAGGCACTTGTGCTTAGAACATGTTTTCTTTCTTATGATAGCCCAAAATACCAAAAGAAAGGAAAAATCATTGCATGCAAGGAAAACCACAGCAGATTCCTAATTCTAAAACCAAATTCACTTTTGCAAATTGGGCAGAATTTAAAGATGTGGCCAAAAGAACATTCAAAAATAGATTTTTATAAGGATCCTAGAAAAAGAGAAGCTTTATGAAAAACTTATTCTGTTTTTCATAGGAAAAAAAACACATTTTCTATGTAGAAAATAATATTTTCTGCACACAAAATGCTGTAATTGGAAACTTTTTGTGCAATTTTTTACATAGTGGGCTTGAATATAAAATAGCATTCTCAATGTAGGGGTTTCTCCAGAATTTTGATTTCTTTTTGCTCAGTTGTTTTTCTTTCAGAAAATGTAATTGTACGTACAAAACAACTTGGGACCAATTTTACACAGAATAAGTCCAAAATTTATTGTCGAAGGCTTTCATGCCTGGAATCACTGGGTTGTTGTAAGTTTTTCCGGGCTATATGGGAACTAGGAAAAGGGGTTTATATATCTGTGGAATGACCAGGGTGGGACAAAGGACTTTTGTCTGCTGGAGCTAGGTGTGAATGTTTCAACTGACTACCTTGATTAGCATTTAATGGCTTGGAAGTGCCTGTCAGACTACACAGAGAAGGCATTGAAATCCACAAGCATGTGGACAATTTCAACAGAAAGGAAGAAACCATGAAAATGAACAAAATCTGGCTACCAGTATTAAAAAATCTCTAAAATTACAACAGCAAAACAACAGAGAGTAAACAATCAGGCACATCAAATCACCTCTCAATAAAAGATCCCCCCAGGCACTTCCAAGCCATTAAATGCTTGGAAGTAGGAAAATGGGTTTATATATCTGTGGAATGACCAGGGTGAGACAAAGGACTTTTGTCTGCTGGGGCTAGGTGTGAATCACTCTCAACAAAAGATTTCCCCGCTTCCAAGCCATTGAATGCAAATCAAGGTGATCAGCTGAAACATTCACAGCTAGCCCCAGCAGACAAAAGTCCTTTGTCCCACCCTGGTCATTCCACAGATATATAAACCCATTTTCCTACTTCCAACAGACCTCACTACCTCTGAGGATGCTTGCCATAGTTGCATAGATGTCAGGAGAAAATGCCTCTAGAACATGGCCATATAGCCCGGAAAAACCTACAACAACCCAAGTCCAAAATTGCAAATTGGCTTTGAAAGCGGTGTGAAAACTGCCAGAATTGTGTGTTTCTTCTTTCAAGAAGAAATTTAATGAAGAATTACATCTCTATGTGTCTTCATTGTTCTAGGGGTGCTGTGCAATTTCAACAACAACAAGAACAACGACAAAACTGTAAGCAATTTTGCAACATTTTGTGTGCAGAAATGAACAGACATGAATTTGAATCTTGTGAAACTGAAATTTGTATTGAGACTTGCAAAGAATGTGTTGAGAATGAAAAGGAAGGGGAAATGATAAGCTTCCTGATCTTAGTTTTTCCACCTGCCTGCTTCCCTTATTACACTTTATCCTCCCCTTTCCTGTTCAGCCTTAAATGGATGGACTTGGCACAGTGAGACAAGAGACCAAGTATATACATTACCTAGGAAACTGGGCAAACCTTGCTTTTCGCACATGCTATTCTTTGATGATGCAACATAGTACGAGAAGAAAAAACTATATAGTTATCGCTCTAGGCAGTTAGGGAACATGCCATTGAAAATGTATCTTATTGGATAACTTGTGGCCTTTCCACATGGACCTATATCTCAGAATATCAAGGCAGAAAATCCCAGAATATCTGCTTTGAACTAGGTTATCTGAGTCCACACTGCCATATATTCCACTCCAAAACAGATAATGTGGGATTTATTCAGCTGTGTGGAAGGGGCCTAAGTAGACACTTGTACCAGGTCTGTAGGGAGCAATGGGAGGAAAACAAATGAAAACTACATTGCATATATCTTAGAATCATAGAATCCTAGAGTTGAAAGAGACCTTGTGGGCCCTTCAGTCCAACCCCCTGCCAAGAAGCAGGAAAATCACATTCAAACCCCATTGGCACACTTTGGGAGGGCTCTGGAACTTCCTATTTAGGTGTTAAGTAGGCATGGTTAGGTCCAGTCGGAATCCTCATTATTCGGAATAAAGTCAGAAAGATTATCTTTTAAAAGCGATTTTGAACTTTTTTAGGAAACCGAAAGTTTCCTTGCCCTTCCAAAGCTACCCTCGCCATTTTTTTTCCAACTCAGGAAGTGAGTCGGAAATGATTCAGCTTTTCCCCTGCTTCTGGTCTCTGACTTTGGCTCAAACCAGATAACCCAGTTCTAAACCAGAAAAGGATGAATTAAATTTCCTCCTGTTTGCTTTTCCTGTTTCTGGCTCAAGCCAGAGAAGTGAGTTATAAACCAGAGAAGGGTGCATTTCCTCCCGTTTGCTTTTCCTGCTTCTGGCTCAAGCCAGAGAAGTGAGATATAAACCAGAGAAGGGTGAATTTCCTCCTTGCTTTTCCTGCTTCTGGCTCAAGCCAGAGAAGTGAGTTATAAACCAGAGAAGGGTGAATTTCCTCCCGTTTGCTTTTCCTGCTTCTGGCTCAAGCCAGAGAAGTGAGATATAAACCAGAGAAGGGTGAATTTCCTCCCATTTGCTTTTCCTGCTTCTGGCTCAAGCCAGAGAAGTGAGTTATAAACCAGAGAAGGGTGATTTCCTCCTGTTTGCTTTTCCTGCTTCTGGCTCAAGCCAGAGAAGTGAGTTATAAACCAGAGAAGGGTGAATTTCCTCCCGTTTGCTTTTCCTGATTCTGGCTCAAGCCAGAGAAGCCAGTTAACCAGAGAAGGGTGAATTTCCTCCCGTTTGCTTTTCCTGCTTCTGGCTCAAGCCAGAGAAGTGAGTTATAAACCAGAGAAGGGTGAATTTCCTCCCGTTTGCTTTTCCTTCTTGTGGCTCAAGCCGAGAAGTGAGTTATAAACCAGAGAAGGGTGAATTTCCTCCCGTTTGTTTTTCCTGCTTCTGGCTCAAGCCAGAGAAGTGAGTTATAAACCAGAGAAGGGTGAATTTCCTCCCGTTTGCTTTTCCTGCTTCTGGCTCAAGCTAGAGAAGTGAGTTATAAACCAGAGAAGGGTGAATTTCCTCCGTTTGCTTTTCCTGCTTCTGGCTCAAGCCAGAGAAGTGAGTTATAAACCAGAGAAGGGTGAATTTCCTCCCATTTGCTTTTCCTGCTTCTGGCTCAAGCCAGAGAAGTGAGATATAAACCAGAGAAGGGTGAATTTCCTCCCATTTGCTTTTCCTGCTTCTGGCTCAAGCCAGAGAAGTGAGATATAAACCAGAGAAGGGTGAATTTCCTCCCATTTGCTTTTCCTGCTTCTGGCTCAAGCCAGAGAAGTGAGATATAAACCAGAGAAGGGTGCATTTCCTCCCGTTTGCTTTTCCTGCTTCTGGCTCAAGCCAGAGAAGTGAGATATAAACCAGAGAAGGGTGCATTTCCTCCCGTTTGCTTTTCCTGCTTCTGGCTCAAGCCAGAGAAGTGAGATATAAACCAGAGAAGGGTGCATTTCCTCCCGTTTGCTTTTCCTGCTTCTGGCTCAAGCCAGAGAAGTGAGATATAAACCAGAGAAGGGTGAATTTCCTCCCGTTTGCTTTTCCTGCTTCTGGCTCAAGCCAGAGAAGTGAGTTATAAACCAGAGAAGGGTGAATTTCCTCCCATTGGTTTTCCTTGCTTCTGGCTCAATCCAGAGAAGCCAGTTATAAACCAGAGAAGGGTGAAATTCCTCCCGTTTGCTTATCCTGCTTCTGGCTCAAGCCTTCAAAGTAAAACCACCCAATGAAACAGGAAACAACACTTTCAAACAGTTAACAAAAGGATTCAGAAGTCTCAGAAGTTTCGAATAGTTTTGAACATTTTTTTCTGTGAAAATCGGAATTGATTTTAGAATCGAACCACCAGCACCCCCTACATCCTAAACGAGATTTGTACCATTTTTTTTAATCAAACAAGCCTAGTGTTAAGATACAGGGGTATGGAAAAGACTGCCATGTGAGATGACCAAGTCTTGGCCCTCACAAAAATGATGTGATTTGGAGATAGATTTCCTTGGGTCTTCCTTCCAGTAAATGAGCAGATGGGCTGTAACCCAGTTATTAGGTTTCCCTTAGCACTCAAGTGATTCAATTAGGGAAAGGTTGAGGAAGAAGTTGAGGACCACATATGATCCCCACACTATGCTTTCTCCTCTACCCAATCTCGATATAGCTGAATTTGTATCTGGGCTAACCCAGATTTCTGTGCCTAGTCCCATTATCCCTTGGTTGGTCAGCCATGACCTGATGTGCAAAGTGTTAAACCTCATTCACAGGGTCTTTTGTTAAGATCTGCTTCATTCTTGCAAGGTGTCCCTCATTTCCAGATCCGTCATAATCTTTCAAGAAGGTCTGTGGTTATTCTATCAGCATGGGCTTTGCAAAAGCTTAGAACATTTATACACAGTTGGCAAAGCGACTCTCGCTTCAATCCATTTTGTGAGAAGAATGTCCAATCCCCTTCGTCCCAAACTTCTTTCAAAAGAAATGAGATCTTAAGTTCTGCAGATTTTTGTGCAGAGTTTCACTCATTTTAATTAACTTGCAGTGGAGCTGAGGTCCTGGCAGGCTTTGATCTTGCGAGTTCAACTTTCGTGTAGTCTATCACAAATGCCAATCACCTTGCTTCTCCTTGTCAAGAAAGGAAGAAACTTTAAATGGAACTGAAAAGCAAATTTAAGATTGGATTTAACACACTGTGCCCAAAACTTTAGGTACATGAGGCACACTTTTTTCCCCTTTGGATTAAAATTGGAGGCAACACTCAGCTTCCAGGAATATTCTGCTACTCTTCTAGCTGCAAAAGCAGTAAAGGTTACAGGTTACCTACCATGTATGGCTGAGTAAATTCACACATTCTCTGAAGTGAAAGCTGGAAAATCTGTCTAAAAGCAAAGGTGATCCAAAATCAGACTAAGAAGTGAAGCCTAGGTGATACATAGTGGATGAAGTCAAGGTTGAAGGTCATATTCAGGAATAAAAGTAATTGGGAGCTAGATATTTGTTGGGCAGCCAGGTTCCAATATGGTAAGACCTGTGCTGCTAAATGTAATGTTCGTTTGTGATATTCACAGAACTCAAAAACCACTGGGGGAATTGACACCAAATGTGGACACAAGACACCTAACAGTCCAATTTATGTCCTCCACTCAACAAAATTGATTTTGTCATTTGGGAATTGTCGTTGCTGGGATTTATAGTTTACCTACAATCAAAGAGCATTCTGAACTCCACCAATGATGGAATTGGGCCCAACTTAGCAAACAGGGCTCCCATGACCAACGGAAAAACGGGAAAGGTTTGGTGGACATTGACCTTAAGTTTGGGAATTATAGTTCACCCACATCCAGAGAGCACTGTGGACTCAAACAATGATGGATCCGGACCAAACTTGGCACGAATATTCCATATACCCAAATATGAACACAGATGGAGTTTAAGGGAAATAGATCTTGACATTTGAGAGTTGTAGTTGCTGGGATTTATAGTTCACCTACAATCAAAGAGCATTCTGAACTCCACCAATGATGGAATTCAACCAAACATGGCATACAGGACTTCCATGACCAACAGAACATGCTGGAAGGGTTTGGTGGGCATTGACCTTGAGTTTGGGAGTTGTAGTTCACCTACATCCAGAGAGCACTGTGGACTCAAACAATGATGGATCTGGACCAAACTTGACACAAAAATTCCATATGCCCAAATATGAACACAGATGGAGGAAATAGACCTTTACATTTCGGATTTGTAGTTACTGGGATTTATAGTTCACTACAATTAAAGAGCATTCTGAAACCCATAAACTACAGAAATGGGGCAAACTTCCCACACAGATTTAAACTGTTGTATCATGCTTAATCCTGCCTTTTTACCCTGCTTATATATAGTTGGATGGATTGGTTACTTATAGCTGTCAATCAGTGCTGTTTGGCTCCACCTCTTCCTGCAGGAGGGGAGTGCTTCCTTTCTTTTCATTCTGCCATCAGAATTTCTACCAGATGGACGTGAGTAAGAGACTTGACTCTAAAAGACCCTGATTTAAATTACCTCTCAGCACCAGTTCTGAGGTTTTTTACCCTTGACAGTTGTGCTTCATGTTCAGACCAACCTGAACGATGTTGGAAGTCTCAAGCCCCTCCAAACCAGTTCTTTTGGCACGAGAGAAACATCCTGAGTCTTCAAACATAGGCCATCTGAACTGGGGTTGTGGTTTGCTCCGGCATTCACAGCCATTGAGGAAAGAGGAAACTTGGAAAGGCTTCTCAGCCTCAAACACCTTGGACCCAGGACTAACTGAGACTGTAACGTATATTTTCCTTCACCCCTCTGAAGTTTCCAGCTCATTGCTTTAAAGAAATAAGTCTTTGTGATCAATAAAACTTATTTTGAGTTATTTACAGCATTTTGGGTTTTTGAGAGTTCCAGTTTCCTATAGGAGGGCAAGAAGCAATCCCCTGGGGGAAAGATGCCACGTCCATGCCTCCTTCATTAAGAATTACAGCCCCCAAGTGCGACGGCACAGTTTGGTGAGCACTGCATGACGGATCTGGACTAAACTTGGCACAAATATTCCATATGCCCAAATGTGAACACTGGTGGAGTTTGGGGAAATTGACCTTGACATTTGGGAGATGTAGTTACTGGGATTTATAGTTCACCTATAATCAAAGAGCATTCTGAACTCCACCAACAATGGAATTGAACCAAACTTGGCGCACAGAACTCCCATGACCAACAGAAAATACTGTGTTTCTGGTGATCTTTGGCGACCCTTCTGACACCCCCTCATGATCCCCGCTCAGGGGTCCTAACTCTCAGGTTGAGAAATGCTGCCAAAAGACCATCCAATCCAACTCCCTTCACCAGGGCAAGGAAACATAATCAAAGCCCTCCTGACAAAGAGTCATCCAGCTATAGATATAGATAGATATATATGATTCATACACAGAGAGAGATAGTATCATAGATTTGAAAAAAGACCCCTAAAGAAGGACAGTTATATGTTGCATATTCCAGAGTAGGAAACCAGACACTCTCCACATCAACACTGACAACGAAACAGCAAGAAATACTGTTTACTAGGCTTGGGTAACCACGAAAAAATTTGGTTCTAAACTCGTTTTGTTTTTAGGGGGCCCTTGCGTTTCGTTTTTTTTTAATAATTCCGAAATTTTCCTTTAAAAAAATTCAAAATTTACGAAATTTCATGAAATTACGAATCGATTCGTCAATGGCGGACGAGATTGCGCAATATGCTAAAAAAACCCTCCAAATGGGACAGGAGGAACTTCTGAAGCTTCCCTCTCCCTCTGTTGTTGACTGTTGGTGTGATAAAACAAACAACAACTATAAAACTTGCACCAGACATGCGAAAATAATTACGAAATAATTTTGAAATAATTTTGAAATAATTTTGAAATAATTTCGAAATAATTTCGAAATAAATTGAAAAAAAATTTCGAATCTTAATTACTCCTCACACTATTCCTGCATGGCTCAATATTGGATCGTAAGCTAATTTAAATACGAATTAATAACGAATTACAAAATTAACAAACGAAACCGCCCAAGCCTACTGTTTACCCACAAGCATAAAGGAATTACATAAATTAGAAACCAACACTTTCTCATTACTTTATTTTCCAGATCACCAGACTGGGCCACAGCAATGCGTGGCACAGGACGGCTATATATATATATATATATATGCACATTATGGGGAAGGTGAAATTCCTGCACTTGATTTTGATAACTCTTGGACCCCCAAATTTCCAACAACCCTTTAAAAAACGATGATCTGGGGACAGTTTTTACCTGCAACCATGGTGAATGTCCCAACACCCATAGAAAGACCCATATTGAATAAGACCTCTCAATGGTTAGGAGGCAGTCGGCGCATACAACAAGGAACTATTATAAGCCCAGTGTCCCCAGATATTGATCCTTCTAAAGTTGCAAATATAGGTGCTGTATCAAATTTAACATGGATATTTGAAAGTGGATAACTGGCCTAGTGAAGTGGTCACTTCAGCAAGTCTGAAGGTGATTTCAATAGAAACTCTATACACAAAGGCTTTCTTATCTAGGATGGTAGTTTGCTAATACCTTTCCTTGCGTATCATATTTCATTGGCTGGATAGAGTTGCAAGTACCCCTCTTGGGCTGCTGCAACAGCAAATATAATTTCCTCCTCTTCCAGCAAACACAAATAAAATAATATTAATGTCCTTGGAGAATCATGCACAAATCTTGAGACAACATTACTATTGTACCTTTATTACGGCCCGTGTTGTAGTGTCATTACATTGTACAGGAATAATTTTCAAACTGATACGATTATTTTGAATTGCCAGCATGTTCGTTTTCTCTTTCAAACATACCATATATATTCTTATATACATCAACTAGTTAAGGGCAGATTTGGGGCCAAAATTATGGATTTTGATGTAAGCTGTGAGTCATTCCACAGACTATTTATTTATTTATTTCGGTTGCTTCTACCCCGCCCTTCTCACCCCGAAAGGGACGCAGGGCGACTTACAAAAACAAGGCACAATCCGATGCCCATATCACAAACAATAGTAAAACAAAATAACATCAATTAACAATTAAACAACATTTCTAACATTAGGGCTGGGCAACCACGGAAAAATTTGTTTCTAAACTCTATTAGTTTTTTGGGGTTTTTTGCATTTCGATATTTAAAAGAATTCCAAATTTTTTCTTTAAAAAAGTTTGATATTTACGAAATTTCGTAAAATTACGAAACAATATGAAATGAATACGAAACAAATACGAATCGATTCGTTAATGGCGGACGCGACCACGCAATACGCTAAAAAACCTCCAAATGGAACAGGGGGAACTTCTGAAGCTTCCCTCTCCCTCTGTTGTTGACTGTTGGTTTGATATTTATAATTTTTTTTTCACTGATTAAACAAACAACAGCTATAAAACTTGCCCCAGACATGCGGAAATAATAACGAAACGATTTCGAAATGATTTCGAAACAAATACGAAACGAATACGAAGCAATTACGAAACGAATTGAAAAATTTATTTCATTTTTTAGATGCTCCTGAATGGTTCAAAATCGCTTCGTTATAAAAAAAAATAACGAATTTTTAACGAATTACGAAATTACGAAACGAAACCGCCCAGCCCTAATTACTACCATAAAACCAATAAAACCAATAAAATCAATACAAACCAGTTTCTCCTCATTGACGGTCAACGTTCGCTATCTCATAGTTCAATTTCCAATTCCACCATTGTCAGTCCTGTTAGTCCCATTCGTCTGGTTACCCTTATCTAGGAGTCAATTGCCCAAAGGCCTGGTCCCACAACCATGTCTTTACCTTCCTCCTGAAGGAGAGGAGGGATGTTGATGCCCTAATTTCCCCCCGGGAGTGAGTTCCACAGGTGAGGGGCCACCACTGAGAAGGCCCTGCTCCTCGTCCCCACCAACCTCAGTTGTGATAGCAGTGGAGTTGAGAGCAGGGTCCCCTCAGATGATCTCAAATTCCGAGGTGGGACACAGAGGGAGATGTGTTCGGACAGATACACTGGACAGTGGTAGAAACCAGCACCACCACAGGGAACCAGTTTCCCCTGGCCATTTCTATTGTGATTTTCTCACCTAGGCATCTAAACCAGTCAAAAACAGCACCATTGTATTAGTCCTTTTAAAAGGTTCTCCAGGAACAGACAAAACAGATATGTTTCTTGGTTGTTGTAGTTTTTTTCGGACTATATAGCCATGTTCTAGAGGCATTCTCTCCTGACATTTTGCCTGCATCTATGGCAAGCATCCTCAGAGGTAGTGAGGTCTGTTGGAATTAGGAAAATGGGTTTATATATCTGTTGAATGACCAGGGTGGGGCAAATAACCCTTGACTGTTGGAGCTAGGTGTGAATGTTTCAACTGACCACCTTGATTAGCATTTCATGGCCTGGCAGTGCCTGGGGCAATCTTTCGTTGAGAGGTGATTAGATGTCCTTGTTTGCTTCCTCTCTGTTGTTTTGTTGTTGTAATTTTAGAGTTTTTTAGTACTGCTAGCCAGATTTTGTTCATTTTCATGGTTTTATCCTTTCTGTTGAAATCTGTTGAAGATCCAACTAATTATTGTGTACTATACGAATTAATTGAGTATTCTCATGATTAATTGATACTTTTGCTGAAGTTTATAGCAACAGGACATTTGTGTATTTACATTGTACTTATAGATATCTGTGTAGTTAGAGGGCTTTCCAGAAGGGCACTGGGACACAAAAGAAAACACCTTTAAAAGCCTTTGTTGTTGTTCATTCGTTCAGTCGTCTCCGACTCTTCGTGACCTCATGGACCAGCCCACGCCAGAGCTCCCTGTCGGCTGTTACCACCCCCAGCTCCCTCAGGTCAGTCCAGTCACTTCAAGGATGCCATCCATCCATCTTGCCCTTGGTCGGCCCCTCTTCCTTTTGCCTTCCACTTTCCCCAGCATAATTGTCTTCTCTATGCTTTCCTGTCTCCATGATGTGGCCAAAGTACTTCATCTTTGCCTCTAGTATCCTTCCCTCCAATGAGCAGTCGGGCTTTATTTCCTGAGGACTGGTTGGATCTTCTCGCAGTCCAAGGCACTCTCAGAACTTTCCTCCAACACTACAGCTCAAAAGCATCGATCTTCCTTCGCTCAGCCTTCCCTAGGGTCCAGCTCTCACATCCGTAGGTGACTACAGGGAATACCATGGCTTTGACTAGGCGGATCTTTGTCAGTCTGATGTCTCTACTCTTTACTATTTTATCGAGACTGGACATTGCTCTCCTCCCAAGAAGTAAGCGTCTTCTGATTTCCTGGCGACAGTCTGCATCTGCAGTAATCTTTGCACCTAGAAATACAAAGTCTGTCACGGCCTCCACGGTTTCTCCCTCTATTTTCCAGTTGTCAATCATTCTTGTTGCCATAATCTTGGTTTTTTTGATGTTTAGCTGCAACCCGGCTTTTGCGCTTTCTTCTTTCACCTTGATTAGAAGGCTCCTCAGCTCCTCCTCGGTTTCGGCCATCAGAGTGGTGTCATCTGCATATCTGAGGTTGTTAATGTTTCTTCCAGCAATTTTCACCCCAGCTTTGCATTCATCAGCCCCGCACATCGCATGATGTGTTCTGCATACAAGTTAAAAAGGTTGGGTGAGAGGATGCAGCCTTGCCGTACGCCTTCCCAATCTTGAACCAGTCTGTTGTTCCATGGTCAGTTCTGACTATTGCTACTTGGTCCTTGTACAGATTCCTCAGGAGAGAGACAAGGTGGCTTGGGATGCCCATCCCACCAAGAACTTGCCACAATTTATTATGATCCACACATTCAAAGGCTTTAGAATAGTCAATGAAGCAGAAATAGATGTTTTTCTGAAACTCCCTGCCTTTCTCCATTATCCAGCGGATATTGGCAATCTGGTCTCTCGTTCCTCTGCCTTTTCTAAACCCAGCTTGAACATCTGGCAACTCTCTCTCCATGTATTGCTGGAGTCTTCCTTGCAGGATCTTGAGCATTACCTTACTGGCATGTGAAATAAGGGCCACTGTACGGAAGTTTGAGCAGTCTTTCGCATTTCCCTTTTTTGGTATGGGGATATAAGTTGATTTTTTAAAAGCCTTTAGAAAAGGAAAATCATTACTCGGCTGCCATTTTTGCTTTTTATGGAGTTCTCCTGGCTCGTACCAATGACGTGCCAAGAGTAGGGGGCCAGGAGTGATTTTACTCCTCCTCACTTCTCTTGACACGTCATTAGTACGAGCCAGGAAAACACCAAAGAAGGGGAATATGGCAGCCAAGTGATTTATTTTCCTTTTCTAAAGGCCTTAAAAAGGGGGGGTTTGAAAGAGGTGAGAGCTGTCTTGGGTTTCCTGGGCTACAGGAGCCCAAGAAACCTGAGACAGTTGTGTAGATGGGCTCCGAAAGTCACACTGCGTGATCCCTGGTTCCATATACATGGCCCCGGAAGCTGGAAAGACACAGGTCTTCTGAAAGACTTGGACTTTCCAGCAGACAGATTACCTCGGCACAAAGCAGGGTTTTTCTGCTTTGTGCCAAAAACATTCATTTCTCCCTAAAGCAGTGTTGCTCAACCTGAGGACCCCTGGGGTGGTCGTGAGGGGGTGTCAGAGGGGTCACCAAAGACCATCAGAAAACACAGTATTTTCTGTTGGTCAAGGGGGTTCTTTGTGGGAAGTTTGGCCCAACTCTACCATTGGTGGGGTTCAGAATGCTAGTTGATTGTTGGTGAACTATAAATCTCAGCAACTACAACTCCCAAATGCCAAGGTCTATTTCCCCCAAACTCCACTCATGTTCATTGTGGGCATATTGAGTATTCATGCCAAGTTTGGTCCAGATCTATCATTGTTTGAGTGACCCGCAGTACTCTCTGGATGTAGGTGAACTACAACTCCAAAACTCAAAGTCAGTGCCCACCAAATCCTTCCACTATTTTCTGTTGGTCATGGGAGTTCTGTGTGCCAAGTTTGTTTCAATTCCATCGTTGGTGGAGCTCAGAATCCTCTTTGATTGTAGGTGAACTATAAATCCCAGCAATTACAACTCCCAAAGGACGAAATTAATCCCCCACCACAACCTCATCAGTATTCAAATTTTGGCGTATTGGGTATTTGTGCCAAATTTGGTCCAGTGAATGAAAATACACCTTTACATATCAGATATTTACATTACAATTCGTAACAGTAATAAAATTACAGTTATGAAGTAACAGCAAAAATAATTTTATGGTTGGGGGTCACCACACCATGAGGAAATGTATCAAGGCAGTGGTCCTCAACCTTCCTAATGCATCGACCCCTTAGTATAGGTCCTCATGTTGTGGTGACCCCCAACCATAATGTTATTTTCGTTGCTACCTCATAACTGTAATGTTGCTACTGTTATGAATTGTAATGTAAATATCTGATATGCAGGATGTATTTTCAGTCACTGGACCAAATTTGGCACAAATAACCGATACGCCCAAAATTTGAATACTGATGGGGTTGGGGGTGATTGAATTTGTCATCTGGTAATGCTGGAGTTGCTGGGATTTATAGTTCACCTTAAATCAAAGCGCCTTCTGAATGCCATCAATGATGGAATTGAATCAAACATGGCACACAGAATTCCCATGACCAAGAGAAAATATTGGGAAGGTCTGGTGGACATTGACCTTGAGTTTTTGGAGTTGTAGTTCACCTATATCCAGACTGTGGACTCAAGCAATGATGGATCTGGATCAAACTTGGTACAAATACTTAATATGCCCAAATGTGAATACTGATAGAGTTTGGGGAAAATAGACCTTGCCATTTTGGAGTTGTAGTTGTTGGGATTTATAGTTCACCCACAATGAAATAGCATTCTGAATCCCATCAATGATAGAATTGGATCAAACCTTCCACACAGAACCCCCATGACCAACAGAAAATACTATTTTTTCTGATGATCTTTGGTAACCTCTCTGACACCCCCTCGTGACCCCACAGGAGTCCCGACCCCCAGGTTGTGAAACACTGTATTAAGGGGTCACAGCATTACGAAGGTTGAGAACCACTGCCCTAAAGCATTGTCTGGATGCCCCAGGGGAAAACGCGGGAGGGTGCGCACTATACGTGCGGTCTGGATGTGCCCTTAGTGATCTGTGGATACGTTGTCCCAGTTATTTGGGTTCTATATTTAAACTTATATTTCTAGACTCATATATGAGTTTATACAATAAATGCTGATACTTTAATGTAATAATAAGATAATATTATTTAATAATCTTTTTCCTCACCCTTTCTCCTCACCCCTCTCAATTTAATAACATTAGAAATGAAGACATGTGACTTTTTAGCCAGGTGAACCGTTCCAATAATGAAACAAATTGAAGGATTTAAAATGTATTAACAATTGCCAGATCTGATTTATTTTCATAGAGCCAGAAGCTCAATTAACTAACTCAAGGATGATCCTCAGTATAAATGATAACCTTAAAACAAAATTGCTGCACAAGCGAGGAATGCAAAGAAGGCAAATGACGGATTGCAAGAGGTGTGATTTTTTAAAAAACGAGAGAGAGAAAAAGTTACATTTAGCAGATGAAGGATACCACTCCCTCAACGCTGCCAAATGTGGTGCTTTCTATTCAACTTTTGAATCCAAAAATGTTTAAAACATGGATGTTTATGCAGGGTCAGGACAAGAACTGTGAACACCATGATGGAAAGGAGAATGAGAGATGTGGTAGATTAGCTGCATGAAAAGACCAGTAGTCAAAATCAAGTTTTAAGCCACAACTACATTGCCATATGATGCGATTTGAAACTGTCTTGAACTGCATATATATTAGGCTTGGTTGATCTGGTTCGGAAGTTTCTAAAATCGGAATGAATTCGTATTTAAATGACTTTTAAAACAATTTTGAGCCATGTTGGAATAGTTGAGGTGTAATAATGAATTGAAACAATTTACCCATTTTTCGGAATTGTTTTCGTATGTGTGGTCAAGGTTTACAATCTCGCAGTTTCCCTAGCCCCCCTGGCAACAAGCGGCAATGCGGAAGGGTGAGGTGGCCATGGCCATGCCCAGCTCTTCCTGAAGGCCATGCCCCCAGTGGCCATCAAGAAGAGCTGGGCATAGCCATGCCCACCTCATTCCCCTGCCTGCCATCCATCGCCCTTTGCAGTCACACAGAGAAGGGAAACTGCAAGATTTTAAAAGTAATCTTGCAGTTTCCCTTCTCTGTGTGACTGCAAAGGGCGATGGATGGCAGAGGGGGGAGGTGGGCGTGGCTATGCTCAGGTGACTGCAAAGGGCCGATGGATGGCAGAGGGAGGAGGTGGGCGTGGCTATGCCCAGGTGACTGCAAAGGGCCGATGGATGGCAGAGGGAGGAGGTGGGGGTGGCTATGCCCAGGTTACTGCAAAGGACCAATGGATGGCAGAGGGAGGAGGTGGGCATGGCTATGCCCAGGTGACTGCAAAGGGCTGATGGATGGCAGAGGGAGGAGGTGGGCGTGGCTATGCACAGGTGACTGCAAAGGACCAATGGATGGCAGAGGGAGGAGGTGGCCGTGGCTATGCCCAGGTGACTGCAAAGGGCCAATGGATGGCAGAGGGAGGAGGTGGGCATGGCCACGCCCAGCTCTTCTTGATGGCCACTGGGGGAAACCGCAGCATTGCTTGTCGCCAGGGACGCCAGGGAAACTGCAAGATTTTAAACTAATGGGGGAGGGCACCTTCCATTAACGAAGTAAACGAAGCTATTCAGATTTTTGCTATTTCCGATCTTTTTCTCAAGAAAATTTGAGAAATAATTTTAAAATCGAAATGCCAGCGCCCCCTATATACGAAGCGAGTTTAGAACCATTTTTTTTCTTAATCAACCAAGCCTAATATATATGAGTCTAAATTACAAATGGTCTTCTGTATACTGGAACCATCTGTGTCTGTTGAACATGGTTTGTGCAGTTGAAGAAGACACACAAATTAGATGTGGGAAGGGGACCCCACTATTTGGAGGTGAAACATCCTTTCTCTTCAAACCAGTTTTTCACTAAAGATGGATACAGTTTGCTTTCATAAAAATATTATACTTGAGCCCAGATCCATTTTTAGCCATTCCTTCAGCCAATCTGGCTTTTCCGTTTTGTTCAGAAGCCCGAAAGGGCAAGGACACATCTGTTATGGATTCCCATTTGAAAAGGAACCATGTGGTAGCCAATCACGGCTCCTTCTCCCCTATTCAGCATCACAGTTGAATCTTTTGGATTTTCCTTTATTTTCCTCTTTTTCTTTTTTCTTTTTCAAATATATTTTTATTCTCTTTCCAAAATACCATATCTTCTTGTGGAGGTAATTTCCTGTCTACTTCTTTTAAGCCATTCTCGATAAATTTTCCCCAAACTTTATCAAAGTTGTTTTCCTTCCACGCCCCTTTCCTGACTCTTAACCTACCTGTCAATTTATCGTTTATTGCTATTTTCCATAGTTATTTAATTATACCATTCTTCAATTGATATATTTATTTTACCTTTCCAATTCTTCACTATAATAATCTTGCCGCAGTTAACATGTTATCTATTGCATCTTTCTCTGTTTTTTTCTTCAATTTCTTAACATTATATAGTGACAACAATGCAATGCTTGCGCTTTTCCCTATCTTCATATCCATTATAACTTCTATCTCTCCAAATACGATCCCACGAAATTCATTTACGTATTTACATTGCCACCACATATGTATATATGTACCCACCTCCTGGCAACCTCTCCAACAATTTTTGGTGGCATTCCTATTAATATTTACAATCTTCACTGGTGTTAAGTACCATTTCCAGACCAACTTATAATAATTTTCTTTAACACATATCGATAAATTCTTTAAATATCTTTGATCCCATAATTGTACCCAATCCGCTTCTTTTATTCTAGTCCCTAGGTCTTCCTCCCATATCTCTCTTAGTGTTGCATCCTTAATATCTTAATATTTTCCCCCCTTAATATCAATTATTATCTTATACAATTTGCTGGTTATTCCTTTATTTTCCTGATTCTTTTTATTTAGTGGGACTGATTGGTAGTTGGTAGGCCTGGGTAACAACGCAAAAATTTGTTTCTAAAATCGATTTGTAATTGGGGGGTTTTTTTGTTTCGATATTTAAAATAATTACAAAATTTTCCAAAAAAAAAGTTCGGTATTTACGAAATTTCGTAAATATTTACAAAACATTTTGTAAAGATGGCGCCCTTTTTTTCCAATATTTTTTCAATATTTTTTTAATTTAATTATTAATTTAGTAGAATAGAGAGGAGAAATTATTATTAAGGAGGGAAGGCAGGCACTCACTCTGGCGGGCCCTCAAGCGCTGCCGCCGAGTCGGGCCCGGCTCCTCCGAAGCTAAGGTTTCAGTGCGGAATTGGGAGAAGGGGGTCCCCAAAGGCCATCTAGTCCAGCCCTCTGCTAAGGTTTGAATGCGGAATTGGAGGAAGGGGCTCCCCAAAGGCCATCTAGTCCAGCCCCCTCCTAAGGTTTCAATGCGGAATTGGGAGAAGGGGCTCCCCAAAGGCCATACATTCCAGCCCTCTGCTAAAGTTTCAATGTGGAATTGGGAGAAGGGGCTCCCCAAAGGCCATCTAGTCCCGCCCTCTGCTATGGTCTCAATGCGAAATTGGGAGAAGGGCTCCCCAAAGGCCATCTAGCCCAGCCCTCCGCTAAGGTTTCAGTGCGGAATTGGGAGAACGAAGCACACCCACCGCAAAGGTGAGGAAGGAGGGACGGGCCGCCTTCCCGCTGAGGGTCGCTCGCCCTCTCGCTCGCTTGCTCAGCCGGCGCCTTCCCCGCCCTCTCCTCCTCCTCCTCCTCCTCCTCCTCTTTCAGGCTCTGACTGGCTAAGGAGAGGAGAGAGAGGAGAGCTTCCAGCAAGCATCTAGCCAAGCCATCTTACGTATTTCCAAAATGGACGGAAATACAAAAATATTTGGCGCATGCCATTTCGATATTTAAAAACACTTCCGGGTTTAAAAATAAGTTTGGTAATCGTTTTGTAATTGCTAAAATTAACGAATATTTAACGAATTACAAAATTAACGAATGAAACCGCCCAGGCCTAGTAGTTGGGTATCAGAGGGATGGTGGATGGGGTGCACACACATTTGGGGTCTTGGAGAGTCACCCTTTTAGCTTCTTTTTCTTCTTACCTTCCTCTCCTTCAGAAAATACTTCTAAGAGTAATAGTTATTAATAATAATAGAAATCCATGCAAACAAAAAGCAAAACCTACCTCTCCTCTAGAGTAGAATGTAGAAAATGCTTTAAGGAAGCATTAAATGGAAGCAGAAATGAGATTGCAGGCAGTAGAGAAAGCAGAGGGGAATTTTAAGGTAGTCCATGAAGGATACAGGATAACTCCTCTGAGCTTCAAGTCAACACTCTTCCATCCCTGGGCCTCCTTAAAAATGCCTTGGAAAGCCACATGGCATGCTGATGCTGCTAGGAGAGAAAGCGCACACATCTGCCTCTCCCGTAGAGTAGAAACAGCTTTAAGAAGCATTAAACCCAGTCTCCTCTACAAACAGAAGGGAAAGGATGCAGAAAGAGTGGTGTCTGATGTTTTTTTATTTAAAAAATCCAGATCTTAATGCAGGATATGGAAGGGGAGCCTGTGGGAAGTCCTCCCCCACCCCTGCATAATGGGCTGGAGCTACCCTCTTTCAGGAATAAATTAAAAACTTTGGAAGAAGTTGCTTGCTGTTTTTTATTAGTAAACAAATTTATTTATTTATTTACTTACAGTATTTATATTCCACCCTTCTCACCCCACAGGGGACTCAGGGCGGATTACAATGAACATATATAGCAAACATTCAATGCCAATTTTGACATACAACATATACAGACATACACAGAGGGTATTTAACTTTTTCTGGCCGCCAGGGGAGCTGTCGCTTTCATCGTCCATCTGCAACACTGATGAAATACTTCCGCATTCCCCGCATGCTTTCGCTGGAATGCTTTGCTGGAGTCTTTTTTATGGCCTCATAAATTAGTTAATTTAGGCTCCCCACACAAGGTGGTACCTAATTTTCCTACTTCACAGATGCAACTGTCTTTTGGGTTGCAAAGGTCTACAACAGGCTACACAATTGGTTGGAAACCCACTCCAACCTAGGCTGGCTACAAACTCATGACCTTTTGGTCAGAGTGATCTTAATGCAGCTGACACTGCACCACAATCCTGGTTGTGCAATAGTGGGCTGTGTGTGGTGTGGAAGTGCATCTTTGACATTTTGCAGGAAGGAATGATGCCCCTTGCTGCTTCTCCTGGACAAGTTAGAGGAGAGGATCAGTGTGTGTGTGTGTGTGTGGGGGGGGGGGGCATTTAGGGATTTTTTAAAGGAGAGTTTATTTCTAGAAAGAAAAAAATCGTAAAAATCAGGGGATGGTCCAAACATTTTGAAACTTTGTGGGCTAACAGTGGTAGATGTGCTCTCCAAATATGGTGAATTTCATCCCACTAGCCCTAAAAATGAGGGAAAGGGGAGCCTGAGAAACCCACCCATTGCTCACAATGGACCAAATTAACCCAGTGTTTTCAAGGCAGTATGAAAATGCCCTTTTGGGAACACACCTATTTTCAAGAGGTGCACAAAAATAGATATAGAGGGCTTCAAGTATACGGGAAACGGAAATGGATAGCAATTCAGCCAAAATGCACAAGCCTAGAAAATATGTCAAAACTTGCATTTACTTTGAAATATAATAGGTAAAGGTAAAGGTTTTCCCCTGACATTAAATCCTGTTGTGTCCAGCTCTGAGGGTTGGTGCTCATCTCCATTTCTCAGCTGAAAAGCTGGCCTTGTTCATAGACACCTTCAGGGTCATGTGGCCAGCATGACTGCATGGAGTGCCTTTACTGGGATTGTGGCACAGCTGGCTGAGTGTCAGCTGCATTAAGATCACTCTGACCAAAAGGTCATGAGTTCGAAGCCAGCCCGGGTTGGAGTGGGTTTCCAAGCAATTGTGTGTAGCCTGTTGTCGACCTTTGCAGCCCGAAAGACAGTTGCATCTGTCAGGTAGGAAAATTAGGTACCACCTTAAAGTGTGGGGAGGCTAAATTAACTGATTTATGAGGCCATAAAGAAGACTCCAGCAAAGCATTCCAGCGGGGAAGCATGCGGGGAATGCGGAAGTGCTTCATCAGCGTCGCAGATGGATGATGAAAGCGACAGCTCCCCTGGCGGCCAGAAAAAGTTAATAGCCTCTGTGTATGTCTGTATATGTTTGTATGTCAAAATTGGCATTGAATGTTTGCCATATATGTGTACACCGTAATCCGCCCTGAGTCCCCTGCGGGATGAGAAGGGCAGAATATAAAAGCTGTAAATAAATAAATTAAAGCTGTAAATATCTTCTCACCAGAGTAGTACCTATTGATCTATTCACTTTTGCATGTTTTCGAATGGCAAGGTTGGCAGAAGCTGGGGCTGACAGCAGAAGCTCACACCTCTCTCCGGATTCAAACCTGAGACCTGTTAGTCAACAAGCTCAGCGGTTTAACCCACTGCGCCACCAAGGGCTCGTTTGCAACATAATTGACTATACCAAAGCTAATTTAATGCCTTTCAGGCTGTGCAGCATTCAACTTCTCCATATTCGATAGGGCTGCTAGGAATTGTAGTCCAATCTGCACAGAGTTGTAGAATGCTGCTGTATAACACTACTCATTGGCCAAGTAGTATAGCTAATGTGGGAAAGCCTCTTTCTATATCCCTTCAAATATTTAATTCTATTTAAACCATATACAACTGAAGCCCAAAATCATTAGCAACCTAGTTTGAATTACAAGCAGAGACAAATCTGTTGTGCAAAATTCGGTTTTCCAAATCCCGTTGTCTAATTTCATTCAAGTCAAATGCACTGACAATTTCATAGCGGAATTTGATAATGACAAAAGCCATATGAATCAGCCAGTATATTTTTGAAGAGATACCTACTACAGTTTTTATCAAGCCCCAGGATCTTAACTGAATTTGCAAAGCACTCCTTGTCTCACTAAAGTAAATGTTGATTACAATGGGGAATCTTTGAGAAACAAATAAGCTGAATTCTTTGTCTAGCCCTTGAATGAGGCAAAGCTGCAAAGGAAACAGGATGCATTTGCATAATGCAGTTGGGGAAAATATAGAAATACATTTCTACAGGGAACCGAAGTTATTGCAATCTGCTAAATCTTAGAGGACTAAATGAAAAAGACAAGAGTGCTTGACTTAACTAGGAGCAAAAAGAGAAAACAATGTTGGTATAGAATGACAAATGATTTTATTCAGATTCTCAGAAGAAAGAAATAGCAGAGACTGCAAATGAGTTGATTCTAGTTTACAAGTTTATATGTTGTAGTAGAGTCTGTTGGCAATGCTGCAACTGGTAGTAGAGGAGGGAAACGAGGCATCCAGGTGTTAGATGAGGAACAGAAAAGTAAGAGAATTCGGGAAATATGAGGGGTATTTTTTAAGTAAGGTCTGTTTGAACATAAGTACACAATGAAAGTTTATTTCAAAAAAGTAAATTTATTTTCAGAAAGTACATACTTCACTCTATTTTTTGACATCGTTGCCAAGTTTGTTCAAACACTTATCATAGCTCTGAACCAATTTTAAAACACCCTCTTCATAAAAACTTGCCGCCTGCTCTGATAACCAAGAGTTCACTGTAATCAAAGAAGGGCGACCGGAGCGGTCCTCATCATGGACATTGTCACGACCATCTTTGAATTGTTGTACCCACTTACGCACTTTGCTTTCACTCATAACAGTATCATCGTACACTTCACAAATCTGTCGATGAATTTCTGCAGCAGGCAGGTTCCTTGCTGACAAAAACCGTATCACTGAGCGAACCTCACATGCGGAAGGTGAGTTGATAGTCTTAAACATTTTAAAAGCACAGAACAGAACCGTACAGGTGAGCTACAGAGTGGAAACTGAGCACAGTTGTTCCCGAGGCATGCCGGTACATGACGCACACACTCATTGTGGTATGCGCGCAAACTACTAGTGTTTACAACAAAACGGACCTTACTTTAAAAATAGCCCTCATACTTATGTCACCCACTGATGAAGAATCCTTTGAAGGTTTCTCCGAGAGTGAAGTGAGTGAGGAGTAGGAAGGAGATACAGATGGGAATAGAGGCACTAAGAGGATTACTCGAGAGCAGGACTCAGACAAAGAGCTTCAGAGAAAGAAGATCCGGGACAGACTTACTGCTCCCACGGAGGAAGAGGATTTCATTGTTTTCTCTGGGAATGATGGGTCTGGGAGTGATGGGGATGAAAAGGAACCACTGGATTGGACCAAGGTTCAGGAGGTTCAGAATGTATGTACTCAACCAACGTCCAGTGACACTTTTGTGGGGTTTTCTGGTGGCGGGGATTGGCAATCTGGTGATACTGTGGAATCGTGGGGAGACTTAAGTCTTGACAAGAGATAGAAGAGTTGGAGGGATGGCCGTTGGCATTCAGCTGTAGAAGCCAAGCCAGCTGATAGTGAGGAGGATGGGGTGGAGGGCAGCTCATCATTGGATGATGAGCTGTAAGATAAATGAAGGCACTGGAATGATAGAACTTTGCAGTAGGCAAAGTATTGGTTTCGTGCCTTGGGTTTTGTCACTGCCGCTTTCCTGTTGGGATTGGGTCCTGGATCTGCAGATTGCTGTTTGCTTCATGTACTGACCGGCTTGGATTCTCGTAAGTGTGGATTTCCCCTCTCCTTGACTTCGGACTGTTTCTGATGATGACACTGCCTTCTGGACTTTGGAACTTTCAACTGGGGTTCCTTCGACTTTGGACTGCTACTGAACGATGGCTTCTTTTCACGGCTCTTTGTTTGCTTGTTTTCTTTGAACTGTGTGATTTTGGTGCATTTTGCATGAACTCTTGTTTAATCTGGATTTTTTTGCCAGTTTAATCTGGTTTATTTTCTAAGTTCATTTTTTAAGCTGGAAATTGCTGCAAACTTTGAGTTTTTACCAGAGGCACTGAAGCAAGTGTCTCTGAGTTCTGTTTACTTTGCTTTAATAAACTATTGTTTTGAATATACTCCTGTGTCTGGCTCTTTAAGGCATATGGGTTCCGACAGCAGTTGTTTGACCAGTAACATTTTCAGCAAGCTAATATGTATCTCCCTTTCCTTTTTCTTTATTCCAATCTTTATATTTACAATGATTCATTATCAAGGTTCATGCAATGATATAAGAAGTTAATGCTGAACTGATTGATATGACTGTAACCAGCAGCCAAACAGTTGAGATGCATCAACTGAAGCGACTAAATAGATCTCATGTTATTAAAATTATATCATGGCGATATGATAGAAAGTTCTGCCTCAGTATATGGTAGACTTCTGTGTGGAATTCATTTCTTCCATTTCTTCCATTTCTTTCAGTACTTCGGGCGCTTGACATGGTAAGGACCCTTCCAGTACGAAAACTCATCTGAAACAAAAGCATGCAGGATCAGATCTCAGCTTGGGTGTGATCCTGGATTCATCACTGAGCCTGGAACCCCAGGTTTCGGCGGTGACCAGGGGAGCATTTGCACAGTTAAAACTTGTGTGCCAGCTGCACCCATACCTTGGGAAGTCTGACTTGGCCCATACCTTGGGAAGTCTCCTTAAAGTGCATGCCTGGCTGCCTGCAGCTGAGCACCTCTCCTCTAGAGTAGATCTTAAATGACTAAAATGACAGGAAGGGGAGCCTGGGAAGCCCCCCCCCCCATGAGCAAATAGAAAATGGATCTTTAGCCAACCCAGAACGCAAACAAATAGCTCCCCGAATTTGAGAGGCTTCTAAAAAAGGGGGACCAGGGCCCCTGTTCTGTTGCGCGCTGGGCCTGTAACAGCTGTACTTTTCTATAGGACGTATACTTTAAGCCCAGCGGGAAGCCAGGGGGCCTCAAAGAGAGATTCTCAGGGATTTTTCTGAAGTGATGGTCTTTAGAGTCTTTAATGAAACAACAAAGTATTATGGAACAAACAACAAATCTTCAATGGTTCAAACAATACTTCCAGGCTTTCTTAGTCTAGTCCTCAATGGACTGGTACCTGACTTTGATTAACTGTACTTTCTCTGTGAGAAAAAAAAACCCTATTTAACCTCTCCCAGGCTGTTTACTATCTATGCCTCATCGATGTGGGTCCTACTACCGATTCCAAATGTGTCCGGGTATTGAGTAGACCTACCAGCTGAAGCTTGAAGATATTTCAGCTGGAGTTCAGGGGATGCTGTCCTCCCTCCGAGAATTCTTTGAAAACTTCAGGGCTGTTTTCCTTCTGATTGCTGTGAGGCTGAGAGGCTGTGAGCTCTCAGCCAGAGCCTTGGGACCTTTTCCCTGGAATTTCTGTTTCTGTTCTCCCCAAATGTTCTTGAGAAAAGTAGCTTTTCTACGGGACGAGCTGGTCTACGTTCTATAGTTTAGCTTCCTTAAGTGAGACTGCCCAAAAATTGGCTCCTTTTCCTCCCAGAGCCCTGAACAAGAGGCGGAACCAAAACTTAATTATGATGGACAGGTGGCCTGCCCTATGACTGCAAACAGATAACAGAAAGAAAATAAAGTTGGAGCTCCTGGTACAGCCGTACCAGCACAGGCCCCACTGAAAGCCAGGAGATGAAACGGGTCAAAGTTTAACCTGAACGCACAAGCCTAGTGTATGGTGGAACATTTTCACAAGAAAGTTAGTTGATCCCAGTTTCAGTAAACATTGGAATGCAATGGTGGCTACTGGCTATGGCTCATGTATTTGATTTGGCCTCAGATTTGATCACCTTTGAACCTAAATCCTCCAAAATTAAATCCCAGCTCCCTCCTGTTGTTGTTGTTCATTTGTTCAGTTGTCTCCGACTCTTCGTGACCTCATGGACCAGCCCACGCCAGAGCTCCCTGTCGGCCGTCACCACCCCCAGCTCCTTCAAGATCAGTGCAGTGACTTCAAGGATGCCATCCATCCATCTTGCCCTTGGTCGGCCCCTCTTCCTTTTGCCTTCCACTTTCCCCAGCATAATTGTCTTCTCTAGGCTTTGCTGTCTCCTCATGATTTGGCCAAAGTACTTCCCTCCTACACTGCCATATTATCGAGATTTTTAGAGTAGATAATCCACATTATCTGCTTTGATCTGGATTATATGAGTCTATACTACACTGCCATATAATCCAGTTCAAAGCAGATAATCTGGATTTTATATGGCCATGTAGAAGGGGTTCCAGATCTTTATATATTTTTCACTTTTTTGCTATTTATATTCCATGGTTCATAATTACATGAAAGAATCACATTTGGGGGCACTGAGAAAGGCCTTGAGGTATATTGTGTGTTTTAAATGTAATTCACATTGCCAATATGGATGCCACTTAGAATGAAATGCTATGCTGAAATGTTTATGTTGAGGCTGTGATTGAGTGACCTCAAGATAAGCTCTCTGCTGCTGAGAAAATTTAGGGAGTTAACCGTTTGACGCAGCAGAACTAAGCAGCTGCCAAGAACTGTTTTGTTTTTCTTGGGTTTTCTTGTTGGTTTCCTGTGTGTCGCTCGCTGTAGATGGACGTGTTTTAGATGTGCTTAGTAAATTGAGTTTTCCTTGTAACCTGCCGTCTCCAGAGTCCATGATTTTACAGAACTGTATCTGGTGTATCTAGCATTTGCTTCTGTCAAGTTGCGCCTTAGCTTGACAGGTTGTTGTATGCTTCCAAGCCATTTCTGACTTACAACAATAACCCTAAGATATTCCCTATGGTGAAGCTTTTTTTCTTGGAGTTTGCCATTGTCTTCTTCTGGGGTTAAGATAATGTAACTTGCCCAAGATAATTGCCCATTGTGGGATGTGTCCCCCATGCAGCAGAACCCCAAAACCTGGAGAAAGGAAACAAGTAGGGCTGGGCAACCACGGAAAAAATTGTTTCTAAACTCGATTCGTTTTTAGGGGGTTTTTGCGTTTCGTTTTTTAAAAGAATTCCAAATTTTTTCTTTAAAAAAGTTCGAAATATACGAAATTTCGGAAATTACGAAACAATTACGAAACAATTACGAAACAATTACGAATCGATTCGTTAATGGCGGACGCGATTGCGCAATACGCTAAAAAAACCTCCAAATGGGACAGGGGGAACTTCTGAAGCTTCCCTCTCCCTCTGTTGTTGACTGTTGGTGTGATAATTTATTTTTTATCACTGATAAAACAAATAACAACTATAAAACTTGCACCAGACATACAGAAATAATAACAAAACGATTTCAAAACGATTTTGAAACGATTTCGAAACAATTTCAAAACAATTACGAAACAATTACGAAATGAATTGAAAAATTCGTTTCGATTTTTAGTTGCTCTTGAATGGTTCAATATCGGATCGTAAGCTCATTTAAATACGAATCAATAACGAATTACGAAATTAACGAATGAAACCGCCCAGCCCTAGAAACAAGATATCTACGTCCAATGGGTTGCTGCTGCTCAATAGGTACAGTTGTCATTTTATCAGAAAGACCAAATAGCCATGAGATAATGTTTTGCCAAGCAAGGTGTTTGTTTTGTGTTTGTTGAATGAGTTGCCCCTGAGAATTTAAAGGTTTGAAGAAATGGCATAGCGGAAGAGAGGGAGAGAAACACATCTTGCATTTTTTTTCTTCTGAGAGCAGAAATTCAATATAGATTTGTGAGGCTGGAAAGAAGCTGACCCAAATTGTTCTCTAGGGATCTTCTGCCTTGTAGAAGTGGTTCTTTAACTGCCATTTATGTTCTGCTGGTGTATATGTAAATAAAGTAAACATGAACAGACACCACAAGGCTCCAATATGCTTTCATCTGGAGGAAACTCATCTCAGAAGCAATGTGACCTTGAAATTCATATCGCTTTGACAAAATGAGGAATTCCTAGCGATACAAATAATGGCAAAATAATATGGTCTGATAGAAATTGGTTCATGGCAAAGTGTTTACCCTCTATTACACTATGCACTCTGGCAAGGTAAAACCAGGCTGCTAAATGGCAAGGAGGTAAGATATTTTCGGGGGGGGGGGGGTGAGTTTGGTTTGGGGGGGGGGCTGAGTCTGAGTGAAAGAGGGTCTGCCCTAGCAAACCTTTTGTATCGTTACCCCAATACCCCCATGCATATGGGATATATTGAGCATGGTGATCAGATCATGATATGAATAAACATAACAGTTTAAATAATGTACCAGTAAGGCCTTCTCGCGGACCACCATGAGAATTTCGGGGGGGGGGCTGAAGCCCCCCAAGCCCCCCCCCCCCGGCTACATGCCTGCGGGGAGATGTTTCACTAAGGCCTGGGGGTTGGTATCCCTGGGGGGTCGTGGGGGGGGGGGGGGGGGGGGTCAGTAAAGTCCATCTGTTGGTCATGGGGCTTCTGTGTGGGAAGTTTGGCCCAATTCTATTGTTGGTGAGGTGCAGAATGCTCTTTGATAGTAGGTGAACAATAAATCCCAGGAACTACAACTCCCAAATGTCAAGCTCTATTTTCCCCAAACTCCACCAGTGTTCATATGTGGGCATATTGAGTATTTGTGCCAAGTTTGGTTCAGATCCATCATTGTTTGAGTCCACAGTGCTGTCAATTCCCCCAGTGTTTTTTGAGTTCTGTGAATATCACAAACAAACATTACATTTTTATTTATATAGATACAGTAATTAAAAGAGAGAGGCAGAGTGTTATAAATGAGGAAGTGTGTTTCTGGCTTGATGCTGATGGGAAGGTATGGGAGATCTATTTCTAGAATCTAGAAGAACTGGCATTGGAAAGGTTGTATTTTGTACTTGCAGGGTGGGGAGTGTTTAGCCCCTGAACGGGCCTTTGCCCCTATTTCACAACCCTGGTTATTTGTAATGCAGCACAAATCACCTTGGGGCATCCCAAAGATACTGGAAGGAAAGCAGAGGTTGATCGGGGAGCAGACAACACAGTACTTCAGGGAGCAACTGTGGAAAATCAAATGAGGAATGGACATCTATTAAATGCAGAGGATTTCCAATAGGGCTGGGCGGTTTCGTTCATTAATTTCGTAATTCGTTATTAATTCATATTTAAATTAGCTTACGATCCAATATTGAACCATTCAGGAGCAACTAAAAATTGAAACGAATTTTTCAATTCATTTCGTAATTGTTATTTATTTATTTATTTGCTTTACTTCTATACCGCCTTTCTCAGCCGAAATGGCGACTCAAGGCGGTTTACATAGTAAAGGTTAACACAATAACATCAAGAAGGCAATTAAAAACACATTATACAAAACATCAAGTCAAAACAATCATTATCATAAATGTGCGCCTCAGCAAACAAATCAGAATCAGAATCCGTAATCATAATCCTTATACCAATTCCTATGTTCAGTTGTACCGTCTTACTGTATTTCATTGCATTATTAGCCAAACGCTTGTTCGTAAAGCCAAGTCTTGACCTTCCTCCGGAATGCCAGCAGTGAAGGGGCCTGTCTGATGTCCACAGGTAGGGCGTTCCACAGCCGAGGGGCCACCACCGAGAAGGCCCTGTCTCTCGTCCCCGCCAATCGCGCCTGCGATGCGGGCGGGACCGAGAGCAGGGCCTCCCTAGACGATCTTAATGTCCTGGTCGGTTCATAGGAGGAGATGCGTTCGGAGAGGTAGGTAGGGCCAGAACCGTTTCGTAATTGTTTCGAAATCGTTTCGAAATCGTTTCAAAATTGTTTTGAAATCGTTTCGTAATTATTTCCGTATGTCTGGTGCAAGTTTTATAGTTGTTGTTTGTTTTATCAGTGATAAAAAATAAATTATCACACCAACAGTCAACAACAGAGGGAGAGGGAAGCTTCAGTAGTTCCCCCTGTCCCATTTGGAGGGTTTTTTAGCATATTGCGCAATCGCGTCCGCCATTAACGAATCGATTCGTAATTGTTTCCTAATTGTTTTGTAATTTCCGAAATTTCGTATATTTCCAACTTTTTTAAAGAAAAATTTCTGAATTCTTTTAAAAAACGAAACGCAAAAAAACCCTAAAAACGAATCGAGTTTAGAAACAAATTTTTCCGTGGTTGCCCAGCCCTAATTTCCAAGTTTAAGCAGGCAACGTCTATGAAGCTGATTTATCCAGCACTCCATCTCCTGTACAAAGATGCTCCAACATTCCTGCATGAATAATAATATAAAATTATTCTTTTCAGTTATTAGTCATGCTTATAGGATGAAGTGTCTGGCACACATTATTATTAGACTCGCAATCTATGGAATACAGACATTATTGCATATGTTCACACTCCAAAATACGCCCTGAGCAGAGACAGTTGTTATTTTCTGATATATGTCTCTGGAAAATCACTGCCCCTATAGATGTATTTGAAAGATGCTTTATTCTGTTGTTATGGAAATGAATGCATGACTGTAAACAACACTTTATTACACAAAGCTGCCCAATCACAATTTTAGTATGGAGACTGTGATTACTGGAGAGTTACAAGTTATGCTCAATAATAGGCTTGGGTAACAACGGAAAAATTTGTTTCTAAACTCGTTTCGTTTTTAGGGGTCCATTGCGTTTCGTTTTTTTAAAGAATTCCGATTTTTTCTTTAAAAAATTTCAAAATTTACGAAATTTCGTAAATTTTGATTTGATTCGTTAATAGCGGACGCGATTGCGCAATATGCTAAAAAAAACCTCCAAATGGGACAGGGGGAACTTCTGAAGCTTCCCTCTCCCTCTGTTGTTGACTGTTGGTGTGATAAAACAAACAACAACTATATTATATTATTATATATTATATTATATTATTATAATATTATAATATTATAATATTATATATTATTATATTATATTATATATATTATATATTATATTATTATAATATTATTATTATATTATATTATATATTATATATTATTATATTATAATATTATTATATTATATTATTGTATATTATATTATTATAATATATTTTATTATATATTATATATTATTATATTATATTACGAAAATTGGGAAAATTGTTTCGATTCTTAATTACTCCTCACACTATTCCTGCATGGCTCAATATCGGATTGTAAGCTAATTTAAATACGAATTAATAACGAATTACGAAATTAACGAACGAAACCGCCCAAGCCTACTAAATAAGTAAGTAGCATATACTTGAGTAAAAGCCTAGTTTTTCCGCCCTTTTTTATGCTTGAGCCTGTACCTTGGGAAGTCGGATCTGGCCACAGTGGTCCACACTCTTGTTACATCCCAATTAGATTACTGCAACGCACTCTACGTGGGGTTGGCTTTGAAGACTGTTCGGAAACTTCAATTAGTCCAGCGGGAGGAAGCCAGATTAGTCACCGGACCGTCATACAGGGAGCATACCACCCCTCTGCTATGTCAGCTCCACTGGCTGCTGATCCAGTTCCGAGCACAATTCAAAGTGCTGGTTTTGACCTACAAAACCCTATACGGTTCTGGCCCAGCGTATCTGTCTGAACGGATCTCCCTCTACGTCCCACCTCGGAGTTTAAGATCTTCTGGGGAGGCCCTACTCTCGGCCCCGCCTCTATCACAAGCAAGATTGGCGGGGATGAGGAGCAGGGCCTTCTTGGAGGGGGCCCTTCACCTGTGGAATTCACTCCCCGGCGAAATTAGATCAGCGACATCCGTCCTTTCCTTTAGAAGGAAATTAAAAACATGGATTTGGGACCAGGTGTTTGGGCAATCTGGCAGATAAAGAAAGGACAATGACGACTGATAGGAATAGATAATGTAGAACAAAATACGGACTCTGAGTTGGCGAACGCTGAGCTTGAGATTGGTTTATTGACTGTGATATATATTGATTGTTTTAACTGTCTTAATTGTTTTAATTGCTGTTTTACACGTTTATTGGTATTATTGTGTAGGCATCGAATTGTGCCTTTTTGTAAGCCGCCCTGAGTCCCCCCTCGGGGGTTGAGAAGGGCAGGGTAGAAGTACACGAAATAAATTAAGGTTATTATTTTACTCTGTTATTATTTGAAACACGTCGGACACTTCCCAAGTGTCTAGGACTGTGTGATGTATTGGCAAATAATGTGTGCAGATCCCAGTAAGGTGGCAGCTGGCAGATGGTAATTTAATTTTGTCATTGCTGATTGTGTTTAAGTGCAGGCCAAGGCCTTTAGGCACTGCACCCAGTGTGCCAATCACCACTGGGACCACCTTGACTCCCCCTTGCCCGGTTTTATTTATTTATTTATTTATTTATTTCGCGCATTTCTACCCCGCCCTTCTCAACCCCCGAGGGGGGACTCAGGGCGGCTTACAAAAGGCACAATTCGATGCCAACACAAACAATAAGATAAAACATATATAAACAGCAATTATAAACAATTAAAACAATCAATTATACATCATAATCAATAAAACCAATCTAATACTCAACGTTCGCCACATCAGAGTCCGTAAATTCATTCCACATTGTCAAATCCTATCAATTCTAGGCATCATTGTCCTTTGTCTGTTTGCCAGATTACCCAAAAGCCTGGTCCCATATCCATGTTTTTAATTCCCTTCTAAAAGAGAGGAGGGATGTCGATGACCTAATTTCCCCGGGGAGTGAATTCCACAGGCGAGGGGCCACCACCGAGAAGGCCCTGCTCCTCGTCCCCACCAATCTCACTTGTGATAGAGGTGGGGCGAGAGCAGGGCCTCCCCAGAAGATCTTAAACTCTGAGATGGGACGTAGAGGGAGATGCGTTCGGACAGATACGCTGGGCCGGAGCCGTATAGGGTTTTGTAGGTCAAAACCAGCACTTTGAATTGTGGTCAGAACTGCACAATTTAATTCCTCATATCATGTCAGCTTTTCCAGTTGTTTCTCTTCAATCCTGCTGTTACCTGGGATTGCAACATTGACGATCCACACTCTGTTTTTTAACATGATCGTAAAGTCAGGAATATTGTGCTCCAAAACTCTGTCAGTCTGAATTCAGAAGTCTCAGAGTAGCTTGACGTGTTCATTTTCTGTAACTTTTTCCAGCTCGTGATCCCACCTTTTCTTTGTCACAGGCAGATGGTATTTGTGGCACAAGTTCCAATGAATCACCTGAGCAACGGTGTTGTGCCTCTGCTTGTAGTCTGTCTGCGCAATCTTCTTGCAGCAGCTGAGGATGGGATCTATTGTTTCATCTGCTTCCTTATTATTATTATATTTATTATTTTACTCTATGATTATTACATTTACATTATTTTATTCTATTATTATTTTATTACATTTATTATTTTTCTATATTTATTATTGTTATTATTACATTTATTATTTCACTCTGTTATTACTGTTATTATTACATTTCCATTAATTTTCTCTATTCTTATTATTACATTTATTATTTTACTCTATTATTATTGGAAGGATACATGACCACATTTACATTGAAGAAGGTTAGAATAATAGTTTAATCAGAATTTGACTGACTTACCTGGGAGTCACTCTGGACCGTGCTCTGACCTACAAGAAGCACTGCCTGAACAAAAAGTGGGTGCTAGAAACAATATCATACGAAAGCTGACTGGCACAACTTTGGGATCACAACCAGTCACAGTGAAGACATCTGCCCTTGCGCTGTGCTGCTCTGCTGCTGAGTATGCATGCCCAGAGTGGAACACATCTCACCACACTAAAACAGTGGATGCAGCTCTTAATGAGACATGCCGCTTTATCACGGGGTGTCTGCGCCCTACACTACTGGAGAAATTACACTCTCTAGCCGGTATTGCACCACCTGCCATCCACCGGGAAGTAGCAGCCAATAGTGAAAGGACCAAGGCAGAGACATCTCCAGCTCATCCCCTGTTTGGGCATCAGCTAGCACGCCAACAACTTAAATCAAGAAATAGTTTTCTAAGATCTACAGAGACACTCGCTGGAACACCTCAGCAAGCGAGAGTCCAAAAGTGGCAGGCTCAAACCCAGAGCCTCAATCAATGGCTGATACCAAATGAGTGACTCTCCCCTGGGCACACAGAAAACTGGGCGACTTGGAAGGCGCTGAACAGACTCTGCTCTGGCACCACGAGAGAGCAGAGCCAACCTTAAGAAATGGGGCCACAAAGTGGAGTCCACGACATGTGAGTGTGGAGAGGAGCAAACTACTGACCACCTGCTGCAATGCACCCTGAGCCCTGTCTCATGCACAATGGAGGACCTTCTTGCGGCAACACCAGAGGCACTCCAAGTGGCCAGATACTGGTCAAAGGACATTTAATCAACTACCAAGCTTGCAAACTCTGTGTCTTTTGTATGTTTGTTTGTTTGTTCTGTCAAAAATGTAATACAACTGTTCAGTTGCCTGACACGATAGATAAATAAATAAATAAATAAATAAATAATAATTATTATTATTTTACTGACACAAAATCACAGTATGTCACAGTAAACGAGATCTATATGCTGGATTTCGTATCACAAAATCACAAGTCGAACACTTCCCAAGCATCTAGGATTGTGTGATATATGATGTATTTATTATTGTTGTTGTTGTTGTAGTTGTAGTTGTTGCTGTCTGCTGATAGCAACACTACAGATGATTTTGAAGGAACAAAATGGATTTGGGCAATGCAATTACTTTTAGATTTTTATTTCATAATCTCCCTGAACAGAAGTTTCCTAACCACTCCCTAAGCTACTGTAGACCTCCTCCAAAAGTATAAAAGATGATCTTGAATGTGTCTGTAATCTGTTCTTCCAACTGGAGGCAAAGATTCAAAGAACAGATAACTTATGACAAGATTCATCTGTTTTATGTTTCTACAATGCACTGAGCTCACCTCTGAGTGCAATATAAATCACTACAACTATAAAAACATTGCAAACAGAGAGGCTGAGCAAAGGTCATGCATTTCCTAACAATGCATTTCACTGCTACTAAATTCAGAATCTGCAGTCAGCCAAGTTAATCTAGGGTTATTTGTTCCCATACACTCCCATTTCATGATAGTCTGAAGAGCTAAAGTATGTTGAGATAGTGACGGCTTGGAAGGATCCATTGCAGAGTTGCATGTTGTAGCATTGCATCGCATTGCGCACTGTCCAAAATGTCCATGCCAGTGCAGGATCTATGCAGTGCCTTCAGCAGCTTTAAACTATTATTATATTATATTATATTATATTATTATTATAATATTATTATATTATATATTATAAAAAGGTAAAGGTTGTCCCCTGACATTAAGTCCAGTCATGTCTGACTCTGGGGTGTGGTGCTCATCTCCATTTCTAAGCCGAAGAGCCGGCATTGTCCGTAGACACCTCCAAGGTCATGTGGCCGGCATGACTGCATGGAGCGCCGTTACCTTCCCGCCGGAGTGGTACCTATTGATCTACTCACATTTGCATGTTTTCGAACTGCTAGGTTGGCAGAAGCTAGGGCTGACAGCGGAAGCTCACGCCTCTCCCCGGAATCGAACCTGCGACCTTTCGATCAACAAGCTCAGCAGCTCAGTGCTTTAACCCACTGCGCCACCAGGGGCTCCATTATATATTATTATATTATATTATATTATATTATATTATATTATATTATTATTATATGTTATATGTTATAATTGTATATTATTATATCATATTAATATAATTGTATATTAAAGCACCCCTGACAGATGGCCATTCATTCTTAATAATAATAATATAATATGATATATAATAATAATAGTTTTAAGCTGCTGGACCAGGAAGACAATAAGCTGGGTTAAGACAAGCCGTTTTAAAGCGTTTTAAAGACTGGATTCCTGTAAGTGCTGACTCCATTCTGACTTTGGATTGTTTTTGGATGGACATCTCATTCTGACTTAATCTTCTGCTTTTCGACGTGCCATGGGCTTGGGACAGTTTTTTGATAATGCTTTTCCTTGCTTCCACCTTGTTTCCTTGTGTTTTCAACCCTGTGATTTTGAAGCAGTTTGCTTGAACGTTCTGTTATCCCAGATTATATACCAGGATAATCCGGATTATTTGCTAAGTTATGCTTTTGTACGGCAATTTGCTACAGACTTTACGTTCTTGATAGATACACTGAATTAAGTGCTTCTAGCTATTTTGTTGTTATAATAATAATAAAATTATATATATATATATATATATATATATATATATATATAGTATAATATATATAATATAATATATCATAATATAATATACAATACTGTAATATAATAGTATTATAATAATATAATATAATATAATATAATATAATATAATATATTATTATAATATTATTATATTATTATTATATTATTGTATATTATATATTATATTATATATTATACTAGCTGTACCTGGCAACGCATTGCTGTGGCATAGAGTGAGGGTATGAAAAATAAAGTAATGAGAAATTTTGGGCAAGAAGGATGCCAGGAGAAAGAGGAGGGAGGGGGGAATGTGGGATTTGCCAGCTGGAAGGAAGGAAGGAAGGAAGGAAGGAAGGAAGGAAGGAAGGAAGGAAGGAAGGAAGGAAGCCCAGAGCAGCCCAGAGTGAGGCAAGAAGAAGCATGAGGAAAGAGGAGGGAAGCAGCAGAGCAAAGGTGGCCGGCAGGAGGGGAGAGAGAGAGGAAATTCATCGGCTTAAGCTGAGGCCAGGGACCGGAAGTGGGGTAAATGCGCAGCTTGCTACCGGGGAGGGAAGAGAAAACTGCGAGATTGTAAAACTTGTAAAAAAAATAACTTTCGTAATTATTTTTCAAAAATAATTACGAAAAATGGGGAAATTGTTTTGATTCTTAATTACTCCTCGCACTATTCCTGCATGGCTCGATATTGGTTCGAAGCTAATTTAAATACGAATTCTTAACGACTTTCTTAACGTGAAACTAACGAACACGATTAACCAAGCCTACTATCTATCTATCTATAATTTCTCTATAAACTCAACAAGCTTCTCTATCTATAACTCAATTGCTCTCTTTTAAACTTTCTATCTATGACTCAATTACTCAATATATTTGTATTTCTATCTATCTATGGCCTAATTGATCTTTATATCCCAAATTATTTATATATCTTTCTATCTATGGCCTACTTGATCTATATTTCTATCTATCTTTATCTCTCTATCCCAAATTGTTTATAGTACTTGCAATGGTTTCTCAGGGCTTTCCTGCTGGTCTCTAGCACGTCTGAATTCTTCTTCTCAACTGAAAGGGCAAGGAGGCCTCTAAAATGGAGGTCTTTCCCTGGGAGAAGGGGCGGGCTCAAAAGCTGCTCTCTGGGCCAATAACTGCAAAGAGGCCTGTAGGCAGGCCGTCCTGCCTCTGTTGACCTTTAGGCTTTGCAAGGTTGCAGCAGCTCCTGAGAGAAATGCAAGGGGAATGAATGATTGGATTGGGGAGGACCAAACAGTGTTCCTCCCAGGAAGATATATGAAAGACAGTTCTAGATTTGATGGAATATTTTGAGGCGAATCATCAAAAAGAAGTTGCCATCCTATCTATCGACGCAGAGAAAGCCTTTGATAATCTGAATTGGGACTTCTTCAAGATATTAATTCAGAAATTGGACATGGAAATTGAATTGGAAATTGCAATTTACAAATGCAATTAATGCTATTTATGATCTGCAAAAAGCTAAAATTCGAATAAACTGCCAATTATCGGAGGAATTTTCGATTACAAAAGGAACAAGACAAGATTGCCCGTTATCCCCTTTAATTTTTATAATGGCTCTGGAACCATTGATGATGAAAATAAGAGAAGATACAAATATTAAAGGAGAAAAAATTGGCAAATATGAACACAGAAATGCAAGGGGAAGCATCTTTAAAGTAAGGCAAACCAGGCTCCTGAGAGACAGAACACTCCTTTCCTGTAGTTTGAAGCCATTATTCCACATCCTAGTCTCCCGGGCAGCAGAAAAGAAGTTCCCTATGACTTACCCTTACATATTAGGCCTGGTTGATCAAGAAAAAAATTGGTTCTAAAATCGATTTGTAATTGGGGTGTTTTTTTGTTTCGATATTTAAAATAATTACAAAACTTTCCCAAAAAAAAAGTTTCGGTATTTACGAAATTTCGTAAATATTTACAAAACATTTTGTAAAGATGGCGGACCCCCGCGCATGCGTAAAAACACTTCCGAAGCTTCGTTATTGGCGCGGGGGTCGATCCGTTAAGGGTATAACGAATTGATTCGTTAAAATTCTTTTTAGTAGAAGGATGCCTGGTTCTTGTGCCTCTGCAACCACTCAGCGGAAGTGAGGTATAGAGAGTGGGATGGCAACAACCTCCCATCCTGGCCTGGAAGAGAGACCCCATGAAATCAACAGCTTTCTTCTCCTATCCCCTTTGCTTCCATTGTTGGATCTCAGACCAAGTTAGTGTCCCTCCTATGATTGATGGAAACACAGTAATGAGCAGCCAGTTCTGATAGTGGCAGCAGGGTTGGCAGTTGCCTGCTTCTGCTCTTGAGGCAGTGGGTGTGATGCTACTACTCATTCATTCAACTGGAGAGAAATGCTGTGAAATGGCAGGAGGCATGAATTCTCACCATTTCACTAATTCTTGCATGTATCTCCAGTTGTATCCACCCAGTCCCAACCTCACAAATACTCATCTCAGGCGGGCCACGGAGGCAGAGCCGGCGCTGCAGGAATCCCCTCCCCGGCTCCTGCGCTCCGGCTCCGGCTCCTGCGCCCTCCTCCTCCTCCTCCTCCTCCTCCTCCTGGCACTTCCTGCAACACAGCTGGGAGAGAGAGGCGCCTTAAAGAGACAACCGGCCTCCGCGCGCCGGCCAATCGGGAGCCGCGCTCGCGCCCAACAGGCAGGAACAAGGCTTGGCTCCCTAAGGGCGAGCGCGCGCGGGCCGGCCAATCGGGAGCCGCGCTCGCGCCCAACAGGCAGGTGCGGGGCTTGGCTCACTGGGTGCGCGCTCGTGCCGCCCCTTCGCCCCTGCCCGCCCCATTTACGAAATGGGCGAAAGCTCGTTAAAACTGTGGGGGTTGCCGTTTCAATATTTAAAAACCCTTCCGGGTTTGAAAATATGGTTTGTTATCGTTTCGTAAATGCAAAAATTAACGAATGTTTAACGAATTACGAAATTAACGAACGAAACCGCACAGGCCTAATATTTATACATGGTCCTCTGTCACCATTCCTTAAAACATCTCTTATGGGAAAGGACTGGGCACATCATCTTAAGCTCCCTGCACAACCAGCACCATAGAAGTCCATTCCTTCCTGCAACCAGCTGGCTTTTAATTGGGGAGGGGGGTTCAGGGACATTTACAATCATGACAATGGAAGCACAATAATAACTATGAATAGGGAACAGTTATAAGGACATAAATCGAATTTATGACATCGTAACTGACTAACAGGATGCCAGCTTTAATTAATAAGGGACATAAATGTTGTGCTCCAACTTAATGCTGAAGTAATACTTTCCTGTGAAATGCCTACATTTCAAAGTGAATACATATGTTGTTTCCAAGGGTGCAGCTACTGGAAGAGGAGGAGACATGAGGGCATATCCCCTCCGTAAAAGTACCATGCCTCACAAAATGAAAAGTTCCTGCATCCTCAAATTCTGAGCTTTGCAGCTAGGGAGACATTGAAAATGATCCACACTGAAGAACTCTCATGTTTATTGTTGTTATTGGAGACCCCAGTGGCACAGTGGGTTAAACCACTGAGCTGCTGAGCTTGATGATCGAAAGGTCACAGGTTCGAATCCGGGGAGTGGCGTGAGGTTCCGCTGTCAGCCCTAGCTTCTGCCAACCTAGCAGTTCGAAAACATGTGAATGTGAGTAGATCAATAGATACCGCTCCGGTGGGAAGGTAACGGTGCTCCATGTGGTCATGCTGGCCACATGACCTTGGAGGTATCTACAGATAACGCCAGCTCTTTGGCTTAGAAATGGAGATGAGCACCAACCCCCAGAGTCAGACATGACCGGAAAACCTTTACCTTTACTTTTTATTGCATTCTCTTGGTACCGTTGCCTGCCTCTTTTCTTTGGATGCCAAATTCCATTTCTAAATGCTCATCTGAGATGTTAAGCTACAGCAAAACTCAGAACCTGAGGAGTAAAAGAACATATTGTTCAGGGACAGAACTTTTATTGGAGGGCAATGCTTTATCTCTTCTTACCACCCCCATAACCATATACTGCTTCACAACTATCTACAGACATCAGAGCTGCCTCCGAAAAATCCTGAAAATCTCTTGGGAAGACAAGTGGACAAATGTCAGCATGATGGAAGAAGCAAGGACCACCAGCATTGAAGCAATGGTCCTTCGCCATCAACTCCACTGGATTGGCTACATTACCCGGATGCCCGACCACCATCTCACAAAGCAGTTGCTCTACTCCAAACTCAAGAATGGAAGACGGAATGTTGGAGGACAGGAAAAGAGATTCAAAGATGAACTTAAAGCCAACCTTGAAAACTCTGGCATAGACACTGAGAACTGGGAAGGCCTTGCCCTTTAGTGCTCTTGCTGGAGGTCAGCTGTGACCAGCAGTGCTGTAGAATTTGAAGAGGCACGAATGGAGGGCGAAAGAGAGAAACCTGCCAAGAGGAAGGCATGTAAACCAAACCCCAACTGGGACCGCCTTCCACCTGGAAACCAATGCCCGCGCTGTGGGAGAACACGCAGGTCAAGAATAGGGCTCCACAATCACCTACGGACCCACCGCCAGTACACCGATCTTGGAAGACAATCCTACTTGGACAATGAGGGGTCGCCTAAGTAACTGCTTCACAGCTTATGAGGAGCATAGTGTCTAGATCTAGGGAAGTTATGCTACCCATGCTCTATTCTGCTTTGGTTAGACCACACCTGGAATATTGTGTCCAATTCTGGGCACCACAATTCAAGAGAGATATTGACAAGCTGGAATGCGTCCAGAGGACGGAGACTAAAATGATCAAGGGTCTGGAGAACAAGCCCTATGAGGAGCGGCTTAAGGAGCTGGGCATGTTTAGCCTGAAGGAGAGAAGGCTGAGAGGAGATATGATAGCCATGTATAAATATGTGAGAGGAAGCCACAGGGAGGAGGGAGCAAGCTTGTTTTCTGCTTCCTTGGAGACTAGGACATGGAACAATGGCTTCAAACTACAAGAGAGGAGATTCCATCTGAACATGAGGAAGAACTTCCTGACTGTGAGAGCTGTTCAGCAGTGGAACTCTCTGCCCCGCAGTGTGGTGGAGGCTCCTTCTTTGGAGGCTTTTAAACAGATGAGGGATGGCACAGCAGCTGGTGAAATATCGTCCACCTTGGCCAGTTTAAGAAGGTAAGGCAACGATGGGAGGGCAAAAGTAGAGGGAGCTTGCTGCTCGTCTGATGGGAACATAGGATCCTCTACTGAACCCAAGGATTTGGGAGCTGGGAGGTCCAAAGCTTTGATCATACGGCCTATCAAAGCTACAAACTTATTGAAATCTGGAGGCGAAGGTAAGTCAATCTCAGCATCCTTAGTCCCCTTATGAGAGTCCAATGGTGTTGTGTCTCAATCATGTTCAAAATAAGGTTTATCCATGGCCTGAATAAATGATAGAACATAAATGTAATAACATTGTCGAAGGCTTTCATGGCTGGAATCACTAGGTTCTTGTGGATTTTTTCGGGCTATAGAGCCATGTTCTAGAGGCATTTCTCCTGACGTTTCGCCTGCATCTATGGCAAGCATCCTCAGAGGTTGTGAGGTCTGTTGGAAGTAGGAAAAATGGGTTTATATATCTGTGGAATGACTGGGGTGGGGCAAGGAGCTCTTCCCTGCTGCAGTTAGGTGTGAATGTTTAGCTGATCACCTTCATTAGCATTTGAAGGCCTGCCTGAGTCTGGGAAAATCTGTTGCTGGGAGGTGTTAATCTGTGCCTGGTTTTTTTCCTCTCTGTTGTTTAGCTGTTATAATTTTAGAGTTTTTTAATACTGGTAGCCAGATTTTGTTCATTTTCATGGTCTCTTCCTTTCTGTTGAAATTGTCCACATGCTTGTGGATTTCAATGGCTTCTCTGTGTAGTCTGACATGGTGGTTGTTGGTGTGGTCCAGCATTTCTGTGTTCTCAAATAATATGCTGTGTCCAGGCTGGATCATCAGGTGCTCTGCTATGGCTGACTTCTCTGGTTGAAGTAGTCTGCAGTGCCTTTCATGTTCCTTGATTGTGTTGGGCGCTGCGTTTGGTGGTCCCTATGTAGACTTGTCCACAGCTGCATGGTATACGGTAGACTCCTGCAGAGGTGAGAGGATCCCTCTTGTCCTTTGCTGAACGTAGCATTTGTTGGATTTTCTTGGTGGGTCTGTAGATTGTTTGTATGTTGTGTTTCCTCATCAGCTTCCCTATGCGATCAGTGGTTCCCTTGATGTATGGCAGGAACCCTTTTCCTCTGGGTGGATCTTCATCTTTACTCTCGTGGCTTGTTCTTGGTCTTGCAGCTCTTCTGATGTCTGAGGTGGAGTCTCCATTGGCCTGGAGAGCCCAGTTGAGGTGGTTCAGTTCATCTTGGAGGAGGTGGGGTTCGCAGATTCTTTTTGCACGGTCTGCCAAGGCTTTAATGGTGCTTCTTTTTTGACTTGGGTGATGGTTGGAGTTTTTATGTAGATATCTATCTGTGTGTGTGGGTTTTCTGTAGACGGTGTGACCCAATTGTTGATCTGGTTTGCAGATGACTAGGACATCTAGAAAAGGCAGTCTTCCTTCATTTTCTTTTTCCATGGTGAACTGGATGTTTGGGTGGATGCTGTTAAGATGGTCCAGGAACCTGTTGAGTTCTTCTTCTCCATGGCTCCAAATGGTGAAGGTGTCATCCACATATCTGAACCATATCGTGGGCTTTTTGGTTGCTGTTTCCAGGGCTTGTTTTTCAAAGTGTTCCATGTAGAAGTTAGCTATGACCGGGCTACTATTTTCATAATAGTGACGTAACATTTTATGATTTTTTTTCTTCTCACCTCCACAACCTACACACTACTTAGAGCCAGTCCTTCAGTGCAGATTAGAAATAGGTGTGACTAATATGAATTGAACAGTATGCGGATCCTTTTACAAGAGGCTATAAAGACCAATATTATTCTAGGCATCAAATCAGTGTGTCTTATAATTATCGATTTCTCACTACATATAGAATTCCATTGCTATCATAGAAACAATTTCTATCATGAACTAATTTTCTCAGGTTATAGCTCTAAGGTGCAATTATTGATGGCATTGCTTGTGTATCACTGCAGCTTCAGGGCACCATATCTGATGGAGACAGAACAGATCTTTCACAGAATCGTAGAATCAAAGAGTTGGAAGAGACCTCATGGGACATCCAGTCCAACCCCATTCTGCCAAGAAGCAGGAATATTGCATTCAAAGCACCCCTGACAGATGGCCATCCAGCCTCTGTTTAAAAGCTTCCAAAGAAGGAGCCTCCACCACACTCCGGCAGAGAGTTCCACTGCTGAACGGCTCTCACAGTCAGGAAATTCTTCCTCATGATCAGATGGAATCTCCTTTCTTGTAGTTTGAAGCCATCATTTCATGTCCCAGTCTCCAGGGAAGCAGAAAACAAGCTTGCTCCCTCCTCCTCCCTGTGGCTTCCTCTCACATATTTATACATGGCTATCATATCTCCTCTCATCCTTCTCTTCTTCAGGCTAAACATGCGCAGCTCCTTAAGCTGCTCCTCATAGGGTTTGTTCTCCAGACCCTTGATCATTTTAGTCGCCCTCCTCTGGATACTTGAGAAGTGTTCAACTTGTGAATTTGTGATACAAAATCCAGCATAGAGATCTTGTTTGATGTGACATACAGGCTAAACATGCGCAGCTCCTTAAGCTGCTCCTCATAGGGCTTGTTCTCCAGATCCTTGATCATTTGAGTCACCCTCCTCTGGACACATTCCAGCTTGTCAATATCTCTCTTGAATTGTGGTGCCCAGAATTGGACACAATATTCCAGGCGTGGTCTAACCAAAGCAGAATAGAGGGGTAGCATGACTTCCGTAGATCTAGACACTAGGCTCTTATTGATGCAGTCCAAAATCCCATTGGCTTTTTTTGCCGCCACATCACATATAAACTTGTACACAAAGTCTGATCACAGTTCCATGCACAATATATTTTTTAATAATTTTGTGCAAGGAAAAAGAAATGTGTACCTTGAATCATCAGAAAGGAAATATGTACACAGCACAATCAAACACGTTTTTTGGAATAGTTTGAATTTCAGAATTCCAGATTAGGGATGTTCAATCTGTACAAACTAAAAGCCATATCCAACTCCCATCAACAATGCCCCACAATAAAAACCAATCACTTTTTATTGGTAGCTGCTTTTAAAAAGAGAAACAATAACTACCGAGAATTTTTCACAGCCCAAAACATTTTGGAGAAACAGTTTAGCAGTTATGTTGCTCACTATCTGCTGCTTCCCTGGAGGTAATCACTGCTGCTATTCAACTCCGCTCCTTTTGTTCCCTTCTTCCTCCTGTGACCTCCATGTTGGACTCCGATTGCTCAGGATGTTCACTCTAAAAGATGAAAGAGAAATTGGGTTATTTTAAGACAAAATTAAGAAAAGTAGCACTTCATGTTCACCATATTCAAATCAGTAGGGATGCAATTCTTCCCTAATTTCATTATCAAAGGGAACAACAAGCAGTTTTTTAAAATTTCCCATTTACAAGAAAGCATTTGGAAACTGCAAAAATGATATCATTTCCTGCACAGAAAATGTTGCTTTGTGGGCAGAAAATGCTGATTTCTGGGCAATGAACCTGCATCCAAACCTTGTGCAGAACGAACATGTCTTCAACACTGGTTGACTTCATTCCAGGAATGCTTAGATTTTACAGAGCCTGAGATATGAGGCATTATTTATCGTGTCATCAGCAACCAGGCATTTGTATTACATTTTTTAAAAAAAAACAAACAGACAAAACACAGAATTTGCAAACTTGGGAGTTGATTAAATGTCCTTTGACCAGTATCAGGCCACTTGGAGTGCGTCCGGTGTTGCCGCAAGAAGGTCCTCCATTGTGCATGTGGCTGGGCTCAGGTTGCATTGCAGCAGGTGGTCAGTGGTTTGCTCTTCTCCACACTCACATGTCGTGGACTCCACTTTGTGGCCCCATTTCTTAAGGTTGGTTCTGCATCTGGTGGTGCCAGAGCGCAGTCTGTTCAGCGCCTTCCAAGTTGCCCAGGGGGGAGTCTCTCATTTGGTATCAGCCATTGATTGAGGTTCTGGGTTTGAGCCTGCCACTTTTGGACTCTCGCTTGCTGGGGTGTTCCAGCGAGTGTCTCTGTAGATCTTAGAAAACTATTTCTAGATTTAAGTCATTGACGTGCTGGCTGATACCCAAACAGGGGATGAGCTGGAGATGTCACTGCCTTGGTCCTTTCACTATTGGCTGCTACTTCCCAGCGGATGTCAGGTGGTGCAATACCGGCTAAGCAGTGTAATTTCTCCAATGGTGTAGGGCGCAGACACCTCGTGATAATGTGGCATGTCTCATTAAGAGCCACATCCACTGTTTTATAGGTTCCATTTATAAGCTGTACCATCATAGATACCCAGGCACAATCAGACCTGCCCTGGAAGTCTTTAAAAGAAAAATGATGCCAACACTTATATTTGGGTCTGAAATTTGGGGGCACATCAATTTGGCCAAGATCGAAGCCTTCCAAGTGAAGCAGCTTCGCACCTTCCTGGGCCTTTCCAGAACAACGCTGACGGTGGCAGTAAGGGCTAAGCTAGGAATACTCCCAGTAAAAGCTCAAATCTTAACGAGACAGTTTAATTACTGGACAAAAGTAAACTCTATGGATCCCAGTAGACTTCCTCGCCTATGTCTAGAGGATCAAGTCCAGCATGACCAGAAATCATCGTGGATGACGGCTCTGAATAATGAGCTGGCTGGATTTGGTCTGCCTTTGCCATTTCTGGGTGTTCTGGGTCTGGGGGCAGGGCAAATGCTCAAGCGGCGCATTCGGGATGTCTATGCACAGCTGGACCTAGAGAGCATAGGTAGGTCTTCAGCCACAAGGTTTTTAGCTTCCCACAAAAAAAATATTCATTTAGAGCACTACCTAACTATCCCACTTCCTCTACCCTTAAGAAGAATATGTACCAGGGCTAGGTTTGAACAACTCAGTACTATGGTGCAAACCGGGCGCTACTGTAACATCCCAAGAAGGGAGAGATTCTGCGTCTGGGGAGAACAAACAGTGGAAGACATTGAACATTTCTTAATTGACTGTCCAGCATATACTGAACTGCGAGACAGATATTGACATCCAATATTATCCAACTGCAGGTCCCCCAACAGAAATGATCTTCTGACATCCCTCTTGCAAGGGCAGGAAAGATACAGCATAACCAGAGTAAGCCTTTTTATTCTGAAAGCTATGAAGAAAAGAGCAGATTTCCTGAAAGAAGAACCAGGAAAATAAGAGTCTGACTATAAATAGAAGGTCGGCTGCTGTCCTCACCTTGTTGCCTTGTTTTTTACTCATGTTCTATTTTGAAATGGTCATATGACTGATCAAATAAATAAATAGTATTATTAAACACTGTTTTAGCATGGTGAGATGTGTTCCACACCAGGCATGAAATAAACCTACTAATGCATTTCAGTGTGGTTAGCAATCCTCCATGATGGCAACAGTCTTGGACAGCAATGGCTCCCAAAGTGACCCATTTAAGGTGGAATCAGGTGTCAAATAGGGATGTGTTATTGCCCCAACTTTATTCTCCATCTTCATCACTATGATACTTCATCTTGTTGATGGAGTGGAAATCATCTATCGGACAGATGGCAAGATGGCAAGATGTTTAACCTCAGCAGACTGAAAGCCAAAACCAAGGTTACAACAACATCTGTTATAGAACTCCAATATGCTGATGACAACGTCATCTGTGTGCATTTAGAAGAAGACCTACAAGCCACTCTAAACACCTTTGCAGAAGCATATGAGAAGCTCGACCTGTCATTCAACATCAAGAAAACCAAAGTGCTCTTCCAGTAGTCACCGGCCAATCCCTCTCCAATGCCGTAAATACAGCTTAATGGTGTAACATTAGAAAATATTGACCATTTCCTGGCGACCAAAAAAGACTGGGAGAAAAAACTATGGAAAATAATGGACATGTACATACTGACCTTCTATCTGAGGGACTCAGGGGGGAAACCCCTGATACCAACTGATTGGACACTATATAAGGATTATTTGAAAACTCAACAAAGTTTACAACAACCTTAAACTACAAGATAAGATTGGGGGGGGGGGGGGGGGGGAGAGAGAGAAAAAATTATGTACCAGATCAGTGAAGAAATAATAAGAGAAGTGACCCACTTCAAATAACTTTATTGAGATAGAGAAAGAAGATCAAGACACAGGGAAGCCGAATGTGGAAGCCAACTTTAATTTATTTTTTTCTTTATTTTTTCTTTGTTTTTATGATTGGATTCTCGGGTGGATTCTTTTTTAGTTCCACCCTTTCTCTTCCCTCCCCACCCTACTTTACATGTCTCAATGGATATCTCCAAACCCTTCCCCCTCCCCTGTTCCCAATCCAGCAGTCCCTACCCCTCTCCCAGACTTTCATTCTATTTTCCTTTCTTTTAAAAATATTTGTAAGCAAAACTCTAATAAAGATATTATTTTTTAAAAAAGAAAATATTGACCATTTCTGCTCCCTTGGCAGCCACCTCTCCACAAAAGTCAACATTGACACTGAAATATAACAGCGCCTGAGCTCTGTGAGTGCAGTTTTTTCCCCGAATGAAGCAGAGAGTGTTGGAGGACCAGAACATCTGTAGGGAGAGCAAGGGGCTTGTTTATAAAGCTATTGTCCTCTCAACCCTGCTATAGGCCTGCGAGACGTGGACTGTCTACAGACGCCACATGCAACTCCTGGAACAATTCCATCAGCGTTGCCTCCGGAAAATCCTGCAAATCTCTTGGGAAGACAAGCGGACAAATGTCAGAGTGTTGGAAGAAACAAAGACCACCAGTACTGAAGCGATGGTTCTCCACCATCAACTCTGCTGGACCAGCCACGTTGTCCAAATGCCCGACCACCATCTCCCAAAGCATTTGCTGTACTCCAAACTCAAGAACAGAAAACAGATTGTTGGTGGGCAGGAAAAGAAATTTAAAGATGGGCTCATAGCCAACCTTAAAAACTCTGGCATAAACTGTAAGAACTGGGAAGCCCTGGCCCTTGAGCGCTCCAGATGGAGGTCAGCTGTGACCAGCAGTGCTTAGAATTTGAAGAGGCATGAATGGAGGGTGAAAGAGAGAAAGGTGCCAAGAGGAAGGCGCATCAAGCCAACCCCAACCGGGAGGATTGTAAGATTCATAACGAGGGGGTGAGGGGGCTTCCAAAAACATCACAAGGACATGGATGGCTAGTTAGGGGGCTAAATGACCCCTTGAAAATGGCAAATGATTGCCTCCACTCCTAACTGTCACTTTCCCTTTATTTCACTTCTGGAGCGCTGATGCACATCTCTCCCGGAAATTGAAAAAAAAAACTGCAGGGCAGATTGAGACCAGCTTTTGTGATTTATGCAATCATCTTCCTGGCCTCAAATCAGTTCCAGACCTGTCAATCCAATTGCTCTCACAACTAAACCAGTTCCTCCCAAATTACGAGGGGTATTTTTTAAAGTAAGGTCCGTCTTGTTGTAGACACTAATAGTTTGCGTGCATACCGCAACAAGCACGTGCGTCGTGTACCAGCATGCCTCAGGAACAACTGTGCTCAGTTTCCGCTCTGTAGCTCACCTGTATAGTTCTGTTCTGTGATTTAAAAATGTTTAAGTCTATCAACTCACCCTCCACATGTGAGGTTCGCTCAGTGATACGGTTTTTGTCAGCAAGGAACCTGCCTGCTGCAGAAATTCATCGACAGATTTGTGAAGTGTACGGAGATACCGTTATGAGTGAAAGCAAAGTGCGTAAGTGGATACGACAATTCAAAGATGACCGTGACAACGTCCATGATGAGGACCACTCCGGTCGCCCTTCTTTGATTACAGACGATTTGGTGGCTTCAGTTGAAGCGAGGATTCGTGAGAACAGGCGCTTCACAATAACAGGTCTCTCAAACGAATTTCCTGATGTGTCGAGATCAGTGCTTTACAACATCGTTTCTGAACACCTAACGTTTAGGAAACTGTGCTCCCGTTGGGTCCAGAAACTCCTAACAGAGGACCACAAAAACCAAAGAAAATGGCAGTAAACTCTTGGTTATCGGAGCAGACGGTAATTTTTTATGAAGAGGGTATTTTAAAATTGGTTCAGAGGTATGGTAAGTGTTTGAACAAACTTGGCAACTATGTTGAAAAATAGAGTGAAGTATGTACTTTCTGAAAATAAATTTATTGTTTTGAAATAAACTTTTGTTGTGTACTTATGTTACTTAAAAAATACCCCTTGTAGTTCCAAACCAGTGTAGTTGTGCCCATGGTTGGTTTGTAAATTCAAGAAAAGTTGAGTACTTGGACAAATTAAAAGCACATAAAGGCTAAGATTCTTTGGTGCATTGGGTGTATTCAGTGCATTGTGAATTCAGAGAGGTCTAGTTTGGTTGGGCACCAATCCTTTTTGGCAGAAAAGGCTAAACAGCTTGTAAAGTCCCATAACTGAACCATGACAGGGTTTTTTTCCATTTCAGGAGTGACTTGAGAAACTGCAAGTCGCTTCTGGTGCGGGGGAATAGGCCGTCTGCAAGGACGTTGCCCATGGGACGCCCGGGTGTTTTCAATGTGTTACCGTCCTTGTGGAAGGCTTCTCTCAAGTCCCCGCATGGGGAGCTGGAGCTGACAAAGGGAGCTCATCCACGCTCTACCTGGATTCGAACCTCCAACCTGTTTGTCTTCAAGGGTTTAACCCATTGCGCCACCGGGTGTCAAACTATTAATTTTAATATGTAGATGCAACCTTTAAAAAATGGTGTTGAAATGTATTTCTTCACACTTCATCTGCTTCTCTATTCAGGTATTTTTGATGTCACTACACATATCAAACATGTTGTCTGGTTCCTGCTTACATTATCTGCAAAATACTTTATCTGTGTCAGGTTCTGAGGTCCAAATGTTGATCTATCTTTCAGTCCCATCTGTGAGGTTTCACCTTCTGAAACCCTCTCATCCATCAGAGTCATCAGAATTTATCTGTGAGCACAATATGAATGTAACAAGGTCCTTCTTGATAATACTTCATAGAATGATGGATGGGTGTTGTGTATCTGTGAGTGCTCATGCTTATACATGTATTATAATCCCAAGTCTTTCAATATTTAGGGAATTGTCTTCAAGGTCCAGTTTTGATCAGCTAACTTTATACAAAATTGACATTTCCTTCTCCTTCTACCACCCACCTCCAGCAAGATCCATGAACTTGACTTTGATCCTTAGATGGCATGTTTCTAACCTTGAATGTATTTTAATAATATTTATTGTGTTAGTAATTTTAATTTAAGTTATTTTAAGTGAATATTGTATGTTTTGCGGTACTGTGTAGGTGCCATTTATAAGCCGCCTTGAGTTCCCCTTGGGTTAGAGAAAGGCGGTATATAAATAAGGGAATAAATAAGTAAATAGGCACTGCAAACTACTCCAACCAGAGAAATCAGCCATAGCAGAGCACCTGATGAACCAACCTGGACACAGCATATTATTTGAGAACACAGAAGTGCTGGCCCACTCTCACAACCACCATGTCAGGCTACACACAGAAGCCATTGAAATCCACAAGCATGTGGACAATTTCAACAGAAAGGAAGAGACCATGAAAATGAACAAAATCTGGCTACCAGTATTAAAAAACTCAAAAATTACAACAGCAAAACAACAGAGGGGAAACAAAACAGGCACATAAAATCACTCTCAACAAAAGATTCCCCCCAGGCACTTCCAAGCCATTGAATGCTAATCAAGGTGGTCAGTTGAAACATTCACATCTTGCCAGCTGACCAACAGCACATCTGAGGCTTTTTTCTCTACTGAAAGAGGCAGGGGAGATTCCAAAATGGAGATCTCAACCCCAGGAAAAAAGGCGGGCTCCTAACCCAAAGAGATACTTTCTAAACCAATAACTGCAGAGGGCCTGCAGCCTGGCTTTCCAGACTCTGATACTGTTTAACTTCCAGGGTGCTGCTGGGTCTATAGCAACCCTGGGGAAATGCAAAGGAATGCTATCCCATGCAGCGAAAAGGCAACGTAAACCATGCTCCTGGAAGACAGAATACCCCCGACATCCAAAATGAGTTTTGAACAATTTGTTTTGATCAAACAAGCCTAATATGCACCCTAAAGATATGTGACCTATATGCTGGATATAGCCAGATCCAGTCAACCAGCAGTAGCTTCCTGAAACTGAAGCACTCGGAGTGAATGATTCTTGGAGGACAATCCTGCATAATTTATGATGTGGCTTAACATGCTAGCAGTGACCATTTCTGAGCCAGTCTGTTTTGGCAATATAGAACCATATGTCAACCAGCCACATAAGCCAAGATCACAGCTGACATATTACAGTTGGGGAAGCTATTATTTTCTTCCCATTACCTTTTCAGTCTTGCTTGGTGGGAATGAGGGAGAGGTCCTTTTCAGTGGTTCTTCTGAGACTTTGGAAATCCCTCCCTAAATAGGCCAGGGTGTCCCTACCCTTGCTCTCAATCTTTTGTATTCTCATTCTCTTTGCATTGGATGGAAATTGGGATGACTTGGATGAACCTGGCAATGTTGTTGTTATATTTTCATTCAGTCGCTTCCATCTCTTCGTGTCCTCATTGACCAACCCTTGCCAGAGCTCCCTGTTGACCGTCACCACCCCCAGCTCCTTCAAGGTCAAGCTGGTCACTTCAAGGATGCCATCCATCCATCTTGCCCTTAATCGGCCCCTCTTCCTTTTTCCTTACATTTTCCCCAGCATCATTCTCTTCTCAAAGCTTTCTTATCTTCTCATGATGTGGCCAAAGTACTTCATCTTTGCCTCTAATATCCTTCCTTCCAGTGAGCAGCCGGGCATTATTTCCTGGAGTATGGACTGGTTGGATCTTCTTGTGGCCAAGGCAATCTCAGAATTTTCCTCCATCACCACAGTTCAAAAGCGTCTATCTTCCTTCATGGTCCAGCTCTCACATCCATAGATTGCTATGGGGTCACCTCACAACCTCTGAGGATCCCTGCCATAGATGCAGGTGAAACATCAGGAGAGAATGCTTTTGGAACATGGTCATGCGGCCCAAAAAACTTACAGCAACCCAGTGATTCCGACCATGAAAGCCTTCAACAATACAGAGTGTAATCCATTCATGACATATATAATAATAATAATAATAATAATAATAATAATAATAATAATAATAATTTATTTATATATCGCTCTGTCTCCCTGAGGGGGACTCAGGGCGGTTTCCAAGTAACATCACCAAACAAACAGAGTAAACAGCATGACATAAAACTGACAAAACAACATAAGCATAAAATTATTACAATAAAACATATAGGGTTCTTGTAGGTTTTTTCGGGCTATATGGCCATGGTCTAGAGCAGGGGTCCCCAAACTAAGGCCCGCGGGCCACACCTGGCCCCCCGGGGGCATTTATCCGGCCCGCGAGGGGCACTGGGCCGCCACACCTCTTGGTCTTCTCCCGGCATTGGGTTGGTGCAGGAAGTGCTTGCCCAGGGGATGATGGAGGGAGCGTGCTTCCTCTGCACTGGCACTCTTCCCCCCACACGCTTGTCAGCGTCCCCTGGGTGGGCGCTTCCTACACTGGTGCCAGGAGCACGCATCCAAGGCCAGTGCAGGGAGTGTGCTCCCTGCACCGCCCTTTTCCCCACACACTTGCAAACACTGGGAGAAAGATGCTCCCTGGCATTGGCAAGTGCACGTGGGAAGAGGGCCAGTGCAGCGAGTGTGCTCCCTCCACTGGCCCCTGGGCATGCACTCCCTGCCACATCCTCCTCCCAGCATTGGCAAATGCGCGGGGGAAGAGAGCGGGGGGGGGGGAGTCAACACAAGTGTTAGCACACAGGGAAGAGGTGGCCACGGGGGTGCTCTCTCCCTCGAGGGGCAGCCCGGTGGCTCAGATGCCATGGCGACGGTGCACCTCTCCTGGGGTCTGTGCCAGCACTCCTCTCCAAAGAGGCTTCCCCAGCAGCTGTGCCTCGAGGCAGTGGGAGAGAGCCTTGTGGTTTTGATGACAAAGCTGAAGCAATTGAAGGTACTGCAAATCCCATAATCTGTTGAAGATCCTACCTCAAAGTCATGGGACTTCTGTATGCCAAGTTTGGTTCAGATCCATTTTTGGAGGAGCTCAGAATGCTCTTTGATGGCTGGTGAACTATAAATCCTCAGAACTGCAATTCCCAAATGTCAGGATCTCTGTTCCCCAAACCCCTCCTGCTTTAAAGAATAGCAATGATATATTATTTAGTTCTATTGTAATGTTTCATATATTTGTAGAGTTAAAATTGTATTGAAATGTAAGCTGCTTTGCCCCCTTCCACACAGCTGTATAAAATCCACGTAACTGGCTTATATGGCAGTGTGGACTCTGACAATGCAGTTGAAAGCAGATATTGTGGATTATCTGCCTTGATATTCTGGGCTATATGGCTGTTTGGAAGGGCCCTTTCAGACAGGCCCTATATCCCACGATCTGATCCTAGGTTTTCTGTTTATCCCAGATTATCTGGCAGTGCAGACTCATATAATCCAGTTTAAAGCAGAAAACCTGGGATCAGATCCTGGGATATAGGGCCTGTCTGGAGGGCCCACAATCTCCTTGTGGAGACAAAAAGTGGTGTATAAGTAAACGTAATGATAAAATTGTAGAACAGAAATCTTTTCCTGGTTTGAAAGTGTTCTTTTCTTTTTAATTTTGTGGCCCTTATTTTGAAAGTAGTAGTTCTTATCCAGAAACTTTGTGTGCCTGCCACAAACAATGATGACAAGAGGTTATGGGAGTTTGGCCAATAGGCTGATCAGTTAAACATATTCATGTGTTCCCTGTTGTTATAGTAAGCCTGTTACCCATGCTACGACATGCTTGAAGTCAACATTTCATTTATTTGTAATTAGAAATAAATGTTTCACAATATATAAAATAAATGTTTCACAATATTCCCGTGTAAACTATAGTCCGGCCCCCCAACAGTCTGAGGGACAGTGAACTGGCCCCCTGTTCAAAAAGTTTGAGGACCCCTGGTCTAGAGTCATTCTTTCCTGAAGTTTAGCCTGCATCTATGGCAGGCATCCTCAGAGGTAGTGAGGTCTACCTCTGAGGATGCTTGCATAGATGCAGGTGAAACGTCAGGAGAGAATGCCTCTAGACCACGGCCATATAGCCCGAAAAAACCTACAACAACCCAGTGATTCTGGCCATGAAAGCCTTCGACAATACAATAACACATATATATTAAAAATAATCCTGCCTGTTCAGAGCAATTAAAATATGGCTGATAATTATGGCTGAATGTGGTTGTAGGATGTTCGGTGAGCTGGAAATGGAATACAGAGGATTTTGACAAAAGCTAGTTTGGATCATGAAGCTAAGTCAGAATAACTGAAGTCCCTAACTACTTCTTTATTCTTTTCTAAACAGGCAACTCAAAAGGGGAAAGGGGATGCATTTCATAGATTGTTTATTAATGAATCCCACCCCTTCCTTTAGTGGCAACTTCATCAATGGATTGCACACTGTTTAAAAGCCTCTCTATTTGAAAAGTCAATACAGTCTTCCATTATATGCTCATGTATACCACACGCATAGCCCTTGATGGACTGCGCAGGGAAGAAAGTCTTGAGACTGCGTAGTGAGAAAATCCTGCTGTCACCAATAATAAAATAATTTGCAATATCAATATAATAATGATGCTAGAGAATTATGCAGCTGGAAAGGAAAGATTTCTAAAAAAGCGTGTGGGGAGAGTAATCATAGAATCATAGAATCAAAGAGTTGGAAGAGACCTCATGGGCCATCCAGTCCAACCCCATTCTGCCAAGAAGCAGGAACATCGCATTCAAATAACCCCTGACAGATGGCCATCCAGCCTCTGTTTAAAAGCTTCCAAAGAAGGAGCCTCCACCACACTCTGGGGCAGAGAGTTCCACTGCTGAACGGCTCTCACAGTCAGGAAGTTCTTCCTCATGTTCAGATGGAATCTCCTTTCTTGTAGTTTGAAGCCATGGTTCCGCATCCTAGTCTCCAAGGAAGCAGAAAACAAGCTTGCTCCCTCCTCCCTGTGGCTTCCTCTCACATATAAGTGGAATCCACAACATGCGAGTGTGGAGAGGAGCAAACCACTGACCACCTGCTGCAATGCAACCTGAGCCCTGCCACATGCACAATGGAGGACCTTCTTGCAGCAACACCAGAAGCACTCCAAGTGGCCAGATACTGGTCAAAGGACATTTAATCAACTACCAAACTCACACATTTTGTATTTTCTCTGTTTGTTTGCTTTATTCTGTTAGAAATGTAATATAATTGACTGACTGCCCTGACACGAGAAATAAATCTCCTCTCAGCCTTCTCTTCTTCAGGCTAAACATGCCCAGCTCCTTAAGCTGCTCCTCATAGGGCTTGTTCTCCAGACCCTTGATCATTTTAGTCTCCTCTGGACACATTCCAGCTTGTCAATATCTCTCTTGAATTGTGGTGCCCAGAATTGGACACAATATTCCAGGTGTGGTCTAACCAAAGCGGAATAGAGCATGGGGAGCATGACTTCCCTAGATCTAGACACTATGCTCCTATTGATGCAGGCCAAAATCCCATTGGCTTTTTTTGCCGCCACATCACATTGTTGGCTCATGTTTAACTTGGTGTCCATGAGGACTCCAAGATCTTTTTCACACGTACTGCTCTCTAGTCAGGCCATGTCCCCCATTCTGTATCTTTGCATTTCGTTTTTCCTGCCAAAGTGGAGTATCTTGCATTTGTCACTGTTGAACTTCATTTTGTTAGTTTGGCCCATCTCTCTAACTGTCAAGATCGTTTTGAATCCTGCTCCTGTCCTCTGGAGTATTGGCTATCCTCCCAATTTGGTGTCGTCTGCAAACTTGATGATCCTGCCTTCTAGCCCTTCATCTAAGTCATTAATAAAGATGTTGAACAGGACCGGGCCCAGGACGGAACCCTGCGGCACTCCGCTCGTCACTTCTTTCCAGGATGAAGAGGAAGCATTGGTGAGCACCCTCTGGGTTCGTCCATTTAACCAATTACAGATCCACCTCACCGTAGTTTTGCCTAGCCCACATTGGACTAGTTTCCTTGCCAGAAGGTCATGGGGGACCTTGTCGAAGGCCTTCCTGAAATCCAGGTACGCTACATCCACGGCATTCCCCGCATCTACCCAGCTTGTAACTCTATCGAAAAAAGAGATCAGATGAGTCTGGCATGACTTATTGCAAGAGAGGTAGATTAATGTTGCAAGAGAGGTAGATTATGGCCTTTGGTTACAGGACCAATTGAATACCTTGATGTTTCAATGAAAGTCATTTGCTTCCCAAGCTCCCCATATTCCTGAATCTTCCTTTGTGCCTTTTATATTAAAGAATCCCATCAAAAAGTAGAATGAGACATTTAAGTTCATTTCCCCAGCTCCCAGGTTTCCAGGAGACACCAATCTAAAGTCCTATATTTATGTCATCAAGATGATAGCAGACATTTTCAGAGCTGTGTGAATTCACAAACATTTACTGGCACAATCTTTGTAGCAAAAAGAGGGATATATATATATATATATAGATATATAGATATATATATATATATATATATATATATATATATATATATATATATATGATTTCAAGCAGTGTCTCTTGCTTTTGCTGTTATGGATGGTCTTCTTAAACAAGAACAAATCATTAAATGCTGGAAAGGAAAAGGGAAGGATACATTCCAAGGTCTGGAAAAGTGCAACCAAGGTTGCGAAAAGAGCCAAGAGAAAATGATTTCTGATAAGATGAAGTGGTCTCTTGACCAGAGGTCTCTAATAACAGACGAAGGCATCAAGTACCATCAGCAAGAATGCCAGAAGTCCTTGGAACAGTTAATAATAGATTTTTTGTGGGCTCTTGAACCAATCATGTGGGCAACGCTTAGACACTGCAGTAAGAGCCCTTCACTATTCACTCCTATCTAAAATCCTATTGGAGCTTTTAATATATTCCTTCTCAACATATGTTTCTGAAAGAAAGTCAATAGCCTATATCAGTGGTACCCAATTTTCGTAATGCCACAACCCCTTAATACAGTTCATCATGTTGTGGTGACCCCCAACCATAACATTATTTTTGTTGCTATTTCCCAACTGTAATTTTGCTACTGTTATGAATCTTAATGTAAATATCTGATATGCAGGATGGATTTTCAGTCACTGCACCATATTTGGCACAAATAACCCAATATGCCCAAATTTGAATACTGTTGAGGTTGGTGAAGGGTGCTGATTTTGTCATTTAGGAGTTGTAGTTGCTGGAATTTATACAAAACCCTATACGATTCCGGCCCAGTGTATCTGTCTGAACGGATCTCCCTCTACGTTCCACTCCGGAGTCTAAGATCTTCTGGGGAAGCATAGTGTCTAGATCTAGGGGAGTAATGCTACCCCTCTATTCTGCTTTGGTTAGACCACACCTGGAATATTGTGTCCAATTCTGGGCACCACAATTCAAGAGAGATATTGACAAGCTGGAATGTGTCCAGAGGAGGCGACTAAAATGATCAAGGGTCTGGAGAACAAGCCCTATGAGGAGCGGCTTAAGGAGCTGGGCATGTTTAGCCTGAAGAAGAGAAGGCTGATGAGGGGATATGATAGCCATGTATAAATATGTGAGAGGAAGCCACAGGGAGGAGGGAGCAAGCTTGTTTTCTGCTTCCCTGGAGACTAGGACGCGGAACAATGGCTTCAAACTACAAGAGAGGAGATTCCATCTGAACATGAGGAAGAACTTCCTGACTGTGAGAGCCGTTCAGCAGTGGAACTCTCTGCCCAGAGTGTGGTGGAGGCTCCTTCTTTGGAAGCTTTTAAACAGAGGCTGGATGGCCATCTGTCATGGGTGATTTGAATGCAATATTCCTGCTTCTTGGCAGAATGGGGTTGGACTGGATGGCCCATGAGGTCTCTTCCAACTCTTTGATTCTATGATTCTATGATTCTATAGGGAGGCCCTGCTCTCGACCCCACCTCTATTACAAGTGAGATTGGCGGGGACGAGGAGCAGGGCCTTCTCGGTGGTGGCCCCCCACCTGTGGAATTCACTCCCCGCTCCTTTCCTTTAGGAAAAAACTAAAAACGTGGATCTGGGACCAGACATTCGCACAAGTGGGCAGATAAAGAAAGAACTTTTGACGATGACTAGGAATGATTAATGGATTAGACCTATGGAACTCTGGAAAACAAAACGCTGAGCACAAGAATAGTATATATGATGTTTTATATGATGTTTTTATATGATGTGTTATGTACTGGTTGTTTGATTGTTTTAAATGTGGAAACTGTTTTTAATTATGGTTTTGTATATTGTGTGTAATTTTCTATATAGGCATCGAATTTTCTGTAAGCCGCCCTGAGTCCTCCTTCGGGGGTTGAGAAGGGCGGGGTAAAAGTACCCGAAATAAATAAATAAATAAATAGTTAGCAACATATAGAACAGAGATACCTATTACTATGTGTCGCGCTTTATCTCACAATTCAGCAGCAGATCAGTTGCACAACTTCAGCGCTTTCCAGTAGCTTCTTCCTGCACAGTATTTTCAGTCAACTGCTCCCACAAACTGCAGTCACTCTGGAACTCTCCACAGGTACTTGAGCACATGCCCGGCCATTGTCAGTTTTACTATTGTTTCCCCCTCCAATCTAGATGACACTACAAACTTACCACAGCACACGGTTATATCTTGTCTTAGCAGACAGGTTCCTTTAATAAATTACACAGAGCCTTCGGCAAACAGCATCACAGCACAAGGAGAGAAATATACACTGTACATGACTTCCTTATATACAATTCTGTACATTTACACATAGCAATCTCTGATTCGTTCTCAACACATTAACTTAACTCAAACCCAGGATTGCATCATTCACAATCACCTGGACCAGGCCAGAACACATTCCCCAAATGATTCCCTATATACAGTTAATGCATGACTCAGCATTTCCAATAGAAGTCTATTAGCAGTGCATGACTCAGCTATATTACATTACAATACATTGTAAAACCTGACACTATGATACACAAAGTATTGTTTTATTTAAGAAGAATTCATTACCTGAAGAAGGCATTTTTAGCACCAACACCGAAACAAGGATACCTTGTTGTAACCTGGTCTCCATGTAGAACTCTTCCTGGCAAAACTTTGGATGCCACAAATAGTCCTTCGAGATATACACAAGTGAATCTTTAAATCATCAGACAGATTGAACTATTAGAGGGAGAAAACATGGAGGCCATGACAGACTTTGTATTTCTAGGTGCAAAGATTACTGCAGACTCGGAATGCAGCCAGGAAATCAGGGGAGAGCAATGACCAATCTCAATAAAATAGTAAAGAGTAGAGACATCACACTGGCAACAAAGATCCGCATAGTAAAAGCAATGGTATTCCCCATAGTAACCTACGGATGTGAGAGCTGGACCATAGGGAAGGCTGAGCAAAGGAAGTGGTGTTGGAGAAAAGTTCTGAGAGTGGCTTGGGCACAAGAAGATCCAACCAGTCCATACTTCAGGAATTAAAGCCTGATTGCTCATTGGAGGGAAGGATATGAGAAGCAAAGATGAAGTATTTTGGCCACATCATACGAAGACAGGAAAGCTTGGAGAAGACAATGATGGTGGAGAAAATGGAAGGAAAAGGGAAGAGGGGCCAACCAAGGGCAAGATGGATGGATGGTATCCTTGAAGTGACTGGCTTGACCTTGAGGGAGCTGGGGGTGGTGACGGTCGACAGGGAGCTCTGGCGTGGGCTGGTCCATGAAGTCACAAAGAGTTGGAAGCAACTGAATGGATGAACAACAACAAACACATGAATATGGATATTTATCCATGACAAAGAAGTTGTTCCTCTGTATTGTGTATATAATAAACCAGTCATATGACATTATATTTGAAGTTTCAACAACAATAATGACATCATACTTTGTGGAATTTATAGTTAACCTGTAACACTGTTCAACGGAGAAAAAGCTGTGGGCCTGAAAATAGTTGTTCTTTTATGATTTTGGGGTGCTGAAAACGAAAATGACATTTTAAAATGTATATTGGCTCTAGTTTTGATGATATAAGCAATCGCGTGATCACATATGGTTGAAAAAATGCATGTTGCGACTTACACTATGGAAGATTCTAGAATATTCTAGAAAGTTTGATGACGCAGTATTAGTGCCGTGTGCAAAAGCCAGAAAGTCCTATATAAGGCCAGACTTTTGAACGGTGAGGGTCAGTCAGTTGAAGACTGAGACAGTATCGTTAAACATCATTTTACATTGTTCTTTTTACTGTAGTTATGCCTCGCACGTGTGTAAATAAAGCACAATGGAAAAAAAGATATCAAGGTAAATGGACTCCGTCAATGCTGTCAGACTCCTGCTGGAGCATTGAAAGAGACAATCCTTTCCTTGAATACAAAAGAAAAGTCAAGAGAAGCAAACAGGATATAAACTAAAGTCACGATTAAAGCGACATTTCAACTTTCAGACTTTTCAACTGCATTAGGCCTACTAAGATAGTTTCTTGTTGCACAAACATAAACAATAGACTAATTAAATAAATATTTATCATGTATAAAGTATTGGCAATATAATTTGACTAAAATTTAGTAAATATTCACGGTTTATATACATGCAGTAAGGTTAGGTGCATTATCATAATATTAACGAATTACCTATTGTGGAGAAAATTGACATAGCTGTTGCATAAAAACCAGAGCCAATTAACACATTTAATTATTATATTTGAATTCCACATATTAAATTTATTAAGAAACTGCACATTTCGTTTCCGAAACTGAGAAAAACTGAAAATTTGTAGAACAGTGTAATCAAAGAGCATTCTGAACTCCACCAATGGTAGAATTGGGCCAAACTTCCCACACAGAGTCCCCATAACCAACAGAAAATACTGTGTTTTCTGATGGTCTTTGGCCACCCGTCTGACCCTCCAGGTTGAGAAATGCTGGCATATTTGCGTGTGTGTGTGTTTTATTATTTATTTATAGTACTTATATTCCACCCTTCTAACCACAAAGGAGACTCAGGGTGGATCACAGAACACATATATGGCAAACTTTCAATGCCAATTTTACAATGACAAGGCAGACTACAGATATGTATGTATGTATGTGTGTGTGTATGTATATATTTTTTCATCATTCAGCATCTTTGGAGGCTGTGCTCGGTTCCAGCCACGCCGGGGGGGGGGGGGGGTGTCCCTCCATCTCCTTGCCAAAGAGCTTTGCTTTTATCTTCCCACAGAAGTGGAACCTATTGTCATGTATCATGTTCTGCAGTTGATGGTAGTTGGTGGTGGTAGGCCTAGCAGTTGATGATGGTAGGGTTAATCTAAGTCTTAGTTCTAAAGGGTTGAGTAATCTGTAAGTAAGAATTCATGGGTGAAAGCAATTAAAGGCGGAGATATGCAAGAGATAGGTTGCAGCTGGGTGTTTCTGGATATAGTGAGCTAGCCTTGGGACTGATCTTGGGGAGAAATGTATTCTGTCACGATGCCAGGGCTCTGTCGTTATTCCGGCAGAGGTGAACCAAACAAACTCACAGTTGGTGTTAAATGATTTAATTAAAGCAGCACTTACTAGTCCAAAGCATAAAACATAAAGATAGCACTCAGCCACAGAATATTTAAAAAAACTGATAGAAAACACCATTGCAGGTTCAAGATAACACTGTAGTCAAAAGGTCCAGTCCAGTAGTCAAATGCCGAGAGTTCAATGAGCAAAGTCCAGGGATCAAGTCTCTATATATCATAATCAAAAGCCAGTCCAGAGATTCAAGGTTCCAGGGTTCCAAGTGTACAGGAGACAGGTCAGGATACCGAAAATCCACAAACCTGGGGGAAAACCAGCAGCATCTACCACCAAAATAGGACAAATACTTTTCTCCCCAAGATCAGTCCAAAGGCTAGCTCATGATATCCAGAAACATCCAGAAGTTGAATTGTTTTTATACTGTGTCTTGAATTTTGTTCTTTCTATGTTGTACACCGCTGTGAGTCGCCCCCGGGCTGAGAACAGCAGTATATAAGCAAAGTAAATAATAAATGAATAAATAAATAAATAAATAAATAAATAAATAAAGTATGTTTTGTGAATATTGCAAATTCCAGATGAAAAGAATCCTGGACTGATAAGAATTAGGGCTGGGCGGTTTCGTTCGTTAATTTTGTAATTCGTTATTGATTCGTATTTAAATTAGCTTACGATCCGATATTGAGCCATTCAGGAGCAACTAAAAATCGAAACGAATTTTTCAATTCATTTCGTAATTGTTTCGTAATTGTTTCAAAATCGTTTCGTAATTATTTCCGTATGTCTGGTGCAAGTTTTATAGTTGTTGTTTGTTTTATCAGTGATAAAAAATATATTATCACACCAACAGTCAACAACAGAGGGAGAGGGAAGCTTCAGAAGTTCCCCCTGTCCCATTTGGAGGTTTTTTTAGCGTATTGCGCATCGCGTCCGCCATTAACGAATCGATTTGTAATTGTTTCGTAATTGTTTCGTAATTTCCGAAATTTCGTAAATTTCGAACTTTTTTAAAGAAAAATTTTGGAATTCTTTTAAAAATCGAAACGCAAAAACCCCCTAAAAACGAATCGAGTTTAGAAACAAATTTTTCCGTGGTTGCCCAGCCCTAATAAGAATATTTACTATTCAGCTCTTATTTTGCGCAGAACTCACACAATATGTTTTTGTGTGCACATAAAAACCTGCATTTTCTGCATTTAAATATTCTTTTTCCTATGCAGAAAACCCGAATTCTGTGTTTAAAATGTAAACATCGTGCAGGATGTGTCTTGAATTGCAAACAAACTTCATAAAAAAAAAACCCTGCCCATTTTGAAAATTTTAACTCAGTGGAAAGAAAATTGCTAACATTATCCATGGCTTCCTTTGAAAATGGAATTAGCAAATAATTACTGTGCAGACCTCCTACCTTAGGATGTGTCAGTACATTTCAATTCCCTTGTAAGTGCTTGCTCTCTGGGTATTCAAATCAAGGTAATGGGCAATTGCCAGGCTTCCATCAATGGTATTGCTCATTTTTCTTGCAAGGCATTGACATGTAGACACATGTACTAGCTGATGCCCTCGCCTTTAGGCTGTCATTTGACTCACGATCCCATAAAATTACAGTCATCCCTTTAAGCTTATGAAAGGATAGCAAATCCTTTTGTCTTATGGATAAAAGCAGGTCCTTTCGGAAAATATGTGAGAACAAAATAAAAAGACAGCTGTGAGACAGCAATTGCAAGGAGAATTTTAAAGACAGTTGCTTTGTTAGATAGCAAAGATGTTTTAATGGCAGTACAAAGTGGATTAGTGACCTGTGTAAGTATAGTACGGTAATAACAATTGTTGCAGCGATACATTTCTTTCTCTCGGCCATTTGTCAATCCATTCATTCTCTCTGTGTGTATTGCACAATGCGAACATATTCTAGACTATTTCAGGATTAAAGTTCACTTATTAAGAACTTGCCTGTGATAAATTCCTGGGAGATCATTCCCTGGTGAAATCCCCGAGAAAGCCATCACACAGCACAATTCAATCATTCATACAGAGAGAGAACCAATGGATTGGCAATGGTATCTCAGGAAAGTGCTCCCACAGCTTGGGAGTGATCCTGGACTCATTGCTGAGCCTGGAACCCCAGGTCTCGGCGGTGGCCAGGAGAGCTTTTGCACAATTAAAACTTGTGCACCAGTTGCGCCCGTACCTTGGGAAGTCTGATCTGGCCACAGTGGTCCACGCTCTTGTTACATCCCGAATAGACTACTGCAACACACTCTATGTGGGGTTGCCCTTGAAGACTGTTCGGAAACTTCAACTGGTCCAGTGAGCGGCAGCCAAATTGCTCACCAGAGCGACATACAGGGAGCACACCACCCCCCTGTTGTGCCAGCTCCACTGGCTGCCGGTTCAGTTCCGAGCACAATTCAAGGTGCTGGTTTTGACCTACAAAACCCTGTGCGGTTCCAGTCCAGTGTATCTGTCTGAATGTATCTCCCTCTACGTCCCACCCCGGAGTCTGAGATCATCTGGGGAGGCCCTGCTCTCAACCCCACCACTGTCACAAGTGAGGCTGGTGGGGACGAGGAGCAGGGCTTTCTCAGTGGTGGCCCCTCACCTGTGGAACTCACTCCCGGGGGAAATTAGGGCATCATCATCCCTCCTCTCCTTCAGGAGGAAGGTAAAGATGTGGTTGTGGGACCAGGCCTTTGGGCAATCTGACAACTAGATAAGATAATCAGACGAGCATGACCAGGACTGACAATGTGGAATTTAAAATGGAACTATGAGATAGCGAACGCTGACCGTTAATGAGGAGGAATTGGGTTTGTATTGGTTTTATTGATTTTATTGGTTTTTATAGTTGTAATGTAGGAATTGTTGTTTAACTGTGAATGGATGCTATTTCTGTTTTGGACTGTTATGTGATGCGGGCATCGAATTGTGCCTTTGCTTTTGTAAGCCACCCCGAGTCCCCTTCGGGATGAGATTGGGTGGGGTAGAAGAAACCTAAATAAATAAATAAATAAATGTCTTTCAAGTTCACTATTTTTAATAGAATGGGTTCTGCCACTTGTCTGACTGGATTGTTCATCGGCGATTATGGTATGCTGGATATTGTTGGAGTTCAGCCTGCGATTGTGTTTCAAGATCAAGCTGCTTTAGATGTGGGGAATGATGTCACTGAGGGTCAAGATGGCAATGGTCAATCTTGCCGCTACAAAGCTATATTGAGGCTTCTCTCATGTCCCCCATGTCTTAATGAGACATGCTGCATTATCACGGGGTGTCTGCACCCTACACCACTGGAGAAATTACACTGCTTAGCCGGTATTGCACCACCTGACATCCGCCGGGAAGTAGAAGCCAATAGTGAAAGGACCAAGGCAGAGACATCTCCAGCTCATCCCCTGTTTGGGTATCAGCCAGCACGTCAATGACTTAAATCAAGAAATAGTTTTCTAGGATCTACAGAGACACTCGTTGGAACACCTCAGCAAGCGAGAGTCCAAAAGTGGCAGGCTCAAACCCAGAACCTCAATCCATGGCTGATACCAGATGAGAGACTCCCCCCTGGGCACACAGAGGACTGGGCGACTTGGAAGGCGCTGAACAGACTGCGCTCTGGCACCACGAGATGCAGAGCCAACCTTAGGAAATGGGGCCACAAAGTGGAATCCACGACATGCGAGTGTGGAGAAGAGCCAACCACTGACCACCTGCTGCAATGCAACCTGAGCCCTGCCACATGCACAATGGAGGACCCTCTTGCAGCAACACCAGAGGCGCTCCAAGTGGCCAGATACTGGTCAAAGGACATTTAATCAACTACCAAGTTTGCAAAATTTGTGGGTTTTTTTATCTGTTTGTTTGTTTTGTTCTGTTAGAAATGTAATACAATGTTCTGGTTGGATGACACAATAAATAAAAAAATTATTCATCCCAACAACATGTGTATGTGTATTTCTCTGGTTGATGGTGGGAGGTGTATTGCCCTTGCACACGCAACTCAAACATACTGTATGTATATTGTGCAGACTTGCAACTTCCATTGAACAACCTGGTTATTTCCATGTGCTTCCTGCAAATATCTGAAACCCCTGCATGGTACTACCTGGAAAATGTGACACCTCTTGTTCTTGCCATGAACCTTCACCACTCTTCCTATTTGCATTTTCTTGTCGCCTGCAGTTAAGTGAGGATCAGTTTCTCTTCATAATTCATTAGTTAACATTTGTAGAACACATTAAAGATGTAGCACATTAGGTAAATGCTAAGCATTATTGTCATTAAATGATATTTCGAAATTTAAAAGTGGTCAGTATTGTGCATTAAGAATGACTCTTAGAAGACAGTTAATGTCCCAAGCAGTAATTTAATATAGATGTACGCTCTGCACAACAGAGTGTGAAAGAATGGGAAAGAGAAGAAAGAAAGGTGAGTAGGGAGAAAATGCCAATTTGACGTAATGCACATACATGGGATAATATGCAAAAATAAGAGAACATTCCTCGAGTTCAGTGGTGTCTTTCATCCATGGGTTATCACTGGCTAAGCCTTGCAGATTTTACACACATTTAAATCAAAATGCAGAATTAATTCCAACTAGAAATGGAAATCTCTCAGGGAAGTGGCAAGTGCTCTTCACTTAGTGTGCTGATGTAACATCATTGAAAATATTGCAACTCACTTGACATTTGGGCAAGAGAGAATAGAAAGAGGGTTTTTTTGTACATGAGACCTAGCAAGTTCTTTTCATTGATCCTCACATTAGATCCTTTGTACTACAAATGCGTTCCATTAATTTTTTTTCTTAATGGGGTGAAACCAGCAAGGCTACAATGCCAAAGCAGGCACACTAGAGCCAAACTAATTCAATAAATGACACTCCATACAAATAGAGAGGGCAGAATTGTCTTCTTAGAAATGGCACTCATGAGTATTTTCTGAAATCAACTCAAGGAGAGACAATTGTTGGCTTTCATTTGTGTTGCACATGTGAGCTGCCATATGTTTAAGCTAGAAATCAATGTATGTGCAAAACTTGTCATTTTTTATTTATTTATTTACGACATTTATATGCCGCCCTTCTCACCCTGAAGGGGACTGAGAGTGGCTTACAAGTAGGCTTGGGTGATCCAAAAAAAAAAAAAAAAAAGGTTCAAAACTTGTTTTAGATGGCGATTCGATTTTTAAATGATTTCCTATAATTTTCTTGAAAAAAAATCGGAAATATCAGGAAATTGGAATTGCTTCGTTTGCTTCGTTAATGGAAGGTGCCCCTCCCTCCCTCCAGAACCATTAAAATCTCGCAGTTTCCCTTCCTTCCCTTGCGGGGAGCTGCGATACAGAGGGATGGGGTGGGCGTGGCTAAGCACAGATTTTACAACTACCCTCGCAGTTTCCCTTCCTTGGGTGGCAACGAACGGTGATGGATTGCAGAGGGACGAGGCGGGCATGGGTAAGAACAGCTCTTCCTGAAGGTCACTGGGGGGGCGTGGCCTTCAGGAAGAGCTGTTCTTAGCCACGGCCACCTCATCCCTCTTTGCATCGGCGGTTGTGCAAAGCCACATCCGAAAATAATTCCAAACAATGGGGAAGTTGTTTCAGTTCAGAATTGCTCCTCCCACTATTCCTGCATGGCTCAAAATTGGATCAAAAGGTAATTAAATCCAAATTAATTATGATTTCAGAACCTTACGAACGAACTTACCCAGGCCTACTTACAAGATATATATACATACTAGGCCTGGGCGGTTTCGTTGTTAATTTCGTAATTCGTTATTAATTCGTATTTAAATTAGCTTACGATCCAATATTGAGCCATGCAGGAATAGTGTGAGGAGTAAATTAGATTCGAAACAATTTTTTCAATTTATTTCGTAATTATTTTGTAATTATTTTGTAATTATTTCGTAATTATTTCGTAATTATTTTGTAATTATTTTCACATGTCTGCTGCAAGTTTTATAGTTGTTGTGTGTTTTATCACACCGACAGTCAACAACAGAGGGAGAGGGAAGCTTCAGAAGTTCCCCCTGTCCCATTTGGAGGTTTTTTTAGCATATTGCGCAATCGCGTCCGCCATTAATGAATTGATTTGTAATTATACGAAATTTCGTATATTTCAAAATTTTTAAAAGGAAAATTTCGGAATTATTAAAAAAAACGAAACGCAAGGGCCACCTAAAAACAAAACGAGTTTAGAACCAAATTTTTCCGTGGTTACCCAGGCCTAATACATACAATATATTACATTATTAGCATAGTACAATATCAGTATTAAATATAACTATATTGTACTATACCATTATATTGTAATATTATTTAATCAACTTTGAAGTGCCTAAATGTATTTTAGCTAATTATTCCAGGAGTGTTAGGATAGGGATTGGTGATTATTGTGTCTTTGTATACTTAGCTTTTGTCTTTTACTTTTGATATGGTCAGAGGACTAATCAATAAACAAACCTATCTTCCATCTATCAGATATTGCATACATGCATTGCATGTACGCATATGCAAGGTATCTTCCTGAAACTGGGGAGAACCACAGCAAACCACACAATTGAGAACAGTAATCATATTGCCATCCAGTAGGAAACCCAGTAGGAAATTGACTGTGTGGATCATAATAAACTGTGGCAAGTTCTTGGTGGGATGGGCATCCCAAGCCACCTTGTCTCTCTCCTGAGGAATCTGTACAAGGACCAAGTAGCAACAGTCAGAACTGACCACGGAACAACAGACTGGTTCAAGATTGGGAAAGGCGTACGGCAAGGCTGCATACTCCAACCTTTTTAACGTGTATGCAGAACACGTCATGAGAGGATGTGTGGGGCTTGGTGAATGCAAAGCTGGGGTGAAAATTGCTGGAAGAAACATTAACAACCTCAGATATGCAGATGACACCACTCTGATGGCCGAAAGCGAGGAGGAGCTGAGGAGCCTTCTAATCAAGGTGAAAGAAGAAAGCGCAAAAGCCGGGTTGCAGCTAAACGTCAAAAAAACCAAGATTATGGCAACAAGAATGATTGACAACTGGAAAATAGAGGGAGAAATGTGGAGGCCGTGACAGACTTTGTATTTCTAGGTGCAAAGATGAGTGCAGATGCAGACTGTGGCCAGGAAATCAGAAGACGCGTACTTCTTGGGAGGAGAGCAATGTCCAATCTCGATAAAATAGTAAAGAGTAGAGACATCAGACTGGCAACAAAGATCCATGTAGTCAAAGCCATGGTATTCCCTGTAGTAACCTACGGCTGTGAGAGCTGGACCTGAGCAAAGGAAGAGAGATGCTTTTGAGCTGTGGTGTTGGGGGAAAGTTCTTTTTTTCTTTTTCTATTTTTATTTTTATTAGTTTTAAATTTACATATATATAAAGTGAACAATAATACAAAAAAAGTAAAGAAACAAGGATGTACGACAAACACTACATATATGACAAACAATACAACAAACAGTGTCCTAATAATCCCCCCTCCCCTCCTTCTAAAACCGACTTCCCCTCACCAATCATTCACAGTATTAGGTTCTTTCTGATTGAGATGCAATAACAGTCCTTCTCTCCTCCTTTTCTAAAAATTTTTATATTCTTTTCTTAACGATAGAGCAATAGCTACAATACATTCATTACATATTATATTAATCTTCTTATTCCCCCCGAAATTTTCATGGTGGTTCGTGAACAGGCCTTATTGGTGCATTATTTAAACTGTTATGTTTATTCATATCATGATCTGATCACCATACTCAATATATCCCATATGCATGGGGGTATTGGGGTAATGATACAAAAGGTTTGCTAGGCTAGACCCTCTTTCACTCAGACTCAGCCCCCCCCGAAACTCAGCCCCCCCCCGAAACCCCCCCTGAAAAAAATTTCAGCCCCCCCCCCCCCCGAAACGAAATCCTGGCTACGGGCCTGGCTACAATACATTCATTACATATTATATTAATCTTCTTATTTATTATATAGAACACATTACATTCAATGTATTGCAATTTCCCATTTATAATTTCTCAACATTTATTATGGAGTCTTAATTTTGACCAGTATACCCACACATTTCATTTTCAATATAATTTTTAAGTAGACTCCAGTCTGTCATCACAGCTCCTTTTCCAGCGTTTTGTCGCAACCAAAAGGTCAACTCATCCATCTCTTGAATTTCCAATAACTTTCCTAGCCATTGCGTTTTGGTTGGTATCAGGTCTTGTTTCCACAGTTTGGCATATGTCATTCTGGCGGCTGTCGTGAAGAAAATAAATAGTTTTTCCATGTTATTATTTGGGAACAGTTTCTTGTCAAACATTCCTAACAAATAAATTTCAGGGAGCATGGGGATGCTTAATTTTAAAATGTTTCTGCACTCTTTATGTATGGTCCTCCAATATTCCTTTGCTTTTGGGCATAGCTACCATAGGTGGTAAAAGGAGCCTTCCGTCATTTTGCATTTCCAGCATCTATTGTCCGTGTTCCTATACATTTTTGCTATCTTTTGTGGTGATAGGTACCAACGATGCAGCATTTTTAGCCAGTTCTCTTTTAGGTCTGATGAATAGGTGTAGTTAAGACGTTTTCTCCAGATTGTTTCCCAGTCCTTCAGATAGAGGGGTTTTCCTACGTTTTTTGCCCATTGAATCATTGAGTGCTTGACCGTCTCTGTCTCTGTGGCCCATCCCAATAGGTTTTGATATATAGATGTTACTATTTTCCTATCTTTCTTTTGAATTTTTCCCCATAAGTCATTTTCTTCACCAAAGCCTATTTTCTTATCCTCTTTATAGCTTTCTTTAATTTGGGCGTATTGGTACCACGAAACGTTGCTGAAGTCGTTAGATATTTCTTCCTGTGTTTTTAATTCTCTTGCCCCGTTATTCTTGCATAAGATATCTTTGTAGGACGGCCAATGGGTCCACCCTAGCAATCTGCGTTGCTTAGCCTCCAGTGGGGAGATCCATAGTGGTGTTTTATGGAAGTAAAATCTTCTGTATTTATTCCAGACCTTCAGGAGTGTAGATCTGATAAAATGATTCCCGAAATTGCTTTCGGTTTTCTCCCCCTCGTACCAAAGGTACGAGTGCCAACCTTTGCGGAGATCAAAACCCTCCACTGTTAGTGTTTTTATATTAGTGAGCTTGGTCCAATCCCTTACCCAAGATAGGGCACACGCATCATGGTATAGTTGCAGATTTGATAGGCCAAAGCCTCCTTTATTGACTTGCATGGTCATAACTGCATACTTTATTCTTGGTCTTTTTTTCCCCCAAATGAATTTGGATATCTCCCTGTCCCATTCTTTGAATACTTTATTATTCCTGATGATTGGAAGGTTCTGGAAAAGGTAAAGCATTTTTGGGAGAGCATTCATTTTAAAGGCCGCTATTCTGCCCAAAAGTGATAAGTTTAATTTACTCCATGCTTCCATTTCCTTCTTAATTTCTCGCCACTTAGCTATGTAATTATTTTTAAGTAGGTGCAGGTTTCTTTGAGCTACCCAGATTCCCAGGTATTTAATCTTGCTAGATGTCTTAATTCCTTCTAATTTCTCCTGATTGGGTTTTGTCATATTTTTAGGTAGTAACACTGTCTTTTCCTTGTTCAATTTGAGACCCGCGACCTTTCCGTACCTCTCGATTACCTCCAGCCATTTGGATATATTTGCCCTTGGGTTTTCCACTACGCAGATGATGTCATCTGCAAAGGCTCTTGTCTTGAGTTCTTGCTTATCTAGCCTCAGACCTCTAAGTGTTTTATCCACCCTTATTTCCCTCAGAAGGATCTCCAAGGCGAAGATGAAAATTAGCGGGGAGAGAGGGCACCCCTGTCTAGTACCCTTCTCGATTTGAAATTCTTCCGAGTATAGACCGTTTATTATTAATTTGGCTCTCTGCTCTTTATAAATAGCCTCTATCGCATTTCTAAATTGGAAGCCAAAGTCCATCTCCTGGAAAAGTGTCTTAAAAAAGCTCCAATTGATGTTATCAAACGCTTTCTCAGCGTCAATGGCGAGTAGCGCCATTTCTTTCTGATGGTTGGTTTCGTAATATTCCAATGCGTCCAAGATGATCCTCATATTGTCCTTGATATTCCTACCCGGCAGGAAGCCATTTTGATCTTCCCCTATCCACTTTATAAGAAAGGTTTTAAGTCTATTTGATAGTATATTGGCAAATATTTTATAATCATTATTTAACAAAGAGATTGGTCGATAGTTCTTTATATCCTCTTTGTTGGTGCCTTCCTTATGTATTAAAGTGATTTCTGCCGTCTTCCAGGATTCTGGGATTGAGCCTTCTTGTAGTGCTTTATTCATTACTGTCTTTAAGGTGTCCACAATTTCATCTTCCATCGCTTTATAAAAGCACGCTGTGTATCCATCAGGACCAGGAGCTCTGTTGTTTTGGAGGCCCTTGATCGCTTTTTTAATTTCATCAGTGGTTATCTCTTTGTTTAGTAAGTTCCTTTGTTCTTCTGATATTTTATTTAACTTTTGGTTACATATGTAGTTTACTATCTCTTCATCATTAGTCTCGTTCTTCTTGTATAGATCTTGAAAAAAAATTTGGAATGCTTTTATTATCTCAACGTCTTTTATCAAAGTTTTATCGTTTATCTTGACCTTGGAGATTCTTTGCTGTTGTGTTTTTTTTCTGATTTTCCAGGCCAGAAGCTTTCCTATTCTATTAGCGTTCTCGAACTCTTGTTGTCGAATGAACTTTAGTTGTTTTGCCATCTTTTCCGAGTCCAACCTATGCTTTTCTTTCTTCAGCAGTTCCAGCTTTACAATCATTGTCTGATTATCTGGATTGTCTTTCAGGTCTTGCTCTGCACTTCCTATCCGTTTTTCTATCTGATCTTTTTGTAATCTTTTAAGTTTGTTTCGAATTGCTTTCTGTTGAAGCAGAGACCCTCGGAGCACCGCTTTATATGCATCCCACACCATTTCTATCTTTGTTTCATCTTTAGTATTTAGCTGGAAATACTCCTTAGTTTTCTCTTTATTTCTCCTGATGTCTTCTTCTAGCTTAAGTAGATTGTCGTCCAATCTCCATTTCCTAGGTCCCTGTTTATTATTTATTATCATCGTTATTGGGGCATGGTCTGAATAGTCCCTTGGGAGTATTTTTATTTCTGATATCTTTGTTGTAATTGATCGTGTGGTCCAGATCATGTCAATCCTGGACCACACGCGGTACCTATTAGAGTAATATGTGTAGTCTTTAGTTTCTTCGTTGTGTATTCTCCATGCGTCCTCGAGATCATATTCTTCCATGCAGGAGAGAAAGCACCCCGGAAGGGTATTAGTATTTATTGTTTTATTCTTGTTCTGGGGAGTGGTCTTATCTATTTTGTAATTAATGATTCCATTAAAGTCCCCCAGTATTACCAGATGGTTATATGGTACTGATGTTATCTTTTCCTTTAATGTTTTGACAAATTTCCTTTTAGGCCCATTAGGTGCGTAGATATTGCAGATCAGTATGCTTTCTGATCCTATCATTACTTTAACTCCCAGCATTCTACCCTCCTGGTCCTTGAAGATGCATTCAGAGGGGATATTATCATCTATGTATAGTGCTACCCCTTTCTTTTTCTCTGGGCCTGACGAGTAATACATTCTACCTAGCTTTTTATATATTAAGTGTGCGGTGTGGCGTTGTGCTATGTGCGTCTCCTGTAGAGCTACTATATTATACTTTCCTTTTGTTATTTGGGTAAAAATGGATTTTCTTTTACTAGGGGAATTCAAACCATTCACGTTGTTAGAATAAAATTTTACCTCTTGTGTAAAGTCAACCATCTTTTTCTTTTATTTCATCCTGGTCCATGTCGTCATCTTCCTCTTCCTCATCCTGTTCTCCTTGTGTAGGTTTGTGATCTCTGGTCGTTCTTCCGATGTCAGGGGATTTACTTCTCTTTCTCTTGGATTTTTTCCTTTTCTCCTCTGGTCTCTGGGTCGTTCTGATTTTAGACTCCTTTTCCAATTTTTTATAGAATTCTCTGGCTTTTTCTTCCGACGTAAGCCACCATCTTTCCCCTTGGTAAGTGGTCATAATTCCCTCCTGTTTCTCCCAGCGAAACCTAATGTTTAATTTTTTCAATTCATCTGTCAAAAAGAAGTATTTTCTTCTTTTGTTCAATGTGTTTGGGGGGAATTCTTTTAATATTGTTACTTTGGATTCTTTGTAGTGTAAAGGCCTTTGGTGACTCACTTTCAGTATCTCGTCTCTAGTTTTTTTCCTGACAAAATTCACCACAATGTCTCTAGGGGTTTTGTTTCTTTTAGCCTAGCTCGATTGGACTCTATAGACTCTGTTATCCCATTTTCAGTTTCTTGCTTCGGCATTTCGATTAATTTGTTTAACAGATCTATTATGATATCCCTCGTATTTTCGTTCTCTTCTTCTATAACATTCCTGAACCGGAGCTGGTGTTCAGTCTTATTTTGTTCTAATTTTTCCTGTACTCTTTCTAGTCTTTGATTTTGTTTCTCTATACTAGTAAGTCTTTTTTCTATTTTTATCTGTGCCTTCTCTATCTTCATGTTATTGGTTTTAACTACTTTTATCTCCTGTAATGCCTCAGAGATTTCTCCCTTCATTGTATGCATATTTTCCTTAAATTCCCTTTTGATTTCTAGGATCTCTGTTTGGATAGCTTTTTGTTGCGCCTCATGTTTTTCAGCCCTTGCCTGGAAATCAATTTGGAGTTTATCTTGTTTAACCGATAGGCCTTGAATCTCAGTTTGTATTTCCCTTAACAATTCCTTTATCCCTGGCTCTTTTGGTCCTACTTCTTTCACACTAGGTTCCTCCGATACGGGAGGTCCTGCCACTGAGTGTCTTCTAAGAGAGCCTTTCGAGTCTTTCATTTCCTTTAGTTCTTTTGGATCTAATTTCCCTTTAAAGTTGGACATATTTATTTAGCCACTTGTATGAATTCCTAATAAGAAAGAGAGGGAGAGAAAGAAAGAGAGAAAAAGAACAAAGAAGAGAAGAAGAAAAAAAGGGGGAGGGGGGAAGGGGGGGTGGGTGAGGGGGAAGGTTGAGAAAAAGAGAAGAAAGTAAAGAAAGGGGGGTGGGGGAGTGGGTGGGGGGGAAGGGTTGGGAGAGAGAGGGAAAAAATAAATAAATAAATAAATAAATAAATAAAAACTTGTGGAAGTTGTTATTTTATGTCCATAAGTTCCAATACGTAGTTCTTTAGAAGTCTATGAATATCTGTAAGAGTCTTTCCCGCCCACAGTGGGTGAAGCCTCTCTTCCAGTCCGCAGTGTAGCCTTCAAATTTGTCCTTTCTTGTCCTCTTCCTTCCTTCCTTCTCCTCCCCCTCTCTTCCCTCTTCCTCCTCTCCTCTCCGTCTCTATCTTGAATCTTCTTTCCTTCCTTTGTTCCCAACAGTTCTCACAGTTCTCACTGTCCTACCTCACTCCACGAAGTCCTTCTCAGCCTTCTCGACCATTCACCTTGCCCTCCCATCGCCGCTTCCTTGCCGTTCGTCTCGGAGAGATGATGCGGTCGTTTCTCCACTCTTCGGTCGCCGGAGCAGTCGAGCCTTCGTCTCCCAGGCCTTGCCGCTCCTCTCTGCTCTTATCGGCTCGCTCGGCTTGTGACCGGCATGAGACCCTGGTCGCTCCCTCAGACTCACCAGAGCCTGGTGCATCTCAGCTGGGCCGTTGAGTCACTTCCGTCCCTCGGCTCTTCCGCTTCCTCACCCCTCTCAGGCCAGCCTCCCTGGGCGTCGCCGCACTTCCGCTGAGTAGCCGCTAGCTATCGGAGGGTCCCGATCCCAAACGCGTTGCAGCTCCGCACCGCTTCGCCGCCAAGTAGGTTAATTCGGATTATTGTCTGCTGCGTTTACCTTTATCCCAGTCTCTTGGGGTAAATATATGTAGCTCCGCTGCTTGTAAATATTGGTAATTATTGGTAATTATTGGTAATTTTTATTTCTTCTTCCCTTCACGGTGGCTTGGAGTTGGAAGGCTTGAGCACTCTTCTCTGTAGTTTTCTTTTTCTCTCCTTTTTATTAACCCGGATTTTCTCCCTTCGCGTTCTGCCCTCCAGTTGCCCTAGACCATCGTTTGTTGTTACTTATTGTTACTACTATGTTGCAACATTGTCAGTAATCTTCTTTATTGCTTATTGTCAATTTTTATCCATTATTCCTCAGTCTGCAATACTTAGCTGTTTGTTATTTGTTATAGCCATTAAGTTGGTAGTTTGCTTATTTGCTCGAGCAATCAGTCCCACAAATATTTCAAATATTTCTTTATACCAGGACAGCCTTGAGGAGAGATATAGCGAATAACTGGGTGAGTTCACTCCTTCTTACTCACGCTTATTCCACGTATCTTATTTCTTCAATTATTCATTTCTTTTTGAGATGGCCGTGGAGAAAGTAAGTGCAGAGTAACCTCTGCTTCCCGGTACTGGGCTCGTTTGCCGTCGCCAAAAGGACTGTAGAGCCCCCGCCACCCCTTCTTCAGAGGGGGGTTGGGGGTCTGGGGACGAAGCACAGCAAAGCGAATCCCTGTCCCCTCACTCCAGGACAGAGAGGGGGGTCCCCCCAAAACCCAGAGAATCGGGTGGCTTGACGAGAGCTCGTCAAGTCTGACCTTCCTCCGCGCTCGTCCACCGGAAGTCGTGACCATAATTTTTTGATCCGTTTACAATTCCACCACATGTGTAGGAATGTGCCTTTTTCCCAGTCCATCCTCCAGGAAATAAAGCCCGACTGCTCATTGGAGGGAAGGAGACTAGAGACAAAGTTGAAGTACTTTGGCCACATCATGAGGAGACAGCAAAGCCTAGAGAAGACAATTATGCTGGGGAAAGTGGAAGGTAAAAGGAAGAGGGGCGACCAAGGGCAAGATGGATGGATGGCATCCTTGAAGTGACTGGACTGACCTTGAAGGAGCTGGGGGTGGTGACGGCCGACAGGGAGCTCTGGCGTGGGCTGGTCCATAGAAGTCACGAAGAGTCGGAGACGACTGAACGAATGAACAACAACAATTATTATTTAATCAACTTTTAAGTGGCTAAATGTATTTTAGCTAACTATTCCAGGAGTGTTAGGATAGGGATTGGTGATTATTGTGTCTTTGTATACTTAGCTTTTGTCTTTTACTGTTGATATGGTCAGAGGACTAATCAATAAACAAACCTATCTTCCATCTATCAGATATTGCATACATGCATTGCATGTACGCATATGCAGGGTATCTTCCTGAAACTGGGGAGAACCACAGCAAACCACAAAATTGAGAACAGTAATCATCCAGTAAGAAATCCAAAGCAAGGCTTTAGTATACAGTCTGACAACCACCACAAATGTAGCAACTCCTTGGCTTAACTCTGGTACGATTTTCTGACAGGAGCCAAGGGGCTCTTAAAACATTGCTGGAAATGAGATTTATTCCTTTTCCTACCTTCTTTTGGAGAGAAATATAAATTAGTTCAATCAATTTTCTAATTTGCACTTGCCAGGTAGGCTTGAAGCAATTAAGTGATTTGTACGAGGCAGCTCCTTTCCCCCTCGCGCTCGACTTCTCCGGCACTCCTGATGGGTCTCAATGAGAGGGGAATATTGAGTCTTAATAATCTATTCATTCCCTTGACCCAACCAAGGGTATTAGAAAGGGCTTTTTGATGTTAATTACTCCAAAAAAAGAAAATCTCCCAGACTAGAGTTCTGTTTTAGACACTTTGCTATCCATTCAGATGTTGCAAATGATCAGTTAATTAAAGGAACACAAAAACCACAGCATCATCCTGTGTATTAAGCTAGTTACAAAAGGCTGGAACAACATTCTGTCCAGATCTGAATAGCTCTGCAGACATAAGGCTTCCTATTAGCTATATTGTGAGGGTAAGGGTTCATCTACTTTGTATAATTAATGCAGTTTAACACCACTTGAACTGCAATGGCTCGATACTATGAAATCATGGGATTTATAGTTTGATGAGACATCACTCTAAAGCAGTGTTTCTCTATCTTCCTAATGCCGCAACCCCTTAATACAGTTCCTCATGTTGTGGTGACCCCCAACCATAAAATTATTTTCGTTGCTACTTCAAAACTGTAATTTTGCTATTGTTGTGAACTGTAATGTAAATATCTGATATGTAGGATGTATTTTCTTTCACTGGACCAAAATTGGCTAGGATTTATAGTTCACTTGCCATCAAAGAGCATTCCAAACTCCACCAATGATGGAATGTAAACAAACTTAGCACACAGAACTCCCTTGAACAACAGGAAAATACTGGAAGGTTTTGGTGAGGATTGAGCTTTTGTCATTTGGGAGTTGTAGTTGCTGGGATTTATAGTTCATTTGCCATCAAAGAGCATTCTGAACTCCACCGACGATGGAATTGAACCAAACTTAGCACACAGAACTACCTTGACCAACAGGAAAATACGGGATTCCACCGACGATGGAATTGAACCAAACTTGGCACACAGGACTCCCATGACCAACAGAAAACACTAGAAGGGTTTGGTGGGCATTGACCTTGGGTTTTGGAGTTGTAGTTCACCCACATCCAATATTGTTGGACTCAAACAATATTGGATATAAATATCTGATATGCAGGATTATTTTCTTTCACTGGACCAAATTTGGCACAAATACCCAATATGCCCAAAGCTGAATACTACTGAGGTTGCCGGGGGGGGGGGGGATTGATTTTGTCATTTGGGAGTTGTAGTTGCTGGGATTTATAGTTCACTGCCATCAAAGAGCATTCTGAACTCCACCGACGATAGAATTGAACCAAACTTAGCACACAGAACTCCCTGACCAACAGAAAATACTGGAAGGTTTGGTGGCATGAACTTGAGTTTGGAGTTGTAGTTCACCTACATCTAGAGAGCATTGTGGACTCAAACAATGATGGATCCAGACCAAACTTGGTATGGATACACAATATGCCTAAATGTGTGGAACTGGGCGGAAATAGACTTTGACATTTAGGAGTTGTAGTTGCTGGGATTCATAGTTTGCTTGCAGTCAAAGAGCATTGTGAGCCCCTCCAATGATAGAATTGGACCAAAATTCCCACGCAGAGATCCGCATGAACAACGAAAAATATTGGAGGGATGTGGGATAAATTAACAGTGATTTAGTGGAGATGTAGTTCACCTACTTCCAGAGAGCAGTGTGAACCCAAACGACTATGCTAAGGGAATTCCCAAGACCATCAGAAATAACCCTAACCCTAAGCCCCCACCCCACAGGTCCCAACCCCCCCAGGTTGGGAAATACTGCTCTAAAGACCTTGTCAAACAACAACAAATATGATTCCATAGCATTGAGCCATTGCAGTTAAAGTACGAGGGTTGAATGGAAAGTAATGCCTCTACCTTCGTAACTCCTCAACAGATGGCAATACTGGTATGCGGTAGGTACTGGCTTGTTCAGTAGACTCTCCTCTACAGTTCCATTTTGGCGGGAAGCCTTAGCATTGAATGGTTGTGTTGTTAAAGTGAAAAGTAATGCCTCCAGATGGTCGGTCAATACAACATAAGCAACATGCAGTCGTTGAATTCTTGACAGCAGAAGGTGTCACGCCAAATGAGATTCATCAGAGAATGCAAGCTGTTTATGGTGATTGTGTTGATGTGAGTATTGTGCATCGCTGGGCGAGTAAGTTTAAAGATGTTGAGGTGGGAACATCTGACTTGCATGACAAACAAAGAGTTGGACGTCCTGTGACAGCAACCACCAAGTTTCACAAGCAAAAGGTTGACAGATTGATTCAGGACATTTGTTGTATCACTCAGAGAGAAATTTCAAGCATAATCGGCATTTCACAAGAACGTGTGGGTCACATTATTGCTTTGCTTGGCTATCGGAAGATCTGAACACAATGGCTACCCAGGATGACAGAACGGTGAGACGCTGGTTGTGGAAACAGAGTATCAACTTCTTCTGTGACTGCTTCAGAAAACTTGTTTATTGTTGACAGAAATGTATCCAATTGTCTGGTGATTATGTGGAAAAGTGAATAGTGGTAGTTAAAGAGCACATTCTGTGGATTATTTCTGCGTCTGATTTATTAAAATATTCCCATCCAAATCCAAATATTTATTTATTTATTTATTTGGAGTGCTTCTACCCCGCCCTTCTCAACCCCCTAGGGGGGACTCAGGGCGGCTTACAAAAGGCACAATTCGATGCCCAACAATTCACAAAATACAATATACAATTTACAATTTAACATCAACAGTTATTACTAGTTAAAACAATCAAATCAATACAATAACAGCAATAAAATCATTTTGTAGTCAATGTTCGCCGATTTATAAATCCATAATCCATCCAGCATTGTCATTGTCCTTTCCTACTCTGGTCGTCATTGTCTTTTGTCCATCTGCCAGCTTACCCGAAGGCCTGGTCCCAAATCCAGGTTTTTAACTTCCTCCTGAAGGAGAGGAGGGATGTTGATGACCTAATTTCCCCGGGGAGCGCATTCCACAGGCGAGGGGCCACCACCGAGAAGGCCCTGTCCCTTGTCCCCACCAGTCTCACTTGTGATAAAGGTGGGGCCGAGAGCAGGGCCTCCCCGGAAGATCTTAAACTCTGAGGTTCCATGGTAATTGAAGTAGGCTTGGGTAACCACGGAAAAATTTGGTTCTAAACTCGTTTTGTTTTTAGGGGGCCCTTGCGTTTCGTTTTTTTAATAATTCTGAAATTTTCTTTAAATTTTTTTTGAAATTTACGAAATTTCGTAAAATTACGAATCTATTCGTTAATGGCGGACGCGATTGCGCAATATGCTAAAAAAACCTCCAAATGGGACAGGGGGAACTTCTGAAGCTTCCCTCTCCCTCTGTTGTTGACTGTTGGTGTGATAAAACAAACAACAACTATAAAACTTGCATCAGACATGCGAAAATAATTACGAAATAATTACGAAATAATAAATAATTACGAAATAATTACGAAATAAATTGAAAAAATTGTTTCGAATCTAATTTACTCCTCACACTATTCCTGCATGGCTCAGTATTGGATCGTAAGCTAATTTAAATACGAATTAATAATGAATTACGAAATTAACGAACGAAACCGCCCAAGCCTAGTGTCTAGATGACTGACTGGTCCATGTAGGGTTTTGTAGGTCAAAACCAGCACTTTGAATTGTGCTTGGAACTGGATCGGCAGCCAGTGGAGCTGACATAACAGGGGGGTGGTGTGCTCCCTGTATGATGCTCCGGTGAGTAATCTAGCCACTACCCGTTGAACTAATTGAAGTTTCCGAACAGTCTTCAAGGGCAACCCCACGTAGAGTGTGTTGCAGTAATCTATTTGGGATGTAACAAGAGCGTGGACCACCGTGGCCAAATAACGAAGGTGGAGGCATTACTTTTCATTCAACCCTCATAGTATCAAATTGTTGAACATGGTCTGGTGTAACTGGACAGCCAGTCTAGGACACTGCCCCTATAGTGCTGTAGTCTCCACAGATGCCGGCCACATGACCTTGGAGGTGTCTATGGACAACGCCAGTTCTTCAGCTTAGAAATGGAGATGAGCACCACACCCCGGATTCGGAAATGACTGTACTTCTTGTCAGGGGAAAACCAAATCATTCACTTATAACATAACCACAAATCAAATTAACAAAGAAACACAAAAGCCATCTCAAACATGTGAATCTCCAGACATGTCTATAGAGAACTGGGGAAGATTTATGCAATCTGGGAGAACAAAGCACGTGCCACTTCAGTGGTATTCTTTGTTCCTGGCATCTTGCCTCAAGTAGGGATGCCTTTTTTTAGTATTACTTTATGTGCATCTGTTGACTTTTAAAAGAATAATGATAATAACAGGAGTGCCAAAAGACCTTGGACATTAGGGATATTGTTTTCTAAGCAGATAAACACTTATCTCTGTGTACAAGAGTATTCTCCTGACCCACAATAATTGATGAGCGGACCTCTGGTTGGTTGTGAATGGGATGGCAATTCAAAGGACCATCTCAGTGCGACAAAATGGGTGAGAAGTGTTAAATTCCAGAGGGCCTGATTTAAATGGATTCTGTTGAGATGACAAAAATTAAATGGCTTGTGCTGTGTATCTGGGTTCATGTGTTGAGTGAGGAGAGAATACAGAACATGCCAGACATTTTTGTAATGGAAAATAGGTTCATCTATTAAGACAAGAATATAACATTGAAGTATAACATTTGAAAAGTTGCATATTTCCATCCTGCTGTTATGGTGTTGGGAAGAAGAAGAAGAAGAAGAAGAAGAAGAAGAAGAAGAAGAAGAAGAAGGAGAAGGAGAAGGAGAAGGAGAAGGAGAAGGAGAAGAAGAAGGAGAAGGAGAAGGAGAAGGAGAAGGAGAAGAAGGAGAAGGGAAGAAGAGGAGGAGGAGGAAGAAGGGAGAGGAAAATGAAGAAGAGGAGGAGGAGAAAAGGGGAGGAGAGAGAAGAAGAAAAGGAGAAGAGGAGAAGAGGAGGAAGAAGAGGAGAAGGAGAAGTAGAAGAGGAAGAGGAAGAAAAAGAGGAAGAGGAGGAGAGAAGGAGGAAAGAGCGAGGAGGAAGCAGAACAGGAAGACGAAAAGTTGGAAGAGGAAGAGGAGGAAGGAGGAGGAGGAAGTAGAAGAGGAAGAAGACAAGGTGGAAGAGAAAGAGAAAGAAGAAGAAGAGGAGAGGAGGAGGAGGAGGAGGAGGAGGAAGCAGAAGAGGAAGAAGAAAAAGCAGAAGAGGAAGAGGAAGAAGAAGAGGAAGGAGGAGGAAGTAGAAGAGAAAGAAGACAAGATGGAGGAGCAGGAAAAAAAGAGAAGGAAAAGGAAGAAGAGGAGGAGGAGAAGGGGGGGGAGGAAGAAGAAGAAGAGGAAGAAGAAAAGGCAGAAGAGGAAGTGGAAGAAGAAGAGGAGGAGGAGGAGGAGGAGGCGGAAAGAAAGAGGAAAAAGCAGAAAAGAAAGAGGAGAAGAGGAAGGAGGGGAGGGGGAAAAGGAGGAGGAGGAGGAGGAAGAAGCAGAAGAGGAAGAAGAAAAAGGGAAAGAAGAAGAGTAAGGTGAAAAGGCAGAAAAGAAAGAGGAAGAGGAAGAGGAAGAACAGGAGGAGGAGGAGGAGGGGAGGGGGAGGAGAAGAAGAGAAGAAGAGGAGGAGAAGAAGAAGGGGAAGGAGAAGAGAAGAAAGGAGAAAAGGAGAAGAAAGGGAAGAAAGGAGGAGGAGGAGAGGAGGAGGAAGAGGAGGAGGAGGAGGAGGAGGAAGAAGAAGAGGAAAGAAGAAGAGGAAGGAGAGAAAGAGAAAAAGAGAAAAAGAGGAAGAAGAGAGGAAGGGGGGGGGGGAGGAGGAGGAGGAGAAGGAGAAGGAGAAGGAGAAGGAGAAGGAGAAGGAGAAGGAGAAAACAGATGAGATGGTTGGAGTAAAACAAAGATGACCAGGAAGGCAAATTTAGATTTATTTATTTATCGTGTCATCAGCAACCATACCATTGTGTCTGCAAGTCGTCTCTGGTTGCTTCTGGATCGAGAGAATCGGCCGTCTACAAAGACGTTGCCCAGGGGATGCCCGGATGTCTTGCAATCCTGCGAGGAGGCTTCTCTCATGTCCCCCCAATTTAGATGATTTGGTGGAATTTTGGCATTTTGTGTTTCTCTTCCTTAAGAAATGACTGGTGTTTCTATGCACTTTTTCAAAATCCTTTAGTGCTTCACACTTTCTCAAAGCTCTCATTGCCCTCTGGAGCCCTGCCATATTTTTTGGGGGGAATATCTATGAACAACACCATGTTTTGATGTGTTTGCTCCTTCTTGTGATGATAGCGTTGACATGGTGCTGGTCCTGAATGTTTATCAATGGTCGTCCAGCATACCATGTGCAGCTGAGAGTCTATTTAGAGCTCTCATGGGATCAGATCATTTCAGACTGCAGATGGGTCATCAAACTTCCCAAAGGTTTGCCCTTGATGGCAAAACAAAGAGGCCCAGCCATCTGCTTTAGGCTAGAACCCTTCCTCTGGCAAGCTAATATTTCAGTGAATGAGACTTTATGTGTGTTTGGAGAGCAAATATGGGAGCTGCCCCCTCATTCTCAAAATGTTGAGTCCCAGGAGGTCTCTCCTGGGTCCCTTCTTCCCAAATGTGTTGATTACCCTTGCATCTTTATAGAAAGACTGCTCAACTGTGCGTGAAATACCATCGCAAACAATCCTATATAACCCAGGGGGTAGGACTGCACTGCTATGTATTTAGAGGGCCTTCTCCTGCTATAATGTCTCTATGATTCACAGCTGGAGCATATTTATAAAAGGCTGCGTAAGCATTTCCAGAAAGAGCACCACACTATTTCCAAGGAGATATAAATTGAAAGGGGAAGAGTCCCGCTGAAACCTATCATATCCGGTTTCTTCACTGAATCCATCATTTTTTTCCTTTAAAAAATTGGACTTCAGGGGGTAAAAGGCAACTTTGATTTGCTTAAGTGACAGATTTAAGAATGGGGGAAGCCTATATTTTGGTCTCTTCAAATAAAGTACAACCTGAACTTGCCATTCCGTAGAAATAGGGTTGCTTTATTTTCTGCTGTACTTTTACAGGCCATTTGGTGCCTAATGTGGAAAGCCGTTTTTTGTTATTGTAAGAGGAGAAAACAAAACAACACAATTGCTCCCTCTGCATGCACAAACACCACAAGATTTCTTTAGCAGTGAAACTAGGCCTGTTTGATCAAGAAAAAAATTGTTTCTAAAATCGATTTGTAATTGGGGTGTTTTTTTGTTTCGATATTTAAAATAATTACAAAACTTTCCAAAAAAAGTTTTGGTATTTAAGAAATTTTGTAAATATTAACGAATTTTTAGAATATTTTTGGTATTTCTTAAGAATAATATTAAAATAATATTAAAAAATATTTTAAAATGGAAAATTAACCAAAAAATGGCCCAAATGTGGACCAAACACAGGCAGGATACAGCAAATGAGAGCACACACCAACAGAAGAGTCTTTTCTTTTTTAGAATATTTTTAAAATAATATTAAAAATAATATTAAAATAATATTAAAAAAATATTTTAAAATGGAAAATTAACCAAAAAATGGCCCAAATGTGGACCAAACACAGGCAGGAGACAGCAAATGAGAGCACACACCAACAGAAGAGTCTTTTCTTTTTTAGAATATTTGTTAAGAATAATATTAAAATAATATTAAAAATAATATTAAAATAATATTAAAAAATATTTTAAAATGGAAAATTAACCAAAAAATGGCCCAAATGTGGACCAAACACAGGCAGGATACAGCAAATGAGAGCACACACCAACAGAAGAGTCTTTTCTTTTTTAGAATATTTTTTAAGAATAATAGTAAAAAATAATATTAAAAAATAATATTAAAAATAATATTAAAAATAATATTAAAAATAATATTAAAAAATAATATTAAAAATATTTTAAAATGGAAAATTAACCAAAAAATGGCCCAAATGTGGACCAAACACAGGCAAGAGACAGCAAATGAAGCAAGCAGCACTCACAGCAGCAAGGAATGAATCCAATCCGAGTTGCTAGCAGCCATTGCCAAGCCAACCCAATGCAAACTCCCTCGCCCTCTTGAAGCTACGGGCCGCGCGGAGCCGCTTTGAAAGGGCTCGCCGGCCAATCAAAAACAGGCAGCCACGGACCCATGGTGGTGCACTGTTTGGGAGCGCCGGATTGGCTCCCATGCACCAGCACTCCAGCAGCCTCCACCCCATTAACGAAACGAGCGGAGGCTCGTTAAAACTATGGGGGCTGCTGGTTCGATATTTAAAAACCCTTCCGGGTTTGGAAATATGTTTCAATATCGCTTCGGAAATGGTAAAATTAACGAATTAATAACGAATTAACGAATTAACGAACGAAACCGCACAGGCCTAAGTGCAAGATCAGTTCTCAATGTCACACAAAATCTGTGCAGGTACAGCTGTACCAGGAGCTCCAATTTTGTTTGCTTTGCATTGAATGTTTGTTGTAGTCCTAAGTTTCAGAGACTCTGCAGATAGGTGGCTTCTTTTGGCTGCAATCATAGGGCAAGTCACCTGTCAATGATAGGGCAAGTCACCTGTCAACCTACCTGCGTGACCGCATCTCCGTCTACGAACCCACGCGTTCACTTCGTTCATCTGGAGAGGTCCTGCTCGTGATCCCGCCTGCGTCGCAAGCGCGTTTGGTGGGGACACGAGACAGGGCCTTTTCTGTGGTGGCCCCCCGACTCTGGAACACCCTCCCCAAAGATCTTAGACAGGCCCCTACATTGGCAGTCTTCAGAAAGAACTTGAAGACCTGGCTGTTCCGATGTGCCTTCCAGAATAGGAATCTCCAATAACAAGTCCCAGAAGCACTTTATTAGAATTAAGATTGCTGGCACACTGCACTTACCCTATAATCCTTACATATCACCTGTCACATCAGCACTTTTAATTCTGTACCCATTACTCTGGCCCGGCCCAGTTTTATTGTGTTTGGTGTATTGTTTATTGCTTGTTGTTTGTTGTTTAATATTGCTTTAATTGTTTTTAATTTGCTTTAGGTTTTGTATTGTTATGTTGTGTATTGAGGCCTTGGCCTTTGTAAGCCGCATCGAGTCCTTCGGGAGATGCTAGCGGGGTACAAATAAAGTTAATAATAATAATAATAATAATAATATAGTTAGGTTCCCTGGTCCTGCCCCCTTTTTGGGTTTTGGAGGGAATAGGAGCCTTTTGGGGCCAGTCCACACAGAGAAGCTTTTCATGCAGGACATAATACCAAGAACTCAAAAACCACTGGACGAATTGCCACCAAATTTAGACACAAGACACCTAACAACCCAATGTATGTCCTTCACTCAAAAAAATGATTTTGTCATTTGGGAATTGTAGTTTCTGGGAAGCAAAGAGCATTCTGAATCCCCACCAACAATGGAATTGAACCAAACTTGGCACACAGAACTCCCATGACCAACAGAAAATACTGGAAGGGTTTGGTGGGCGGTGTCCTTTGGTTTTGGAGTTGTAGTTCACCTACATCCAGAGATCACTGTGGACTCAAACAATGATGGATCTGGACCAAACTCTACACGAATACTCAATATGCCCAAATGTGAACAATGGTGGAGTTTGGGGAAAATATAATCTTGACATTTGGGAGTTGTGGTTGCTGGGATTTATAGTTCACCTACAATTACAGAGCATTCTGAACCCCATCAATGATAGAATTGGGACAAACCCCCTACACAGAACCCCCATGTGGGCCACAGCAACATGGCCACCTTGATTAGCACTTAATGGCCTGGCAGTTTCAAAGTCTAGCTTCCTACAGTCTGGGGGAATCCTTTGTTGAGAGGTGATTAGCTGGCCCTGATTGTTTCTTCTCTGGAATTCCCTTTTTTATTTACAGTTATGATTTTAGAGTTTTTTTAAAAAAATAATAATAATACTGGTAGCCAGATTTTGTTCATTTTCATGATTTCTTCCTTTCTGTTGAAATTGTCCATAAAGTTCACTGTATGCCTTAGGCCATACAGTGAACTTTATGGGATTTGAATTCCGATCTTTCTAATTCTGGTTTACTATTTCTATTAAGATGTTGTGCTGTCACGCGCTGGGCCTGTAATAATTGTCTTTTGAACAGGACGTGCACTTTGTGCCCAGCGGGAAGCCAGGGTGCCTTCGATAGAGAGGCCCTAAGGATTTTCCTCTGGAAGAGTCTTTAGAGGCTTGAAAGGTTTAACAAAGTCCTTTATTATTAAACAAATTAAATCAATCTATTCTGGTTCTTGTGGGTTTTTTCGGGCTATATGGCCATGTTCTAGAGGCATTTCTCCTGACGTTTCGCCTGCATCTATGGCAAGCATCCTCAGAGGTGAGGTCTGTTGGAACTGGGAAGGGGTTTATATATCTGTGGAATGACCAGGGTGAGACAAAGGACTTTTGTCAGTTGGGCTAGGTGTGAATATTTCAACTGACCACCTTGATTAGCATACAATGGGCTGACTGTGCTTGGAGCAAACTCTTCTTGAAAGGTAATTAGAAGTCCCTGCCTGTTTCCTCTCTACTGTTTTTGCTGTTGCAATTTTAGAATTTTTTAATACTGGTAGCCAGATCTTGTTCATTTTCATGGTTTCCTCCTTTCATGTTGAAATTGTCCACATGCTTGTGGATTTCAATGGCTTCTCTGTGTAGTCTGACATGGTGGTTGTAGGTGGTCCAGCATTTCTGTGTTCTCAAATAATATGCTGTGTCCAGGCTGGTTCATCAGGTGCTCTGCTATGGCTGACTTCTCTGGTTGAAGTAGTCTGCAGTGCCTTTCATGTTACTTGATTCTTGTTTGGGCGCTGCGTTTGGTGGTCCCTATGTAGACTTGTCCACAGCTGCATGGTACATGGTAGACTCCTGCAGAGGTGAGAGGATCCCTCTTGTCCTTTGCTGAACGTAGCATTTGTTGGATTTTCTTGGTGGGTTTGTAGATTGTTTGTATGTTGTGTTTCCTCATCAGCTTCCCTATGCGGTCAGTGGTTCCCTTGATGTATGGCAGAAACACTTTTCCTCTGGGTGGATCTTCATCTTGACTCTCGTGGCTTGTTCTTGTTCTTGCAACTCTTCTGATGTCTGAGGTGGAGTAAATACTTCTTCAATCTTCAATGACAATCATACAAATGACTGGTGGCTTTCTTTTTCTTGTCCACAAGGGACAGGCAACTGGCTTTGAGAATTGTTTCTTTTCTTTTGAAAGGAAAACCCTTTTTTAACCTCTCCCAGGCAATCTACTATCTAGGCTTTGCTGATGTGGGTCCTACTACTGGTTCCAAGCTACTTCTTGGATCCCGAGTAGACCTACCAGTCAAGGCTTTGTAGATTCTCCAGCTGGAGTTCTTTGGGTTTGCAAAACTGTTTCCCCCGAATGCTGTAAGGCTGAGAGGCTGTAAGTTCCCAGCCAGAGCTTTGGGACTATTTCTCCCCAGAAGCTGTTTCCCCCAAAGCTGTAGGGAATGAAGCTTTTCTGCAGGTGGAGCTGGTCCACGTCCTTCTGAAAGACTGAACTAAAATGGCTCCCTCTCCTCCTAGGGCCCTGGGGAAAGGGGTGGAACCAAAACGTAACAGTGATTGATGGGTCATTTGCCCTATAAATGCAAACCAAGAGAAGTCACCTTTGCAGAACCCTGAAACCTTGGAATGCATGCAGACATTTAATAGAAAGAATATGAAGTTGGAGCTCCTGGTACAGCCATACCAACACTCACATGGTAGTGTGAATGAAAGCATAGCATCAGCACCCTATTACCAAAGTTGAAATGATGTCTCACTGAAAGAGACAAAATAATCTAAATCAGAGAATAAGCAGAGAAAGGGAGTCGAGGAAATAAAGAAGATGGGGAAATTTGTGCCACCTAAAGATGATTACCGTGAATTCTACTCTCTTTTCTAAAATAGGAAGAACTTCAAATGAGATAAGCCTTCTTTGACAAACAAGGCCGGCCTTGATTCGTTCCACCGATAAATCCCAATGCTGGTGCTCGCCCTTCTATGAAACAGCTCGAGAGCCTTTCACAAATAAGGAAAGTTTCAGCTTTGTTATTTCAGGTTCTTGGAACCAAGATGTTGATTGCTGTAATTACGCTGCCAGGCAGGGAAGTGGCTGTATTATCAAGGTGGCTAAAAATACTGAAGCAGGATGTAATGGCTGCAAGAAATGTGCAATGCAGTATTCAAAACCAGGTGTTGGCCAAAAAAGGGAAAGAAAGAAAGAAAAAACATTTGTGTTCCTATATCAATATGCAAACAGTCCTTTTACTGTATCTTTTTCAGAGCCTGAGAATATTAAAATAAGGATGGTCTAAGATGGAAAGACTGGCAGATAAGAAGACAAAAATAGCCAACGATTGCTGAGCGGAACAGAACAAGAGCCCAAGGATTGGCTCTTAAATAATAATAATAATAATAATAATAATAATAATAATATAGTAATAAAACTTTATTTATACCCCGCTACCATCTCCCCAAGGGACTCGGTGCAGCTTACATGAGGCCGAGCCCACAGTACAACAATAACTAAAGCAATAACGAAAATAATCAATACAACTCTCCTGTTTAAGGAGCTCCATTGGCTGCTGTTCATTTTCCGGTCCCAATTCAAGGTGCAGGTTCTTACCTAAATGGTTTGGGACCCGCCTATCTGCATGACCGCATTTCTGTGTACGAACCCACACGATCTCTTCGATCATAGAATCAAAGAATCAAAGAGTTGGAAGAGACCTCATGGGCCATCCAGTCCAACCCCCTGCCATGAAGCAGGAATATTGCATTCAAATCACCCCTGACAGATGGCCATCCAGCCTCTGTTTAAAAGCTTCCAAAGAAGGAGCCTCCACCTCCTGGAGAGGCCCTGCTTGCGCTCCCACCTCCATCGCAGGTGCGATTGGTGGAGACGAGGGAGAGGGCTTTCTCGGTGGTGGCCCCTCGACTCTGGAACTCACTCCCCAAGGACATCAGGCATGCCCCAACTCTGGCAGTCTTTAGGAGGAGCCTGAAAACGTGGTTGTTCCAGTGTGCCTTCCCAGAAAAAGGACACTCCCAGCAATATGTACCTCAATACACTTTATTAGTGATCTAGGAATACTGTGCTTTGACTTATCATTTTATAATTTTAATTATTACATTTGGCCCAGCCATAGGCTTTTAAACGTTGTTGTGTTACTGTTAATGTTTACTGCTATTTTCTGTTTATGAGTTTTATTTTATTGTTATGTATTATTGCTGTTATTGTTTTACTGATGTGCTGTGGGCTCGGCCTCATGTAAGCCGCACCGAGTCCCTTGGGAGATGGTAGCGGGGTACAAATAAAGTTATTATTATTATTATTATTATTATTATTATTATTATTATTAGAATACAATTAATTTAAATCGTATAAACAATAAACAATAAACAGTAACACAAGCATTTATGTAGCCAGGGGAGGGCCTTGAGGGGCTTCAGCCCCCCCCCCCCCGAAATTCTCATGGTGGTTCACGAAAAGGCCTTACTGGTACATTATTTAAACTGTTATGTTTATTCATATCATGATCTGATCACCATAATCAATATATCCCATATGCATGGGGGTATTGGGGTAACGATACAAAAGGTTTGCTAGGGTAGACCCTCTTTCACTCAGACTCAGACTCAGCCCCCCCCCCGAATCAAACTCAGCTCCCCCCGAATCAAAATCCTGGCTACGGGCCTGGCCGGGCCAAATGTAATAGTTTAGAATTTAAAAAAATAATGCTGGAAATGCACAAGGTAGGATATGACTGGTATAGGGCTTCCAAGGAGAGATGAGGGAACGCAGTCAGTCCTAAATCAGTGGTAAAGTGCATTTAGAGGGCATATTGCTGAGAGTTTTCCTTACAGTTTTGCTCATTTCTTTCCAGACTTTGGGTTTCTGACTTGGAATAAGTATAAAACCATTTATTTATTTATTTATTTATTTATTTACAGTATTTATATTCCGCCCTTCTCACCCCGCAGGGGACTCAGGGCGGATTAAAATGTACATATACATGGCAAACATTCAATGCCATAGACACACAACATATATAGACAGACACACAGAGGCTATTTAACATTCCAGCTTTTTTGATGAGGGTATTCTGGCCACCAGGGAGCTGTCCCTTCACCGACCATTTGTGACACTGATGAACTACTTCCTCATTCTTTTGCACTCTGCTGGATATTTTTATGGCCTCATAAATTAGTTAAATTTGCCTCCCCACATAAGCAGTACCTAAATTTCCTGCTTAACAGATGCAACTGTCTTTTGTAGGGCTGGGCGGTTTCGTTTCGTTAATTCGTAATTTGTTAATAATTCATTAATTTTTTCAATTACAAAACGATAACGAACCATTCTGGAGCAATTATTAAAAAAAACGAATTTTCAAAAACGTTTTGTAAATGCTTCGTATTTCGATATTGTATTCGTTTCGTTATTGTTTTGAGGTCGTTTCGTTATTATTTCCGCATGTCTGGGCCAGTTTTATGGTTTAATTAGTGAAAAAAAATTATAATATCACACCAACAGTCAACAACAGAGGGAGAGGGAAGCTTCAGAAGGTTTTGGAGGTTTTTTAGCGTATTTCGCGGTCGCGTCCGCCATTAACGAATCAATTCGTTATTGTTTCGGAAATCGATTCGTTAATTTTTTACCATTTACGAAATTTCGTAAATATCGAACTTTTTAAAAGGAAAATTTTGTAATTATTTTAAATATCGAAACAAAAAAAAACCCCAAATACAAATCGATTTTAGAAACAAATTTTTCCGTTGTTACCCAGGCCTAGTCTTTTGGGCTGCAAAGGTCGACAGCAAGCTACACAAAATTGGTTGGAAGCTCACTCCAACCTGGGCTGGCTTCAAACTCATGACCTTTCGGTCAGTAGTGATCTTAATGCAGTTGACTCCCAGCCAGCTGCACCACAGTATATGAAGAACTCTCTCTCTCAGAGGTCCCCACTACCTCTGAGGATGCTTACCATAGATGCAGGCGAAACGTCAGGAGAGAATGCCTCTAGACCATGGCCATATAGCCCGACAAAACCTACAACAACCCAATTCTCTCTTATTTCCTTCATTTCTAAAAGTAGTTGTAGATTTTAGACCTTTCTGTTTATTTGGGTCTTTTGCCACAGACAAAATTACTTGTTAACATGGAAGAAACACTATGAAAAAAAAATAGTCTTGATGCAAATAATGCCCAACAGGATGAATCAAATGGTATTCATAATGCTTTATCATAGGTGTCTGACAGATGCTGGAACTACACTACCATATTAACTTTCTTGAACTGGATTATATGAGCCTACACTGCCACATAGTCCTTGTCAATGCACTTAATCTGTTTTATGAAACTGCATTAGTTTCAACCTTAGATATGCAGATGATACCACTTTGATAGCCGAAAGCGAGGAGGAGCTGTGGATCCTTCTAATCAAGGTGAAAGAAGAAAGTGCAAAAGCTGGGTTGCAGTTAAACATTTAAAAAACACCAAGATTATGTAACAAGTCTGATTGATAACTGGCAAACAGAAGAAGAAAACGTGGAGGCCGTGTGTTCTGTCATGTGCTGGGCCTGTAATCATTGACTTTTGAAATAGGACGTGCACCTTGTGCCCAGCGGGGGCCTTGAAAGAGGCCTTTAAGGATTTTCCTGTAGATATAGTCTTTAGAGTCTTTAATGATGTAACAAAGTCCTTTATTATTGAACAAATCCAACAGATATTTCTCAAATATGTATATACAATATATTAATATATATATACAAATAAATAAATAAAGAATAAATTATATCATAAAAACATGCATCCTGCAGCACATTTTGCTATAGTTTTTCAATGAATATCTCATAGAGTTTCAACCACTTCAACATAGTTTGTGGCAGTGACAAAAATGAAGTTTCTGGAGTGCAATAACTACTTTCAATGTAAGAACTGCATGTTTAAATGGGAAAAAATGCTTTCAAACGAGGAAGAGAGGTGGGGTTTTTTTTTCAAATTTTGTTACATAGTGTTATCCATATAAGACTGTCAAAATAATGCTTATATGATTTCATGCATGAGTGTGTCAAAAGCTTTGTGTTGTACTATGTTAATCAAGCATGCATAGACATTTGTGGATTGGCAAAACATAAGACAGGATATAATACTATGCAAGAATCAAAAACAAGTTTGTGGAGCATAGCCAGTGGTGTAATTCTGCAAATTCAAAACTCAACATTTCTACTATCGTGATTTTGTGTGTAAAGGTCCTTGCGTGGGGGCCACATCTTGGTTCTTCTAGTATAAGCCATTTCACAAGCATGTTTCCAACGTATTTGTGCTGGTACGGCCGTACCAGGAGCTCCAGCTTTATTTTCTTTCTGTTTTCTGTTTTGCAGTCATAGGGCAGGGCTCCTGTCCATCATAATTAAACTTTAGTTCCGCCCCTTGTTCTGGGCTCTGGGAGGGAAAGGAGCCAATTTTTGGGGAGGCTCACACAAGGTAGCTAAGCTATAGGACGTAGACCAGCTCGTCCCGTAGAAAAGATTCCTTTCTCAAGACCATCCAGGAAAAATGAAGTCCAGGAAATTCCAGTAACATCTGGGGATACAGAAACAGAAATTCCAGGAGAAAGGTCCCAAAAGCTCTGGCTGAGAGCTCACAGCCTCTCAGCCTCACAGCATCAGAGGGAAAACAACTCTGAAGTTTCAAAGATCCACTGATCCACTGAACTCCAGCTGAAATAACTTCAAGCTTCGACTGGTAGGTGTACTCGATACCCAGACGCATTTGGAATCGGTAGTAGCACCCACACCGATGAGGCATAGATAGAAAACAGCCTGGGAGAGGTTAAAAAGGGTTTTTTTTCCTACAGAGAAAGTTCAGTTAACCAAAGTCAGAGGCCAGTCCATTGAGGACTAGACTAAGAAAGCCTTGAAGTGTTGTTTGAACCTTTGAAGATTTGCTGTTTGTTCCAAAATAGAGACGTTCTTGTATAATTAAAGACTCTAAAGACCATCACTTCAGAAAAATCCCTGAGAACCTCTCTTTGAGGCTTCCCGCTGGGCTTAAAGTATACGTCCTATAGAAAAGTACAGCTGTTACAGGCCCAGCGCACGACAGAACAGTATTGGAGCCTTGGCTGAGTAAGTTAGTGTTACTTGTGATAACTGGACTCATTGGAAATGCAAGCAGAATATGCAAACCTCCATGGATCTGCAACACATAGAATCATAGATTCACAGAGTCGGAAGAGACCACAAGGGCCATGTAGTCTAACCTCATTTTGCCATGCAAGAACTCATACTCAAAGCACCCCTGACAAATAGCCCTCCAGTTCTGCTTAAAAGCATCCAGAGATGGTCTACTGGATTCCAAGGCATCTTGTATTTCTTTTGCTAGCAATACTTTTGTACCATTTTAGTTTTATCATGAATTTATGGAGGTGTCTAATTACTTATTTTCTTTATTTCATCCTGCCTTTCTCTTGATATATGGATTCCAAATAGGGATATGTGTTCCAGGTAAAATGTGAAGGAATTGAAATTGCAACAAAATTTGACTCACATTGTGTTTGTGATATCTATATAAATAAAAATGTAATGTTCGTTTGTGGGATTAACAGAACTCAAAAACCACAGGATAAATTGACACCAAATTTGGGACACAAGACACCTAACAACCCAATGTATGTCCTTCACTCAAAAAATTGATTTTGTCATTTGGGAGTTGTAGATACTGGGATTTATAGTTCACCTACAATCAAAGAGCATTCTGAACCCCACCAACAATGGAATTGAACCAAACTTGGCACACAGTTCTCCCATGACCAACATAAAATACTGGAAGGATTTGGTGTTGGAGTTGGAGTTCACTTACATCCAGAGATCACTGTGGACTCAAACAATGATGGATCTGGACCAAACTCTACAAGAATACTCAATATGCCCAGATGTGAACACTGGTGGAGTTTGGGGAAAATAGATTTTGTCATTTGGGAGTTGTAGTTGCTGGGATTTATAGTTCACCTACAAGCAAAGAGCATTCTGAACCCCACCAACAATGGAATTGAACCAAACTTGGCACACAGGACTTCCAAGACCAACAGAAAACACTAGAAGGGTTTGGTGGGCACCAGCAATGCATGGCAGGGGATGTCTAGTCTATATAAATAAAAATATAATGTTCATTTGTGGGATTAAAATAACTAAAAACCACTGCATGAATTGACACCAAATTTGGACACAGTACACCTATCAGGCCAACAAGTGACCATCACTCATAAAAACACTGGAAAACACAGTGGAAGAGACTTAATAAACAGCCAAAAAAACCCATGACAATGCATGTGCATAACCACATATACACAAATATATACACACACATATACACACAAAAAACACATATACACAGACTGGGCCACAGCAACGTGTGGCAGGGGACAGCTAATAATAATAATAATAATAATAATAATAATAATAATAATAATAATAATAATTTTATTTATACCATGCCACCATCTCCTGGAGGAACTCGGGGTGGCTCACAAAGCACTCAAAGGTGCAAACATGCAATATACAAAAAGTGCAAAGACAACAACACAAAGCAACAACAACCAACATAAACATCACAAACCCCTCTGATTAAGATCAATAAAATGCAACAATAGCTGCAGAATACAAAACAAACTGCAATCAATATCAGTCTCATAATTTGCTTTCTTTCCATATTGGATGATGATGATGATTAGATTGGAGAATAATAATAATTTTACTTCATGTGTATATGCATAGAATTATATATATATATATATATATATATATATATATATATAATAAAAATTATTTATAGACATGGTGAAAGTCAGAAATAAGAACTCAATGGCCTCTGTCTAGTTTTAGATCAAAATATAGGGCTGGGCGGTTTCGTTCGTTAATTTCGTAATTCGTTATTAATTCGTTATTTTTTTTATAACGAAGCGATATTGAACCATTCAGGAGCAACTAAAAAACGAAACGAATTTTTCAATTCGTTTCGTAATTGTTTCGTAATTGTTTCGAAATTGTTTCGAAATCGTTTCGAAATCGTTTCGTTATTATTTCCGCATGTCTGGTGCAAGTTTTAGGGTTGTTGTTTTATCAGTGAAAAAAAATATAATTATCACACCAACAGTCAACAACAGAGGGAGAGGGAAGCTTCAGAAGTTCCCCCTGTCCCATTTGGAGGTTTTTTTAGCGTATTGCGCAATCGCGTCCGCCATTAACGAATCGATTCGTAATTGTTTCGTAATTGTTTCGTAATTTACGAAATTTCGTATATTTCAAACTTTTTTAAAGAAAAATTTCGGAATTCTTTTAAAAAATGAAACGCAAAAACCCCCTAAAAACGAATCGACTTTAGAAACAAATTTTTCCATGGTTACCCAGCCCTAATATATATATCAGTATTATATATTACTATATTGTACTATATCATTATATTGTTATATTATTAGTAATATTACATGTAATATAAAATATATAATTATAATATTGTAAAGTCTAGTAAATAGAAAATTGAATAGTTGCTAAATCCGTTTTCCAAAGTTTTAGGTTGTGGGTAGAGGTGGTTATGTAAGGTTCACGTTACAATTACAGGAGCAGTTCAGTGTGAGGGAGCGCACGGACAAACAAAGTGGATAGGAATTGGGGCAAACCAGGGAACCGCCGCCCAGGACAACGGAGAATCCGGCCAGGGTAGGGGGAGGTGGGGAGAAGGGGGGGCCCATCAAAATGGGCCACAAGGAGGGCAAAGAACGGAGGCGTGGGAGCAGGGGCGTGGACGAGCTAATTATGTAGGGAGTTACATAGAGATCTAGAGGGGGTGTTTTTTAAAGAAGAGACATGCAGAGAGCGGCATTCTAGAGGTTGAAGTTGCCATTCTCGGCGAGTGGGTGTCTCAAGAGGAAGCGGGCTGTTGGAGTCCGCCCAGAATGTTTTTTGTGGGGCCTACAACGTCCCAGGAAATACCCAGCCGTTGGTGATTACCAGCGTGGTTTGAGGATTTCTGGGTAGTTGGAAGGGGCCAAAAGACATCTGTGGACCGAGGGCGAGCCAGGGGTGTGAGAACTTGCGCCTGGTTGAAGGTCCAGGAAAGTGACGAACAATTTATCTGTCATAACCATTTCCGCACAATCAAGGAATGGAGAAAAGAGAAATGGTGCTGGTGAGAAGAGATGGGGCACCCTTACAGTAGGGGTAGTAATTTCTAAAGGAAGCATACATAGAGTGTAGTCTGGGTGGGATGTGGGGCGTCAAAAGGTATCCGCTGAATACGGAGGGCGCGCAAAGGAGAACTTTTTTGATAAGAAATCGTGTTGTTTAGATGTCTATTTTGCCTATGAGGCGATGTGTTAGTGTTTGTTAATGGATATGTTTGTTTGGAGGCACGACTGTGAAGAACGACTACGGGATGTGGGCTATTGTGCCTCTTGGGGGTAATGTTGTTTGTTTGACCTGAAAACAGACTTGCTTTCTCATGTATTCATTAGTGTTCTGTTGTGTTTTGGTGCTCTTATGTCTGTTGGGTTAAGGCTGAAAAGTGTGACTGATTACAGCAATCTCACCACAATGTTTGTAACTTGTGTGGCATTAACAGAGAATTGTGGGTATACTACAGACTGGAAAAATATGGTATTTTTTGGTGTAAACAAGTCCTCAGGCAATGCAAGTACTTCATTTTGACTAAAGCATATCTACGTTTTGAGTGTGTTTTCCCCTTTTGCTTTCGCCCACCTATCTTCCATAGTAATCTGCATTTGATATTTCTGAAAGCATTGCCTTGCCATCTTCATTCTATATAATGGGCTGTAATTCACAATACGGATTCATTTTGGGGGACGATTAACCTGCTGCTTTGTGGGTGTTTAAATAGATTAGAAAATGAAATAATCAATCTGAAATGTTGCTGATGTTCAGCAGCCAGCTCCAAAGGCCATAGAATAATTGAAAAGCTATTGGAGTGGTTCTGAGTATAGAAAACAATTATTTTCATAGATTTCTGCCATAGCAACATGGTGTATGTGTTCACTGAGTTTTATAATTCCACTGTGCATTTGCCCCATGGTATGTGAGCATGTTTTAGAACCAATTCTTTCCTAAGAAAATAGATGGTGATTTTCTGTTGACTGAAAAGTGAATTTGAAAAACTTGAAAAAAGAGAGGGCAAGGTTCTTCACATTACTCCTCTGCAACTGGAAGGAGAGTCTTTCCTTTTGTTGATCAGGGAGAGGGTGGATGTAAAGATTTCTAATAGGATGATTGGTAAAGTAGGTATTTTGTATGGATACTAAGGCTGGTCGGTTTCGTTCGTTAATTTCGTAATTCGTTATTAATTCGTATTTAAATTAGCTTACGATCCGATATTGAGCCATGCAGGAATAGTGTGAGGAGTAATTAAAAATCGAAACAATTTTTCCAATTTATTTCGTATTGTTTCAATCGTTTCGAAATCGTTTCGAATTGTTTCGTTATTATTTCCGTATGTCTGGTGCAAGTTTTATAGTTGTTGTTTGTTTTATCAGTGATAAAAAATAATTATCACACCAACAGTCAACAAAAGAGGGAGAGGGAAGCTTCAGAAGTTCCCCCTGTCCCATTTGGAGGGTTTTTTAGCATTGCGCAATCGCGTCCGCCATTAACGAATCGATTCGTAATTGTTTCGTAATTGTTTTGTAATTTCAGAAATTTCGTATATTTCGAACTTTTTTAAAGAAAAATTTCTGAATTCTTTTAAAAAACGAAACGTAAAAACCCCCTAAAAACGAATCGAGTTTAGAAACAAATTTTTCCGTGGTTGCCCAGCCCTAATTTCCAAGTTTAAGCAGGCAACGGCTATGAAGCTGATTTATCCAGCACTCCATCTCCTGTACAAAGATGCTCCAACATTCCTGCATGAATAATAATATAAAATTATTCTTTTCAGTTATTAGTCATGCTTATAGGATGAAGTGTCTGGCACACATTATTATTAGACTCGCAACTAACTAGATGGCAACAAATGATTAATAAGTACTGTAATGGAAGTAAAAGGAACAGACTAAATAAACAATTATGGTATAGATCGCAAAAGGAGGGTGGACTGGCGTTACCTAATATAAAAAAATATTACGAAGCAAGTAGATTAAGTTTGGTTATAGAAGGAATGGTCAAAGAAGAGGGAATAGATTGGCTTAGTAATGATTCAGGAAAAGTGGAAGATGAAACTTGGAATATATTTTTTAAACAGTTTACTAGAAAAGAAATGAGGGAAATTAGAAACCCAATGCTGAGCAATATACTTAAAGTATGGAATAAATATAAGGGGAGGTTAATAAAGGAGGGATCAATTATAACCCCAATAGTGATGGAAAAGAAGTTCCCAAAAAATTTAAAAAAAGCAATGGATAAAAAGGTAAGGGAAATAAATTTAGATAGGATAGGGGATTGGATGAAGGTGGAAATGAAGAGGGAAAGGATGTTGGAAGAGTTTAAAGAAATAAAATTGTCATGGTTTCATTGTATACAATTAGAACAATGGGTAATAAATTGGAAAAAAAAATAATAGAAGTGAAAGCCAACTCAGTCAATTCGAACAAATAATACAGAAGGGAAGGACTGTAGAAGAACACGAAAACTTGAGAGGTATAATTAGCAAAATTTATAAGATATTAATTGAAATGAAAGATGAAAAAACAAAAAAGTGCACCCTTAAAGAGATTTGGGAAGAAGATTTAGGGATAAAAATAAGCGAAATAGAGTGGCAACAATTATGGGGACAAAGACATTTAAAAAATTTATCGATACGAGTTAAAGAAAATTATTACAAGTTAATATGGAAGTGGTACTTGACACCGGTAAGAATAGCATATATGAATAAAAATAACTCAATAAATTGTTGGAGAGGGTGTCAAGAACCAGGAACATATATACATGTGGTGGCAATGTAAATATGTAAATAATTTTTGGGAGAAAGTATTTAGAGAAATAGAAGATATAATGAATATGAAAATAGATAAAAGTCCTAGTATAGCCTTACTATCATTATATAACAATAAGCAATTGAAAAAGGAGGATAAAGAAGCGATAACAAACTTACTAACTATAGCAAGACTGCTTATAGCAAGGAATTGGAAAAAAGAAATGAATATACAAATAGAGGAGTGGTATAAAGAAGCATGGAAAATAGCAATAAATGATAAATTGACATGTATATTAAAGGTTAAAAAAGGTATATGGAAACAAAGCGATTTTGATGCTGTATGGGGAAGATTTGTGGTAAATGGATTAAAAAATAAGGAAGGAAAATTACCGTCACAAGAAGAAATGAAATTTTGGACAGAAGAAATGTAAGAAGGGTGGCTTGAAATGGGTGGAGGGGAGCACTGTGGTGAAAAAAGGGGGGGGGAATGAGAAAAAGGGGGAGAAATGTCAGAGTAAAATAATAAAATAACATGTTAAAGAGGTTGATGTAAAAAATGTAATAGTATGTAATAAAGTGATAATCAATAAAAAATTTATAATAAAAAAAAAAAACAACAGAGGGAGAGGGAAGCTTCAGAAGTTCCCCCTGTCCCATTTGGAGGTTTTTTTTTATATATATAAATTTTATTATGAGTTTCAATGCATATAAAAAAAAAGAAACAACAGGGCATGTAGACATAACGAGGTAAGTATGGGACAGGGGGACAGGGGGGGTGAAGGGAGAATTGGGGGTTGGGGAGGTGGAGAGCTGGGAGTGGGGGAAAGGGAGGGTGAGATGGGGGAGAAAACATCTTGGACAAGACACAGCAGGTAGGGGGTAGTTAAAAAATTACAAGCTTCCAGTTGAAACAGTTCAATAATGTTTCCATCTATTACATGTAGTAGTTATGTTACTTATAGTAGCTAAAATATAGTAAGAGTCTTTCTTTAAAGTTGTCGATCTCTTGTTATCTTCATGTGGTCTTTCCTTCTTTATCAAGGTATTCTGTGAAGATGTCCCAGTTTGTCTGTTTTCCATTGTTACCGTTCGTTTTCAGTCTTTGAGTCAATAAATCCATATTCATCACATCATACATTTTCAGTATCCATTGTTCTATTGTGGGGACCTCACCAGATTTCCAAAGGCTGGCCAGCTGGATTCTGGCCGCTGTCGAGATGTGAAAGAATATCCTATTTTCATTATCATCCATGTCAAAATCAGTAATACCCAACAAATAATATTCAGGTTTTAACAGAAATTTCTTTTTTAGTATTTTTTCAGTTTCTTTATGGATTACACGCCAAAAGGATTTCACCTTTTTGCACCCATTTGGAGGTTTTTTTAGCATATTGCGCAATCGCGTCCGCCATTAACGAATCGATTCGAAATTAACGAAATTTCATAAATAACGAAATTTTGAAATCTCAACATTTTGGAAGTATTTAGAATTTGGAAATGCTAGCGCCCCTGGAAACGAATCGAGTTTAGAAACAATTTTTTCCGTGGTTACCCAGCCCTAATGGATACCACTCTGCTACTCATTCCATCATGGAATTTATTTTATTTATTTATCGTGTCAGTATCAACCAGATAATTGTATTACATTTTTAACAATTTTTTTAACAAACAGACAAAACAGAGTTTGCAAGCTTGGTAGTTGATTAAATGTTCTTTGACCAGTATCTGGCCACTTGGAGTTGTGCAGAAGTTATTAATACTTTGCATGTTTTAAACTGTATATATATGTGTGTATGGGTTAGTTACAGTAACACTGGAGCAGCCTATTTCAGAGATCCTCAGTCAGCGTTACCATGGAGACCAAGGCAATCTGGCAGAAGGAGGAGTGGGAGGAGCCAGGTGGAGAGAGTTTTGAAAACAGACAGTTTGAGAGTCAGTTAGGAGTTGATTTTGTATCTGAGAGGAGTAAAAGAGTGGAAGTGAAGAGTAGAGTGGGAGAGTGAAGTGTAAAGCAAAGAATTGTGGCTTTGGGAAGCCTGAATAGCTACTGGAGGTTTCTCAGTCTAAGGAGGTTGAAAGGAGAAACATAGCCAGTTTTCTTTAGTCAAGGGAAAGGCTAAAAAATAAGCTTGTTAATTTATTTGATCAAGGAAAGATCAAATAGGGAAGATATTCCTGTACTGAAACATTATTTAGTAATAAGAGCTTCACCTCAGTGAGATACTGTGTAACCTGGAAGAGTGAAATGTTTAACTAACCAAGTATTATTCAAAGTTCTATAAATTAAGTTTCAGCTTGTAACCTAACCACACGCTTTGTACTCAATAAACCAGTTATCTTTTGTTGGAGACAGTCTCATCTCCATCCATTCTGCGTCTGTATTGCCATATCTCACAGTAATACCTCATATCTCACGTTGGTGGCAGTTAACATAGATTACATATAACAATTGGCCTCCACTATACCAGTTGGTAGCAGAATTCAGAGAAATAAACAATAAATCTCCCTCTACTCTCCTGTCACATGACAGCAGCGTGTGCTTTCTCTCCACTCTGATCACCTCCTCGCAGGAGTGCTTCTGGTGTTGCCGCAAGAAGGTCCTCCATTGTGCATGTGGCAGGGCTCAGGTTGCATTGCAGCAGGTGGTCAGTCGTTTGCTCTTCTCCACACTCGCATGTCGTGGATTCCACTTTGTGGCCCCATTTCCTAAGATTGGCTCTGCATCTCGTGGTGCCAGAGTGCAGTCTGTTCAGCACCTTCCAAGTCGCCCAGTTTTCTGTGTGCCCAGGGGGGAATCTCTCATTTGGTATCAGCCATTGGTTGAGGTTCTGGGTTTGAGCCTGCCACTTTTGGACTCTCGTGTTGCTGTGGCCCACATGGAGGTTCTGTGTGGGAGGTTTGGCCCAATTTTATCGTTGGTGGGGGTCAGAATGCTCTTTGATTGTAGGTGAAATATAAATCCCAGCAACTACAACTCCCAAATGACAAAATTAATTTTTTTGAGTGAAGGACATACATTGGGTTGTTAGGTATCTTGTAGGGCTGGGCAACCACGGAAAAATTTGTTTCTAAACTCGATTCGTTTTTTGGGTTTTTTTGCGTTTCAATATTTAAAAGAATTCCGAAAATTTTCTTTAAAAAAGTTCGATATTTACGAAATTTCATAAAATTACGAAACAATACAAAACGAATACAAATCGATTCGTTAATGGCGGACGCAACCTCGCAATACGCTAAACAACCTCCAAATGGGACAGGGGGAACTTCTGAAGCTTCCCTCTCCCTCTGTTGTTGACTGTTGGTATGATATTATAATTTTTTTCACTGATTAAACAAACAACAACTATAAAACTTGCCCCAGACATGCGGAAATAATAACGAAACGATTTCGAAACGATTTCGAAACAATTACGAAACGAATACGAAGCCATTACGAAACGAATTGAAAAATTCGTTTCGTTTTTAAGATGCTCCTGAATGGTTCGTTATCGCTTCGTTATATATTAAAAAATATAACGAATTTTTATAGAATTACGAAATTACAAAACGAAACCGCCCAGCCCTAGTATCTTGTGTCCAAATTTGGTTTTTGAGTTCTGTGAATATCACAAACGAACATTACATTTTTATTTATATAGATTGTTATAAGTGTCTTGTAGCCCCCCGTGGTGCAGTGGGTTAAACCACTGAGTTACTGAGTTTGTTGACCGAAAGGTCACAGGTTGGAATCAAGGGAAAGGCATGAGCTTCCGCTGTCAGCCCCAGCTTCTGCCAACCTATTAGTTCAAAAACATGCAAAGCTGAGTAAATCAATAGATACCGTTTAGGTGGGAAGGTAACGGTGCTCCATGCAGTCATGCCAGCCACATGATCTTGGAGGTGTCTATGGACAACTTTCTTCTCCTTTGCTTAGAAATAGAGATGAGCGCCAACCTCCAGAGTCGGACATGACTGGACTTAATCTTTTACCTGTGTCTAATTTTAACCTATGACACAGAGTGCAATCAAGTCTTATCAAGCCTTGTTGTTTGGTTTGGTATTGTGATATGGCCTAAGGGCTAATCAATAAAATTACTACTACTGGTTTACAGAATGCTGGGTAGAAGCGGTGCTCATCTCTGACTCTGGGGAGGGGCTTTCTCCATTTTCAAGCCAAGGAGCCTGCATTGTCACCTCTGGGTTGTGTGGCCAGTAGGCCTGGGTAACAACGCAAAAATTTGTTTCTAAAATCGATTTGTATTTGGGGGGTTTTTTGTTTCGATATTTAAAATAATTACAAAATTTTCCCTTAAAAAAGTTCGGTATTTACGAAATTTCGTTAATATTTACAAAACATTTTGTAAAGATGGCGCCCTTTTTTTTCAATATTTTTCAATATTTTTTTAATTTAATTATTAATTTAGTAGAATAGGGAGGAGAAATTATTATTAAGGAGGGAAGGCAGGCACTCACTCTGGCGGGCCCTCAAGCGCTGCCGCCGAGTCGGGCCCAGCTCCTCCGAAGCTAAGGTTTCAGTGCGGAATTGGGAGAAGGGGGTCCCCAAAGGCCATCTAGTCCAGCCCTCTGCTAAGGTTTGAATGCGGAATTGGAGGAAGGGGCTCCCCAAAGGCCATCTAGTCCAGCCCCCTCCTAAGGTTTCAATGCGGAATTGGGAGAAGGGGCTCCCCAAAGGCCATCTAGCCCAGCCCTCCGCTAAGGTTTCAGTGCGGAATTGGGAGAACGAAGCACACCCACCGCAAAGGTGAGGAAGGAGGGACGGGCCGCCTTCCCGCTGAGGGTCGCTCGCCCTCTCGCTCGCTTGCTCAGCCGGCGCCTTCCCCGCCATCTCCTCCTCCTCCTCCTCCTCCTCTTTCAGGCTCTGACTGGCTAAGGAGAGGAGAGAGAGGAGAGCTCCCAGCAAGCATCTAGCCATCTTACGTATTTCCAAAATGGACAGAAATACAAAAATATTTGGCGCATGCCGTTTCGATATTTAAAAACACTTCCGGGTTTAAAAATAAGTTTTGTAATCGTTTTGTAATTGCTAAAATTAACAAATATTTAACGAATTACAAAATTAACGAATGAAACCGCCCAGGCCTAGTGGCCAGCAAGATTGCTTGGAGCATCTCTTTGCCTTTTCCTGCCGAAGCGGTACCTATTTATCTACTCATGTTTTCATGTTTACAAAGTGCTAGATTGGCAGGAACTGGAGCTGACATATGGGTGCTCACCCCATCTTGCGGGTTCAAACAGCCAACCTTCAGGTCAGCAGTTCAGCAGCACAAGGGTTTAACCCATTGTGCCACTGTAATATCACAGCATTTCCACAAATATCACTTCCGTTTTCTTTTCTTCTTCTTTTTAGTTTGGGTTGCAATACAATGTAGTTAGCAAGAAAGGTTTCACATCCAAATCCATGCACGTTTTCCCTCCCCCATCTGCCCATTTATTTACGCATACCAACTAATGTATTTTTCTCATTCTCTAAAGTATGTTTGCACATATTTCTCCACTTCTGTGCAGTCTAACCATTATCAGTCAATGTCTCTGAAGAACTCCATAAGCGTGTATTTAACTGAAACAATTGGTAAGCCTTGCAAATGTGTGAATTCTCTAGGCAAAGTATATTTCTGACAAGTCTTGAGAGGTGTGAAAATGATGTTCATTGAGATGGTTGAAGTCAATGAAACTTTTCTCCATGGCTGTCACAGTCTCATCACCTTGCCATGATCCATTTCTATTTCCTGCCCTGGGCTCCCACTTGAAAAAAAATGCTTTGTGTTTTAAAACTGACTGTCAGGCAGGGCTCAATTTGGTGAACAAATTCATTCTTGGTCCATTATTGCAGTGCTTCCAATTGTTGGTCTTCCATGTGTTTTGAACTCCAACTCCCAGAACTCCTAATGGTTGGCCAAGTTTTCTGGGGCTTCTCTGAGTTGTTGTTGTTGATCATTCGTTCAGTTGTCTCCGACTCTTCGTGACCTCATGGACCAGCCACGCCAGAGCTCCCTGTCGGCCGTCACCACCCCCAGCTCCTTCAAGGGTCATCCAGTCACTTCAAGGATGCCATCCATCCATCTTGCCCTTGGTCGGCCCCTCTTCCTTTTACCTTCCACTTTCCCCAGCATAATTGTCTTCTCTAGGCTTTGCTGTCTCCTCATGATGTGGCCAAAGTACTTCAACTTTGTCTCTAGTATCCTTCCTATTTGTGCCAAATTTAGTCCAGATACATCATTGTTTGAGTCGACAGTGCTCTCTGGATGTAGGTGAACTACAACTCCAAAACTCAAGGTCAATGCCCACCAAAGCCTTCCAGTATTTTCTGTTAGTCATGGGAGTTCTGTGTGCCAAGTTTGGTTCAATTCCATTGTTGGTGGAGTTCAGAATGCTCTTTGATTGTAGGTGAACTATAAATCCCAGCAACTACAACTCCCAAATGTCAAGGTCTATTTTCCCCAAACTCCACCAGTGTTCACATTTGGACATATTGAGTATTCGTGCCAAATTTGGTCCAGATCCATCATTGTTTGAGTCCACAGTGTTCCACAGTTCAAATTTGGACATATTGAGTATTTGTACCAAGTTTGGTCCAGATCTATCATTGTTTAAGTCCACAGTGCTCTCCGGGTGTAGGTAAACTACATCTCCCCTAAATCACTGTGAATTCCTCCATATAAATCTTTCCGATATGTTCTGTTGGTCATGGGAGTTCTGTGTGCCAAGTTTGGTTCAATTCCATCGTTGGCGGAGTTCGCCTTTGATTGTAGGTGAACTATAGCAACTACAACTCCCAAATGACAAAATCACCCCCCCCCCCCACCTGTTGTAGTAGAGCCTGTGAGTAATGTTGCAAACAGTAGTTCAATGTCTGGTGTATGAGGTTTAGCCCTGAAATGGTTCAATTCATTCCTTCGGGACCGGAGACAGAGGGTGGAGTGGTCAGGCCAAAGCTCTGAGAGCTCCTGCCTTTGCTGTGGAGTTCCCCAGGGTGCTATCCTCTCGCCCCTGTTATTTAACATCTACGTCCAACCACTTGCTGGACTGGTGCGGAGCTTTGGCATAGAGTGCTACCAGTATGCAGATGATACCCAGCTACTCTTGCGTCTCGAACCTGGGACAACCGCGATTCCTGAGAACTTTAAGCTGTGTTTGGAAGCAGTGATGAGTTGGCTGCGAGCGAGCAGACTCAAAGTGAATCCTGCAAAAACTGAGATACTCTGGCCCGGCCAGCCGCCAGAATTAACCCAGTCTCTGCCTGATTTCGATGGGGAAGCTCTGGTTCCGTCTGCCACTGTTCAAAGCCTTGGGGTTGTGTTGGACTCATCGCTGACGATGGAGGCCCAGATCACTGCCATAAGGAAGCAGGCCTTTTTTCATCTTCGCCAGGCAAGGAAATTGGCATCCTACCTTTCAGTAGAAGCATTGGCAACGGTAATCCACACAACAGTCACCACGAGGTTGGACTATTGCAACGCCTTATATGCCGGCCTTCCGAAGTCAACAACCCAGAAGATTCGGATGGTCCAAAATGCAGTGGCCAGGCTGCTAGCGGGATCATCTATAAGATCCCATATTACACCGATTCTGCAACAACTGCATTGGCTACCAATAGAACATCAGATCTCTTACAAGATCCTGATCCTGACATTTAGAGCTCAAAATGGCCAAGGACCTTTATATCTTAGGGACCGCCTCATTCCTTTTCCCCATCAGTGGTCACCTCGATCCACCCAGGAAAATCTCCTATACATACCGGGTCCTAGGGAGGCACATTTGGAAGCTACAAGGTGTAGAGCTTTTTCGATCTATGCTCCAATTCTGTGGAACTCATTGCCTCCATATATTAGAGCAATGTCGGAGTTGCGACCTTTTGTAAAGGCGCTCAAGACTTGGCTGTTTGGTTGTGCATTTAAGTAATCGGATCAAATTTTGCCATAGTCACTGCTGAATGTTTTTATGTTGAATGTTTCTATGTTGAATGTTTTTATGTTGAATGTTTTTATGTTGAATGTTTTATATTGTGTATAAGCTATTTTAAATTGTAAGTCGCTTGGAGCACTTTGATGGAGAGCGACTAATTAAGAAATAAAGTGATGATGATGATGATGATGATGATGATATGCTAATCAAGGTGGTCAGTTGAAACATTCACATCTAGCTCCAGCAGACAAGAGTCCTTTGTCCCACCCTGGTCATTCCACAGATATATAAACAATTTTTCCTAGTTCCAACAGACCTCACTACCTCTGAGGATGCTTGCCATAGATGCAGGTGAAACGTCAGGAGAAAAATTGCCTCTAGACCATGGCCATATAGCCCAAAAAAACCTACAACAACCCAGTAGTATAGGTGCCAGAAGGGGAAAAAGGGTTACTCGAGAGCAGGAATCTGATGAGGAACAACAGAGGAAAAGAATCCGGGATATACTTATGACACCTACAGATGAGGACTCATTTGAGGGGTTCTCTGGGAATGATGGGTCAATGAGTGAGGGAGAAGAAGGAGACCCAATTATTATTATTATTATTATTATTATTATTATTATTATTATTACTTTATTTGTACCCCGCTAGCATCTCCCGAGGGATTCGATGCGGCTTACACAGGTCGAAGCCTCAGAACACAATACAACAATACAATACCTAAAGCAAATTAAAAACAGTTAAGCAGAGTAAACAATAACAGTAACAATACAACGAGACACTATTAAAACTGGGCCGGCCAGAGTAGTGGGTACAGGATTAAAAGTGCTGATGTGGCAGGAGGAATGTAGGATTATAAAATAAGTGCAGTGTGCGGTGTGCAGTGATCTTGGTTCTACTAAAGTGCTTCTAGGACTTAGTATTGGAGGTTCCTAATCTGGAAAGGCACATCGGAACAGCCAGGTTTTCAAATTCTTTCTGAAGACTGCCAATGTAGGGGCCTGTCTGAGATCTTTTGGGAGGGCGTTCCAAAGTCGGGGGGGCACCACAGAAAAGGCCCTGTCTCGCGTCCCCACCAAGCGCGCTTGCGACGCAGGCGGGATCACGAGCAGGGCCTCTCCAGATGACCGAAGTGAACGTGTGGGTTCGTAGACGGAGATGCGGTCACGCAGGTAGGGTGGTCCCAAACCGTTCAGGGCTTTGTAGGTAAGCACCTGCACCTTAAATTGGGCTCGGAAGATAAACGGCAGCCAGTGGAGCTCCTTAAACAGGAGGGTTGACCTCTCTCTGTAATGGGCCCCGGTTAACATCCTGGCTGCTGCCCGTTGGACCAGTTGGAATTTCCGAGCCGTTTTCAAGGGCAGCCCTACGTAGAGCACATTGCAGTAATCCAATCTAGAGGTGACCAAGGCATGGACCACCCCGGCCAGATCAGCCTTCGCGAGGTACGGATGCAGCTGGCGCACAAGTCTCAGTTGTGCAAAAGCCCTCCCGGACACCGCTGACGCCTGAGCCTCAAGCGTGAGCGATGAGTCCAGGAGGACTCCCAAACTGCAGACCTGTGGTTTCAGGGGGAGTGCAACCCCGTCCAACACAGGTAGCCACCCTATACCCCGATCCAGTTTGCGATCGACCAGGAGGACCTCTGTCTTGTCGGGATTGATCATCAGCTTGTTCCTCCTCATCCAGATAGACACAGCGGCCAGGCACCCGTCCAGCACCCGAGAGGCCTCCTTGGAATTAGGTGGAAAGGAGTAGTAGAGTTGTGTGTCATCTGCGTAGAGATGGCACCCAACTCCAAAACTCCGGATTGGACTAGGGGAAGAAAGAGGGTTACTCAGGAGCAGGAATTGGATGAGGAATGGCAAAGAAAGGGGTCAGAGTTAGTTCCAAAAATAAAGCCGTACTTTTCTATCTCCGGAAAGGATCTCTCTTGATTATCTCTCCTATATGCTGCAACATTTCAACCACAGTTGTTGCAGGCAAGGTCCTTTTTTGCACCCTCCATCTGAAGAACATGAATGGAGTGGGGCCAAGCACTGCATAAAACAAGTTTTAGAGGACTTTCCTTCCCACAGTCATGTGAACTTGCTATTTGGCTGATGGGACACAACCGTAAGATTTGTTCAATTTTCTCACGGTGCAGAAAACCCTAACTGTAGCTTCCTAATTGCTGCTTTGTACAACTCTACTTCCTGGACTAATTTTGCCTGACCCTTTCCCAATGATCCTATAGCACATTAATGACTGTTTTAGCTCTCCATTAAAAAGTAAAATAAGAAAAAAAAGGATGAGCAAGTTACCCGTAAAACAGGATCAAGTGATTCCACCACTAAATGAAGTTTTCATTCTAAATACACTTTAATTTCATAAAATTAACATAAATTTCCTATTCTTCCAAAGGCTGCTTGATTAAATTAGGCTATACAGCTTCAAACAGAAACGAATCATGAAACCTCAAAGATGAGATCTAGAAACTGCAGTTGGATTTTTTAAAAAGGGAAAACATTAAAGCATTAAAAAGTAAGGGATGAAAGACTGGGCTTGCTCCCACCTAACCCTGCAATACATCAAGAGCTGTCAATCTATCAGCAGGAGGGGTTAACTTATCAATTGGCAATCTGGCTCTTAGAGGCTGGATTCAGGCAGCATTCCAGGGGGTGTTATTTCTTAACGAAATACCCGTGTCCGGACAATTTGTAGGTAGACTTCTAAAAAAGCCCTGCTTTGCTTTCTCCTGCTGCGTGCAGTGTTTGGCTTGCAAAAGCTGATTTAGAAGGCCTGTCTCTTTGCCTTTCTATCTAATGTGCGGATGAAACCCAGCAGGAGAACGGAAGGGGATAATTGATTTTCAATTTCAGTTCAAATAATTTGGAAGTAAAAGGTGATTTTTTAAAGGTTTTATGCTGGTCTCATCAAATTAAAACAAGACCCTCTATTCTCCAACTACATTCAGTTTTGATTTTCTCGTTATCCACGTCAGTCCTGGCTTGTGTGTACTGTTGATTTTGTCTGAGAGCAATGGGTTTTTGTTAGGCTTGGGCGGTTTCGTTCGTTAATTTCGTAATTCGTTATTAATTCGTATTTAAATTAGCTTACGATCCAATATTGAGCCATGCAGGAATAGTGTGAGGAGTAAATTAGATTCGAAACAATTTTTTCAATTTATTTCATAATTATTTCGTAATTATTTCGTAATTATTTCGTAATTATTTTCGCATGTCTGGTGCAAGTTGTATAGTTGTTGTTTGTTTTATCACACCAACAGTCAACAACAGAGGGAGAGGGAAGCTTCAGAAGTTCCCCCTGTCCCATTTGGAGGTTTTTTTAGCATATTGCGCAATCGCGTCCGCCATTAACGAATCGATTCGTAATTTTACGAAATTTCGTAAATTTAGAAATTTTTAAAAGGAAAATTTCGGAATTATTAAAAAAAACGAAACGCAAGGGCCCCCTAAAAACAAAACGAGTTTAAAACCAAATTTTTCCGTGGTTACCCAAGCCTAATATATTTAATTTTCTTTTTCCAATTTTTCTCCCATCCTTCTTTTTTGTTTGTTTGTTTGTTTAGGCAATACCTCATTGTCTGAGTAGGATAGTCTTCCAAGATGAGTGTACTGGTGGGTCTGGAGGTGACTGTGGAGCCCTATTCTTGATCTGCATCTTCTCCCACTGAGGGAATTGCTCTCCAGGTGGGAGGCGGTCTCGGTCAGGGTTGGCTTGATTCGCCTTCCTCTTGCCACGTTTCTCTCTTCTTCTTATAATATTATTATTCCATCAGCATTACCTTTGAAAAATCCTGGAAATCTCTTGGGAAGACAGACGGACAAATGTCAGTGTGCTGGAAGAAGCAAAGACCACCAGCATTGAAGTGATGGTCCTCTGCCATCAACTCCGCTGGACCGGCCACATTGTCCGGATGCCTGACCACCGTCTCACAAAGGAGTTGCTCTACTCCGAACTCAAGATTCGTGCCTCTTCAAATTCTACAGCACTGCTGGTTACTAGGGCTGGGCGGTTTCGTTTCGTTAATTCGTAATTCGTTAAAAATTCGTTATTTTTTTTAACGAAGCGATAACGAACCATTCTGGAGCAACTTAAAAACGAAACGAATTTTTCAATTCGTTTCGTAAATGCTTCGTATTTCGTTATGTATTCGTTTCGTTATTGGTTTGAGGTCGTTTTGTTATTATTTCCGCATGTCTGGGGCAAGTTTTATAGTTGTTTTTTGTTTAATTAGTGAAAAAAATTATAATATCACACCAACAATCAACAACAGAGGGAGAGGGAAGCTTCAGAAGTTCCCCCTGTCCCATTTGGAGGTTTTTTAGCGTATTGCGCGGTCGCGTCCGCCATTAACGAATCGATTCGTTATTGTTTTGTTATTGTTTCGTTATTGTTTTGTAATTTTTTTACCATTTACGAAATTTCGTAAATATCGAACTTTTTTTTTAAAAAAATCGGAATTCTTTTAAATATCGAAACGCAAAAAACCCCAAAAAACGAATCGATTTTAGAAACAAATTTTTCCGTTGTTACCCAGGCCTACTGGTAACACCTAGCTCCAGCTGGAGCGCTAAAGGGCCAGGGCTTCCCAGTTCTCAGTGTCTATGCCAGAGTTTTTAAGGTTGGCTTTGAGCCCATCTTTAAATCTCTTTTCCTGCCCAGGAACATTCCATTTTCCGTTCTTAAGTTCAGAGAAGAGCAACTGCTTTGGGAGACGGTGGTCAGGTATCCGGACAACGTGGCCGGTACAGCGGAGTTGATGGCAGAGGACCATCACTTCAATGCTGGTGGTCTTTGCTTCTTCCAGCACACTGACATTTGTCCGTATGTCTTCCCAAGAGATTTGCAGGATTTTTCAGAGGTAACACTTATGAAATAATGTCAGGTTTTACAATGTATTGTAATGTAATATAGCTGAGTCATGCACTGCTAATAGGCTTCTATTGGAAATGCTGAGTCATGCATTAACTGTATATAGGGAATCATTTGGGGAATGTGTTCTGGCCTAGTCCAGGTGATTGTGAATGATGCAATCCTGGGTTTGAGTTGAGTCAATGAGTTGGGAACCAATCAGTGATTGCTATGTGTAATTGTATAGAATTGTATATAAGGAAGTCATGTACAGTGTGTATTTCTCCTTGTGCTGTGATGTTGTTCGTCGAAGGCTATATGTAATTAAAAGAACCTGTCTGCTAAGACAAGATATAACTGTGTGCTGTGGTAAGTCTGTAATATCATCTAGACTGGGGGAAAGACAATGGTAAAACTGACAATGGCCGGGCATGTGCTCAAGTGTCTGTAAAAGGTTCCAGCATGGCTGCAGGCTGTGGGAGCAGTTGACTGAAAATACTGTGCAGGAAGAAGCTACTGGAAAGCGCTGAAGTTGTGCAACTGATCTGCTGCTGAATTGTGAAGTTAATCTCAACAATAAAATACGATCCAGCTTTTAAAACATGATAAGTTTTGATTAATGATGTCGCCATACCGACAGTCACATTAAGGAAAAACAACAGGAAAAACTCAGCTGTTATCAAGACCTCAAAATCAAACTGCAAAGGCTCTGGCATAAACCAGTCCAGGTGGTCCCAGTGGTCATCGGCACACTGTGCCAAACGATCTCAGCTGGAATTTGGAAACAATAAACATTGACAAAATCACGATCTGTCAACTGCAAAAGGCCACCTTACTTGGATCTGCGCGCATCATCCGAAAATACATCACATAGTCCTAGACGCTTGGGAAGTGTTCGACTTGTGATTTTGTGATACGAAATCCAGCATATGGATTTCGTTTGCTGTGACATACTGTGTTTTTGTGTCAGTAAAATAATAATAATAACAACAACTTTATTTTTATACCCCACCAACCATCTCCCCAAGGGGACTCGGGTTGGCTTACAAGGGACTAGCCCAAAAATTACAATAAAACAACAGATTAAAACATCAAATATGAAAATATAGAAACAGTCACAATTGTAAACAAACATCAAGCAATATGGCTGAGATAAAGAACATTGCTGAGGTACAGGTTCACTGAGGACAATACATTCTGAAGGGAGCCCATAGAAAATGCAATAATCCAGTAAGCAGGGTTGGAAATAATGTCATCAAAGGTGCTGAGGTAGACAATAAGAGGGCTAATGTAAAGTGCTGAACTTAAAGTAGGGACAGGAAAATTACTTGTGAACTGCTTAATCAAATGCAGGTTGTTAATTCACTCCGGAAAGTGGATAAAGTGGGACCCTGTCCGACCTCCCTAGAGGAGGAGTTCCAGAGCCAGGGGGATCGTTCCAGGAGTTGCATGTGACATCTGTAGATAGCCATGTTTCGCAGGCAGGGTTGGGAGATCTATATATCTATATATATAAAAATGCTCTGTGCATAATGAGTTCCTTAAAAACAAAAGAACCAATGAACAAAATCACACCAAATTTGGCAACAAAACGCCTCACTACACAAGGAGTGACCATCACTCAAAAACTTATGGTTTTGTCATTTGGGAGTTGTAATTGCTGGTATTTATAGTTCAGAGAGCATTCTGAACTCTACCAATGATGGAATTGAACCAAACTTGGCACACAGGACTCTCCTGACCAACAGAAAACACTAGAAGGGTTTGGTGGGCATTGACATTGAGAGTTGTAGTTCATCTACATCCAGAGAGCACTGTGGACTCAAACAATGATGGATCTTTCTGGACCAAACTTGGCACGAATACTCAATATGCCCAAATATAAACACAGATGGAGTTTTGGGGAAATAGACCTTGACATTTGGGAGTTGTAGTTACTGGGATTTATAGTTCACCTACAATCAAGAAGCGTTTTGAACCCCAGCAACGATAGAATTGGGGCAAACTTCCCACACAGAACCTTCATGACCAACAGAAAATACTGTGTTTTCTGGTGGTCTTTGGTGACCCTTTTGACACCCCCTCGCAACTCCCCTCAGGGGTCCCAAACCCCAGGTTGAGAAATGCTGCCTTAAGGCCATCCAGTCCAACTCCCTTCACCAGAGCAAGAAAACATAAAGCCCTCCTGACAAAGAGCCATCCAGCCATAGATACAGAGAAATATATATTATTCACACACACACACACATGTTTATGACATAGTTTCATAGATTTGAAAGGGACCCCTAAAGAAGGACAATTCTATGTTGCATGTTCCAGAGTAGGCAAACCAGACACTCCCCACATCAACACTGACAAAGAAACAGCAAGAAATACCATTGACCCACAAGCATTAAGAAATTACATACATTAGAAACCAACACTTTCTCGTTACGTTATTTTCCAGATCACAAGACTGGGCTACAGCAACGTGTGGCAGGGGACTGCTAGTAGCTTTATAAACAAGCTCCTTGGTCTCCCTACGGATGTCCCACTCCTCAAACACTCTGTGCTTCCATGTGACCTTACTGATATTGGGTTGCATCCTCCATTCAGCAATGCCTATTTTATTTATTTATTTATTTAAAAGTTTTGTATACCGACCTTCTCACCTCTCTTGAGGGACTCAGACCGGTTTCCAACCATAATATCACATACAGTCAATAAAACATCATAATTCATATTACAGTAAAACCTTAAAACAGCAATTACATTCAATAACTACAATGGTCAGTCGTCACACTAAAATCGTTGTTCATTATCCTCCATCCATATCTCAGGGTGTTGGCTCACTCGTCGAATGCCTGTCTCCATAACGTCTTCACCTGTTTCCTAAATGTCAGGATAGAAGGGGCGGTTCTGATCTCCAGTGGGAGAGAGTTCCAGAGTTGAGGGGCCACCACCGAGAAGGCCCTGTCCCTCATCCCCACCAGATGTGCTTGTGAGGCTGGTGGGACCGAGAGCAGGGCCTCTCCAGACGATCTTAATGATCTTGATGGTTCATAGGGGAGAATACGTTCGGAGAGGTAAACAGGGCCGGAGTCGTTTAGAGCTTTATAGGTTAACACCAGCACTTTGAATTGTGCTCGGAAGCTAATTGGCAGCCAGTGGAGCTGGTGTAACAGCGGAGTGGTGTGCTCCCTGTACCCAGCACCCGTTAGTAGTCTGGCTGCCGAGCGTTGGACTAGCTGCAGCTTCCGAGCAGTCTTCAGAGGCAACCCCACGTAGAGAGCGTTGCAGTAGTCTAAACGGGATGTAAACAAAGCGTGGACCACCGTGGCCAAGGTGGTAAGGGTTGGTGGGAACTGATGCCCAGAAACATCTCAATGGCTGCTAGCCCCCTAAAATTTTATTAGGATAAATGGGTGTTTTTCCTTGAAGGAAAAGTGTGGGGGTGATGGGATACTTTCACTGCAAATGCATTTGAGAGGGAATGTTTAATCTTGCTTTTTCCTTGCACACAATTGTTCAGATAAAAAATTCACCTCCCTGTTATTCCTTCCTTTTTTCGAGAAAACCTGACAACACCCTGTTAGGGCCATTTTGTCCAGTTAGATCATTAATCTGCAGTTTACAGAGTAACTCCTTTTCCCCTGGTCATAAACATCTCTAGTGATGGCAGGTAATCCAATATACTTCTTGGTAAATTTAAAGGCTACATGTAAAAAAACAAACAAAGCAAAACACCAAAAACAATAAAGCAGGGGAGATTCTGTAACTGGTGATTTTATAGACTGCAATCAATTGTCTTATCTTTGGAGAGCAAATAACATTTTGAAAAAATCACTCCAAATGCTCTTGCCAAGAGGTTATTTGTTGTCGGAGACTGTAATTAGAACTAAAATGCACTAGTAGTGAACTGAAAGGTTGAACACATTATCCTCTTTAAGATGTTTTGTTTGTGTAGGTGTGTGAGTGTGTGATTTTTCCTCCTCTGTCAAAGTCTTGAATAAGATCAGCAAGATAAGTTTTGTTCAAACTCATGGTTCATCTACATTGTAGAATGTATATACCGTAGTTTGACACTGCTGAATATTGTGGAATTACGGCAGTCGGGTGGTAAAACCACATCTTCCACCACAATGAATTCTCATGACTAACTTAAGTAGTAATTTTATTCATTAGCCCTTAGGCCAGTGTTTCTCAAACTGGGGGTCAGGACCCCTGGGGGGGGGATTATGAGGGGGTGGTTGAGGGGTTGCCAAAAACCATCAGAAAACACAGTATTTTCCATTGGTTATGGTGGTTCTGTGTGGGAAGTTTGGCCCAATTCTGTCATTGGTGGAGTTCAGCAACCTGGAGGTCAGGACCCCTGGGGGGGGGGGTTGTGAAGGGGTGTCACAAGGGTCACCAAAAACCATCAGAAAACACAGTACTTTCAATTGCTCATGGGGGTTCTGTGTGGGAAGTTTGATCCAATTCTATCATTGGTGGGGTTCAGAATGCTCTTTGATTGTAGGTGAACTATAAATCCCAGCAACTACAACTCCCAAATGTAAAGCTCTATTTTCCACAAACTCCACCAGTGTTCACATTTGGGCATATTGAGGATTTGTGCCAAGTTAGATCCAGATCCATCATTATTTGAGTCCACAGTGCTCTCTGGATGTAGGTGAACTACAACTCCAAAACTCAAGGTCAATTCCCACCAAACACTTCCAGTATTTGTTGTTGGTCATGGGAGTTCTGTTCATGGTGTTCAGAATGCTCTTTGATTGTAGGTGAAGTATATATCCCAGCAACTACAACTCCCAAATGACAAAATCAATCCCCCGCCCCAACCCCATCAGTATTCAAATTTGGGCAAATTGGTTATTTGTGCCAAATTTTGTCCAGTGAATGAAAATATGTCCTGCATATCGGTTTATCCATGTACCCAATAATAGTATAGTAAAAGGCAAAGGTTTTCCCCTGACATTAAGTCCAGTCATGTCAAACTATGGGGTGTGATGCTCATCTCCATTTCTATGCCCAAGAGCCAGCATTGTCCATAAACACCTCCTAGGTCATGTGGCTGGCATGATTGCATGTAGTGCCGTTACCTTCCCAGCGGAGCGGGAATTGATCAACTCACATTTGCATGTTTTCAAACTTCTAGGTTTCATTGCATATACTTGTGTATAGATCAACCTTATGGATAACAACCTCCTCTCTTGTAGTTTGAAAACAATGGCTTCAAACTACAAGAGAGGAGATTTCATCTGAACATTAGGAAGAACTTCCTGACTGTGAGAGCCATTCAGCAGTGGAACTCTCTCTGCCCCGGAGTGTGGTGGAGGCTCCTTCTTTGGAAGCTTTTAAGCAGAGGCTAGATGGCCATCTGTCAGGGGTGATTTGAATGCAATATTCCTGCTTCTTGGCAGGGGGTTGGACTGGATGGCCCATGAGGTCTCTTCCAACTCTTTGATTCTATGATTCTATGATTCTATAAGTTGGTGGTCAAAAATGTAGATTTTGATATGACCCATGGGTAAGGCAAGCTTCATTTTACAAAGAAGGGAGAGTGCCTCGGGGTTCCAGCCACTGCTATTTTCCATCTAAGGCATTAAAAAAGGCCTTTTGCCAATCTGCTCAGGGATGGGGATGTTTTTTAAAAAAATAAAAGCAATTGCACTATTGATTCTTTTTAAAAGGTCTTAGTTCTTTCATGCATAGCAGGAACTACTTTGAATGCCTGGGTGAGAAAATGGTGTGATAGATCTTTTGACATTTTCCCTAAAAGGAACACCAAGAGTGTGATGGGAGGGTGTGTGGTGACTCTTTTAGGTTCTTCCAGAATGGACTATGGTCTCACCTATTGACACACTATTCAGAGAAGGGGATGAGTAAAGTAGTAATAGATGGGACCATAGTCTGTCATTGTTGCAACTCAGGGTAGTTTTCACCTTGCTCAAGACACCACCACACACCAAGCCTGTAGGTTTTGTAGTTTATTGAGAAAAAGCAAAATCAAAACAGAGAAATAAAGATGCAAAAGTTCAATAGGCAAAACAGAGTTTTAAATGCAAAGGCAAAGTTCCCAAGACCAAAAGGCAAATAACATGAAGCATAATCCCTTAGCAATGGTCAAACAAGAGTCCATGGTAGACAGGTAACATCAAGATCAAAATCCAAGAAGCCAGAAGCGTTCCGCAAAAGCCAATGTAATTCCACAGAAGTTAACCAAGGAAAGAGCAACATTGGACTGACAGAAAATGTCTGTCGGAAACATCATTAAATAAGTTTCCCTGACATGAAAGCATTGCGTTGACCTTTGGCTTCACGTTTGCTAGCAAGGCGTGTGCTTCTGAGAACTCTTAATTGTAAATGATCCTGTCTACTCATTAATTCGCTATTGTCTTCAAGGCTAGACAACTCATTATCTCGGCCCAGCTTTGCCTGATCACCCTGGGAACCAAAAGGAGTCTCCACATGCAGTTGTGGAGTTTCACTATCTTTATCTAAAGGCACATTCCTTTCTCCAGGGAACAGACTTGCTGTTTCTTCCTCAGAAGTTACACTATCAACCCCGTCTGGAACATGTACAGAAATCCACAAACATTTGTTCACATTTGGGCATATTGAGTGTTTGTGTCAAGTTTGGTCCAGATCTATCTTTGCTTCAGTCCACAGTGTTCTCTGGATGTAGGTGAAGTACATAAATACTGTAAATAAATAAATAAATAATACTGATATTGTAGTATGCTATGATATTGTACTATGGAGGAGCCCCCGATGGCGCAGTGGGTTAAACCCCTGTGCCAGCAGGACTGAAGACCGACAGGTCGCAGGTTTGAATCCAGAGAGAGGCGGATGAGCTCCCTCTATCAGCTCCAGCTCCTCATGCGGGGACATGAGAGAAGCCTCCCACAAGGATGATAAAACATCAAAATCATCCGGGCGTCCCCTGGGCAACGTCCTTGCAGACAGCCAATTCTCTCACACCAAAAGCAACTTACAGTTTCTCAGGTTGCTCCTGACACGACAAAAAAAAAACCTATGCTAATAATATAATAGATGGTATGTATTTATATCTTGTAAGCCACTCTGAGTCCCTTTCGAGGTGAGAAGGGTGGCATATAAATGTCATAAATAAATAAATAAATAAATATTGTACTATGCTAATAATATAATATATTGTATGTGTGTGTAAAATGGTAGGTAGTCCCCTGACATTAAGTCCAGTCATGTCTGACTCTGGGGTGTGCTCATCTCCATTTCTAAGCCAAAGAGCCAGCGTTGTCCGTAGGACCTCCAAGGTCATGTGGCCGGCATGACTGCATGGAGCGCTGTTACCTTCCCGCCGGAGCGGTACCTATTGATCTACTCACATTTGCATGTTTTCGAACTGCTAGGTTGGCAGAAGCTAGGGCTGACAGCGGAAGCTCATGCCGCTCCCCGGAATCGAACCTGCGACCTTTCGATCAACAAGCTCAGCAGCTCAGTGCTTTAACCCACTGTGCCACCGGGGGCTCCATATGGCAGTGTAGACATACAATCCAGTTCAAAGCAGGTAATGTGTCTTTGATAATCTGTATTATATGGCAATGTAGAAGGTGCTTAAGACTTCTTTCTTACTCATTGAACCATTCAGGAGCAACTAAAAATCGAAACGATTTTTTTCAATTCATTTCGTAATTGTTTCGAAATCGTTTCGAAATTGTTTTGAAATCGTTTTGGAATAGTTTCGTTATTATTTCCGTATGTCCGGTGCAAGTTTTATAGTGGTTGTTTGTTTTATCAGTGATAAAAAAATAAATTATCACACCAACAGTCAACAACAGAGGGAGAGGGAAGCTTCAGAAGTTCCCCCTGTCCCATTTGGAGGGTTTTTTAGCGTATTGCGCGATCGCGTCCGCCATTAACGAATCGATTCGTTATTGTTTCGTAATTGTTTCGTAATTTCCGAAATTTCGTAAATTTCGAACTTTTTTAAAGAAAAATTTCGGAATTCTTTTAAAAATCGAAACGCAAAAACCCCTAAAAACGAATCGAGTTTAGAAACAAATTTTTCCATGGTTGCCCAGCCCTAATATATATTATATATATATATATATATATATATATATATATATATATATATATATATATAATTATAGTAAGCCACTCTGAGTCCCATTTGGAGTGAGAAGGGTGGCATATACGTGTGTGTGTGTGTGTGTGTTAAATAAATAAACAAATAAATAAATATACAATAACTCCTGTGCACCCAATGAAACAAGGGAGAATGCAACTGGGATTCGCCAGCCTGCTACTTCTGTCCCATCAACCTTGATGTTATGACCTTTGACAGACCTGACCTCAATAACTATTTTTAATAGCTTTATTTCATTGTGTGGGATCAGTGACCTCTATATATTAATTATCTGCCATGGTTTTGTACACTTAAAAAGGAAACTCACGTTCAAAAAGTTTTACAAGCACTGAATTAAGAGTTTAATAAATCACACCGTTTCCATGGTGGTTACAATGCAATAAAAGAGAATTAAAGTACTCAGTGGTTGTTAATAGGTTATTATAGTATATGACAAAATCATTGAAGTATATGCAAAAATCACTAAGCAATGAACTTAAGGTATGGTAATGAGGACAAGGAAAGTTAGTTAACTAAACAATTGTAACTGGATTCAAAATAAAAAAAAGCAGGGAGAGTGTGATCACTTATAATGAGATGCAACTATAAAAAAACCCTCAAGTTATGACCCAATAAGTATACTGGAAAAAATATATAACCAGAAGGGTTGTAAAAAGCTGTAATCCAGTGTTTCTCAACCTTCCTGATGCCACGACCCCTTAATACAGTTCCTCATGTTGTGGTGACCCCCAACCATAATATTATTTTTGTTGCTACTTCACAACTGTAATTTTGCTACTGTTATGAATCATAATGTAAATATCTGATAGGCAGGATGTATTTTCATTCACTGGACCAAATTTGGAACAAATACACGATACACCCAAATTTGAATACAGGTGGGGTTGGGAGGGGGGCTGAATTTGTCATTTGGGAGTTGTAGTTGCTGGGATTTATATTTCACCCAGAATCAAAGAGCATTCTGAACTCCACCAATCCATGCCACAGTCACGTCTAGGCTGGACTATTGCAACGCCCTGTATGTTGGCCTTCCTATGTCTACGACCTGAAAGCTCCATATTGTTCAGAATGCGGCAGCCAGGCTACTCACAAGAACGCCCATGAAATGCCATATAACACCAGTGCTGCAACATTTACATTGGCTTCCAACTGAGTACCGTGGCCTGTATAAGATGTTAGTTCTGACCTTTAAAATTCTTTACGGCCAGGGTCCATCGTACCTTAGGGACCGCCTCTCCTTCTCCCATCATCGGAGGTCGCAACGACCAGCCCAACGCGACTTACTCTATATACCGGGTCCTAGAGAAGTGCACTTGGAAAGTACCAGACGCAGGGCTTTTTCTATTTCTGCCCCTGCCTTATGGAATTCCTTGCCGCCCTACATGAGAGCCATGCGTGACTTAGGGCCTTTTACTCTAGCACTTAAGACCTGGCTTTTTACTAGAGCATTCGATCTCTGTTAATTTTTAATTTCTGTATGTATGTATTTTATCTTTTACAATTTAGCTGTAAATCGCCTAGAGCATTCTCAGATGGAGGGCGATTAATAAATAATAAAAAATGATGATGATGATGATGATGATGATGATGATGATGATGATGATGATGATTAAATCAAACTTGGCACACAGATCTCTCATGACCAAGACAAAATACTGGAAGGGTTTGGTAGGCATTGACCTTGAGTTTTGGAGTAGTAGTTCACCTACATCCAGAGAGCACTGTGGACTCAAACAATGACGGATCAGGACCAAATTGGCACGAATACTCAATATGCCCAAATGTGAACACTGGTGGAGTTTGGGGAAAATAGACTTTGACATTTGGGAGTTGTAGCTGCTGGGATTTATAGTTTATCTACAATCAAAGAGCATTCTGAACCCCACCAATGATAGAATTGAGCCAAACTTCCCACACAGAACCCCCATGATCAACAGAAAATACTGTTATTTTCTGATGATCTTCGTTGACCCCTCTGACACCCCATTGCGACCCCCTCAGGGGTCCCGACCTCCAGGTTGAGAAACACTGGTTTAGAGCCTTTCTATCCGTTTTGCCAAGTATGTTGAAATAGAAATGGGGAGCTCCGTCAGTGAGTCTTTATATATATATATATATATATATAATTAAAGTTTTTGAAATGTTACAGCGAAAGAGGGTGAATATTTGGAAGAAGATAGAAGCAGATTGAATAAATAGAATGATAATAATAAAAAAAAAAACCTTAACCGAAGCCCCTGAGATGATAGTCTTATCTCTCCACCCCTACTCCCTTCATGCCCGTGATTTGACTTCCCAACGCCTTCTGAACATATCGCAAGAAAAAGAAGGAGCGATTCCCTCTCCTTATGTTCATCTTTTAGTTGTTTTTCAGCCCTTTTTCCGGCTTCGTTTCTGTTGCTATCTTTCTTTATATGCTGGTCAAGTCTATTAATACTGGAAGTCCTCTTTTTACAATGAAATCTTTGAATCCTGACCAGTCAGTCTTTTTGTTTGTTCCTTTTAATCTTTGAGATAGATCTTCCCTTTGGATAATATCAAATAGCTTTACAATCCAGTCAGTGAGTCTTGGTATGACAAAGATCCATTTCATACCTTTATGGACTCCATCAAAGAAAATCGGGGACAAAACTTGCAAATCCTTCCACACTGCTCAAAATGCAATTTTCCCATTTTGCACATTGCTGCTAGCAAAATCAAGTTAAACATGAGCCAACAATGTGATGTGGCGGCAAAAAAGCCAAGGGGATTTTGGCCTGCATCAATAGGAGCATAGTGTCTAGATCTAAGGAAGTAATGCTACCCCTCTATTCTGCTTTGGTTAGACCACATCTGGAATATTGTGTCCAATTCTGGGCACCACAATTCAAGAGAGATATTGACAAGCTGGAATGTGTCCAGAGGAGGGCGACTAAAATGATCAAGGGTCTGGAGAACAAGCCCTATGAGGAGCGGCTTGGGGAGCTGGGCATGTTTAGCCTGAAGAAGAGAAGGCTGAGAGGAGATATGATAGCCATGTATAAATATGTGAGAGGAAGCCACAGGGAGGAGGGAGCAAGCTTGTTTTCTTCTTCCCTGGAGACTAGGACGCGGAACAATGGCTTCAAACTACAAGAGAGGAGATTCCATCTGAACATTAGGAAGAACTTCCTGACTGTGAAAGCCGTTCAGCAGTGGAACTCTCTGCCCCGGAGTGTGGTGGAGGCTCCTTCTTTGGAAGCTTTTAAACAGAGGCTGGATGGCCATCTGTCAGGGGTGATTTGAATGCAATATTCCTGCTTCTTGGCAGAATGGGGTTGGACTAGATGGCCCAGGAGGTCTCTTCCAACTCTTTGATTCTATGATTCTATGATTCTATGGTGAGTAATCAGGAGTTCCACATATATTTGCAGTCCAGCCAAGTGCTTCATTTTCACACTGGTCATAAGTTGGTGAAACAGTGGTATAGTCCATGAAGAATAGTTTTATTTTTCAAGAACACAGTCTGGGGAGCCTAAAGTTTTTTTAAAAAACAACAAATAAGTGTTCCTTCCTCTGGTCTATTTTATTGACCACCTTCACCCTGAAAATTTCAGCTTTGCCAGACTCTTCGATTTGGACTTCTCTCAATAAATCAACAGCTCCTCCAAAGATGCATTCCATTATCTCCACATTTTCCTCTATGCTATTTGATATACGGTCTCTGCTACAGTGATTCATGCCATTGTGATGTTTGTTCCTGGAAGCCTCACACTCCAGGCTCTTTACTACATTGACTTTCAGAAAGAGAGGTGAGAGAAAAGTCCAGAAACAATGAATTTCATGCAACTCGGTTACTTGCATAAAGGTTGAATAATAATAATAACAATAATAATAATAATAATAATAATAATAATAATAATAATAATAATATAATATCATCATCATCATGGTATAATATAATAATAATAATAATAATAATAATAATAATAATAATAATATAATAATAATAATAATCCTTTATTTATACCCCGCTAACATCTCCCGAAGGACTCGGTGCGGCTTACAACAGGCCGAGGCCCAACACATCAATAAAACAGCAGCATAACAAATACAACAATAAATAAACTCATAAATTTATTTATGTATTTATTTATTTACTTTACTTGTATACCGCATTTCTCAGCCTAACAGGCGACTCAACGCGGTTTACAACAAGGATAAGATCAATCAACGATATACAATTTAAAACCATTAGAGCACAATATACAATATTGACACAACAATAACAACACAATGCATCTCATAACTAGAGTCGTGATCCAAATTCGTCGTCCATATTTCCATTCCTGTAATCGTCACATTCATTGCACTGATTAACCAAATGCCTGTTCAAACATCCAAGTTTTTAATCTCCTTCGGAACACCATTAGCGAGGAGGCTGATCTCACCTCCATGGGAAGGGCGTTCCACAGCCGAGGGGCCACCACAGAAAAGGCCCTGTCTCTCGTCCCCGCCAGCCGCACCTGTGAAGCAGGCGGGATAGAGAGCAGGGCCTCTCCAGAAGATCTTAGGGTCTTGGTGGGCTGATAGGCAGAGATACGTTCGGATAGGTAGCTTGGGCCAGAACCGTTTAGGGCTCTAAAGGCCAATGCCAGCACTTTGAATTGAGCCCGGTAGCAAATCGGCAGCCAGTGGAGCTGGTGCAGCAGAGGAGTGGTATGCTCCCTGCGCTCCGCTCCTGTTAGTATCATGGCTGCCGAGCGTTGGACTAGTTGAAGCTTCCGAGCCGTCTTCAAAGGCAACCCCACGTAGAGAGCGTTGCAGTAGTCTAAACGGGATGTAACCAGAGCGTGGACTACCGTGGCCAAGTCAGACTTCCCAAGGTACGGGCGCAGTTGGCGCACGAGTTTTAACTGTGCGAATGCTCCCCTGGTCACCGCCGAAACCTGGGGTTCCAGGCTCAGTGATGAGTCCAGGGTCACACCCAAGCTGCGAACCTGCGTCTTCAGGGGGAGTGCGAACCCCATCCAACACAGGCTGTAACCCTATACCCTGTTCGGCCTTATGACTGACCAGGAGTACCTCTGTCTTGTCTGGATTCAATTTCAATTTGTTCGCCCTCATCCAGACCGTCACAGCAGCCAAGCACCGGTTCAGGACCTCGACAGCCTCCTTAGTAGCAGGTGGAAAGGAGTGACAGAGTTGGACATCATCCGCGTACAGATGACATCGCACTCCGAAACTCCGGATGATCTCCCAGCGGCTTCATGTAGATGTTAAACAACATGGGAGACAGTATTGAGCCCTGAGGAACCCCACAAGACAAAGGTTGTGGGGTTGAACAGGTCTCTCCCAGTAACACCTTCTGAGACCGGCCCTCTAGAAGGACCGGAGCCACTGCAAAGCAGTACCCCCAAGACCCATTCCTGCGAGGCGTCCCAGAAGGATACCGTGGTCGACAGTATCGAAGGCCGCTGAGAGGTCCAGCAGCACCAACAGGGACACACTCCCCCTGTCGAGCTCCCGGCGCAGATCATCCACTAAGGCGACCAAGGCTGTCTCGGTACCATGCCCCGGCCTAAAGCCAGACTGTGCCGGATCCAGATAATCCGTGTCTACCAAGAATGTCTGGAGTTGTAAAAGGCGAAAGATTCGAAAGAATGAAAACATTAGAAGGAACATTAGGCAGGAGGAATGGGAAAAAGTCTGGAGAGAAAAACTAAAATATTGTTACGCCACGGACTTGAAAGAAAATTGGTTAAAAACAGCACACCGTTGGTATATGACCCCTAAGAAAATTGGTAAAGGGAATAAAAATTTTAGTACAGATTGTTGGAAATGTAAGGAAGAAGAAGGGTCATATTTCCATATCTGGTGGACGTGCAAGAGGGCAAAAGAATATTGGAGAAAGGTACAAAAAGAATTGCAAGATATTCTAAAAGTTAGCATACCATGGAAAGCGGAATTTTTTTTATTGGGTATACATGATTTAAAAATAGAGAAGAATACAGACAAAATCTTATTTTTGATAACAACTGCTGCAAGAATCTGCTACGCTAGAAGGTGGAAGCAAAAAGAGATACCGGACAAGAATGAGAGATTAACAAAAATATTAGAAATTAAAAATATGGACAGGCTCACCTTTTTAATATCAAGAGGTAAAGGGATAAATATGAGAGAAACACACTGGGAAGAAGTGATGGACTATTTTAGACAAAAAAACAAGAAGATTCTGATCTAGAAGGAGAAAAAAGGGAAGAAGAGAAAGAAGAGAAGGAGAAAGAAGTTGAGGAGAAAAAGAGTTCGAAATAAAGGATGGAAGAAGATTGAAAAAGAAAACCTCAAGAAGACCCTGGGAAGTCAACAACATCTTTTACTCTAATTTTAATGTGGTGGTGGGCTTTTACCTTTCTCGTTCCCCCCCCCCCCCTCTTTCACCTTTTTTTTTTTCTTCTTCTTTCCCTCTCTTCTTCTTTTACTCTACACATCACAATCTTTTCGGGTGTTTTCTTAAAATTTAAATTCACAAATTCACTATTCTCCCTCCCTCTCTTAAATGTAAATTTGAAACCTAATAAAGATTATTATTAAAAAAAAAAAAGAATGTCTGGAGTTGTGAGGCCACCACACGTTCCAGAATATTGGAGAAAGGTACAAAAAGGGGAGATTGGAAACAGGCCGAAAGTTGACGAATTGAGTGGGGTCCAGTGATGGTTTTTTCAACAGCGGTTTTATTACAGCTTGTTTTAAGCTGGCTGGAATTTTGCCTTCCTGAAGGGAGGCATTAACCACCACCTTCACCCACTCGGCCAATCCCCCTCTGGCCTCCTCCAGAAGCCAGGATGGGCAGGGGTCTAGGATGCATGTGGTAGCCCTCATTCCTCCAAGCACCTTGTCCACATCCTCGGGTTTCACCAATTGAAATGAATCCATCAAAACTGGACAAGCAGATGCTCGTGTTACAACATTAGACAATAACACCATGACACTTTTAAAACTAAGGCCTGGCCAAATGTAATGATTACAAATTTTAAAAATGCTGGGCATGACAGGTGAAATGGATAGGTTTTTGGAGATTTTTTAAAAACAATAGGGTCTCTATAAAAATGTTAGGCATTTTTATCCAAACAAAAAAAGCATGTGTAGTTGAAGACTGAGCATGTATCGAATTACACAGGGATGTGTATTTGCATTGCTTCCAGTTGTCCGTTGCATATGTGCATATTTGGTTGCACAGCTTTACATTTCACTACTTTGCCTTCTTTATTAACCATGCTAAAACAGTGGATGTGGCTCTTAATATTGTCGCAGGATGTCTGCGCCCTACACCACTGTAAAAAAAATCACAGTTTAGCCGGTATTGCAATACCTGACATTTTTAGTTGTGAGACTGTCTTGTTGGGAGAGGCCTGGGACTTCATGTCTGTAACGGTAAACATGGGTCTTCCCCAAATTGTATCTCATCCTACTTATGCTACTAGACCTTACTTTCTGTAGTGGGTGGGCTAAATTGTTCTGGGAGTGGTGGAATTGACTATTGAAGTTTAGATTTTTAGGACTGATAACCTCTACGGCAGTGTTTCTCAACCTTCCCAATGCTGTGACCCCTTAATACGGTTCTTCATGTTGTGGTGACCCCCAACCATAACATTATTTTCATTGCTACTTCATAATTTTGCTACTGTTATGAATTGTAATGTAAATATCTGATATAAAGGATGTGTTTTTATTCACTGGACTAAATTTGGCACAAATATCCAATATACCCAAATTTGAATACTGGTGGGGTTAGGAGAGGGATTATTTTTGTCATTTGGGTGTTGTAGTTGCTGAGATTTATGGTTCACCTACAATCAAAGCACATTCCGAACTCCATCAGCAATGGAATTGAACCAAACTTGGCACACAAAGCTCCCATAAACAACAGAAAATACTGGAAAGGTTGGTCGGGCATTGACCTTGACTTTGGGAATTGTAGTTCACCTACATCCAGAAAGCACTGTGGTCTCAAATAATAATGAATCTGGACCAACCCAGTTCTTGTGGGTTTTTTCAGGCTATATGGCCATGTTCTAGAGGCATTTCTCCTGACATTTCGCCTGCATCTATGGCAAGCATCCTCAGAGGTGAGGTCTGCTGGAACTGGGAAAAAAGGGGTTTATATATCTGTGGAATGACCAGGGTGAGACAAAGGGCTTTTGTAAGTTGGGCTAGGTGTGAATCTTTCAACTGACCACCTTGATTAGCATACAATGGGCTGACTGTGCCTGGAGCAAACTCTTCTTGAAAGGTGATTAGATGTCCCTGCCTGTTTTTCTCTGGACCAAACTTGGCATAAATACTTGATATGCCCTAATGTGAACACTGGTGGGAGTTTGGGGAAAATAGACCTTGACATTTGGGAGTTGTGATGGCTGGGATTTATAGTTCACCTACAATCAAAGAGCATTCTGAACCCCAGCAACGATTGAATTGGATCAGACTTCCCGCACAAAAACCCCATGATCAACAGAAAATACTATGTTTTCTTATGGTCTTTGGTGACCCCTCTGATACCCCCTCATGACCCCCCCCAGGGGTCCCGACCCCCAGGTTGAGAAACGCTGCTCTAGAGGAATTGAGGATCTATTAAAATGAAACTGTTCAGGGGAATCATGGATGTAGACGGATGTAGATTTCTCACTCGTCTTTTTCTTTCTTCGTCTTTTCTTCCATTCTTCTTTTTCTTCCTTTCCTCTTTTCCTCTTCTCTCTTTGCATCTTTTCATTCCTCCCTCCCTCCTGCCCTCCCTCCCTTTTCTTCCTTTTTCTTGCCTTCTTTCTATCCTCCATCCATCTTCTCCTTTCTTCTTTCTCGCCCTCCTTTATTTTCCTTTTCCTTCCTATCAAGAGATACCTAATTCTCCAGTGTTAATTTTCATTGTTGAAAGATTTGGTGATCTAACACTTTTTATTTTAAAATAATCTTTTCCAAGCACACAGCAACTGTAATGCACAACTTTTTGGAACAAATTACAAAGAGTGCACTTTTTGCTGCTGCACATTACATTTGCCAGGAAATCTTTTTTTGGTTTCAGGGTCTTGAAAACTAAGGTGCACATTAGATTTGATTGTGCACTAGATTTGAGTAAATATGGTAATTCATTTTCAATAGATAGAGTCACACCAGAGGACATAGGGCCCTTCCACACAGCATCAGAACCCAGAATATCAAGGCAGAAAATCCCACAATATCTACTTTGAACTGGGTTATGTGACTCCACACTACCATATATTTTAGTTCAAAGCAGAAAATGTGGGATTTTATTCAACTGTGTGGAAGAGATTCCTGGCAATAATATATAAATAAAATCTGTTAGAAATCAAATTTATTTATTATGCCATCCCGCCTGGGGGCTATAACTCTTAGTGAAAGAGGCATGGACGTGACATCTTTCCCCAGGGGATTGCTTCTTGCCCTCCTTTAGGAAACTGGAACTCCCAAGGACCAAAACACTGTAGATAACTCAAAATAGGTTTTATTGTTCACAAAGAGTTATCCCTTTAAGGCAATAAGCTGGAAGTTTCAAAGGGGTAAAGGAAAATATACATTACAGTCTCTGGTTGTCTTGGGTCCAAGGAGTTTTGCAGCTGAGAAGCTTTTCCAGGTCCCTCTTTCTCAATGGCTGTGAATATCGGAATAATCACAACCCCAATTCCAATGGCCTATATTTTGAAGGCACAAAGCCTTCCTCTGGTGCCAAAGAACTGGTTTGAAGGCGCTTGAGACTTCTCAATGTCGTCCAGGTTGATCTGAACATGAAGCATAAGTCTCAAGGGTAAGAACCTTAGAATTGGTGCTGAGAGGTAACTTAATCAAGGGCTTCAGAGCCAAGTCTCTCTCTCACATCCATCTGATAGAAAGTTTGATGGTGGAATGGAAAAGGAAACACTGTCCTGCTCTCTAGGAAGAGGTGGGGTCAAACAATTGAGCAGGAGGAGCAATTCAACTGGTGCAAACAACATTGATTGACAGCTATAAATAACCAATCAATCCAACTATACATTTACAGGGTAAAAAGGCAAAATCAGTCATGATACAACAGTTCAAATCCTGCAACTTACAGTTCTAATATAGGTGGCACCACTTGCGCCGTCACATTTATCGTGTCAGAAGCAGACCAAGAGTACAGTTGCAATGTATTTAAAAACACAAACAATCGTCAACTTCAGTTGTCTTTTAGTATACTTTGTGGACACAGTGGTCTAGAAGGAGGATGTTGTCTTTTTTAGTCTGGCTGTTGAAATGCAGTTGGCTTGTCTTTGTTTTGTCTATTAAATATATGTGTACATGATACTCCACAGGTTGCTAAGCAGATTTGGGGAATGCAGAATGGGGAGGAAGCTATGCCTGGAAGAGTAATTCAGGATTCAGCACTAGTATTATTGCCTCGTAAGCACAAAACAGGCATGGAAGGCCAGACAGATTCATCAGAAAGACACATACAACCCACTCTGTGCCTTTTACTACAAGAAAGGAACAGTCATTGCAGTTCTCCAAAGCCTTTTATACAAATGCATAAAACAAGTCTTAAAATGCACAAAATCTCTGTAAAACTAGTAGCACTTTAAAAATAAAAAAATTCAACACCTCATAGCAACAATTATTTCTTTATTTGCATTTACTGAGTGAGGATGAATCGTGTAAGGACTCACATGCTTCAACACATCTCTACAGTCTTTCTAATATATTCTTGCAGCTTGAGGCAATTTCTTCAATCTGTTGAATACCAAGACTTGTCCTGAGAGCCACAATTATGGATCTAGAGGGGCGAGTTTCTCTTTCCCGTGGTTCTCAACCTTGGAAAACGATGCCAAGTAGAATCCCCCACATTCTACAAGTCTTGGAAGGGTCAACTCTATCCACGTTCAGTATAGATATGGAAGAGGCTGTTGTGTCACAGCAGGAGGGAGAATAAAAAGAATGATTGGAAGGAAAAAGATTTCAAAGTATGAAGCATTCTCTGTGTCCAGCTCACGGCACATCTCAGAGGATAATGAATGATAGGGCACTGACTGTATTCTCTCTGTGCAGTGGACAAAGATTTTTCATTTCATGCTTCATTCCCACCCCGCTGCTGTGATTTTAGAGCCAGTGGTTTCTGCTCGGCACAAAAGGAAGGACAACAATATATTTACTGCTGCTTAGCAACTTGATTGCAAATTCCATTCTAAGGCACAATATCCCAGCAGCTCCTTCCTATCTTGAGACAAAGTTAGAAAGATTATCGAGGACTCCATAACAAAAGCTCATTTTCATTCCTGATTTCTTTGTTAGATATGCAGAACTTTCTCCCCATATTAAACTATTGGTGTAGAGCAGGGGTCCCCAAACTTTTTAAACAGGGGGCCAGATTACTGTCCCTCAGACCGTTGGAGGGCCGGACTATA